>OY728143.1:1964657772-1965907772 GCA_963277665.1 Viscum album
GTGTTAATATAGCCACACCATTAATGGAAACAAAATTTTAGAAAACTCATGATAATGGGTGGTATAATTACACTCATGGGGAATAATCTTATAAAATTCATAAGAAGAAAATAATATTGGATATAATAATATAAAACACAAAAAATGATGTGATGAATCATAGAAACCAATTTACATGACTCCCTCTTACTGAATGTGATACATTTAATTGTGGAAAAACATTTCATTTAGGAAATTATATATTTTCTGATGCTAATCATTACTCGATAATGTTTGTTCCTTTGTCATAATGTTTGTCATATATGTAGAGACCCAAAGCATGATGTATATGGACATTAAAATAATTTTGTGGAATATGTAATACATAACAACAAAATACCCCAAAGGACCTTAAACTTTTAGTGTCTTTGGAATCTAGGAACATAATATTCTAATCGTGGTGATAGATCTTCAACATCTCCCATAAAGATCTTCCCATTTTATTTTCTTACCTAAAAACATTCTTTAAATCCTAGGGAAAATAAAACATAAAAAGGGTGATCACAAATTCCCAGTAAGGGTAAACATAGAGAACATAAAACAATCCATAAACAATTGAATGCAAAAACTTGAGCATAAAATCTAAACATAAAAATCTTGATTAAAGACATAAATCTTGGAAGTAAGTAAGGAATATATCATAAAAGAACATAAATCATGATAAAATAGCATAGGAATAAAACATTTGAGTGTGGAAACCATTATGCACATGATATGATTCCCATAGTAGCCAAGGCATTGCTGCCAAGACCATCTTAGTGGACAAAGTCCCATCTAAATCGAGTTTACTCCTCATTCCAGTCCTGTATCACTAAACCAGATTAACTTACCGTCCCCTCCATGTTTATCTCATGAGATATAAATCTTTAACCGATTCATTGGAGGGATATATAGGTCACACCCATCTAATAATGAAATCATTCTTATGTGTGACACAACATAAACATAAATCATTCATCATAACCCAAAGAATAAAATGGGTTTCATAAATATCATTCCATCATAACATAATCCATATATAACAAATGGATATCATTTCATCATAAGAAAAATAAAACCATGTAAATCACAGAGATATTATACTTGAAACATACACATATGAAATAATGTCATCTTTTTTGGAAAATTGTTTTGAAAAAACACTTGAAATGAATTATTGAGGAAAATATCCTTTATTTTTCGAAATCATTTTCTTTTCAAAAAATGCCATGAAATTTTAAAAGAAAGGATTAGTTTGAAAATAATCATGAAATCTTGTACAGGAAGCTTTATGGAAATAAGGAGTTATGAAACCGTAAGAACTCGTTCATGCTGTATAAGTAAAAAAACATTCTTCTCATACTTTTTCCAGAAAAGTCAAAAAGTACTTCGTATGGTAAAAAAAGAAAGATTCCTAACATACCATGTTGTAAAATTACAAAATGGGTAGAAAGGTGTTTATAAATACATGAAAAAAATTTATAAAATAGGTACATGGGTGATAAATATAACCCCAGTAAATACTTTCTAATAAATAATCTTGGATAAAAATGAGATTGGAAAACTTATCCCTTACCTTAGGTCTGATATGCTTCGTACATATCTGAACCTCCTGTATAATGATTTAAATAATTTCATTTAATTATTACAGAATCATATTCATTGTTATGATATCATAAATGGTTCACTTATTACTTTATATTACCTGTTCTTTTGTACGTTCCATGTTAAAGAAGTGTTTTGGGTAAAATCGTTTTATTTATCGTACGTGATTGGACTTGTTGTTATTGATATTATTATTACATATATCTTTATTTACATACTTCAATAATGTAAATCATGATTTATATATCATATATATATTCAGTATATATATATAATAGATATATAAAGGAAATTAAATACACCGCTCATGGAGACAGTAGACCGTACCTACACATGAACGCTCTTTTTCGTTTCCTTATTGAATTGAATGGAATTAAGTAGATAAAAAACATATATATATATACATAAATCTTGTAGAATTATTATGTCATATATTTCATGATTACATATTATATATACTTTATAATCATTCTTGAATTGTTAATATGGAAAATGAATCTCATCGCATCATGGAGACGGTAATCCGTACGTATGCACGAGCGATTATATCATTCCCATATTTATTGAATGGAATTGGAGTGGATGATATAATATATTATAATCAGTATGATGTTATAAAAATCATATATAGTTTTTATTACACCATTATACACATCCATGTAAGGTGGTGGTAGAAAAACTGGTTACACCACTGCGTGGAGACAGTATTCTGTACGTACGCACACGCGGTGATTTCATTTTCCATAGGTTGGATAGAACGGTAAATAGGTTTGTTTCATATTTATAATAACATATCAGTATATAAGTAAAAATTATGTTATTACTTTATAATAAAACAACTAAATAAGAGGAATTAGAAGAAGAAAGAGACTTGAAAGAGTCGTCAGAAGAGATTACCTCTTCCTCGACGCACCTCCTTTAAACATCTTCATAGGGCACTAGAGTTGGTCTTTTGAGAAGACCAGAATCTATATGATATAACTAGAGAGGTTTAGAAGAAAAATTTTCAGGGGTTTTCCCAGATTTAAGGCTCAAAAGAGTGTGAAGAGAAGAGGGAAGGGGTGCCCTTTTTATATGGGAGGAGAGAGGCACCTTTGAAAAAACATAAAATATTATATTATAAAATATTCATATTCGGTTTTTAATAGCTCCAAATTGATTTATTTCAAAGATAAGGCGATGATGAGTCTAAAGCCTCTCAACCAACAAGTTTTAGACATGTTTAGGTCACTATTTTAACCTTATCATTTAGATTTAACTCTAAGTTAAATAATTTAACTTTTACCGTGTCTTCTTGTTTTCATACACTATATGGTTAATAAACATACTATAACAATCCAAACGAACCCCAAGTGGTTCATTATTAATATACATATCATTATCTAAGTAATTCGGCCAAATCTTAGATTTTTAGTAATATAATAACAATTAATAATATAATATTTGTTTTAAAAACTATTTTATGTTAATTTTTACACAATTTGGTAATTGATTTTTGTGAAAATTATAATAAAATTATTAGTTAGATAAAAGTAAATTAATTCAATTATAACATGTGATATTAACCTATTAAATTCGTGGAATTCATAAAAAGTCTGAAATAACATTTATTTGGGTATTTATAATATCAATTATTTTAATGTTTCATTATTTTGATAATTACTGCATCACCATTATGTCATAAATTAATTAAATTATTTAATCTCTAAAAATTATAAATAAACTACAATTAGGTATTAAATCTTTTTATATTTATAATGAATATTTATAGTCGAATTTATCTTATGTATAACCCTATATTAAAAATGTTTTAGTTATTAAACTTTGATTTTAACTATTTTTAATCGTTTTTAATTAAAATAATAATAAATGTCCTAATCTAATCCAAGTGGACATAAATGGTCATATTTTATTCCTAAGGTCGTTTTTGGTCGAATTAAACTTATACAATATAATTAGGACATGTGTTAGGGTAATAATAATATCATTTTTACCCCTAATTACCATATTTACTTTTAACCGATGTAAATAAAAGTAAAAAATATATTATTCACAAAAATTTATTTTTATCTCATGAAACCACATTTTACTCCTTGATATTAACCATGTCTCTCGGATTTTTGAAATTTCACTCACAGAAGTGGTAAAATTAAGTTTTATGTAAATTTTCAAATTCTCCTAGGAGGTGGGTAAAAGACGGTGAAAAGATCAATAAAATTTTTATATATCTAAAATTATTATAAAATGACTAAAAAGAATTACATTGAACTTGTATAGTTATTATGTATCTATTTGGACCTACATTAAATTTAAATAAAATAAATTATTATTTAAATAAAAAGTTGGTTTTTAAATAGTAACCCAGTGTTTTCACTATTCATAAAAAATTCAATGTTTTTAGAAAAATACCAAAAATTCACCCTAGGCTAATTTCGATATTCCAAATCTAAATATGATGTCAATTTTGAAAGATAAAATTCAGAAACTTTGAAAAAGTGGGTATTACTATTCATAACGGCTAGTTTATATAATATTTTAATAACATATCGTTGTTTAGTGAAACTCGGTATTGCGTACAACACACGCTACTATGGGAGGTCGTGATTGCGTGTAATGTAAGACAAGTCCAGTTTGCATGTAGTGCAAGAATCCTTTTTTGTTGCGTATAATATAATCCAACCATATTTCATTTATACATTAAATATAAATATATATACAATCAAAGTTGCGTAAAATAACGTCTATCAAACGAACATGAAATTGTGTGTAACACGATCCAAGAATAGTGTTGTGTATACTGCAAGCTAATACGGTGTTTCATATAGAAAAATCTAATTTTGGTGTTGTGTACAACACAAGACATCAATGAAATTAAAAATAATAATTCTCATAACATCTCGGGTGGTTAAATTCCACCCCCCTTAAAATGAATTTCTCCCTCGAAATTCTTCGGGGTTATAAATCATTTACTACATGAAATTTTATTAAATAGAAACCCACATCGTAAAAAGGAATACTAAAGCTTAATTATAAATACTAATCTATGAAGTGTAATGGTTACCCAAATTAACTTATCCCTGGGTTTCCACAAAGGAGAACATAGATGAAAATATGGATATGGAAGAGAAATCTAACCGTCAAGTTCTGATGGAGAGTGGTAGAGAACATGGCTATGAAAAAGCCAAAAATCACAAAGCCATAAATTTGTGATGATCTAAGGTACCATCTGATTCATCGTATATGAGAGCACTAGGAAAAAAATTTTTGTTTTCAATATCATTTCCCTAATGTTGAAAATTTTGAATTAGAAGAAATATTTACTTGATTTTCGTACAATCTCACTATTGTTTGTGCCTTGTACAATTTCCACTTCAACTTTTAAAAAAATGAAGTTGAATTTGTCTTCTGTGAAGTATTAGAAGATCATCCGATAGAATTATAGATCTTTCCATCTATCTCAAACATAATGTTATCAAAAGATATATACATAAGTACATCTATGGTGAGTTTAATTATATATGATTCCAAAAATGGACATATACTTCATCTATCATACCGCTTAATAAAATAAAAATAGGGTCTACTAACCAGGCACTCCCTATAGGCTAGAGGTAGGCGACAAAGGCCTGTCGCACTTCAGTTGTGGGTTCGATTCCCATAGCCTTGTCTGACGCGACGGGTTGTCGCCCGTCCTATGGGTTTTCCTTTTTCTAAAACTACATTGTTATAACATTCCATAAATAATAACGAAAAAAGTTCTAACCTTAAACAATACTATCTGATGTCTGACATAATACATTCCAGTATTTAGACTTATCCAAAATACATATGTCCAGTCTCATAGTATAAAGAAAATGATTACATGAAATTTCATTAACCAAGCATATGAATTCCACCATTTATCCACCATATATCATAAGATATATCTTTCTGAACGCATTCCAAACATGCATTCTTTTGAAACATGAATTTCAATAGAACCTTAGTGAAAACATGAGTGCTATCAAAAGTTAACACTTTACACATACCAAAATACCAAAAATTCAATATACTCAAACAATGATATCACTTAGTCCTTATATCAGTAATGATCTCATTAATACTATCAAACATATCATTATCTAATTATCCCTTCTTTATGCGCATATTAGGTGCTTTCCAAAAATATCTGAATAACCTTTCATGGTTAAAGGGACCATTAAACATATACTTTCAAAACTCAAGAAAATATAATAGTGTATCAATACTTAGATTTTTCCTTATTCCAAAGTACCATACATTATTCTTGATGAACATACAATCATTACACTACCTTCTTAATCCATTGAATGAGCTTCATCATTTTTTCCATCTCATATATCATTTGTAGTCTCTTCATCATCATCCACATAAATACTACCCATATGACCATGTTGATTCTCTTAATGAGATTTTCCATTAGGGCATTGGTTTTCATAATGATCGTACATTCCACATTTAAAACACTAAACTGTTTTTGATGTCTTAGCAATACCATTATCCTTGTCCATGGTGTTAACTGAACCTTTTCCTTTACAATTACTAGCTTTGTGTCCTTCTTTTCCACAACCAAAGAATCTTCCGATTCTTTTGAAACATTCTCTCTCATGCCTCTTCACATATTATTTACTTGAGGGAAATTGAACTTTCTTTCCTCTATGATCATCATGAAACTCCATCTTTCTCTTAGTAGCTGAGTCGGGAAACATACCAAAGTTGAGATTATTGATCATATTATGATATTTATGATTAGGAATAATAATGATGTTTGGACTTCCAGATAAAATTTCATTTGGTTTTTCATGAAGAATATCATTCCATTTTCCATCATATCCTCTATTATCATGAATCTTCTTGTTTCCAACCATTTTCTAAAACCCGAAAAGAATACTGTGAGTGGAAAAAATCATGCTAAGAAAATACCATAATAAAGGGAGAGTACCTTCAATATATAACACCTTAGGTTTAATTCTAATATCATTACCTTCATTTTAATACTATAACCTATAATTATACTTAACCTTAGAGACATCCCTAGACATACCTTAGAAATATCTCTACGGATCTCACTAAAGTTCTCACATACTAGTTTCTGAAGGTTAACTAAACCTTCGATCTGATACCAACTGTAGATACTCAAATCATGGCGTACATGGACATTGCATTACTTTTTCGGCAAACATAATACATAACAAAAACATACACCAATGGACCGTAATAGTTTAGTGTCTTTGGAAACTCGGAACATAACCTTCTAATCGTGGTTAAAGATCTTCAACATCTCCCATAAAGATCTTCCCCTTTTATTTTCTTACCTAAAACCTTTCTTTATATCCTAGAAAAAATAAAACATAAAAAGGGTGGGCTCAAGTTCCCATTAACGGTAAACATAGAGAACATAAAAAAATCCATAAACATTTGAATGCAAAAACTTGAACATAAAATCTAAACATCAAAATCTTCAGCAAAGACATAAATCATTGAAGTACATAAGGCATATATCATAAAATAATGTCAATAATGATAAAATAGCATAGGAATAAAACATGTGATTGTGGAAACCATTAAGCACATGATATGATTTCCATAGAGTCCAAGGCATTACTGCCAAGACCATCTTAGTGGACAAAGTCCATTTCTGAATCGAGTTCACTCCTCCTTCCATTCTTGTATCATGAAACCAGATTAAATTACCATTCAAGCCATGTTTATCTCATGAGATATAAATCATTACCCAATTCATTGGAGGGAGATATAGGTTCCACCCATCTCATTAGGAAATCATTCTTATGTGTGCCACAACATAAACATAAATCATTCATCATAACCCAAAGCATAAAATGGGTTTCATAAACATCATTCCATCATAACATAATCCATATAAAACAAATGGATATCATTACATCATAAGAAAATTGAAACCATTTAAATCATAGAGATATTATACTTGAAACATACACATATGAAATAATTCCATCTTATATGGAAAATGGTTTTGATAAAAAAAAACATGAAATGAATTATTGAGGAAAATATCCATTCTTTTTCAAAATCATTCTCATTTCCCAAAATGCGATGAAATTTTTTAAAAAAACTATTTTGTTGAAAATAATCATGAGAAGATTCATGTAAATACGGTGTTATTAAACCGTAATAACCTATTCATGCGGCATAAGTAGAACATAATTCTTCTCGTACTTTTGCCGGAAAAGTCAAAAAGTACCTCATAAGGTAAAAAAATAAAGATTCCTTACATACTTTGTAGTAAAAGTCAAAATGTTAAAAAGGCCTTTAAAAATATATGATACCATTTTTTTGAAAATTGGGACATGAATGATAAATATAACCCAGTAAATAACTACGAATAAACAATCTCGGATAAAAACAAGATTGAAAAAACTATCCCTTACAATAGGTCTGATATGCTTCATACGTATCCGAAACTTTTGTATAATGATTTAAATAATGTCATTGACTTATTAGAGAATCGTATGAATTTTTATGTCATCATATATGGTTCACAGATGACTTTATATTACCCATTCTTTTGTAAGTTCAATGTTAAAGCAGCGTTTTGGGTAAAATCATTTTATTTATCGTATGTGTTTGGACTTGTTGTTATTGATATTATTATTACATATATCTTGATTTACATACTTCCCGAATGTAAATCATGATTTATATATCATATATATATTCAGTATATATATATGATAGATATATAAATGAAATGAAATACACCGTTCATGGAGACGGTAGACCGTACGTACGCATGAATGCTATTTTTCGTTTCCGTATTGAATTGAACGGAATTAAGTAGATGACATACACATGTATATATACATAAATCCAGTAAAATTATTATTTCATATATTTCATTATTAATTATTATATATACTTAATAATCATTCTTGAATTGGTAATATAGAAAATGAATCTCATCACGTCATGGAGACGGTAATCCGTATGTACGCACGAGCGATGATATCGTTCCCATATTTATTGAATGGAATTGTAGTGGATGATATAATATCTTAGAATCAGTATGATATTATAATAATCTCATATAGTTATTGTTTACACCATTATACCCATCCAAGTAAGGTGGTGGTGGAAAAACTGATTACACCACGGCGTCGAGATGATATTACGTACGTACGCACGCGCGGTGATTTCATTTTCGATAGGATGGATAGAAGGTGAAATAGGGTTGTTTTATATTTATAATAACATATCACTATATTATTAATACTTATGTTATTAATTTATAATGAAATAACTAAGGAAGAGGAAGTATAAGAAGAACGAAACTTGAAAGAGTCGGTAGAAGAGATTTCCTCTTCCTCGACGCACCTCCTTTTAACTTCTTCTTAGGGAACTAGAGTTGGTATTTTGAGATGACCAGAACCTATATGATATAATTAGTGAGGTTTAGAAGAGTAATTTTCCGGGTTTTTTCAAGCTTCAAGGCTCAAAAGAGTGTGACGAGAAGAGGGAAGGGGTACCCTTTCTATAAGGGAGGAGCGGGGAAAATTTGGAAAACTTTAAATATTATTTTATAATAAAGTCATATTCGGTTTTTAATAGCTCCAAATTGATTTATTTCTAATCTAAGGTTGGGGTGGGTCTAAATCCTCTCAACCAATAGGTTTTAGAAAAATTTAGGTTACTATTTGATCCTTATCATTTAGATTTAACTCTAAGTTAAATAATTTAACTTTTACCGTGTCTTCTTGTTTTCTTACACTATATGGTTAATAAACTTACTATAAAAATCCAAAAGAACCTCAAGTGGTTCATTATTACTATATATGACGTTATTTATGTCATTTTTCTGAACCTTATATATTTAGGAAAACAATAACAATTAATAATAAAATATTTGTTTTAAAAACTACTTTATGTCAATTTTGACAACATGTTGAAATTGATTTTTGTGAAAATCATAATAGAATGTTAGTTCAAACAATGTTAATTAGAACAATTATAACATGTCATATTATCCTAGAAAATTAGTGTAATTAATAAAAAGTCTCAAATAACATTTATTTGGGTATTTATAAGATCAATTAATTTAATATTTCATTATTTAGATAATTACTCCATCACCATTGTGTCATAACTAAATTAAATAATTTAATGTCTAATAATTATAAATGATATACCATTAGGTAGTAAATATTTTTATCTTGATAATGAATATTTATAGTTTAATTTATCTTATGTATAACCCTATATTAAAAATGTTTTAGTTATTAAACATTGATTTTAACTATTTTTACTCTTTTTTAAATAAAATAATAATAAATGTCCTAATCTAATCCAAGTGCAAATAAATGGTCATATATTATTCCTAAGGGGTTTTTAGGTCAAATTAAACTTACCTAATAGAATTAGGACATGTTTTTGGGTAATAATAATATCATTTTTTCCCTTAATAACCCTATTTACTTTTAACCATGGTAAATAAAAGTAAAAAGGTACTATTCACCAAAAATTATATTTATCTTATTGAACAAAATTTCACCACTTGATATTAATAGTGTCTCACGGATTTTTGAAATTACACTTACAGAAGCGGTAAAATTATGTTTTATGTAAATTTTGATATTCTTCTAGGAGGTGGTTAAAAGACGGTGAAAAGTTCAATAAAATTTTTATATATCTAAAATTATTATAAATTGAATCATAAGAATTACATTGAACATATATAGTTATTATTTATCTATTTTTACCTAAAATAAATTTAAATAAAATAAATTATTATTTAAATAAAAAGTCGGTTTTTAAATAGTAACCTAGTGTTTTCACTATTCATCAAAAATTGAATGTTTTCAGAAAAATAGAAAAAATTCACCCTAGGCTAATTTCGATATTCCGAATCTAAAAATGAAGTCCATTTTGAAAAATATATTTCATAAAAATTCAAAAAGTGGGTAATACTATTCATAACAGCTAGGTTATATAATATTTTAATAACATATCATTTTTAGTGAAACTCAGTATTGCGTACAACACACGCTATCGTGGAAGGTCGCAATTGCATGTAATGTAAGCCAAGTCAGGGTTGCGTGTAGTGCAAGACTCCATTGTTGTTGCGTATAAAATAATCCAACTATATTTCATTTATACATTGAATATATAAATATATATACACTCAATGTTGCATAAAATAATATCTATCAAATGAACATGAAATTGTGTGTAACACGATCCAAGATTAGTGTTGTGTATACTACAAGCTAATACGGTGTTTCATATAGAACAAGCTAATTTTGGTGTCACGTACAACACAAGACATCAATGAAATCAAAAATAATAATTCTCATAACATCTTGGGTTGTTACATTCTACCCCCCTTAAAATGAATTTGTCCCTCGAAATTCGTCAGGGTTATATATCGTTTACTACTTTAAATTTTCATTAACAGAAACCCACATCGTAAAAAATAATACTAAAGCTTAATTATAAAAACTAATGTATGAAATGTAATGGTTACCCAAATCAACATATCCATGGGTTTCCACAAAGGAGAACATTGGTGAAAATATGGATATGGAAGAGAAATCTAATTGTCATGTTCTGATGGAGAGTGGAAGAGAACATGGCCATGAAAAAGCCAACAATCACAAAGCCATTAATTTGTGATGATCTAAGTTACCATATGATTCATCGTGTAACACCCCAGGTAAATAAAGAATATGAAATTTTTATATTTATCCATTTTTTTGAATAAAATGTTAATATTAATTTAAATGGAATGCTATGCTTGATGGCTTACCCAATACGCAACAACGAGTTCTTTTGAAATCTTACGTTACACTCTAATAATAAAATAAAATTATTTTAAATGTTAGTTAACACGTAGCCGTTGTATTGGCGGGAATGAATAGAAATAACTAAAATATGATTACATATGTTTGTTAAATGTTTTTAAATTTATCCAATAAAGGATAAAGTCTTAAAATACAATAAGAATTCAATTTTAGGCATATATACTCTAATTTTCATTAAAGGTCCACTTATCAACTTTTGGTGGAGAACCGTAATTAAATATATTTTTGGTCACACTTATACATTCTATTGGACCAAATAAAACACTTCTTTAGAATCGGGACATCAAAATTCACTTTGTGTAAATTTTTGGTATTTTTCTGATAAAGATCATTTGTTAATGAATAGTGAAAAATGTTGTATTTTAAATCAAAACCTCTTTTTAATCTAATTTATTTATATTATTAGATTATCTTTTGAATTTGTTTCAAAGTGAAATTTGAATATATTTTTACCATTTAATCCAATATTGGTCGTTGAAATTAATTTCATCTTGAAATTGGACTTAAACTAATGTCAATCTTTTGATACTTATTGTTTCAGAAAAACACGCTATTTGCTCTGATAGCAGGAATTAATTATTAAATTAATTAATGTAACTTATATGTTTTTAATTTTTTAAAATAGACATCATTTTTTAATTTGGAATATCAAATATAGCCTAGGGTAAATTTTTGGTAATTTTATGAAAATCATCAATTTTTGATGAATAGTGAAACCACTAAGTGGTAGTTAAAGAAACTGATTTTTCAATTAAATGAAACTTTACCACTTATGTGATTTGAATTCCAAAAATCCGACATACATGGTTGTCATTATGAAGTAAAATGTGGTTCAATGGGATTAAAATAATTTTTGGTGAATATTAACTTTTAATTTTTTTTAATCGCGATTAGAGGTAATTAGTGTAATTTAAGGTAAAAATAATGTTTTAATAATATGAAATGACCTAGACACATGTCCTACCCTCATTTGATGTGTCATGGCCGACCATGAAAATCCATGGGTCAACTTGGGGACCCCATGGAGCCACTTTTGTATGAAAATGACATTAATACCTTTTTATTTAATGTTAAAATTAAAATGTCACAAACATGTGTTGTTTTACAAAAAAAAATTTAAATGGGGTTATACATGTCAGAATTTTGACTATAAATATTCATTGAAAAGATAAAAACCTTTCCTACATCATAGTAGTTTTTTTATAATTTTTATACGTTAACTAAATTAAATTATTTATGACACCATGATGATGCAGCAATTACCTCATTATTCAATGATTTAAATAAAATGGAATGATAATGTAAAATCTATAACCTACACATTTCCAAACCCAATTGGATGAGTGTATTTTGAAACTTTATCACCTTTTCCTTGAAACACATAAATGTGGGACTTTTAAAATCTGAAACTCATTCTAAAATAAAGTAACATTTCCTTATATTCCAAGAGTGGCCCTCCTCTCCTCTTATAAAAGGCCCCCACCTCTACCTCCTTACCCACACCTCTCAAGCCCTTTTCTCGGCCAACACCTGACCATTTTGTATCTCCACATCCCTATCTTACTTCTCGAATCATCACATTGGGAAGAAGACTTCACAAGGAAGACTTTGAGCTCAAATCAAAAAGAGTTGCCCGATTTAAAGGTAGTGTCTTCTCTTGTATTCGTTTGTTTTATTTTTCTTATCCAACCCCCTAAACTCTTTTTATTCTTTTATTTTGTAACAACTACAGTATATTCAATATACTAGGATGTTGTTATAAGAATTATTCGAGCTACACTTACACAAACCTACTTTTAATGGTTAAAGAACATACTGTTTCTGTGGATGGTGAATTTCTGCCTCACGAAATGATGATTGTTCAACACTCATATAACACCTTCAAAGGAGGCCATTAAGATGTCACTATATTTATATATGATATATAATATGTTTATGTTTTACTTAATCTTATGTATTTTTCTTTTGTGGCATACCTTTATGTTTTCCATTGTAAGTAAACACGATAATTTCATTTTAGGAAGTGTGGACTACCGCCCCCTCAAAGTGATTTGATTCGTTAATGCCATGTGTGGGATGTATAAAGGATGGATTTAAAGTTATTATATATTATTTATGTTACATATAAATTATTAATATAAATCTTTAATTAAAATATACATACCCTTCATTTGGTTTTAATTCCATTAATATGACAAAGAAATGAAAGTAGTGTTCTTGTGTACGTACAGCTTACCGTCTCCATGAACGGTACATTTCATTTCTTATCTCTAAATGATTATGTAATATTATAAATACTTGTATATTCTTGATATATGTGATATATATGATATAACATTCATGAATATCATTCTGGATATAATGAACCTTTGACAACATGAACAATATGTAATTGTAAGAAGTCCGCTTTCGACTTAAGAACCAAATATCAACAAGACAAACATTATTAACTTAAATGATTACATAATTCTTATAACATGGCAATAAGTGATATAAAAGGAATAATGAACATGAAAAATGTTCTTAATCAAGTGTAAATTAACTCAATTTTATTATTCAGGATGTTAAATAACGATCGAGTCAAGTCGGACCCGAGGTATGGGATCCAACCTCTCTCTTTCTTTTTAAGTACTATATTTTATGTCATTTCTTTTAATCCCATATTTATTATGTTTGGGGATGTTATTTTATATTAATCATAATTTACTTTTTATGTTAATATTATGGGAGACCCTATTTGATCTCATAAATCCATTTTTGGAAGTTTTAAGTGGCGCTGTTAGGCTGCCGAGTTTTCGTAATGGATTTTTCATCTCAGATTTATTCCCGTGACATTTATGCTATGTTTGCCACAATTTCATTTGAGTGGTGTATATACATCCCATTATTATACATTTTTTGTAGTATAATTTCATTTATGGGTATTTACATCTTAATTGTATGACGCTTCTTTCATGGGGTTTACTTTTCGAAAGTTACCCAACTCCGTAATAGGACCTTTCACCCTCTATTTTTTTAAAAGACTTCTCATCTTATGCCTTTTAATTCACATACTATTATGTTGGGATATGTTCTTATATATACTTATTTAGCTATATTTTATGTCTAAGTGATGATATCCCCTTTATCTCTCTCATCAACCCTTTTTGTAAAATTTTATGTCACGCCGTTAGGCTGTCAAATTTTACCAAGGGAACTTCTTGACCCAATTTCGATTTCTTTGGGATAAACATGTAGTTATTGAATATGTAATCCTTTGAATATGTTTGAATGAACTTTGATTGTTTTACACTTATTATCCACTTATATTGGGTGTATTTATATTTTTCACACAAAATTATGAGATTGATTTATCCTTAATTTAAGGATACCTTCTTTATAATTGATTTCATCTCATTTTACATTTCTTTTGAGACTTCATTGTTGTTATACACCAATTCACTATTATATTATTTGTATACTTTCATTTGACTTATTATATCATGAATACCTTTATTCTCATGATATTATAAAGTTCAGATTAAATGTTATTCCGCAATTATTTGTATTCAAGAGTCTCTCATTTTGTCAAAAACTCTTTAACAAAAATATCGTTTTAAATGTTTTAAACATTTATTATTCTAAATATCTATCATTAATGTCCATGTTATCAAAATGGATTTCTGTATTTATTTATATGGACATTAATGTTTTAAAATTATAATTCCAATAAAAGCTTCAAAGTGGTATGTGACACTATGATTCTAAAATATCTTTTAAATGATTTTTGAAAATGGATTGATTAATTAAATATCTTGGAATTACTTATTTTGATTGAAAATGAAATGTCGTTATTGAAATGTTTATATTTTCAATGTTTTATGTGTAATGATGGTACTTGGACATTTTACGAGTGGTTACGTGATAAACCATATGACGGGTGGTTCTGTGATTACCAGGGCGGGTGGTTATGTTATAACCTCCAATGCATTGGGTATGGAAGTCGGCCGTATGGATATTCCATTAAGTATGTGTGGAAGTCGACCGTATGGTTATTCCATTTAATTATGTTTATGTCCCACGTTACCTTTATATGTTATGTGTTCTTTATATGGGTTTTATGGTAATCTTTTGGTTACAAAAGAGTAAGTAATGATATTTTATTCAGTTAAGAGTTTTTACTACTTCCAAAAGGTGAAAGGTATTACATTGATAAAGTATACATGGTTTACTTGTTTCTTTGAAAAACTAACAGTTTTTATCCATTGTGTATCCCTTGCTGAGCTTTTTTTGCTAACCCCAAGTTTTTTTTTGAAATGTTTTTCACAGGACTTAATGTAGAATAGGGTCAAGGATGGGATCAAGGGAAAGTCATGCTATCTAATACATGGAACTAGATATGTTTGTTTTTAAGAGTTTTTATTTTATGGAAAATTAGTAGAAGTGACTACTTTTTAATCTTTTGAGATGTAATAGTTATGTCCTAATTCTCTAAAACTCTAAACCTGAAAAGATCCTCAATGTGAATTACTCATAGAATTCAATATTAAGTATGGTTTGAGGATGGGGCCTTATAGTTGGTATCAGAGGTCTGTTTAGATAAATTTAGAGGTTTGGGTATTCTCTAAGCATAAGTGACATTAACATAATGGTTAGGATTTTAGAAAGAGTACTAGTTTTAGATAAAGTGAATGAGTAAGTATATCTTAGTGTTTATCATCCTCATTAGTACATGATGTTTTTTTGGATATACTCACACTGACCTTTTTGGTTTTAGTAAATGGCTCGATCTAGCAGGCACCAAAGTAAAAGTGGATGTGAAGTAAACTTTGACAGTTTTCTGAGCGAGCAACTGAATGATATTGGAGAATGAATAAGAACTCTTGTGTTTATCCTCAACTAACTATCTGGAGACATGATTGACCACCTAAACCTTGGTGATTTATATAAGGAATCATATATGAGAGAGAAAAAAAACCCTACGGAACTACAGGTAATAATCATAAATGTAAGTGTGTTCAAAAAACTATGTGTCAAAGATGTGGAAAGAAACACCATGGAAATTTTTTTAAAGGGGCAGAAATATGCCATATATGTGGAAATGAAGGACATAATGAAAGAACCTGCCATAGAAAAAGGAAGCATCCAGTTGACTCGAGGAAAGGGAAAGAAGTTCTTTCTGAGGGATCAATTGAATGTTTTAAATGTAGTGTGCATGGTCATTATGCAAAAAATGTCCTATGATGAAGTTTCGGGAATGGGATCACCAAAAGTGTACAAGTATTCTTTTTCCAATACCTAATTCCATTCCAATTGAGGATGAAGAAACTGACAATGACCAGTCAAAGGTATGGATTATTTCATAACATTTTTTTTCCTATTTTTTAATATTTGGATATGATTCATGATTTTGTTTTTAGGAAAGAAGTATTTCAGAATAAGTAGGAATGGAATGGTTAATGGATCATGAAGAATGTTGAATGAGTAAGAAGGAACATATAAGGGCTTCAAGAGTTATGGTGAAATTCTTAAGAGTATTAACTCTCTTTTGATGATGGGGTTACATTAGAAGACATTTTATAGTATGTGTAATCCTGATGTTTGATATATGAAAATTTTATTCAAGGAATAGTTATCTGTTCTTTTAAGGACATAGTTATAAAGAACCATTTGGGTTTATATGATCCTTAATTTTGAGGTAATTATGGGTTACTATATGTTATGATGGAAAGTGAAAGGCATAAGATAAAATTGAGGTTAAATTATGTTATGGTTATTTTTGATGATTTTATCTCTTTTTGGGGAATGATTTGAGAATTATATAGTTTGTAAAATGGACAACATGAATACCGTGTGAAAGCCCGTCGCGTCGGACAAAGCTGCGGGAATCGAACCCACAACTAAAGTGCGACTGGTATTTATCGCCTACCACTGGACTATGTGAAGTCTCTGGTTGGATTGACTGACTCTTTTTAGTTAGATGATTTTATTATTTAAGAGTAAGTTGATTTTTGGTTATCTATGGAAATTTATTAACCTATCATTGAGGATATGTGATTAGGTTAATTACATTTCAATACGAGACTCTAAGAGCAATTGATGTTGTTTGGAGATAAATGTTACGATTTAACTTGGAAGACTATGAGAGTAAATACTTCAAATATTTTGGTTTCAATCTTAGTTCGTTTTACTTTGAATAATTTTATTGAAAATTTTTTTATCGGATGGTCCTCGTTGAACATTGGGTTTTGTTGGACAAATTTTGGAGATTAAGAATAGATTTTCTTTTTATAAAGGGTTAACTATTTCTGGATTATCTGATCATGTACTAACCTTTTTGGTTTTAGTTTTGGATAAAGTCTAAAAACTTGGGAAGTATATAGTTCTCTTTTGTGGATTAGGTGATTCTCTAGAAGTTAATTATAGTACTCTTAATGTGAACAAGTCTTTCTAAATACTTGTCTTTTGGGGAAAATATGAATTTGTTTAAGAAATCTAATAAAAGCTGAAAGTCAACATGATATGTAATTATGTTTCCTTAAGAATAAATTCCTCAATAAAAAGTAACTTAAAACAAAAATTTTGTCTATTAACTTTTCCTACTGGGGAATCGAATACCGTTTAACCCATCACAAGTTTATGATTTTCTTGTGGTTAACTTTCTCCTAAACATGTTTTCTATCACTCTCCATCAGAACATGACCCTATGTTTTCTCCTCCATGTCCATGTTTTCCTACATGGAATCCTAGTCTGGGTTAACCCGGGTGACCTCTGTACTTCTCTTTCATTCTTTTAAAGTGATTGTTTTACCGACTCTTGTTCCGATGTGGGACTTTCAATGGAGTTTCCGAGCCCAATTTTAAAATTGCGAGGATGCAATTCCCAAAAGGGGGGAAGGATGTAACACCCCAGGTAAATAAAGAATATGAAATTTTTATATTTATCCCTTTTTTTGAATAAAATGTTAATATTAATTTAAAGGGAACACTATTCTTGATGGCTTACCCAATACGCAACAACGAGTACCTATGAAATCGTATGTTGCACTCTAATAATAAAATAAAATTATTTTAAATTTTAGTTAACACGTATCCGTTGTATTGGCGGGAATGAATATAAATAACTAAAATATTATTATATATGTTTGTTAAATGTTTTCACATTTATCCAATAAAGGATAAAGGCTTAAAATACGAAAAGAATTCAATTTTAGGCATATATACTCTAATTTTCACTAGAGTTCCACTTATCAACTTTTGATGGAGAACCGTCATTAAATATAGATTTGGTCACTCTTATACATTCTATTAGACCAAATAAAACTCTTCTTTATAATCATAACATCAACATTCACTTTGTGTAAATTTTTGGTATTTTTCCGATAAAGATCATTTTTTAATGAATAGTTAAAAAAGTTATATTTTAATTCAAAACCTCTTTTTAATCTAATTTATTTATATTATTAGATTATCTTTTGAATTGGTTTCATAGTTAAATTATAATATATTTTTACCATTTAATCCAATAGTGGTCTTTGAAATTAATTACATCTTGAAATTGGACTTAAACTAGTGTCAATCTTTTGATACTTATTGTTTCATAAAAACATGCTATTTGCTCTGACAACAGAATTAATTGATAAATTAATTAATGTAACTTATATTTTTTTAATTTTTTAAAATAGACATCATTTTTGAATTCGGAATATAAAATATATCCTGGTGTAAATTTTTGGTAATTTTCTGAAAAACAACAATTTTTGATGAATAGTGAAACCACTAAGTGGTAGTTAAAGAAACTTATTTTTAATTTAAATGAAAATTTAACACTTCTGTGATTTGAATTTCAAAAATCCGACATACATGGTTGTCAATAATAATTAAAATGTGGTTCAATGGGATTAAAATAATTTTTTGGTGAATAGTAAGTTTTAAGTTTATTAATCGCGATTAGAGGTAATTAGTGTAATTTAAGGTAAAAATAATGTTTTAATAATATTAAATGACCTAAAAACATGTCCTACCCTCATTGGATGTGTCATGGACAACCAATAAAATCCATGGGTCAACTTGGGGACCCCATGGAGCCACTTTGGTAGGAAAATGATATTAATACCTTTTTATTTAATGTTAAAATTAAAATGTCACAAACATGTGTTGTTATACTAAAACAAAATTTATATGAGGTTATACAAGTCATATTTTTGACTATAAATATTCATTGGAAATATAAAACGATTTCCTACATCATAGTAATTTTTTAATAATTTTTTGACATTAACTAAATTAAATTATTTATGACACCATGATGATCCAGCGATTACCTCATTATTTAAAGATTTAAATAAAATGGACAGATAATGTAAAATCTAAGACCTACACATGTCCAAAACCTATTGGATGAGTGGATTTCGAACCCTTATCACCTTATTTTTGAAACACATAAATGTGGGACCTTTAAAATCCTAAACTCATTCTAAAATAAATTAACATTTCCTTACTTTCCAAGAGTGCCCCTCCTCTCCTCTTATAAAAGGCCCAAACCTCTACATCCTTACCCACACCTATCAAGCCTTTGGCTCGGACAAACCCTACCGATTTTGTCTCTCCACATCCCTCGCTTATTCCTAGAAGCCTCACTTTGGGCAGAAGTCTTCCCAAGAGATCCTTTGAGCTCAAATCAAAAAGAGTTGCCCGATTTAAAGGTTGTGTCCTCTCTTGTGTTCTTTTGTTTTATTTTGCTTCTCCAACCCCCTAAACTCTTTTTATTATTTAATTTTGTAACAACTCTATTATCTTAAATATACTAGTATGTTGTTATAAGAAGCATTCGAGATACACTTACACACACCTACATCTAATGGTTAAAGAATATATTGTTTCTGTGGAAGGTGAATTTCTGCCTCACGAAACGATGATTGTTCAACACTCATATAACACCTTCAAAGTTGCCCTTTAAGATGTCACTATATTTATATATGATATATAATATGTTTATGTTTTACTTAACCTTATGTATTTTTCTTTTTTGGCATACCTTTATGGTTTCCATTGTGGGTAAACACGATAATTTAATTTTAGGAAGTGCGGACTACCGCCCCCTCAAAGTGATTTGATTCGTTAATGCCATATGTGGGATGTAAAAAGGATGGATTTAATATTATTATATATTATGTATGTTACATATAAATGATGAATAGAATTTTGGAATTAATATATACATAACTGTAATTTGGATTTAATTCCATTAATATGACATAGAAATGAAAGTAGCATTCATGCATACGTACGGCTTACCGTCTCCATGAACAGTGCATTTAATTTCATACCTCTAAATGATTATGTAATATTATAAATACTTTTATATTCTGGATATATATGATATATATGATATCCTAATAATTAATATCATTCTGGATATAATAAACCTTTGACCACACGAACAACATGTAATTGTAAGAAGCCCACTTTCGACTTAAGAACCAAATATCGTCAAAACAAACATTATTAACATAAATGATTACATAATTCTTATAACATGGAAATAAGTGATATAAAAGGAATAATGAACTTGAAAAATGTTCTTAATAAAGTGGAAATTAACTCAAGTTTATTATTCAGGACGTTAAAGAACGATCGAGTCAAGTCGGACCCAAGGTAAGGGATCCAACCTCTCTCTTTCTTTTTAAGTACTCTCTTTTATGTCATTTCTTTTAAGCCCATATTTATTATGTTTGGGGATGGTATTTTATATTCCTAATACATTAAATTTTATTTTCATATTATAGGAGACCCTATTTTATCTCATATATCCATTTTTGTATGTTTTATGTGGCGCTGTTAGGCTGTCGATTTTTCGTAATGGATTTTTCATCTCACTTATATTCTCGTGACATTTATGCTATGTTTGCCACTATTTCCATTGAGTGGTGTATGTACTGCCCATTATTATACATTTTTTGTAGTATAATATCATTTATGGTTATTTATATATTTATTTTATGACCCTTCTTCCATGGTGTGTACATTTCCAATGTTACCCAACTCAGTAAGGGGACCTTTAACCCTCCTTTTTTTAAAGACTTCTTTTGTTATAACTTTTAATTCACGTACTATTATATTGGGATATGTTATTATATATACTTATTTATGTAAATTTTCTGTCCAAGTGATGAGATCCCCTTTACCTCTCTCATAGACCCTTTTTGTAAAATTTTATGTGACGCCGTTAGGCTGTCAATTTTTACCAAGGGAACTTCTTAACCCAATTTCGATTTCATTGGGTTCAACATGTAGTTATTGAATATGTCATACTTTGAATATGTTTGAATGACCATTTATTGCTTTACAATTAATATCCACTTATATTGGGTTTATTTATATTTTTCACACATAATTATGAGATTGATTTATCCTTAATTTAAGGATACCTTCTTTATAATGGATTTCATCTCATTTTACATTTCTTTTGGGACTTCATTGTTGTTATGAACCAATTCACTCTTATATGGTGTGTATACTGTCCGTTGACATATTATATTATGAATCCCTTTATTCTCATGATATGATAATGTTCTTATTAAATGTTATTCCGCAATTATTTGTATTCAAGAGTCTCTCATTTTGTTAAAAACTCTTTAAAAAAAATATCGTTTTAAATGTTTTAAAGATTTATTATTCTAAATCATTATCTTTAATGTCCATGTTTTCAAAATGGTTTTCAGTATCTACTTATATGGACATTAATGTTTTAAAATTATAATTCCAATAAAAGCTTCAAAGTGGTACGGGAAATTTTGATTAAAAAATCTCTTTTAAATGATTTTTGAAAATGGATTGATTAATTCAATATCTTGGAATTACTTATTTTGATTGAAAATGAAATGTTGTTATTGATATGTTTATATTTTCAATATTTTATGTGTAATGATGGTACTTGGACAATTTATGGGTGGTTACGTGATAAACCTTATGATGGGTGGTGCCGTGAATTCCAGGACAGGTGGTTACGTTATAACCTCAAATGCATTGGGTATGGAAGTCAGCCGTATGGATATTCCATTAAGTATGTGTGGAAGTCGACCGTATGGTTATTCTATTTATGTATGTTTATGTCCCAAGTTACCTTTATATGTTATGTGTTCTTTACATGGGTTTTATGGTAATATTTTGGTTACAAAAGGGTAAGTAATGATATTTTATTCAATTAAGAGTTTTTAATACTTCTTAAAGGTGAAAGGTATTACTTTGACAAAGTATACATGGTTTACTTATTGATTTAAAAATCTAACAGTTTTTATTCCTTGTGTATCCCTTTTTGAGCTTTTTATGCTCACCCCATGTTTTTTTTGAAATGTTTTTCACGGGACATAATGTGGAATAGGGTCAAGGATGGGATCAAGGGAAAGTCATGCTATCTAATACATAGAACTAGACATGTTTCTTTTTAGGAGTATTTATTTTATGGAAATTTTGTAGAAGTGACTACTTTGTAATCTTTTGAGATGTAATAGTTATATCCTAATTCTCTAAATCTCTAAACCTGGAAATATTCTCAATGTGAAATACTCATTCAATTCAATATTAATTAAGGTTTAAGGTACGAGCCTTATACATTGTATATGAGAGCACTAGGACAACATTTTTGGTTTTCAATATCATTTCCCTAAAGTTGAAAATTTTGAATTTGAATAAATACTTACTTGATTTTGGTACAATATCACTGTTTTTGTGCCTTGTAAAATTTCCACTTCATCTCTTAAAGAAATTAAGTTAATTTGTCTTCTGTGAAGTGTTAGTAGATCATGCGATTGATTGATAGGATATTCAATCATTCTCAAACATAATGTTATAAAAATTTATACACATAAGTCCATATATGGTGAGGTTAATTTTATTTGATTCCAAAAATGGAATTATACTTCATCTATCATACCGCTTCATAAAATAAAACTAGATTCTACTAACTAGGGACTCACTGTAGGTCAGTATCAGGCGATAAAGGCATGTCGCACATCAGTTGTGAGTTCAATTCCTATAGCCTTGTCTGACACAATGGGTTGTTGCCCGTCTTATGGGTTGTCCTTTTTCGAAAACTAAATTTTTATAACATTCCATAAATAATATCGAAAAAAATTTCTAACCTTAAACAATACTATCTGATGTCTGACATAATCCATTCCAGTCTTTATACTTATACAAAATACATCTATCCAATCTCATAGTATAAAGAAAATGATTACTAGAAGTGTCACTAACCAAGCATGTGAATTCCACCATTTATCCCCCATATATCATAAGATATATCATGTTGATCACATTCCAAACATGTATTTTTTGATACACGAATTACCATAGAACCGTAGTGAAAACATGAGTGCTGTCAAAAGTTAACTCTTTCCACATACCAAAATCCCTAAAATTATATATACAAAAACCATGATATCACTAAGTCCTTATATCAGTCATGATCTCATTAATACTATCAAACATTCCATTATCTCCTTATCCCTTATTTATGCACATATTGGGTGATTTCCAAAAATATCTAAATGACCTTTCATGGTTACCGGTACCATTCAACATATACTTTCAAAACTCAAGAAAAGGCATCATTGTAACAATCCTTAGATTTTTCGTTATTCCATTGTACCATACATTATTCTTGACAAACATACAATCATTACACTACCTTCTTAAACCACTGACTGAGCGTCATCATTTCTTCCATCTCATATATCATTTGTAGTCTCTTCATCATCATCCACATAAATACTACCCATATGACCATGCTGATTCTCTTTATGAGATTTTCCCTTAGGGAATTGGTTTGAATAATGCCCGTAAATTCCACATTTACAACACTTAACCATTGTTTATGTCTTAGAAATACCATTATCCTTGTCCATGGTGTTAACTGAACCTTTTCCTTTACAATTACTAGATTTGTGTCCTTCTTTTCCACACCCAACGCATCTTCCATTTACTTTGAATCATTCTCCCTGATGCTGATTCCCACATGATTTACATGAGGGAAATTGAACTTTATTTCTTCTATGATCATCATGAAACTCCATCTTTCTCTCATTATCTGAGTTGGGAAACATACCAAATTTGAGATTATTGATCATATTATAATATTTTTGAGCAGGCATAATAACTATGATTGGGCTTCCAGATCCAATTTCATTTGGTTTCTCATGAAGAATATCATTCCATTGTCCATCATATCCTCTATTATCATGAATCTTCTAGTTTCCAGCTATTTTCCAAAACCCAAAAAGAATAGTGTGAGTGGAGAAAATCATGAATGGAAAATATAATAATAAATGGGGAGTGACTACTATATATAACAACTTAGGTTTAATTATAATATTATTACCATAATTCTAGGACTATAACCTATACGTATACTTAACCTTAGATACATCCCTAGGCATACCTTAGAAATATATCTAGGGATCTCACTGAAGTTATCATATCCTAGTTTCCAAAGATTAACTAAACCATCACTCTGATACCAACTATAGAGACCCAAAGCATGGCGTACATGGACATTACATTACTTTTGCGGAATACTTAATACTTAAAAAACACAAACACCAAAGGACCGTATTATTTTAGTGTCTTTGGAAACTCGAATCATAATATTCTAATCATGGTGAAATATCATCAACATCTCCCATAAGGATCTTCCCATTTTATTTCTTACCTAAAACCATTTATTAAATCCTGGGGAAAATAAAACATAAAATAGGTGAGCTCAAATGCCCATTATGGGTAAACATTGAGAACATAAAACAATGCATTAACATTTTAATGCAAAAACATGATCATAAAATCTAAACATCAAAATCTTGATCAAATACATAAATCATGGAAGTATGTATGGTATATATCATCAAAGAAGATCAATCATGATAAAATATAATAGGAATAAAACATGTGATTGTGGAAACCATTAAGCACATGATATGATTTTCATAGTAGCCAAGGAATTGCTGCCAAGACCATCTTAGTGGACAAATTCCCTTTCTGAATCGAGTTCACTCCTCATTCCAGCCATGTATCATTGAACCAGATTAACTTATTGTTCCATACATGTTTATCACATGAGATATATATCATTACCCAATGCATTGGAGAGAGATATAGGTCACACCCATATCATATTGAAATCATTCCTACTTGTGCAACAACATAAACATAAATCATTCATCTTAACCCAATGAATAAAATGGGTTTCATAAACATCATTCCATCATTACATAATCCATATAAAACAAATGGATATCATTTAATCATAAGAAAAATGAAACCATGTAAATCATAGATATATTATACTTGAAAAATACACATATGATATAATGTCGTCTTATATGGAAAATGGTTTTGATAAAACACATGAAATTAATTTTTGAGGAAAATATCCATTATTTTTCAAAATCATTTTCTTTTCACAAAATGCCATGTAATTTTAAAAGAATGTATTTTGTTGAAAATAATCATGAAATCTTGTACAGGAAGCTTCATGGAAATAAGGCGTTATGAAACTATAAGAACCCGTTCATGCCGTATAAGTAAAAAAACATTCTTCTCATACTTTTTCCGAAAAAGTCAAAAAGAAAATAATATGGCAACGAAAAGAAAAATTACTTACATACCATGTAGTAAAAGTAAATAATTGGTAAAAATGACTTTAAAGATACATGAAAGCATTTTTATAAAACAAGGACATTGATGATAAATAGAACCCCAATAAATACTTATGAATAAACAATCATAGATAAAAAAGAGATTGGAAAAGTTATTCCTTACCTTAGGTCTGATATGCTTCGTACATATACGAACCTCCTGTATAATGATTTAAATAATGTCACTGACTTATTATAGAATCATATTCATTTTTTTTCTATCATATATGGTTCACTTATGACTTTATATTACCCGTTCAATTGTAAGTTCCGTGTTTAAGTAGCGTTTTGGGTAAAATCGTTTTATTTATCGAACGTGTTTGGACTTGTTGTTGTTGATATTATTGTTAATTATATCATGATTTACTTACTTCCAGAATGTAAATCATGATTTATATATCATATATATATTCAGTATATATATATAATGGCTATATAAATGAAATGAAATACAACATTCATGGAGACGGTAGACGGTACGTACGCAAGAACGCTATTTTTCGTTTCCTTAATAAATTGAATGGAATTAAGTAGATGTCATACATATATATAAATAAATTCAGTAGCATTATTGTTTATTAAATTTCATGATTACTTATTTTATATACTTTATAATCATTCTCGAGTTGTTAATATGGAAAATGAATCACATCGCATCGTGGAGACGGTAATCCGTACGTACGCTGGAGTGATGATATTGTTCCCATATTTATTGAATGGAATTGGAGTGGATGATATAATATCTTATAATTAGTATGATGTTATAATAAACATATATATTTATTTTTTACACCATTATACCCATCCGAGTAAAGTGGTGGTGGAAAAACTGATTACACCACGGTGTGGAGACGGTATTCCGTACGTACGCACGCACGGTGATTTCATTTCCCGTAGGATGGATAGAAGGTGAAATAGGGGTTTTTTATATTTATAATAAAATATCAGTATATAATTAATACTGATTTTATCACTTTATAATGAAATAACTAAAGAAGAGGAAGTAGAAGAAGAAAGAAACTTGAAAGAGTCGGTATAAGAGATTACCTCTTCCTCAACGCACCTCCTTTAAACATCTTATTAGGGCACTAGAGTTGGTATATTGAGAAGACCAGAACCTCTATTATATAAATAGAGAGGTTTAGAAGAGGAATTTTCAGGGGTCTGCTGAGCTTCATGGATTAAAAGAGTGTGAAGAGAAGAGGGAAGGGGTGCCCTTTTTTTAAGGCAGGAGAGGGGCACCTTTGAAAAAACATAAAATATTATTTTATAATAAAGTCATATTCAATTTTTAAAAGCTCCAAATTGATTAATTTCTAACCTAAGTTGGGGATGGGTCTAAGGCATCTCAACCAATAGGTTTTAGACAAGTTTAGGTTACTATTTTAACCTTATCATTTACATTTAACTCTAAGTTAAATAATTTAACTTTTACTGTGTCTTCTTGTTTTCTTACACTATATGGTTAATAAAAATACTATAACAAGACAAAAGAACCCCAAGTGGTTCATTATTGATATATATATCCTTATATATGTCGTTTTACTGAACCATAAATTTTTAGGAATATAATAACAATTAAAAATATAATATTTGTTTTAAAAACTATTTTATGTTAATTTTGACACTATTTGGTAATTGATTTTTGTGAAACTGTTAACAACAATATTAGTTTACAAAAATTTAATTAAATCAATTCTAACATGACATATTAACCTAGGGAATTAGTGGAATTCATAAAAAGTCTAAAAATAACATTTATTTGGGTATTTATAATATCAATTATTTTCATATTTCATTATTTAGGTAATTACTGCATCACCATTGTGTCATTAATAAATAAAATTATATAATGTATAAATATTATAAATAAAATACCATTAGGTATTAAATATTTTTATCTTATTAATGAATATTTATATTCTAATTTATCCTCTGTATAACCTTATATTAAAAATTTTATAGTTATTAAACATTAATTTTAACTATTTTAATTCTTTTTAAAATAAAATAATAATAAATGTCCTAATCTAATTCAAATGGACAGAAATGGTCATATTTTATTTCTAAGGTTTTTTTGGTTGAATTAAACTTATCCAATAGATTTAGGACATGTTTTAGGGTAATAATAATATCATTTTTACCCTTAATTACCCTATTTACTTTTAACCGTGGTAAATAAAATTAAAAAGTTTCTATTCACCAAAAAAAATTATTTTATTAAACCAAATTTTACACGTTGATATTAACCGTGTCTCTCAGATTTTTTAAATTTCACTCACATAAGTGGTAAAATTATGTTTTATGTAAATTTTTAAATTCTCCTATGAGGTGGGTAAAAGACGGTGAAAAGTTAAATAAAATTTTTATATACCTAAATTTATTATAAAATGACTCAAAAGAATTACATTGAACATATATAGTTATTATGTATCTATTTTTCCCTAAAATAAATTTATATAAAATAAATTATTATTTAAATAAAAATTCTGTTTTTAAATAGTAACATAGTGTTTTCACTATTCATCAAAAATTGAATGTTTTCAGAAAAATACCAAAAATTCACCCTAGGCTAATTTCAATATTCCGAATCTAAAAATGAAGTCTATTTTGAATGATATAATTCCTAAAATTTCAAAAAGTGGGTATTACTATTCATAATGGCTAGTTTATATAATATTTTAATAACATATCGTTGTTTGTGAAACTTGGTATTGCGTACAACACACGCTATCAAGGAAGGTCACAATTGTGTGTAATGTAAGCCAAGTCAGGGTTGCGTGTATTGCAAGACTACTTTGTTTTTTCCTATAACAGAATCCTATCATATTTCATTTATACATTGAATATAGATATATATACACACTCAAAGTTGCGTGAAATAAATTATATCAAAAGAACTTGAAATTGTGTGTACCACGATCCAATATTAGTGTTGTGTATACTGCAATCAAATACGGTGTTGTGTATAGAACAAGCTAATTTTGGTATCGCGTACAACACAAGATATCAATAAATTAAAAATAATTATTCTCATAAAATCTCAGGTTGTAACAATATATGTCCCAACAAAAGATAAATTGACTACAATCCTCCTATAACATCTCAAAAAAAACAAGGACACTATGAAAAATTGAAGTCACCATGTAGGATAAAAAATAAATGAAAACCTCAGTCATTGAATGATCTATTTATAATCCTTTCTATTATGGGAAATGTCCCTATAAACAAATATCATCATCACATAACTCAATCATTTAAAACTACTTAAGTATATTCTAATTATGAACAACTACAAAAATGGTATGCATACATTCTTTATGTGATTCATCGGATGTGGAATATATAATTATTTCATCGATAAAAACCTTCATGAACTAATATAGGAATTAAATAAAAACAATTTTCATTAATCACATGAACATGGATGAAGCATTCACCCTGGTGAACAACATCGCAATGAAGTAAAAAAATACAATATCAAAAATGGAATGTGGTCTTTATAACATTTGAAAATTTCACTTACATATGATCATATCCTAACAACATATTAATCATTTAGAATCGAAATTTTACATTCACTTCATATAAATAATTATCAATCTATTCCAGGCATTATATTATAATTCATTTCAATAGAGTTATGATATGGTAATTAGTATATTGAATAAAACATACTCATGAATTACTATAAAAAATATTGTATGTGACATACCCAACAAAACAAAGCCTCACTAAAATAGATAACAAACATGTACTAATATATATCATAACATATATGGAACCATCATATATAGATAAATTTTAATTAGTGGTTCTACCAGATTCTACACTATTTCATTTTTCTATCTATTATCATAGGGTTAATTCCACAACTTTCTAAAAAATGGTATTCAATGACAACCATCAGAAACACTATGAGCTAAACCCCTGATAATCATAGTATCGACTCATACATCAATGAATTCAAGGAAGATAATTGAATTCAACATATATTAGGGATTCACTTTCCAAATAATAATGACAACATTCTATATTAATGAATAAAATATACCTCATAGACAAATTTAAAAGAGCATGTTGTAAATAGGTTTAGTCTATAATGATAATGATTGCATGTGGGTGAATTCATAAACATGTTTATTCCCACAAATAATATTTCTTAAAAAGAAATATTTTATTTTATCTACATAATTTATAATGATAATATAAAATTACAACTCGTGTTGTTAATAGAAAGTGTTACCTACACTTCTCTTCTAAAAGTCCAAAGGCATAAATTATTGAAGGTTGTATAAAGGAGTTTTCATCTCCTAAATAAAAAAACAAAGGAAACCATGTAGAAAACATGAAAAGGATACAATTAAAGATATATGGATCTCCCAAAACATACAATTCCATATAATACCTATGAAAAATACCTACTCAAATACGTCTCTAGCCCTAACGATGAAGTACTTAATGGTCCTACTCTATCTCTAATGATAAGGTGTATCTGATAAATTCACACAACACACACAATATCATTCCTATTAAATCATTGATAGAGAATACTTATACTATTTAATACTCTAAAACTGCCTCAATGGTGTAAACTAAAGCATAACACCTAGTTTAGGATTCTTGATCATAATGGATAAGGAATCTTTCTACAATTGATCTCAGCATCCATAATAAATACAAAATTCCATTCATGAAAAAAGACACAAATTATTCCACCCATTATGAAATGAAAATTTTCTCTATATAGGGCTTAGATCTACCCCTGACAATCTAAATAGTATTTTACATAGAAATTGGGAACCTCATCCAACTTTGATACTTTATTGATAGTCAATAAGACATGCATCTCATAAATTTATATTTCAAGATATAAACAACTTAATAACATATTATCACACCAAAATAACATGGTATGTTAGTAGAACAAATGGGGTGACCATGAAATTTATATTAAAATTTTAGGCCTCCTCAAATTTCTTCTATTTGGCCTCCTCATTTTGAAATATTTTTGATTCATAATTGATAAGGGTTTAAAAAATGATCATGTTTTCTCACATGATAGAATTACACTATTTTAGTGAAAAAAACTCATACAAACTAATTTTCTTTTATTGTATATGAAATAAAATTTTCAATAAAAATTCCCTTAACATCTAAAATATGTCCACTAACTCCCAATGATACTATAGAAATAAGATCAAACAATTACACTCTTCCTCTTTAAACAAGATCACTAAAAATTAAACAGAATAATTATTCTCATTAGAGAGCAAGATGAAAGATACATCTATATCCTCTAACTATTCTTATATAACATAGTCTAAAATAGATATATCAAACTTATATTTACTAATGAAATGAAACTCTTAGTGTTTACTCCAAAATTAATTATTGCTTAAATCTACTTTGCCGTGGTTTTCTGGAACACCCTGCTAAACATCCTCAACTAGAAACTAATCAAGTCATCGAACAGGATCCTTACGTGTACAAGATAAAATAGTTAGGGACTGATAAAACAAAAATATTTAAAATTTTATATTAATTATTTATTAATTTAGTTTATATGAAAATAAAAATGTAAACCCATATAATAAAATTGACCCAAAAGAACTATTCAAGTTATAATTGTTGGTCTATACCTCGGAAATAGAATTACTTCACCATTTAGGACTGGTGAACATAAAAACATGTGAATGAAATAAAGGGTGGACTTAAATACCTATTACCTAGAGGGTATCCTTTGTTAAAATTTCCAAATAAAAGTTTATGTTCCCATTTCCCTACTATCCTAGGAAGTCTCACATATTCATATGTCCAAATATCATTCTATCCCTCAACAAAAATTTTCGATACAACACTATCATAACCCCCTCCTGCGAAAGTTACCTTTGTTAGTATATAAATGATATATAAGAGATAATGATGGAAAAATACAACCTTCAATGGATCATGGTTTTGAGATAGTCCTAATGGTATATAAAATATTCTAATGGGTGGTATTACCATCTAATATATTACATAGAATGACAGATAAGATAATTAAACCAAAAAAACTACTTATTCGGATAAAAAATTAAAATAATATCAACTACAAGTACTAATTTCATAAAAATTTGTAAAAATGAGAAGGAAACTAAAATTACCAAAATATAAAATCCCTAGCAACCACAAAGTCCAAATAAAACATAGTTAACCATTAAAAAGTAATTTAAAACCAAATGTCCAAACTGATCTTACTGAATAAAAAAGAATAATATATATAAGCAGGGTTATCATAATTGGTATATATACTTGTATACTCCCAAATTCCCCTTCTTCAAAATAATTGTGGAAGCACACTAAAACCCAAGGAATAAATATTGAGACTAACTCACTGCATAAACATGTATAATATGATTCAAGAATCAATGTGATTATCTCTTCCATAATATCACATAATAGAGATGATTTAATAATGTAATAAATAGATGGTTTCCTAGCTATAACAACCGAAATTTTATTATTCTCATCCCCAACATCATACATCATATGTCATCTCTCACTAATATATGTTTTCCTATTGACAATTGGGACAATATTTCATACCATTCATCTCTTGCAACACATCATGTCGTCAATACGTTACACATCTCTAGATCATAACCTAGTATATTTAAGGATCCACCATATATGGAAAACAATAAATGATATATTTACTATTGAATCTCAAACTTTATTAACCCATACATCATGTGGCTTACCTCATTCAACCACACCACTTACTCATTATACCTATAATATTATTTTGTATACAATACAATGTGATACATATTACTGAAATAATGACAAAAATTTAAATCCCTATATAAAAATATTTTAGTTAAGATAACCATTTTTAATACCTTCACATAATACTATGAATTCATGAGAGCGGGGATAGAAGGGGGTTGTAATCCAACCATTCCTTATTAACCTGTATATTGAGGGAAAGAACCTCTTAATATCCACTAGGCGTCAGTTGAACTACTAACTTGTGTGTGGTTTTATATTAATTTATGAAACATATAGGATATAAAATATAGACACAACCACATAAAGGATCTAACCTATTCATAGTTTTGTTTGAAACTATATTCTATTTTACACCAAGTTGTCCTTATTATGAACTATATATCCTATACACACATAGTAAATTTGGATCACATTATTTAATTTAATTATATTCTTATAACATTTAATGAATCATTAATTAATTCAAAAAATAACATTATTATAATTTAATTCCATTAATACATAAATTTATGTCCACGAACTCCATGACTAATCACACAGGGGCGGCCATTTATCATAGTTAGAAGCATTTAGCAATCTAGTAATCACAATACCCAAGGGTTAAAAAATTATTTAATAAGTATTACTATACCTTAATTATATGTAATATAAAAAACATTTATGTTTCCAAAATATTCATTTCCATAGAGGGGATGAGTAAATATTTTCCAGTTTGATGCAAATAGGATCCAAAACTGCCCAACAACCCTCTAGATGTTTATTAAGAGAATCTGAATAATTTTTTGAATATCTAGGACACATTAAGGTCTCGGGATAGAGATGTACTTTGAGGGTATGAGAGTTCAATATGGAATGGTCTTTTATATTTCCATTATGGTTCCTAGAGTAATTCCCAAATGTGCGAAGTGTTAAGAGTATTCTCAGTGTCCCAATATTTTGAATCACATATCTCATTCACATAGAAAGCTCTTAAATCATCATAAAGGCCTCCAAACACCATGAAACTCATATTAATATAATTATCACCTTATAAAAGAAATACGGTGTGGTACATTACCTTTAATCTCTAGACGACCTTACACTATTCATGAACCTAAATAATATTTCAAGTAAGAGAAGGAATGGATCTCCATTGTATCCATGATTCATGAAACCACCTCCCATGTGTTCTTGAGAACCTCCTCTTAAAGTGGATATGCCTTTAGTAATGTGTCATTACCTTATCATTGAAATAATTCCTTAGTGAAATGTGGTTCTCCATGATAAATCTCTCATTCATGAAGCCAACCCTATGCAGAAATACAATTCACTCAGAGGATGGGAAACCCTATTTTACAAATAATACTACATCATAATGACCATGACCTATATGTGACCCATTATCTTCATTATATTCCTCCTATAGAGGACATAATATTTGTGTAACTCCCATTATGGGACTCTCTGTGTTTCCTTTCTTCAACTAACACCCCTTTGCAATGTTTGAATACACATGTCCATCATACCAATCAAGGAACTATTTAGGTACAACTCTTGTCCTCACATAACTAGTGCCACCCGCTCATGTGGAAACCCAATTAACTTCATGTGTTGAATGGGAATCTAGTCAACCTATTAATTATATTTAAAGGTACCATATCCCATTTTTCATCTACATTTTGGGACCCCAATGCAAAACACCTAAGTGACCAAAGGTTAACATTTTTTCCAATGCCTTGACCCATCCAATGTGGCATAAGTGGTTGTCATGTTTTCCCTACGGGGGAGGAGTGATCCCACCAAGGTCTGATCTGGATTACGTGAAACATCCTAGTTCTATATCACGATTGTAGTCCATTAAAAAACATGACAACACACTCAATGCTTGACATAAAAACTGAGATTTACCCTATGAAATTGACATAAGAATTCCCATGTACTACCATCCTATACAAAAAAATCACTACATGTAGGGGGATATATTTGACATTAGAAAGAGTTATTACCCCATATAAAGACATTAGCTTTGGTTGTGAGGAATCAACGCTAATGTTACCACCTACTATCATTAGAGGAAGTTTTGAGGAAGAGATGATAGATTCACAAAGACATTAGTAGTAGATACATAATAGGGGGATTAAAGCCCCTCTAATTTTGATCTAAAATCACTGAAAATGCATGAATTTAAGGCACTTATAGTCAAAAACCACCCTAATAGTATTTAAATTTTGGTATAATGATTCCATTCATTGATCTTTTATTCTCCCCAATCCAGCATGATGTTACTACTCAAGAGGTCCCACCCCAAACCCTCATTCTCCCTCTCCAGCCCCCATGCCCCTCATATTCCCTATATCTCCCTCGGCTCATTTCATTCTCCCCAGGTGCCCCTCACCCTCCCCACTTCCCTCATTCCCCTACCGTTCCCCCATTATCCCCCCTGTCGTTCTATGCTTCCTATGTGCACATCCCATTTCCCATGAACCCCCTCCAACCCCCTCCCATTCCCCCCTTTATAGGCCCATGTCCCAATCCCAACCCCACTCTCATTCAATGATTCCTAGGCCCCCATCCCATTTCTTGCCCCAACTCTAGTTCCCCGTCTCCCAGGCACCCCCCTCCCGTTTAGTCGCGCCCTTCCAAAGGCCGCTAAATAAAATATATTAGAGAGTATAAAGAATCTAACCCACAACAACAACCATCTACACTTTACAACACACAAAAAATACTACTATTCCAATTTATTTTGTTGAATATATGTAGAAATGTGAATATATATATATATATGATTGTCTATTAAAAAATATTTTTAGATAATATATTTAAAAGATTTAAATAATAACCATTATAAGAATTTATATAAACTATATATATGTTTAAATATTTATAAATATATTTATAAGAATTATTTATATACTTAAATACATAATTATATATTATATATATGTTTATTCATATAATATATATATTTAATTTATTTACATTTATAAATATAAATTTATAAATACTTTTATAATTAACTATCTATGTTTATATATATTTTTTAATATTAACATATATAATATAATTATATTATATATTTATATAATAAAATTTATAAACATACATATATGGGTCTGTTTGTGTGTGTTTATATGATAACAATAATATTATTACTTATTATTATTGTTATTACACGTTTTTTACATAAAAAAAGTATATATTGGTTTTATAAATACTATACATTTATTTAATGATTTATATAATACATATATTATAATAATACAGTTATATTATATGATAATGTAATTATCTATATAATTTAATTCATATATATATATATATATATATTATACATGTTTTTAATGAATATATGTAAATATAAGTATTTACTTAAAATATTTATATAAGGTCTTTTAAAATATATTTATATAATGTATTTCAGTACATATATTTATTAGTATTTACATTAATAAGTATATTTATTTGTATAAATAGTATAATATTATATACAATTAATATATAATAATTATTATATGAAATAAATTTACACAAATATTTATATAATATATAACTGATATTTTATGAAATATGATTTATACAAATATTTAAAAAATGATATATGAAATGAACTATAATGTTATATTAAATTATTATGTTTTATTTATAATCAATGTTTTTAATATTTAATATATAAACATTTATACTTAATGTATTATGAAATACTATTTATATAAATAAATTAATATTAATTTATATAATATTATACATATTTATGTATAAATATAACTATGATTAAATAAAATCATATAAATATATTATAAATTATGCTTATATAATTTATGTAAATTCATTTATTTTTTTATTACATTTATATGCATATATATATATATATTATAAGTTACTTTTTTTAATAAATAATAGGGATTCAAAACCCTTGTAATCTATAAAATTAGAGGGGATTTTGAACACCATCTAATATAAAGACATTAGAAGGGGTTTTAAACCACCTCTAATTTAAGACAGTATAGTGGGTTTTCAAGTACCTATAATATAAAGACATTAGAGGGGGTTTTGAAACACATCTAATTTATGAAATTCAAAGGGCTATTCATACCCCTATAATTTAAGATATAAGAGGGGGTTTTGAACCACCCCTAATATCCAAATGGATAATAAAAAATGTTAAAAAGTTAATAGGGGGTTCAGTTAGAGGGGGTCCATAACCCACTCCAAATTTGATGATTAATGAGGGATCCACATAATTCCCCCTCTAATTTTTATAGAAAAGAAATTTATAGAGGGTTCCTAACCACCTCTAAATTTGATTATTATTGGGGTTTGTGTAGAATCCCATATAATGTTACAAAAAATGAATTTAGAGGGGGTTGTGCATTATCCCCTCTAAAGTGTTATTTTTTTGTTATCTTGTGATTCCACCATCTCTCAAAACATGGGATGTTCCCTTTATCATGAATACCCCACCATTTATCCTTCAAAACCATAGGATGATCCCACTTTAGCATCTATATTCAATGTTTAATCCCCACACCATCTTTCCCTACCATAGGTTGACTATCAACTCCAAAAAAGCTTCCTCATGTTGGATCCTTACCGTTCCCTAAAGAGTGATCATATCTTTTTAGGAAGATTTTATGCCTAATCCCCACACCATCTCTCATCGATTATCCTTTCGAAACATGACCAACCATACCACATGACATTAAAATTCATGGATCAATCCTATCACATGAACATAAGCTACGGCATTGATTTTTTTTGTTTATGATCCTTCTATCCAAAAAAAGTGGGGTAAAACCTCTCTCTATAGTTAAATACTGATAATGGTAAAATTTTGTGTTGCCTCCTAGTTGTTATCCACCTAAAACAACCTCAATGTGGAGTTCTATTCCAACTATTAAAATTTATATGCATGAAATCATCCTACCAAGGAATGTACCACTTGAATCCTCCACTATGGTATGTTCTGATCCAACTTGTAAACTATCTAGGCCTGAAATACTCTATCATAAGGATTCACCCAGTAGATATTCCTCCAGGAAGCATTCTGATCCATTGGTAAACTATCTATGTGTGACATCTTCCTCCTAGTTATTAACCTCTTGATAGACCACAATGGGGCATTCTAATCAACCACTGAATATCTATGAGATTTTAAACATGTTCCTAACCTCCCCACAAAAGGAAAGTAAATTTATTAACGTCTCCAAAAGATATTAAACACAATCCATAATCCATCCTAATATGAATTCTTGATCAATTTTCATAGGACATATAACTTTTCAGCTGATCTATAACACTAATCCAATAAAATAAACATTCTATTCCTAAGGTGAAAATATATTGAAGACTAATTACCCTTGTGTCAATAAGTTCATAATCAACTAAGGATTACTTGGGTTCCACTCCTAAGAAGACTCATACAAGATTCCATCGAAAGAGTACTATTCATAGGTGACCAATGACCAAAATGTCTACATATGTTGAGAGATGTACAACATGACTACTCTCCTAACTAATGGTTATCCGCCTATCATGATTGATGTAGTGTAATTAACAGCCATCCATATAGATATGACATTGTGAATGAGGTCCAAGAACATTGAATAATATTTGAGAGATACCAAGGATATGAAATGAGATCAGATGAAGAATTCATATCAGTAAAAAACAATATCCAATAATCCCATTTTGAATATAGAGCATGAATCAATGATGAAAGTGCTGATAGCTTCCCATTATTGGAAAGTTGGAATGTAGGAAAACATTAGTCCACGCTGACATGTCAAGCCAGATCCCATTATAAATAAATATAAATTGAAATCCATTCCCTGAGGAGAACGTATTTCCCTTCAAACATGTGTATTATTAATATTGGATACCAAATTTGGTGTTGTATATATACATTTCTATCCTTGAGTACCACACATAAATGTTTAATAAGAGGTTGAAATATTATCCAAAACGTGGGGAATTGTAGTATATACTTATTTAAAGGATGTAAATGTCACTAGATTATAAAATTAAATTCTAGTAACCACTATGATAATGATGGGCATATAATTAAACTCACCATCACCTAGGGATGTTAATGTTTTAGAATCCTTTGTCTCCAACATTGTCAGTGTGGATCCTTCCCTACATAAAATGATTGGCTGAATTTAGGGAATTGGGAACCACTTTTCATATACCTATACTAATGGATTAAACCACATTCCAGAAAAGTATAAATCTATGGGAAACGATTAGGCTGGTGCCCACAATCACTGGGGGAGGAGAAACATAGATGCCGAAATCCCACACAACCCCACCACCACCACCACATCCACATCATCTACTTGGAAACCAATAACTTTATCTCCCTATTAAATTATCTATATTAGGGTGATATAAAACCTATTTCACGAGTATGAGTTTGATGGGTTCATTCCCATGGAGTGTGTGGCCCTATAGGACCTTATGGCATTGATTCCTTATCGACACTACTGCCTGTGAGGGCCGCAGTAGGGAACCCTCCCCAATTTCAATGGCGATCCTCTATATGAATATCACCTTGTACCACTCTGATTACATACTCCCCTAAATTGAAGAGGTAGGGTACATTCTATTCCCCCCAGCTATGAAAACCATTTTGGAGATAAAAAGGAATTCCCCCACCAAGTTGCGCCAACACTAGCACCAACAAGTCCAAAATGATGAAGAGAAAGTGGTGTCCCCCTACTCTGTTGAACCCAATCTAAGGCATAGAGTGCCAAAATTAGGGGATGGATGATGATGATGCCTGAATGGGGGAATCAAGTATGGATCAAGTGTCCCCTGTCATCGTCAGTGTATCCCGCTATATCCATAAAATAGGTGAACATGAATTTTCTTTTTCCCTATTAGGATCAAGACCCGACTGCATAATGTGAAGTCTATATTGACCCGCTCAATCGATGGAACCATCAAAATTAACTATTTTTATCATTTTATGGAGAAATTTGGTGTTGAGGTCCTCCCCACACATTCACCGACACAGGTCGATGTCATACTCTCTCTTTTAATAACTGGAGCACTGGTCCTCCCCATGTTTCTACCAGCAATGGATAGGTCCTAACTACTCCTACATCAACTTAATTGGAGGTCCTCCCCACTTCATCAACAATTATCATCGAGTCCCTCGATATTATTTTCCCACAAAATAAGTGGTCCTTCACATATAAATAATAAATAGTATAGAGGAAATCACCGTAATCACAATTATAAACATGGAGGCCATCATACTGTTCCTACGATGTAGAGTGGAGGTCCTAACCAGTCCTTCAACAATCAATTAAAATATCATCCCCTGCCTAATTAAATCTAGTATGGAGGTCCTCCTAGTGTCTTATCTTAAAAGAGTGGAGGTCCTTCCCTCATTACAACCATCCCACATAGAGGTCATCCCCATGTAAAAGATATACCCTACCCCATAGAACCATCCCATGGAAAAAGGGAGAATATTGGATATTGGATTAGAATCCCTGGAAATCACCTTGTCATTGTTGATATTAATGAATTCATAGATTCAGAATCAAATAAAATACATGTTAATGGAGACATCACCCCATCTTCCTAGTTATGTGTTACGATCCCAAAAATTGATATATCTAGTCTAAAAATCCAATTAAAACATGATTCCAAGATACCGCTATAGGAAAATGATATTGGATTATGTTATATATTCCCTCTAGGGGTTCAAACTATATCTTCATCCATCGTCACCATTTTACATCTTCTCCCCTCCCTCAATGAAGTGGGAGCTATGTTAGGTTCTTCGATTACACCATCCTATGGTGATCATTATACTCATACCCAAATGTATTTTACCAAAAATACACATGTGGTAGTGTTAAATACTATTTCATATATAGATTTAGTTTTTATTTTGGACCCACCCTTGTGATAAATTATAGAATTCAAGGGACTTTTCAATCAAGGAGTAACTCCTCGATCAGTAAACCAGTTACATAATCCATCTACATTGGTGCCACCACCCATGCCTCACTCTGCTCCAATTCAAAATTGGAATTATCAAGTGTTGGATTTTTCCTCGGATAAAGAGTGAATGTGGATGGTTTTGTCCGTTGAACAACTATCCATGGTGTTCTGGCTTCTTTCATATCAAAATTAGGAAATATGCGAGTCCATTAAAGAGGACTAGGTAGTATATTTGCACCCAATTACCTAGGAAATGTTTTGAAAAACTCAATGATATTTGGATTTCTGACCACATAAGATAGGATCACCTCAATTACATCATGATGTTATTATAATGGGTTAAAATCATAGTGATCTAAGTCGCTCAGTTCCCTACAACATTATGCTACCACCATCCCTTTCAATAAACATGTATCAGTATCTTGATGGTACTCCACCGTGTTATGGAAGAACCATATCTCTGAATACACATCATAAGATGGGGAAAATACGTTTCTATCTATTTCTACCCCATATTTATGAATCATTGACAATCCACCAATGATATAATATCCCCTCTAATTGTCATTACATTAAGCATGGTTATCCCCAAATAGGTATTGGATCAGAGGGATAGGGGAGTCAATGTAAGGATTGAAAGCGAATATCTGACATAACAATTAAAAGAACACTAAGTAAACCTCAACATATGAATCCTAACTAAACAATAGAGGTAGGTGATTGGAAAAGGAGATCCATTAGATATAGATATACTATAACATTTCACCCATCAACATATTATGAAATATGTGGGACAAGTAAATCCCTCTAACAAATTCAAATTCATGATGGAAGTATAGATGTATCCTATGATAGATTACTTGATCTATTAGCATAAAGGGAAAAGGAGGATATTTACTGATGTCATTAGTTATTGGAACCCAAATTATGGAACCACCCCATGAGACCTTGTATCTCCTTGAGTGGGGATAATAGTTATTCCTAATCCTACCACCTCTAGATGATCTTCGTATCCCCATGATTCTAGTAAGATATTATATTAGGGGATATATAAATCTATTTTAGTATGACTCCTCAAACACACCTGGGAATAATGATTCTCTTCATTTGAGAGAAACCTATAATTACCTTCGAGCTGATAAAACTATTATCCATGTTAATGATTCTATCAATACATTGGTTCCCATATACCCTCTTTATTTTAGGGAATCTCTCCAATATGACATGATAACTTCTATCACCACTCTCCATAATGCCCTAGAGATGAAACTAAAGGAAATCATTCCTAACATAAAGCCATACCCAACATGGGTTAGAAATATTCTAGCACCCCTATAATTATGAAATCCTAATTTTTCAACATATAATGAGAGGGGTGACCACTACAACACAATTAAACCATTCTTTAAATGTGTAGATGAAATATGGGGACCCTTGAATAGTAGGAGGACAAAAAGATTCAATATTTTTTTCAGAGTATAGTGGGACCTATGCTTATCTATTACAAACTGTTTCTGACAAGGTTAATTTCTTTTTAGTATATCCTTTATATATAGGTGTTCTATCTTTTGAGATCCACCATATGATGGAAAATTATTTACCACCTCTTTATGTTCGTGAAGTGGCATGATGAGAAAGTCACGGACTATGTCGCCTAGTGGAATATGCTCAAATATATAATGGACATGACACTATACATGAATAAGATGATAATTATGTGTGTGTGGATTGGGAAGAGTGAACTGGTCTGAACCCTTATCATCCATAATTTCTCACCTGGATGTTGGGAGTTCATTTAAAAGTCTATTCATCTGAAGGAATCATTGTGGTAGGTAAGAGAACCTTGGTGCCCATTGATTATTCCATATCCCATGAGATGGATACAAAAAACTAGAGACATCCACCACCATACATGAAGATTCCCCTATGATTGAAATATTGTTACCGATGTTTCGTGATGAACCCTGTCATGTTTTGAACTATCAGGTGTAGACTCACATTGCACAGAACTGTCGTGTGTTCCCACTATGTATTGAGGCCTCGACGATAAAATGTGGCATCATACCCACATTAAGGCCATCATCTCTTAGTGAACTTCTCAAAAAAAATAAAATTTAACTATTATTTTATATATTCTTTGTTTTTTGGATATTTCATCTACACCATGGATAAGATAATTCTAATATTTCCAAAGTAAAAGTAACCCTAAGAGTTATACCTCACTTGATGTCTTGATCATTTACATTACCAAAGTATCCATGGAAACACCATAATTGAATTATATTTGTTCAGATATTGAGTCTAGGACTAATTGTTTTATGGATTTTCCATGTTAGGCGATGTTTAGGAATATGTGAAACATGAATCTTCTGACATTGACAATGACAGTGAAGGCACTAGTGAATGGATGTAGATAATCACATGATGAAAAAATATAATGACTAGATAACTTGAATGGTAGTTTCCCACAAAAATTTTATTATTATTTTTAGTTGTTAGTAAATACATTTCCTCATTAGTTTTATGATACTTCTCTATCCAAAAACTCTACATCTGTATCATATCCTCAATGTATCAAAATAATTGGCACTGAAGGGAAAAGGGAGACCAGAGTCCTCCGAAGGTGTCGAAACCCTCATGCACTCCCAGTGATTTCATGCATCATATGTTGGAAAATATATACAGGGTCTTCCCAAAGTAGGATGACCTCACCCAAGATGATATATAGTATTTTATCTTAAACACTATTGATCCATGTGGCCACCATACAATTCGTGACAGTGAGGAATTGCATTCAAACCCTCCAGGTACCTTTGGTCGATGTCCTCAATTTAATGTACAAAGTCATATGAGCCACTAAAATCCCTATTTTAGTGGAATCTCTTAAGTCATCCATACTACCATGACTATATAGTAGGTTTTATAGAGAACTCATTGGATAATGTTCTCCTGCCCCCTATGTTTTCACATACACAACTGCTTATATTTGTTGACTAAGGAGTTCAGTCGTGACAACGACATGTTCATACTCATACAACTATATCCAAGCCTCATCCAACATATAGTATATCACTTGTGGTTTATATCTATCAATATATCTAGTATTATAATGGTTCTATAACTAGTTAGACACTAGATATTCAGCCATAATCACCGGTTGTGACCCCTACTAGGGATAACCCATCTATAGGAGAAATGAATTTTCCATGGAAGTATGATGTGTTGAGGTATAATGTCATTATTATTATGATTAAATCAAACCATGAATCCCTGTACTTTTCAAATTAAATGAGTTAATACCTTAACAATAGTTCTAGGATCACCATCATCCCAATCTGGACACTCAGTAACATGGTTGTGACGACCCAAAAGTTCATTAATAGAAATCTATCTTGATCAAATTTAATATATATTTATGAAAAAATATAATATAAAATTTCAACTTCATTGGTTTGAAGTTAATAAATTTGACCATTTCTAATATAGACATTGAACATTGATCCCATCATTAGTATAAATATAGGGCTTTAATGAATCCAATTTACTCATACAATAGAAGAGATGGCCTCAACCAATAGAATTTCTCCATATGAAGCCCATTTTTCAGAGCTCAAAAAAGAGGTGGAGTACTTGGGATTCTATATTGACCAATCCCAAGCCGAGAGTTGTCATGTCATTCTCGAACGGAACTATCTATGGGAGAAGTGGAAGTTGATAGAGATCACCACGCATGTAATGTTATCCGAGCCACCCCAAGAGTCTGTCACCATCACACAGCTTAACATTAGGTCTTATGGGGCTGTTTTAAAGGGTTATGTAAAAAATAAATAGTACTATGGTTATGTACATTATTTTTGTATATAATAATTAATATACTTTCATTTTATTATTATTACCTTGTAAATAGTTTTTAAAGCACAAATAGCATTTTTAGTTAATATTCAACTATGAAATCTATTTTGATGAATTAAAAGATTTTTTGAATTAAATAATATTTTAATAAAATATTATTATTATTAAATTAATTTTTATTAAATATAAATGATCGTATAATTTTATGAATGCAATAGTAATTTTTATTAAAGTTCGAAAGCCATTTTTGTCAAAACCCCATGATTTTTCGATAAATGTCTGTTTTTTTAAAGTAAAAATTAAAATATTTAAAAAATAAATTAGATAAAATAAATAATATTTCTAGAATCAGGATGTCGAAATTATCCAGTGGTGAATTTTTTATAATTTTTGGAGACAGTCAATTTTTTGGGTAAAAATTAAATACCGTTTAAATATATACTGTGTTTTATGACATCAGAATGACCAAATAGTGATGTAATAAAATAATAGAAGCTTTATGTTCGTCCAATATATGTTTTAGCATGTAAATAATGTGATTTTGGGTTAGTTTGACTTATTTTACAAATCATTAATAGACCCTTCAATACTTTTTAAACAACTTATCTTTTTAAATTGTTCTCTTTGGGAGTGTGACTCACCTCCACATAAGCAAACCCATTATTTTCAGAAGATCGGACTTTTTACATAGGTAATATTGTTTTCCACTTCCCTTTTACAAAAACCATTGGCAAAAACCATGGTCTGGATTGTGGTTTGGATTAGATTAATGTGAGCTGTCCCAAACCAAAATAATAAAGAATTCCCTCAACATTCCTATATAAACCCACCCAGTCTCTCAATTCATCCTCACTCAAATCCATTATATTTCATCCAAACTCTTCCCTCCTTTATCTAGGATCCTCCCAAGGTGCCCCAAGCTCCCAAGAGGCCTCTATTAAGCCTCTTTCAAGCCTTTGGAAGCACACATTTGAGTAAGGATTTTTCTTCATTTCTTCTTATGGTCCAATATTCATTAAATTTATATTCCCTTTTAATTTCAATTATAAATGTTGGGGTATGGTTTCACACCTCACCCATACTTCCCTCTTTAAGTTTTAATGATGGGTTACCCCTTTTATCTCATTAAATTCCTCCCATGTACACCTATTATTGTGTCGAAATTCCGAAAGGAATTTCTCTCTCCTTATTTTCATTCATGAAATTATTTTATAACATGAGTCTAAATTTTGTTACCTTTTTTGGGAAATGTATCAATATGACCCCCTTAATATACATGTAATTTAAATATTATGATACAATCCGTTCTCTATCATCAACCATTTTTATGAGTTTTTATGTAACGTTGTTATGCTGCTGAAATTGCACCGCGTTTTTCCAAGTCAAAGTCATTATGTAGTGAATACCATGCCCATTTATATATCAAGGGTATTCACCTTTAAGAACTTTTACTTATTGTTTAAATAGTCTCATGTATGTATTCCACATTCATTTATTGTAGAATAAATGATTATGATCAATGATTCAATGTTTTCTGATCCACATGGCATACTTATGCATGAAATGAAATGATTATGAAGGGTGCACCCTTATAACACTCCAATTCATTGGGTAAAGTATAGTATCCTAATAAATCTTGTGCAATGGGTGTCTACTCATGATAATTCAAGTGAAATGTGGTTTTACTCGTGCTTCATGTGCAATGAGGGTTTACTCATACTCTATGTGAAATTAGCCTTGGCTCATTCTAATTCGAGGTTAAGTGTGGTTACCACATCTCCATGTTATGATTATGATGCTTTATCATGCCTTTATGTTTATACTTATCTTGTGATCTATTGATATGCCTATTTCATAAGATTTATTGTATTTCTCATGTTACTCCATGATTATTCCCTTATTGGGCTTTATAGCTCACATTTTTCTTACGCATGTCCTCAGGTTATCCCATGCAATGCTATGTACGAGGCAATGTAGTGGTAATGTAAAGAAAGTTTTCAATAAAGTTGTTGTTTTTTATGTTTTGGGTTGTTATGTAATGATACTAATCCACTAAGACACAAGATCTCTCGATCTTCTATATTGTATCAAATAAATTTTATGTAATAATTTTTGTTTAATTGTGTACTAAAAGATCAGGGTTTTCATAGTTGGTATCAGAGGATTGGTTTAGTTATTTTTGGGATTAGGATTAGAAAACCCTTGTAAAGACTTAGATACAAGACTATGTATAATAAAAACATCCCTATGTTTTGGCGAGTATTGAGTAAGTTTTTTATCAAGAAAATACATCCCAATCTGGATAAGAGCGGGTATAGGCGGCTCTAGAACAGATGTACCTAGGGGTAAAAACCCCAACAAGCAGTTTCGGGCTAGACCCGGGGTATCTTTGTACACGATAATGGTCCTTGTCACACTCTTGGTTATTACACTCCTAGGGTATATGCTTTGGTAAATTCACAATCATTGTATGAACCCTTATTAAGGGAATTAAAAAACTCCCCTAAGAATATATGTTAGAAAGTAGATCATTGATAACATTGATTGAAGCCTATAGATTCATAAGTAAACAAAATAAAATTATTTTTAAGTCATCAGATTTTTCCTTTGGATTATCCTTTATGTTTTACCCATAACTCTATTTTTATTCTAGGTAATGGCTGGAAATTGAATGACTCGTGATAACAACCGATGTGAAGATGAATTTGACGATTGTACTAATGAAATGCCTAATCATATAGGAGTGGGAGTCACGAACGTTGTCACAGTTTTCTCTCATTTAATTCAATATTTGAATAGAAAATTGGGTCAAGTGGAATGTTCAACCCCCCCCCCCCCCCAAGAAATAACAATTTTCTATTGAGAGCTTCATGAGCCAAAGGCCTCCTACTTTTAATGAATCATCTAATCCCTCAATCGCTGAACAATGGATCAACTCCATTGAAAATATCATCTCTGTCCTTAAATGTTCTGAACAAGAGAAGGTTCTCTTGACTACTCATCATATGGAGGGTGAAGAATATTAATATTGGATGTTGATCAAAAATCCGAATCCTATGGAGGAGATTGAGGCGTTGGAATGGAAGGATTTTTGGAAGATGTTTTTTTGATAATTATTTTCCATGCACCCTTCATCTTAAGATGGAAAGGGACTTCCATGACCATAAAAAAATAAGACAATGAATCTATTGAAGCGTACAAGGAAATATTCACAAGGATTTCACGATACTCTTCCACCGTTTTCATTACCCCCGAATGCAAAGTTGACTGATTCTTTGGTGGGATGAATCCTACCATTCAAAAAGTGCTTGTGATCCGTGACTTCGACAACTATGAGTAAATTGTATTATGTGCCCTCAACGACGAAATGGAGATCATAGAATATCTAGGGTATCAATGGGATAAGAAGTGTACGGTGGACCTCAATGCTCATAGTTCGATGGATAAATCCAACTCTGGAAATAAGATCTATCACCCCACTTGCTAAAGGTGCAGAAAGAAGCACCCTTGAAATTGCCTAAGGGGACAAGGAAATTCAATAGGTGTGGAAGATAAGGGCACCTAGCTCTTAATTGACAGCAATAATGACCTGTAGTTGTGACAGAGGAGATGAACGATCCATTCGAACCTCAACATGTGGTTCATAGCTACAACTGCAATGAACCATGGAATGTTGAAAATCAGTGCCCTAAGACAAGGGTTTTCGTAGGAAACCAAAAATCTCCAAGGCAGTAAGGGAGAGATTTTTCCATCACTATTGCTAAAGTGATCCCTAAACATTATGTGGTTATAGGTATGCTAGTTATTCATTCATTAATGCGAGCGTACTTTTTGATTCATGTTCTACACATTATTTTATAACTCAAATTTTTAGCAGAACAATCCCAGCACCACCACAAATCATGGAAGTGAATATGTCGGTGAGCAAGAAAAATGGGGAAATCATTGCATCCCATGATATAACTCCACCCCTGTCATAATATGTGGATCAAACATCCGGAAGAACATCTTCGTAATCCTTCTTCTAAAATGTTATGCAATTCTTAGCATGGATTGTCTTTCCATATATAGAGAAAACATAAATTGTGGTGAGAGGGAAATCACTCTCAATATAGAGAATCGACCCTCAATTCATTATAAGTTCTAGGAATAATATGAGTGCTCTTTTACTCCATCATCTCAATCATGGATATTACTGACATAAGATCATGTGTATCTAGATCACATGATTGAGTCTAAAGAGGCAACAATCCTAGAATACATGCCTATTGTGAGGGAATTCACTGAAGTATTTCCCAAGGAATTTATTGGTCTTCCTCCTAGAATTGATATTGAATTCTGAATTGATATTATACCTAGGGCATTTCCAATATCCAATACACCGTGTAGAATGGCTATTGTGGAGCTTGATGAGCTGAAGAAACAAATACATTAGAATCTGGGTAAAGGGTTTATATGACCAAGTGCTTCACCATGGGGTGCACCAGTCCTCTTTGTCAAGATAAAGGATGGGTCAATGCGCCTTTGCATCGATTATCATGAGATCAACAAATTCACGATTAAGAACAAGTATCCTATATGAGGAATTGATTACTTTTTCGATCAGCTGCATGGACAAAAATACTTGTCCAAGGTGGATTTGTGGTTGGGATATTATCATGTAAGTGTGAAAAAGGAAGATATCCACCAGAGTGCTTTTCTGACAAGATACATGCACTATAAATTCACATTAATTCCTTTCAGACTCACCAATGATCTATAAATAATCAAGGAATTGATGAATAGAGTCTTTATAGATTACCTAGAAAAAATGGATGTAGTCATTATTTATGATATTCTAATATACTCCAAAACGAAAGAGGATCATGAGGAGAATTTAATAACTATACTCGAGACCATGAGGAAGGAGAAGCTCTATGGAAAGTACAAAAAGTGTGAGTTCTGGTTGAAGGAGGTCTCATTTATGGGCCATATCATCACAAGCAATGGGATATCTATGGATCCCTCCAATGAAGATGCAATTGAGTGATGGCTGAGGTGAACATCAGTAATTTATATCTGTATCATCTTGGGTATAGATGACTATTATCAATGATTTTTGAGAAATTTCCCATGATTGTACAACCCTCTTACCAAGATAACTCGGAAGGGAGTAATGTTTTCTTGGAGTCATGAATGCGATGAAAGAATCACAGAGTTGAAAATGAGGCTTATCATTGCACCTGTGCTCACATTACCCACAAGTGGAGAAATTTTTGTTGTATCCAGTGATGCTTCAAAGAAAGGGCTGGGATGTGTGTTGACGAAAAATGAAAAATTTATTGCCTATTCCTCAAGGTAATTGAATGTTCACGAACAGAACTATCCAACACATGTCCTCGAGTTGGCTACAGTGATATTCTCTTTGAAACTTTTGCAGCATTATATATTTGGGGAGAAGTGTGTAATATATACAGACTACAAAAGCCTCATGTATATATTCAAACAAGAAGATATGAACATACACCAATGAAGATGGTTAGAGCTAATCAAAGACTATAATTGATCAATCCATTACCACCTGGGGAAAGCGAACAAGGTGGAAGATGCCCTAAGTAGAAAGGACCCAGTGATTCTATCATTGATGAGAATTGAAAATGATACAATATTCGTGGACTTGATGAAAATGGACATGGTAATCATAAAGAAGGGAACATCATCAGTCCTTTCACAAATGATTACTCAAACGTCACTTTTGGAAAGATTAAAAGATTCTCAAAAGATGATGTGGGAATTTTGGAAAAAGTGGAAGTTATCAGAAAAGGGAAATCAAAGGAGTTTAATGTCAATGAATAATAAATTGTGAGATTTAGGAAAATTTTATACATTCCATCAATTCCAGAGCTGAAGAAGGAAATTTTTGATGGTGCACAAAATTGAAATTTCCCTATTCACCTAGGAAACACAATGATGTATCGAGATCTCTGAGAGAATTATTGGTGTGATGATTTGAAGAAGGAGATCACTAAATATACATCAATGTGTTTGGTGTGTCCGCATGTAAAGGAAGAGAGGCAGAAGTCTAAGGGGATGATGTAACCATTTCCTATACCCGAATGGAAATGGGAGAAAATCAGCATGGACTTTGTCACCGAACATCCAAAGACATCCAAAGGAAATAATGAAATCTTGGTTTTGGTGGATCGTCTTACAAAGGCTGCACACTTCATTGCAATTCAGGAGGATTTATCAATGGATCAACTAGAATGGATATATATCAGGGAAGTGTTAAGGCTACATGGAGTACCACTGTCTATTCTGTCCGATTGATATCCAAGATTCACATAATTATTTTTTAAGAGTCTTCAACATGCTCTAAATACTGAAATGAACATCAGTACAACCTATCATCCTAAAACTGATGGCCAATCAGATCAGAAAATCCAAAAACTTGAGGACATGTTGAGAGCATTCTCAATGGACTTTAAAGGAGTATGGGATCAAAATCTTCATCTAGTTGAGTTCTCTTATAATAATAGTTTCTACTCGAGATTCCAAATGGCACCATATAAATCCCTTTATGGGAAAAGGATCAGAACACCGGCATGTTGGGAAGTGGTCGGTGAGCGTAAGCTTCTTGGACTGGAAATGGTCGAAGAAATGGTGGAGATGATGAAAACCATTAAGAAACATATCAAGTTAGCCCAGAGTCAACAGAAGAGTTTTTTAGATAACCATTGATAAGACCATGAGTTTAAATTTGGAGAAATGGTATTTATATGCATATCTCTTTGGAAGAAGGTCATGAGGTTTTGAAGGAAAGGGAAGGTAAGTCCATGGGACATCGGACCCTTAAAATTTTTTGTTCGTGTCAGGGTTGTGACCTATCGAATAGAACTTCCACCTACCATGTCCAAGGTAAATGGTGTCTTTCATTTATCCCTTTTAAGGAAGTACATACTGGACCCTTCACATGTAATCTCTTTAGAGGTGGTACATTTAGATGATGATCTTTCTTATGAGGAGAAACCAGTGAAGATCTTATATTGAAGAGAAAATGTTAAATGAAATAAGACAATTACCCTCGTCATGGTGTTGTGGTGAAACCAAAAGTTTGAAGAAGCGATGTGGGAATCAAAGGAAATGATGAAGATAGTTAACCACATCTATTTTATTGTGGGAAAAAGAAATTTCGAGGGTAAAATTTCTTAAGGGGGGAAGATTCCAACAACACAAATTTACATTAATAGAAATATTTTTGGATATAATTAAATGTATCTTTATGTAAAATGTTTATATAAAATGTCACCTTAGTTGGTTTTATGTTACGAATTGTGACCGTTGATAATATAGTCATTGAACAGTGATCACATGATTTGTATAAATATAGGTCTTTAAAGAATCCAATTTACTCAGAAAAAGGAAGAAATGACTTCATCATGTATAATTTATCGATACGAAGCCCATTTTTTGGAGCTCAGAATAGAGGTGGCATCATTGGGCTTCATTCTTGACCAAGCCCAAGCCGAGCATCATCATGTCATGCTCGAACGGAACCATCTACAGGAGAAGTGAGAGTTGTTATAGATCACCACATGTGCAATGGTATCTGAACCACCGCAAAAAGTTTTTCACCATCGCGAACCTTACCCTTAGGTCTTATGTGGTTATTTTAAGGGGTTATTTATGAAATCCCTATCACTGTGGTAATTCACATAATTTTTTTATATAACAATGAGTATACTTTCATTTTATTATTGTTACCTTGTAAATAGTTCTTAAAGCACAAATAATGTTTTTAGTTAATATTTAACTAAGAAATCTATTTTGATGAATTTAAGGATTTTATGAATTGAATAAAATTTAATAAAATATTATAATAATTATTAAATTAATTTTTATTATATATAAATTATCATATAATTTTATGAATGCAATTGTAATTTTTATTAAGGTTCCAAAGCCAATTTTGTCAGAACCTGTGAATTTTAGATAAATGTCTGTTTTTATTTAAAAAGTGAAAATTAACATATTTAAAATATTATTTACATAAAATATATATTATTTCTGGAATCAGGATCTCAAAATTATCACATAATGAATTATCCATAATTTTCCGAGACAGTAAAATTTTTGGGTAAAAATTAAATACTGTTTAGATATATAATGTGTTTTATGACATCATAATGATCCAATTGTGATGTAATAAAATACCATAAGCTTTATGTGCATCTAATATATGTTTTACCATTAAAATAACATGATTTTGGGTTTTTTTTTAAATTATTTTACAAAGCATTAATGGACCCTTGAAGAATTATTAATCATCTTGTCTTTTAAAATTGTTTTCATTGGGAGTGAGACTCACCTCCACATAAGAAACTGCATTATTTTAATAAGTTAGGAATTTGGCCTTATAAAATATTGTTTTCAACTTCCCTTTTCCAAAAAACATGGGCAAAAATAATCGTCTGGTTTGTGGTTTGGATTAGTTTAATGTGATGTGTCACAAACCTAAATAATAAAGAATTCCATCACCATTCCTATATAATCCAACCCAAGCTCCCACGTCCCCATTACTCAAAGTCATTGGAGATCATACAACCTCTTATATCCTCTCTTTATAATCCTCTCAAGGTTCCCCAAGCTCCCAATAATCCTCTCTCAAGCCTCTATCAAGCCTTTGGATGCACACTTTCAAGTAAGGATTTTTTCTTCCATTCCTATTTTTTCCCATATTCTTTAAATCGTTTTGACCTTTTAATTTTCAATTATAAATATTGGGGTATGTTTTATAACCTCCCCCATACTTCCATATTTCTTTTTTAATGATGGGATACCCCTTTCACTCTCATTAAATTCCTCCCATGTACACCCGTTACTATGCCAAAATTCTTAAAAGAATTTCTCTCTCCTCATTTACATTCAAGAAATTGTTTTGTAACTTGAATCTAAATTCCATTAAATTTGTTGGTACATGTATCTAAATGACCCCCTTAAATTACATGCCATTTAAATATTATGAGACACCCCTTACTATGTCATCAAACATTTTTATGAGTTCTTATGTCAGGCAGTTATACAGCCGAAATTGCACCGCATTCTTCCAAGTCATAGTCATTTTGTAGTGAATACCATGCCCACTTCTCTATCAAGGGTATTCCACTTTATGAATATTTACTTATTGTTTAAAGAGTTTCATTTATTTATTAAACATTAATTTATTTTGGAATAAATGATTGTGTCCAACGATTCAATGTTTTATGATCCATGTGTCACACTTATGCATGAAATGAAATGTTTAAGAAGGGTGGACCCTTATAGCACTCCAATTCATTGGGTAAAGTATAGTATCATGATACATCTTGTGAAAGGGGTGATTAATCATGCTAATTTAAGTTCAATTAAGCTTTACTAATGCTTCATGTGCAATGAGGTTTTACTCATGCTCTATGTGCAATGAGCCTCGACTCATGCGAATTCCATGTTAAGTGTTGTTGCCACATTTCCATGTTATGATTATCATGATTTTTCATGAATTTAAGATTATGATTATATTGTGCTCTATTTATATTCATAAGGTCTATCATGTATTGATTTCCTCATTTTATTCCATGATTATTCCCTTACTTGGCTTTATAGCTCACCCTTTTCTTATGCATGTCCTCAGGTTATCCCATGTAATGCTAAGATCGAGTCAATGTAGTGGTCATGTAAAGGAACATTTCAATAAAGATGTTTTTTTATGTCTTAAGTTTTTATGTAATGATCATAATCCACAAATACACAATTCCTCTCGATCTTTTATGTTGTATCAAATGATGTTTAGGTAATAAATTATGGTTAATTTTGTAATAAAATATCAGGGTTTTCATAATGGTTCTGAATGAAGTATTATCATAGTATACCACTTATAACATGATGTTGAGAGTCCATGGAATAACATTCATGAAACTGTAACATCCTAATATCACTATTTCCATAAATAATCAATCAATTTTTGAGTAAGGGGTTTCCAAGTTGATGCAAAGCCAATTTACACTTATGAGGACCAAAATCTAAATTTCAGCCACTAGAAGATTCTGGGGAAGTATTTAATGACCTATAGGATTGGGAACATAAATTCTCCCAATAATCTAAAAGATAATATGGTCAATCTGAAGGCGTACTTGGATGATTTATTCATTCTTACAATTCATTAGTTACATTCCACAACTCCAGACTTGGTAGGTTTTTTTCTCTAAGAAAATGTTTTTTGGCATCTCATATAGAACGTATCATCCACAGATTACCTAATACTATTACATTGGATAATCAATGGTGATACGATAAAACCTACACCCATGAAATAATGATTTTTCTATATTATTCTAACTTTTAAATGTAATTCCCAATCATTTCTCAAAATATGGTTTAATCGATAGAATATGACACTTCAGCATTAAATAGACACCATAAATGTACCTCGTTGTTGATGGCTAGATGGAATTGGATTAGAATAATCATTCACCACAATTTCAGTAGATCTTGAACCCCAAAATGATGATTTTTCATTTACATAATCAGAAAATATTAATACCAAATAGTTGGTTATCTTTTAAGAGTCACCTCACACCTCTGATTCTCCTATCGATGACGAAGTGGATTTTAATGAAGAGACAACTAAATTTAAATTGGGTGTATCCACCACTATTGATGAGTTATATTAGGCGAGCCTTGGTACTACGGAATATATGATGCCAATTATAATTAGTGAACCCATGTCTCTAGAATAGAGTCAGAAACATGTGTCCATCATTAAGTCACACCAATATGTATTTTTTTATGTTAATATGGAATTATACGGTTTGACCGTTAGTTATTTATTAATCATATCACCCCCAGGGTGCAATACTATATTCAATAAGCCTCACAAAATCATTCATTTCTCTCAAGGTTTTATGGTAAAGGCTATAGTTAATTTACTAATCCATTATTCCTTCTTCAAGGAGGACCCATAACCTATATGGGTAGAAAACATTGACCAATTCAGGATGAAAATCGGAAAACCAAAGTCAGTATCGACATCCCCATACTCAATTTCAATTTCCAAAATGGTTATTTTACTCATCAATTGAATTATTTTTTTATCAATGACACTATAAGGTTCCAATATCTCTCTTATATGTATTTTTATTCTTGGTAAAATCATATCTAGATGGCCCCTATGGATGATAATTCCACAGCCTTCACGATTCTGAAATTGTCTTTTTTCTATTAGGTGATTCCCTTTGTCTTGAGAAATGTATTATCCATGTATCCCCAGGCCATGTACAACATTTTCTAGCTAATCATCAGGAATATGTTCAAATGTTATGTCCTAGAAATTGGGTTTCATGTAGGAAACCCCTAAATTATTATTTTCTAACGAAGTGGTTAATAATTCATGGTTTAACTCTACAAACTATAGGTTTCAAGTCTAAAACACAAACTAAAAATTAACATTCCCAACCACCTATCCTAGAAGTTGTTGTATACCCAATGTCTTATAAGGAGTAGTATACATTGAACGTTTCTATACCCATCATCATTATATTGAACTTTATTCTAGGAAATAACATATATTTTTTCTGGATATGGGTGATTATTTATGCCTCAAGCTATTTCTGATGTAGACTATCCATTATTGGTGGTGAATTATTTTGGGTCCTCGAAGCCTCCAATAAATCAATTAATATTCAACATATATTTATATTCAAAATTTTACATGGGATATTGAATCCTTATGTTTTTGAGATTAAAGGGATGGGATGTAGTTGTAGGAATCTATAAGATACTAGTGAGGCTGATTCATTCATTATACATTGATCTGAAATATACCCCCCACATACATAGTGGGACCTAAAAAATATAATTATATGAGAAAAAATTGAATCAAATATTATATTGAAGAAGATGGGGAACATATATCCTACTCATCCAACAAGGGTGTCCTCTTTAACATTATATTTTCCTCTTTGAGTCACATTTCAAGTGGAATGAATGTAATGGAACATCTAGAGAAACAATATATTTTATGCTGAATTATTTGGAATGAATTTTTTAGAATATATTAATTTTCATATATAAGGGATGATTAGTCATAAAGAACAATAATTTTTTAATGAGTAAGTATAGGATGTTAGCCCCAATATTGAAGATATGGAAGGATCAATACATTCCATAAAGGTATAATTTATATCTTTGATCATGTTTAATATATAATATTATAAAGGATAGATGCCACTAAATATGAGGAACAGTTATACCAATCATTCTAATTATTTCAGAAAGTATTTTTTTTGTAACTCACACATTCCATGGCTTTTACTTAATGAGGTAGGTGAGTGAGTTCCTATTCTAAATGTACAATAATCAAAATGGGGAAATTTATTGTATCGTATGTCACTTCCAATGAAATACATGTTGAATAAAGGTATGTTCGTACAGTGGATTCAAATTAGGCAACAATTTATGACCATGAGGAAGGGATTCCACCTACACTCTTAATTGATCATCCTATAATATTTTCATCATGGGAAAAAATTAGTTGAAGGTAGGGGGTGGAGTGACAAATCACATTTCATTAAAGAAAAAAAATTGAGTTTTGGGTTTTATTACATAATTCTCAACTATTTCAATGATTTATTATTAATTGGAAAAATTATGTAGAGTTTATCATACACATATATGCTTCATTTATTGAAATATATATAGTAACAACATAAAACTGAGAGAGTTAAAACCCATTCAGGATATGAACCCAAGGGATTACATCTCTAAAATATTGAATCCTACGAAATTATCCCCCTTGGATCAAATATATTCCATGATACATGATAATAATTTTGGAATACTGACCACATAAGATAAAACAAACAAACTCTCCTAGAAGGAATAGATAAAGTAGAAATTATACCCCACTTCCAATAAGAGAACTGACTAATTTTCATTCCTAAAGTCTTGATGTTGATAAGTGACATACAATCGGTTATCCATATAAACATATATGAAGTAGCTTGTTATTATATCATGATTACATACATGGAAGAAATTTAGTTAATATGGTGATTTTTAATGGATTTTATTTTGTATATAATCAATTATATTTGTGAAAAAATATATAGAGATATGTTAGGTTTGCTTGAATGAGGGATGAATTTTGGGGTTACTAGACTGGTGTGTGTTGTACCACCCATTTTAAATGGAAATGAGGTGATAAATTTTATAGCTTTTACCATATTGGAGAGTGTAGGTTAGTCGTAGAATTCCATGGATATATCATTTCACTTAATAGTTATGGTATAAATTTAGATGAACAATAATTTAAAAAAAACTATAGGCCACTATGTTTGAAGGTATTGTCTCATTCATGATATTTTTTAAGGTGGTGTTTTCATACACTATTGTATTACCAGTTCAATATAGAGTCATTGGGACTAGGTTATTTATTGTGGGGTTGGGTATATAATATATCCCACCTAATAAGAGAAATTCATAAGTAGTTCATGAAACTCCCCATAATCAACATGTTTCTTAACAATCTATATAGACTAATATATGGAAATATATATCTCAAACATCTCTGATAAAAATTTAGCCAAAAATTTCATGGTTTTGATTAATTTTCCCATTTCATGGTTATGGAGTGGTTGAATACCATGATATATATTCTATTGTGATGTTGGTGATTGATTCTTCAGTAAAAGGGAGCATTATTTAATAAAAACTAATGAATATGGAGTCAATGACCCAATTTTTTATTTTTAAAAATATTCTTATTTATTACTTGTTTGAGTATAATTGATTTTATTCTAGGTGTAATGATTAAATTTTAGAACAATGTTCTCTTATGGAACAACATCAGCAATAGTCAGACTGTGTTAATATGTAGTTAAATAACCTCTTTCAGTAATCGTCTAGTGTTGATGTAACAATTTAAAAAATAACAATGGCCAATGCAAAATTCAATGATGGAACGATTATATACCACTGACTAGGAATAATAAATGTGGGATTATATAGAATATATATTTTAATAATAAGTTATTTATATAAAGACAAATCTGATTTTGATAAAGAAATGATTCAACATCCAGAATATTCAATGGAGTCCCTATAATGGAAATATTTGATTTTTTAAAGAGACACTGGTTCGTTTATATTTATACAAATCTATATATTTGTTAATAAATGAAAATATATTTTCTCTTAGTTTTATTCCATTCATCTCAACATGTAATATCATCCCATAATAACTCACAACACTATTAAATGTAATATCCATATATCCTAGGTCATTTGTTATGAGGAATTCAAATAATGACACATCTCATTAGTCTCAAATGTTAAAACTAAAATGTTATTCCAATAATCATGTATCATATATGAGTATAGGTTTAACTGCATTTAATTTAATAGTGTTGTTGGAAATTTTAAATGAAGGATCACATGTGACTCTTTTTTATTTCATTTTTAAAATAAAATGTATGCAGAGGAAGAATGATTCACATTTTTCATCGTTTGATCCATATATAAATCATAAGACTATTTTTTGGATCCATATGGTATAACCCATAAATATATAATCATTTATCATTTAAAAATAATGTTTTAATATTAGTAATACCAAGAGGGTTTGGGGTGAAATTATTGGATTTTTCTAAGGCCCCCATTTGCGGGTTATTTATCATAACATATTCTATTCATGTTCAATTAAAATTATTTATTTTTCAGAGATCATGTAATGATCATGTCTAGTGAGGATACCATATATTTATTTTTCTATAATTCCTTTTTTGGGTTCTCGTTATGGGGTTATCTATGTATTTTTATTTAGTAAATTAAATCCCTAAAATTAGAATCAATTCATTTGAGGTTTAATCTCAAATTTATTTCACTAGTAGTTATAGGTAGAATGATCAAGATATGGCTAAAAGGACAAAAATGTTACATATTTTTTAAAAAGTGAAGAAGGATATTTAAATTCATGATATTATGGAGCTCATATATGAGGATAGAATATGAGATATGTATGTAAGGAATGGATGTATATCAAATTTTAAACACTTATATTAAAAATATACGGATGAAAATAGAGATAAATGAAAATCCTCATATGTAAAATGATACAACTATTTTATAGGCCCTGTTTTGGGTTCATATGATGTTATTTTTTAAGCATGAAATAAACATAGTCAAAACGATGGTGTTAGTAGAACTAAAATATTTTTTTATCACCCATGGCCAAGGAATGTATGAGGGGATTTATGTTTCCCAATACATTAAGTGTGATTATGGAAGGAAAATATCCATTCAATATGATAGACGAATTTATAATTTAATTTCCCACTAAAAAGTGTAACATTTCCAACATTGATCTATATAATGTATAAGGAGGGGAAATCCACATGACAATAGAATTAAATTGTATTAATATTAAGGTCAATTAGGATTTACCAATGGGTAGTTCATGCGTTAGGTCATCAAACATGGATCGTTGTTTATTTTTATATAGACTTGAATGGGTTTTATGAGGAAAAAGTGTTAAATTATTGTTGACCATGTTGAGGGAAATTGCAATAAACGACCTACGATCTATAGGATCTAAGGTGTAAAAATATGAAATAATTACATGAGGAATGGTAATGGATTATGTCTCAAATACTATTTCCATTATAATTCTATCGATTTAAAAAAGAATTTAATAAATTCCACTTTTGGGAAAATCTTGATCACTTTTAATGGAAATGTTTGGTGGTACGTATTCACATCCAGTTTAAGCTTATAGAATGAAGAGTCGAATTATGGTTTCCTTCATAGTTGTCTATTTTTATCTCTAATATCCAATGATGGAATATAAGGATATTAGATTCACATGATATTATGTGTTCTCTGTAAAAGGAAAATTTACACAAAATATGATTGAAGAATTATTACTTAAAATCTATATGATTGGAATATTTTGATCAAATTGACGCTTCAAACCCAAAGTTCACATAGATATCATAAATTATTGCTTCTATAGATTTTGATTATATAAGAATAAAGGGAATTTTCATAATAGGAGACTGGCCTACAATAAGGGATCTTTACATCAATATTTATGTCATCATAATGAGAATTGAGCCACGCAAAGTTCAAAGAGTAAAAATTATCTATACTGATTAGGTTATCATTTATGGATGGGGTTTTTAATGAATTTTGAGTTATAAAATGATGTAACTCGTATTGGGATCTTCCACACATATTTGGGTATTATACAATAGAGGGTTTATTATTATTAAATAAGGTATTGGAATCAAATCAGTAATCTAGTCATTAATATCCTTCTCATCTAATCAAAAATAAATCCATACAAATTTCTATAAAATGGATGAGTCATGGCATAGATCTGATTCATATTTAGGGAAAATGGTTGTAATAATAAAGAATATCTTTGTGGAATGAGGTCATGTGTTATGATACGATCATTACATTACTATAAAAAGGATATGGTTTAGTTATGAAAACAGTAATAATTTCATGAAACCACTATGCTCATGTGAGTCATTCTTGGTGTAAAAAACAAGTGGAAATTGGTGTATTGTCCTCATTATATTAAGAGGCCAATCAAAATCTCAAATTTTAATATTATATGACTAGTAATAATGGTTGAACATGTAGCTTAAAATATTATAGCAATACTGTAGGATAGAAATTTTCACTTTATATAGTAAAGATGTATGGTGTATACAATTTATGGTCACATAGCTTTAGCCAATGGTGAGCCTTTTATGATCTAGAATAAATTAACCTTGGTAAAGGATATATAATTATTAAAGCAACTAGGAAATTCATAGCCTTAATAAAGAATTTTTTGCTAATATACTTTTGATGGAACTATCAATAGTAAGGAATAATTCATGGACGGCCTTATGATATGGTGCCTAGGTTTTATTGAAAATCTATTCTAGATAATAATCAAACCATAAATAATTATGAATCATGGTGTGGTTGAAAATTGACTTATATGAATACAATACACTCATATAAGGGATAAAGTATCATATTTTTCTATGTCATGTGATAGGGATATAAACTATATAGTGTAAATTTTTTGTGGTAAGGATATTTGACAAGTAATACAATGTAATATAGTGAAGATTAACTTTCTCCTAAATTTTGAGGTCATGTATCATTGAACCATGGTGAGGAATTTATATTATTACACCCTAGAATATCAGTCATACATTTAACATCATCCTAAAAGTACCTTTTATCATTTATAAGTTTAAATATGTATTGAGACTCATTTCATAGGTATTGGGTGTGACATTCTCATTGTCCATTTTAATTAGAAAACATGCACCACTGGATTATATATTATAGAAAAATGGTTCCACCCATTTTGGATTATGTTTTGGAGAATTCATTCCAAGTATAATCAAGGTCTTGAGAGACAAAACTAGTTCTCCATAGAGGATTGAGTGAAGGTGAAAATTCATGTTAAAATATCAATATATGTAGTTTTTTAGTCAATATATGTTCAAGGTATATCATCTTTTCTCATTGATTCATTCCAATTTATCCCACCTCTTTTGAGATTGATAACTTATGAATAGTTTATTGAAAATTGAAAAGTGTGGAAATGTTAATTGGATACAAATGGGTAGAACAACCTCTATTCCAAAAGCATTTTAATATAGTGTCCCATGTGTAGTAGATTTGGTTATGGTATGATAGTCCCACAAGGAATTTATAATATTATTTGTATGATTCATCTTATCATTATAGCTATTTGTCATTGTTTGTTTGATAGTGTTTTAATAAAAACCTATATGAATTTGTTTGCTTCTTATTGATATTATGATGAAAGGTTGTACCCTATTTTTTAATACCAATACATCCTTTAAGATTTATAAATAAAGAACATTTTCCACTTTTCATCTTTATTATGTGAGGGACACTAAATCTAGTGATGATATTATGACTAATTAAGTTCATTTCACTCATTGTACCAACATAAATGTCTTGTATGACCACATTAAACTTTAATTAGAACTCTATATCAATATTTTTTACTTAAACAATATATATGTAGATACAAGATATATAATTATGATAACCATTCATTATATGGAATATTTATGAGTTTTTTTGGACAGTAAAAATTCTTCTTGGGTTGATGAATAATATTTGAATTCATCCGACTTGAATTAAAATATTTTGTAAATTTTGTAAAATCATATTTCATTGAAGGATAGAAATTATTTATCATCTTTAATTTATGATAACTCTTAATACCTAATTGAGAAAATCTATATGAATAAGTTTGAAAATATTGAATGATTTTAATTTTCTCTGCTACATAAATTTATTTTTGGATTACACTATCAAAGTCACATTTATAGTAGAGTTTCTGATGATTAGGTTTTTCATTAATATCAATGTGGAATCCCAACTATTAGATTAGTTGTTTTATTTATATATATAATAGTGAAATCCAACATTGGTGGAAACCCAATATGGGTTTTATCCAACCATTGAAGAATTATCTTTTTCATGGATGGAATTAAACTCATTTATCTATTCCATGCTATTACAAATTAATGAAGAAAGCATTATCTAGTGAAAATTTATGATGACTATTTTATCCTGGCCTTGATGTCGAAACATTGTAGCCATGTTTCATAAAAAAATGTTTTTACACTATGGTTATGATATATGAGATAATATAATCATTGAGGGTAATTAGACCGTCATTAATAACATGTAGTCAAGTATAGAAATCATATCATCCTTTCTGAAAGCATAATCAAAATTTTTAAACTTTATTATTGAATCTAAGTCACTTTTTATATTACGATGAGTCACTAGTAATTAGGTTTCCAATTTTTAACCCAAAATTAGGATTTTAAATTACAACTCATTGGTGATGCAGTTTTCTACCAATAGAAAGAAATAACTACTGACATCATTTTATTTATAGATTATAATTCATCACAAACTTCCTCAGTTGATTTAGGGGTCAACTATTATTATTCCTAGAAGAATTATATAGATTATTAGAATACATAGTCACTATCAAGGATAAATATAAAATATGGAAAAAATCGTCAAAATTAAATTTTTTAATTAGTGGATTTATTTCTAAAGAAGGATTCTCTATGAGAAATTATTCTAATACCTACCAATTTCTTGCATTTTTTAGAATCAACCAAACATAAAAATTTTTGATAATGTCCCCCACTATGCCATGAATCCATCATGAATAGGAAATTTTAGAATATATTAAACCAGTACACTATGAGAGATTAATTAGACCTTATCATCCTATATATAGTTCATCATCATTTGAAATGAATATAACTATGAAGGGAAACTATTCTAAATATTTGAATAAGTAAAATCAGTTTTGAGAATCCATAAATTGATATAAAATTAGATGCTCTTATTTTTTATATTATATGTTTCATGAGGAATCTTCTAAAAAGTCATTTTATGGCTATCTTAAATAGAATGAGCTAGATTTATAATAAATGATGAATTATAACTACATTAATCAAAATAATTTACTTGAGGATATCACATGAATTTTGAAAATAATTTTTACAGTGATATGTTATAGGGAAATAACATTTCAATGGGTTTATTTTTAATCTATGATGACACAAAATATCGAAAATTATCTCCAATTTGGAAATATTTTAAAAACGGTTTCTTGGATTTCACCACTAAAAAAATAGAAGTAAAACATGATATACATTCCCATTATGGTTTTGATAATTAAATACATAACATCATGGAATATGGAATCACCATTATTCAATCGGAAAGGTATCACACAATTTAGATATACTTAATGAGGTACCTTCAAAGAAATTCATCATTTATCTTCATGGTACATCTATATTTGGTTATATCATGAATAAATATCCCTAACAGAGAAGCATTGATATATAGAAGTTGTATATATTGGGTATTCTAAAATCGAAATAAAAAAATCATATTTTTTTAATTCCAACTATGGTCCTAGAAATTGATACAAAATTTGATATTCTAATTATTTGTTTTATAGTGTAATATTAAAGACCCAAATTAGGTACAAAACATAATGAATTAATTAGTATTTTATGGGTTTCCCATCATTAGATTTTATGTTGGTAGTGTGAGTCTGATGTGTTGTTAACACAACCTACAAATAACTATGGTAATCTTATGGAAATATAATGTGGTGGACGGATTCATCTAGATATATAGAATGATTTATTTTTTAGTTCTAAATGAACACATATCATTAATTCTTTATAAAATTTGTATATACCACTTTTTATCGGAGAAAATGGTTTCATTGATCAATTTAGGTATCAGATCCACATTTGTTCATATTTTTATATATTGATTCATATTGATAGGGGTAGAGACACCATCCTATTATTTGACAGAAGCCTCTCTGGTCACATATTATTCTATTTAATCTATAAATATATAAGGGGGAATGGATGATTAAAAGGAATATAAATATGAATTAGAAAAATAAATATCCCATCATTTGAATGATGAAGTGGGGTTATTACCAATAGTTATCATTTATGTAATATTTTCATATGATGTAACTGAATATCTATGAGGATTTTGAATCAATGGGCATAAAATGATGTAATTGTTTACCATGGATGTTAATAATATTATGAATATCAGATACCTCTTCCGGGATTTCAGCCTCAACTAATATAACTGTTTTCATGAGGGTACAATAATTCATTCCCCAATCCAAACATATAATATTTTATCTAGTTTATGGGTTGAGAGAATTCATCTCAAACCCCTTTTAATGATTTTTCCAGGCATGTTTCTAAAATATATTAGAATTTATCACTATATATATAAATATAATTTGGTTTTTCTATTATAACAAATAAAATATTTCATGGGTATATAATCCTTCACATGACTTAAATAGTTCATTATAATTATGTAATTTACCAATATATCAATTTATTTAGTGTTTCATACATTGATATTATGATAAACAGAATAACATATATTTATTAAACCAAGGCCACCCTAGAGATAATTTGAAATTCTATTTCCATCTATAAAATTAAGAATATAGAATTAGGCACATCATCTATGAATTAATTTCACAAATGACTTGTTTGGGTGGCCTTTTCTCACTCATATATTATAATTGAAGTATTATAGTGAAATTGGACATGTTTCTATTAGATGAAAACAAATTATGAAATTTTTTGATTGGAATGTAGTCAATTACAAATCGAATTTCAATAATGTTTTATCGTATTTGAACACAATCAAGAATTATGTAATCATTCAAGAGGATGATGTGAACTTGTATAATTGAATCCATTTATTTTTGTATGAAATAAGTTACCATATGAAAGACCATATGATCAATCTTAGTCTGATGTACATCATTATTAGTAACCATGACATTATAATTTTAATGGATTATCTGGTTTAGGGAAGTTCTTCTTAGAGATGATTTGAAAATTTGTTTTCATCCATCATTGAAATCCTAGATGGAATAATTGTTTTCAAAATTTATTATATAGGGTTTAAATTAATGAACATAAAAATTACAGTCTTCCACTCAGAAGATTCTTTTTGGGATGTATTGCTTGAGGAATGAAGGATGGGTAATAGGAGTTGATGGTTCTCATTTAATTTGTGGAAAATTACCAACATGTATGATTTTTCATTTGGGATGATTTGACTATGACACACCTTCTTCTTAACACTCTAAACTAAATTGATTTGTTCAAAACATGAGATATGGGAAAACTTTTAACTCTTTCATGGAATTCTAATGTTCTTAACCATGAGTTTTTTGCCACGTATATAGCCTCTGCAACATTATGCAATAGATTTTGGGCTCTGCCCTGACTATGTGTTGCACTACAAACTAGGTTCTTACACCATCTTCCTCTAGATTGTTGATCAAGGGGAAGGAAGTTGGATGTATACAAAGAGATATTTATCAAATAATTTATCAATAAAATTAATGATATTAGTGGAGAAGAAGAATGGTTTTTTTAATAATAGTGATTTGGTATGGTGGGATAATTCTCGTGCCACCATTTTGTGGGAAGGATCCATGAACATTAGGAGGTGTGGAATGATATTTGAGATGGTAAGTAATAGATTTTTCATTATCATGAGTTTAAATTTCTATAAATAGATTTATTATTTTGGTCAGAAATATTCTTGTATGATCTGATCATTGAAGATTATAGTGTATTCCTGGTGGTTCATACCCTAAAAGACGTGACTATGGTGATAATTTGATGGTTTAACTATACCTTCCAGATTTCATGAGTTTAAGGACACCGACTATCATAGCAAAAATTTGGTACGTTACATTATTAAATTATCATGACTATAAGGAATCACTTCCTGAATGACTGAAAAGACTAGTAGAATTCATATACTAGATAAATACATTAATCTTACATCACATTTTAAATTATAAAATTTGTAAATACACAACCCCATTTTCTTGATGTTGGTGACTTATTTCATTACATTGGAGTGATTATAAGAAATTAATATCCAGAGGGAATGAATGTTTTAGTAGTTTTGAAAAACCAGATATATACATAAGTTCCACATAATATCTTGAAAGTAAATATAACATATATATATATATTACATTAGAAACATCCATGAATCCATGATTAACCATGAATTTCATTCAAAATTTACTTCTTCATATAATGGTAAAATAAATCAAAAGAAAGGGGTGAGCTCAAATGCTCAATAAGGGTATGCAATACAGTAGAAGATATCATTAGTCATCATGAATAAATAAAAATGCATTCCTTTAAAAATTAATCTTGAACACAATATGTTTTAAATAAGAGATTAATAAATAATGCCACAGTAAGGCATAACCATGTGTCATCTACTAGTCCAATAACCACATGCACCATCAATTACTAGCTTCATAATGTGGTAATGCATTATTCCATTGATCATATCTATACCATCAAGGCCTCATTCCATGACCATGAATAAAAATACTATCAAGGAATTTCCCCAAGACAGTAGTTTATCCCATGAGACCCACAGATCCATTGAGGGGATATAGTAAGAACCACATGTTCCAAACTAATTCCACTTCATTATTCATATTAATAGGGATAAAAAAAATAAAAAATACGTACTTATTGAGACTAACAGATGATATATAGGTAACTTTCTCCAACATTGAACATAAACACTAACTATTTAGAGTAATATGGTGAATGGTTTCAAAAAATGACATCCACCATCATACTATTCATAAACCATTGAATTAAATATTTTTTATGATATAATAAAGCAATAATACCATTTAAAATTAAAAATAGACAATGGTTCTGAAATAATAGAAAATACTCGTATAAAATCATTGAGTAATTCATGAGACAACAACTCTTTTACATTGAAAAGAATAGTTATCCTGGAAAATTATTTGTATAAAACCATTGTGGAATTAATTTATACTTTCATAATGAAATGAGTTATTTTATAAACATAATTTTTCTAAAAATAGATTATATATTTCCTTTCTAAATAGTTTAAAAATTGAAAAATTCCCTTGAAACATGCCTGTTTATCAGGAAGAATCATTGAAATATCCTTTTAAAACATATAAATAAGCATTAAATAAATAAGGATTCAGATTAGTATATATATATAATATTAAAACATGATTTATGTGTATGAAATATATTTAAATAATAATTTCATTAAGGTAATTATAGAATACAAGTAATCTGAACGAAAAATGGATGTCCAGGTAGAAACCATTACCTTATGTCCGAATATGATTTGTTCATATACTTATGGTCCTAGAATAAGAAATTTTAATTATTAATATTTTCATTAAGAACCTATTAGAAATGTTTTTTTTATTATCGTAATTTTATTGTGTCCATTTATATCTATATTGATTGGTTGTTTGTTTTTATTCCGTCATTCCAGAGTATTTGTTTCCTTGGTTTTTAGGATCGGTATACTTGTATACGTGTATCAGTCTTCATGTGAAATGGATATAATTCTATATAAATAAATCTATATATTATTTATGAACATATATAGACGTTAATAGTTATATATATCACTTTTTTAAATGGTTTGAGGAATAAATTTTAGATAAAATGTTAATGGAAATCACTGAGATTATTTTGGTACTATTTTGATTTTTATGAACTAGTTTTGTAGTATGAATTTCTATTAATAACATATACTAGTTATTGAATATTAAATAGTTTATAATAAATATTTAATATTCTATTGAAACCATAAAAATTTTTTATGACATGAATGGAATATGAAATTGAAGAATGGGACTTTGTAGAGCATGAAGGTTGTAATTTGGAAACTCACGGATGATGATTTCGTTTATAAAATAAGAGAGAGAGAGAGAGTAAAGATATTGATAATTATTTTTAAATTAGTATTCTAAAATTCTAGAATATATAATTTATGGTATTTATCATTATTTTATATATAGATGAGGTGATTGGATGAAAATAAATTAAAGGAACATGAAATGAAATTAAAATAAATAAGTCACAGATTTACATCTTGAATACACCTCTTTGAGAATAACCTTATGGGAAGGGGTTTTAACTTTCAGATATACTAAGATCTCTTGGAATTGCATAGGGACTATGTAATATTATATTTTAATAACATTTAGGATATTGAATTTTTATAGGAGTGAAGAAAATTGGGAGTCATGGGTGGTTTTTATAGGGGAGGAGATTAGTGATTTTTGAATATCTTATTATTATTTTATTATTTTTCTAAGGAAAAGAAATAGTGTTGATTGTTCTGACTAAAAACTCTAGTATGTGAGTGAGAATTTGAACTATGCATTATTACATCATTCTTACACCATATATGAATCAATAAATCATATATTTACTATTTAATGTAAATTACTTTATTTTACTATTCAAAATGAAATTATAGTATTTCAGAAGAATCCCAAATATTTAACCCAACCATTTCTCAATGTGAATATTTAAAACAAGGAAACCATGTTAGAAAAAATAATTTTCTAAATATTTGAAACTTATTTTTTAAAAATGAATCATCATTTATTCCAAAAATTTTTTTTAAAATAATAAGTTTATACTACATTAAAAAATTAACTATTGTCTTATTAAATTATCCTAAAATTATAGGAAAAATATATATTTATTTAGGAAATCATTTTGTTAATACATTCGTTAAATAAAAATTGTTATTAAATATTTATCACTCAAAAAAATACCAACACTTTATTACTAAAAACTAAAATATATTATTTCATTTATAAGGTGTCTAAACATTATTTATACTTTAATATGAGAGTATATTATTCACATGAATAATATTACTATGCATAATGGTTAATTAATATTCATAAGGTTTATGTTACTATTAACCAAAAAATGTATGTTGATCTTATAAAACTCTAAATATCTTGGTGAACACAACTGTGTGTGTCACTTTTTTGAAATTCAAATAATAATGGTTGAATAACTATGTTTACAATCTGGGTTATAAAAAGTGGTATTTTATAGAAACTCAGTGGTTCATATAATCATTAATAAACGTTTATATAAATGTATGGGATGTTACATTCCCCCATGTAAAAAATGTAATTATTGAAATCCCATAATTTCACCTCATAAAAAGATTTGGTAAGTTCTCTATAATAAGCTCCCAAGGTTCTCATGTTCCTTCTTCTATTTTATGATTTTTATGATCTACTTTTACCAGTTCTATTTTTTGATTCTTTAACTACAAATTAGTGTTTAGAATCCATATAGTGACTTCCCAATTAGATAATCCTAGGTGCAATTATGTACCTTCAAATGTGGGAACATTTTTTGGGTTTGGCATGTACATTCTCAATAATGATACATGAAACACATTATGTAGTTTAGACATGCTAGGTGATATTTCCAAATGAGAAGCAATAGCTCCAATTATATCTATAATTTTAAATGGAAGAATGTACATGGGGCTTAGTTTCCCTTACATCCCAAATCATATAAAATACGTCCATGGATATAGTTTTAAGATAACATGATCTCCCACTTGATATTCCAAATCCTTCATTCGATTATCAGGATCGATCTTTTTCCTATTTGAGAATCTTTGATATGGGTCTGAACAGTCTTTAACAATGATTTTTTTCTTGCACAAGCTCTGGAACCACAAGATTCCTTTCACTCACTTCATTCCAAAATATAGGTCTATGAAATTTCATTCAATACAATTCTTCATATTGTTCCATTTTAATGATATGATGGAAACTATTTATGTAGGAATACTCCATAAAAGGTAAATAATGATCCCACATACCTTGAAAATCAAGTGATCATGATCTAAACATGTCTTCTAATGTTTGGATCATCCTTCTATATTTCCTGTCAATTTTAACATTGATTAGTAGTACTCTCTCGAAGATCAATATCAATGGATATTTGAATACTTTATTTTGAATGTTAATGTAAATCATGGATCATGTTAAGACACAATTAAGAGAGGTTCTCCCTAAATTCATACAACGTCATTGATATAATTCCGCGTACGTTGATCTAGTTGAAAATATTCCCTTATAGTGAGGAAATGTGCATAATTTCTATGTCGATCAACAATAACCCATATTGCATCATTCTTTAATGGCATTTTGGGTAATGTAGTGAATAAATATATGGTGATGTCATCCCATTTCTATGTAGGAATAGGTAAGGTTGTTTGATTCATATAGAATTTTGTTGTTCAAAATTTACTTTTTGATAGACTAAACATCTTCATACATACTCTTTAATATATGTCTTGAAGTTATCAAACCAAAAATGATTCTTCAAATATCTAAACATCATAGTGCTACGAGGACCTTTAGTAAAATTCTAATTGTCTGCATCATCTAATAACACCATTTTTAGTTCGAGTATATCAAGAACACAATGTATCTTTCCAAATTTCTGAATTCTATCCTCATATACGATGCCTCTCAAAATATCGTCATTCACAACAATACTTTTCCTTGGAATATTCTCTTCATCAAGCTGAGAAATTTTAATTTTTTCAAATAAAAATCCTAGGGAAACTATTTTAAAATGTAATGATGTTTCTCCTTCATTAATAATTACCGTTTCTATCCTTACTAGATCCATGAATGCAATATCCTTTTCATTCACCATCATGTTTAAATCATCATGATACTATATGTTACATGAATTAACTACCTTATTTTCCTCTCTCGGGTAGTAGAGAATGGGAAAATAATAATCCTTATGTAGTCTGAGCCATCTCCTTTTCCTCATGTTGAGTTCATTATTTGAGAAGATATAATTCAGTCTTTTTATCTATATACATCTCAAATATTTCACCACAATGATAGTCTGTTCATATTTTTAGGGAAAAAATCACCGAAACTAACAAAATATCATGATTAAGATAGTTTTTTCATGAATTTAGCTACCTTGATTGATAAGAAATATCTCTATCATAATTTATAAGGAAACAACGAAGTCCTTTCTTTGATGCATCACTATTAACCACAAACCAATCATTCCCTGATGGTAGAATTTAGATTAGAGACTTCACTAATATCCTCTTTATTTATTCAGGACATTCTTCGCATTATTTATTTTCAAAAAAATGATACCCCTTTACTAGTTAGCTTGGTTGATGTGTTAGATAATCAGTCGATGTTTTAAATTAACCACTGACAATCACCAACTAAAATAATAAAACTATGTACCTCAGTTATGTTCATTAGTGTAGGACATTCCAGAATAACCATTTTCTTCACATAATCAACAGATATTCCATCTTTAGAGATAATATTAACATGAAAAGAAACTGATTGAATCCAAAATTCACACATTCTAAACTTACCATAAAATTAATTTCTTCTAAGAGTATTTAGAATAATGATCATGTTATTTTCATGATCGTTGTATCTTTTGATTTATACCAAGATATAATCAATATATAACTCAACCAAGTAACAAATATATTCTTTTAAATATATATTCATTAGATCTATGATGATAGATGCTACATTAGTTAGACCAAAAGCAATTACTATAAACTCATAATGCCCATACCTGGTTTGAAATTTTATATTTGGAATATCCTGCTTCCTCACACGAAATAGATGATATCCAGATCAAAGGAAAATCATTAAAAATATTGTGCTCCATGAATTTGATCAAAAAAAACATCAATTAGATGTAGTGGATACTTGTATTTTATTTTTATAGAATTGATATCCCTATAGAAAATCCACAGCCTCGTAGATCCATATTTCTTTTTAACGAAAAGAATAGGGGATCCCCTTGTAGAAACACATGGGAGAATAAATCATTTATAAAATAGTTCCATTAGTGGTTTCTTAAGTTACACTAATTTCATAGTGTAAATTCTATAAGAATATATTTATATAATTTTTGAACTAGTAATTAAATCAATTGAGAACTCAACTTCACACACTAGAGGATGCCTGGGTAACTTCTTCTGAAGAACATCAATATGTTCTTGCATAATAGAAAGATCCTTGATTTTAACATTTCCTTCCTCACTCATAGATATAATGTTCTCATCCTCCCCAATAATTGAATTTATTAGTGTTGTTTATTTTCGATCTATTTGATAATCATGTGGTGATGTTTCTTCACTAAAGATAATGGATTACACATCGTTCTAAAAATTGTACCTTCCTTTTCTTGAAATATATTTTCGCATCATAATTTGAAATATAATCCATAAATAAAATTAAATCAAGGGTATTATGATAAAACTTTGTAGATAAATCATGTTCATATTCTATAATAGGGACATTCTGACTCATCTTTATTGCAATGATACTTCTATTAGGTGTTTTGACTAATAACTCCTTTATAAAATAAAATTGGAAATATATAATTTTTGTCAAAAACTGAGAATATATAAATCAAATATATAATCCAAAATCAAATAAAGCATTGGTAATGTTTGAGTAAATGATTAAATTACCTACCCCCACATCATTAGGAAAATCAACTCTAGCAGTTGAGATAGCATAAGCTTTGCCTTGCTCCTATGAACTTCTTTGGGGAATGTTCCCTTAATTCTTAAGAAACTAATTTTCATAATTTCCCATGTCCATAAAATTTAGCATAAAAAATTATTAGATTATTTCTTATTGGTGAAATCATGGGGGTGGTGACCTTTTTTTCCACACATGTTACAAACACCCATACACTTCTAGAATGTACAAGTGTGTTTCTTCCCACAATTATCACTTGTTGGAAAGTAAACTCTTATATTATTCCCAATTTCCTTATTTCCATTTCAGATTATTCTTAAACCCTCCTATTCTCTTCTATTCATTTAAATTCATAAGTCTTAGAGAATTAATTTTATGTATTGATAGTACATGATACTATATCATTATATTATGAGAATATTTGGGATACTGGTGCCCTTCAGATGAATGGTTTTAAACAATAATAGAATCGATCAATATTGCTGCTCATTTTATTTATATAGTCTGTAGAATGTCATTCTAGTCTTATGATGTTAGTTTTATACTTTTCAACATTCTCATCATTATTCTTCCTAGGATTTAGAAACAACCTTTCAAAATATTCTCTCTGTTCACGAGGGAAGTATTTTTATAATAAGATTTCACTAAAATCCATCCATTGAAATTTATCTATTTATTAATCCTCATTTGTGTAATTAATTAAATATCACTACTCATACTTATCTCTTGATAGATTATAAACTACCTTAAAACCCATCTCTCTTTCATTACATCCAAAAATGTAAGAAATATCTTCTCTAACAAATATATCTAATACTACCCTATTAATCGGTTTATAGTCCCATTGAATGTTGAATGTTTTTTTATATAGAGGTATAACATAGATCCTTTATTTTTTGGATCCAGATGCTTCATATGGGTAAATTTATTTTTTAAAACATTGTTCAACTATCCGAGTATAGTTATAATTTGCTCATCAACAGTTGCAACACCAGAGCAGACATTATTATCTTGCATCAAAGGGAAATCCCTACATGGGATACACTTGTTCATGATGATTCCATTCATTCCACTAGGAACTGTTGATAAAAAATGGAATACACTATATTAGGTTATGAATCATAATTTACAATATCAACTTTTAAAAATAATTGCTATAAATTTAAATCCTATTCATACCTGATCTGATAATCATAAACATGATTTCTTTGATGAAATTTTTAAATTTAATTCCATTACAATGGTTAGTAATTAAAATGTGAATTATCCAAACTATATCCCATGAGTGTTTCAAACCAGGTGCGAAATAAGGCCCCTTCTCTGTACCAGGATATCCCAGGTCAATCCCAAAACTCTTTATCAGAGTTGTTACTCCTAGGTAAATTGGTTCCAAAACTACATCAAATAGTAGTATCCAAAAATTATTTATCTCAAGAAATATTTTCCTAATCTTTTCCATAACAAAATCCTAGAATGTTATTGTATTCTTATCCTCAAATGCTATTTTAGGATCATCTTACCTAATCTTCATTATCTAAATTGAGGTTCTGTGCTTTCTAATAAATATTGTTTGATAGCCACTGTATAGACTGACTGTATTTTCCCAGAGCTAGTTCTTTATTTCATTACATTATCATGATTACAATAAAATTGTATCCCTAAAAAATTAATAGATTAGATGTTTTTAAAACCTAGATATATACATATTTTTAATAATATAACTTGAGAGGAAAAACTACATATATATATTCCATCGGAAACATCCATGACTCCAAGATTATCCAGGAATGTCATTCATAATTTCATTCTTCATATCCTCGAGAAAATATAATATAGTTCTAGGGTGAGATCATATTCTAATTAATGGTATTAAATAAAACATAAGATAATATAACCAAAAACATTAGTTATGGTGAATAACTAAAAACACATGCCTTTTAAGAATAATCTTGATCACAATATTGTAGGAATATAATATAAATAAATATTTCTCTAATAAAACATTATAATTGGTAATGTACTAGTCAGATATACAAATGAACTATCTATCTTCATTATTAGGGGATTCATGATTCTGGACATCATAACCATAGCTCCATAGCCTCAGGCAAAGACTATAAATAACCGTACTATCAAGGCCTTGTGCCAAGATCCTAGTTTGTCATATGAGATTGACCGATGCATCAAGTGGATATATAAATCTCTTACTATAACTTAATAAGTCCAATTCATTCCTCATATGAATGGGGATAATCATAAACAAAATATAAATTCATATTGAAAATAACATATCAAATGTAAGAACCATTCCCCATACATTAAATATAAACACTAATGATTCGGAGTAATATGGTTAATGGTATGAATGTTGCACATCAACAATCAAAATATTAATAAAACATTAAATAAAATATAGTGGATGATATAATAAAACATTAACAACATTTTAAAAAATAACATATAATTGTTTTGAAATATGTGAAAATAATCTTATAAAATAATCAAAAAATTCATGAGATAAATAATATTTAAATTGAAAAAAGTTTTCGTTAGAAAGAATAATTATATAAAAACCAAAGTGAAAGAATTAATAATTTTTTTGAAAAAATTAGTTATTTTATAAAAATAAAATATTCTCAAACTATATTATACATTTCCCTTTAAAGTATTTAAGAATTTGAGAAATTTACTTGAAACGAGCCACTTTATTGAGAAAAATTTTCAAAGGTAATTTTAAAAATGTAACTCCACATAAAATAAAGAAGTATTTTAATATTTACACATATTTAGAAAATTAATAGAATATTATTTTTGATTAAATAAGTATAAATACGAATTTTATAACGGTAATTGGAGAATAAGAGTAACCTAAAACAAAAATGGAAGCTCAGGTAGAAAACCCTTTCCTTATGTCTGAATATGTTTCTCTCTTGAACATAGGCTCCATGAATATAAAATTAGACTACTTAATAACTTAATTTAGAACCTATTATAAATTAATTTAGTTTATCATAGTTTTATTAATTTCAATTATGTAATTATTGATAGGTTATAATATTTATTTTTTCCATTCCGGAGTGTTCGTTTTCTTGGATTACATGATCTATATACCTGTATATGAGTATGGGCGTTCATGTGGAATGGATATAATTATAGAAAATTGAATTTATGTATTATTTTTGAAGATAGATAGGTGTTAATTATTATATATATCGTTTAATTACATGATATGAGAATGAATCATTATTTGAAACATTAATGGCAATCAGTTAAATTAATTTGGCGTTATTTCGTTCTTGTTTTATCGTATGAATTAATATTATGTACATATAATTTTTCTGGATTATAAAATAGGTTACTGTAAATATATAATATAATATCTCATCCATATAAAATATTTCATTACCAATATTTATTTAGAAATTTAAGAATGAAACTTCATCGTATATGAAGGCTGTAAATTTGAATCTCTAGAACGATGATTTTGTCTATAAAATAAAAGGGAAGTGAGTGACAGTAAGAAGATTGAGAATGGTTATTAAATTAAAATGAAATAATTACACAATATAGATGAAAATTTAGTTATCATGATCATGTGTAAATAGGATGTGTGTAGACGAAAAAAATATAGGAACTTGAAATGAAATTAAAAGAAGTAAGATGAGGACTTACCTAGTGAATACACATCCTCGACAACCTATTTAAGGGAAGGGGTTATGGTATTTTAGAAAGAAAAACATATCATTGATGTAGGTAGGTACTAGGGAAGATTATTTTATAAGATACATTAAGATATTCAAGGATAATATCAGTGAAGAAAAGAGGGAGTGAGGAGTGTTTTTAAAGAGGCGGGGAGGAGGGATTTTGAAATATCTTATTCATCATTTTATTATTGTGGTCAAGACCAGAAATATTATTGATTATTAGGACTAAAAATTGTAATAAGTTAATTTTAGTTATATAAAAGTGTTCTTAAATCAAAATTACATCACCTATGACTCAATAAATCATTTATTTATCATTTATCGTAAATTACTATATTTTACTATTTACAAAAAATTCAAGTATTTTATAAAAAATCAAAAATCAAATAACTTAACCATATTGCAATGTATAGAACTAAAATATGTTCTCCGTTTTATCAAAGTAAATTTCTAAATATGCGAAATTTATATTTTAAATAAAATCAACTTTTACATAAAAAACACATTTTCTAAAACTAAAAATGATTTTATAATACCATGTAAAATTAACTAATCCCTTATTAAATTATCCTAAAATTATAGGAAAAAAAATATTTACTTACAAATAAATTTTATTAATCAATTTATTATTTTATATTTCTAATTAATTATTTATAATTCACAAAAATAACACAAATTATTAATTTCTAAAATATTTTATGTAATTTATAACGTGTTTAAATTTTATTTAAAAATTTATGGACAAGGTTTGTATTCATAAAGAACATAATACAATTAATATGGCTATATTACTATTCATAAGGGTCAAGTTAATATTCACCAAAAATGTATGTTGATATTATCAGTCTCTAAATATCTTACTGAAGGAAACCATATGTGTCTGTTTTATGAAATTCAAATTATAATGGTGGAAAATTCAGGTTTAATGGATAAGTAATAACAAAGTGGTGTTTTTTAGATATTCAGTGTTTCGTGCATTAAACATTAAATTTAATTATAAATACATGGGTTGTTACAAAATTACACATACTTAATTCTTTTAAAACACCATTTTACTCCTAGAATATATTGGTATCTAAAAAATAATATTCTTTTTAGCATCCCGGGGAAAATAAAACATAAGTTATGGGTGACCTCAGATGCTCAAAAAGGGTTTACATATAGTGGAAGTGATAATATATAATAAAAAATTATTATGATAGGGCAAATTACTGAAATACAATAAATTTAATCAATAACTTATGCATAATATGGAAGAGTAAAAGATGCTGAAATAATACCACATAAATAGTTCACATGAGCTAGAAAACATAACCATAGATACTATACTATCCGAATTATCACATGAAAACAAATGAATAATATCATAATGAGGGAATACATAATTCAATAAATAAATAACATACCATAAATTCCTTTTTCAAGAGGTCTACTTAAATGGGGTTCGTCTTAGCTGAAACAAAGTCCAGTTTTTCTGAAGAGAACAACCCAAACTTCGAGGGGATACAAAGGGTCATGTCTGTCACTTACAATGTCAAATACATTCCTCAATAGAAATTATTAAAACATAATCAACACATACATTTTATTTTAGAATACCATAAAATGTAATTATAATTCCCAATCAAATAAACGTAAACACAAACCATCTAGAGTAATATAATGAATAATATCAAAATAGTACACCCCTGTCAAAATAAATAATAACCATTAAATAAAATATTTAATATTGTATAATAATAGATGAATATCATTGAATTACACAACTAAAAATTTTATATTAAAATAGATTAAAATATTTTAAATGATACCGTTAGAAAATATTGATTAAAATTCAATTTCTCACTTTGAAAAGAACACATTAAAAATATTAATAATTTTGAAAACATTTTTCATTTAAAATAAACATGAAAACATATAAATAAATAAAAGGATAATTGATAAAAAATAATTTTTTAAATTAATTTCCCATGAAATTGATCTAAAATTAAAAAAAAAAATTGTAATCAATTTTAGAATTTTTTACTGAGAATACATCCTTCTGACCGAAGATAGAGAAGATGTAGGATTTTCTCTAAAATACCTTCTCAAGGATTTGAAGTTCCAATGAGTTGTAAAATGGTAGAATAAATTGAAAATACCCTGAATAATCATAGTATAATGCAGTTCATTAGGGTCATATGATTTCACCATAGGATACTTAATCATTCACCACCCGATAAATGAAGTGATTGTAGAAAAATACTCTTACCACATTGGTAACAATGAATTATAATCCACATTAAGGAATAAAAATAAAATAAACCTATAATATCTTTGAAATATGGGTATTAATTACCAAATATTATATTGGAGAATTATATACAATTATCACTATAAATAAGTGGTGAATATGAAATATGTCTCATAGAAGTAATATTGAGATAATAAAACCCTTACATCACCCATACCTTTAGTTTTACATACCTTATACAATTGTATAATGATGTATAGACTATTATTGAATTATTATAGGACCACAATAACATTTATAATACCTTAAATTATCCTTTTATAACATCTTATATCCCATTCATTAATAATATTTCATTATTTTAATTTTTTTGGGTGCATTATTTTCATGGTTTCATGATAGGTTCATTAGTATATAATTATTTATTATCTTCTAAAATGAGAAATAAAACTCCATAAGTTCGATAAAATGATATTAATTAATTTACATGAGTATAAATGTTTCCATATAATTTTTTTCGAACATGGGGTTGATTCACATGATAAAACATTAATGACAAAAGGTATGTTTATTTAGGAGGGTTTTCTGAACATCACGAACTAGTATAGTTTTGTTTTACATTATTTTTATAAATTAGTTGAAAAAAATGAAATAAATTTTTCTATATTCATTAAAATTTTATTTAAGCAGAATCTTTGTTTTATTAGCATCCACAAAGGTATTAATGGAAAAATACCAACAAAATTATTCTAAAAGGTGACTAACTAGGATAACATGGACAATTTTTTTGCTTCATTGAATAAAATCAGTTAATAAATGGGATGAATATTAGATATTACATTAGAAAAATAAATTAATATATTTGAATGATTATTTAATTAAATTTTTGTTATTGAAAAAATTGATGTGGATAATGTATAAGGAGAAAATAAAATAAGAATGTTATTTTGAGAAACACACCTCTTGAATATATTATCCTCTGAGAACCATTTGAAGACCTTGGATTTGGTCTTATGGTGAAACCATCAGAACATTTACATGGGGATAGTAATAATGAGGTTTTTGAATGATATTTGATGATATTCAAGTCTTGGGGTTAAAATGGGGTGGTGAGGTTGGTATTTATACTTGAGGATAGGTGGATTTAAGTGAATAAAATGATGATTATTTTATATGTTAATCCAACCACATTGAGGTGGATTTAATTTTCACGACTTTTTAAGAAAATAAATATTATAGAGGATTTTTAGGGTTGATAAATACCTAGAACATCCATTAAGTGTTTTTTATTGGTATTTTAATCCATTACCCATTTAACATTATCTCATTTCATTTTTTCTAATTCCACAGAAAATATTAAAATTTCCATGATATTTTTTTTACTAAAAATAGAATTTATCATACCTCCGAATTTTTAACATATTTTTTAAAATATGATATCCATTTTAAATAATTTTATTCATATAATTGGGAAGTTTTATTTTGAATTAATCATACTTGAATAATGAAAATGTGAGTTTTTAATGTGAACAATTAAAAACATTGAAAAAAATTTATACATAATTTTAGTATAAAATTGATTACAATAACGTAAATTATTTTTACTAACGAATTATTAAACTAATTATTCTATAAAATCAATTTAAAATATAATTTAACTGTATAAAAAATAATAATAAAAGGAATATTTCAATTAAAATATAATATTTGTCACTTTTAATAAAAAATGTAAAACTTATATGAAAAATAAGAAAATTAAAAGTAATCAAATTTATATGTAAGAATTTCAAAAATAAAGTTTAATTTTTAAAATAATTTATATAAAAGTGTAAAAATTTAGTTTTAAAATGGGTCCACTAATAAAATGATACAGACTTACCTTTCAGAAAAATATAGTTTTTTTTCTTTTACAATATATTTATTCTTTTCTTAAGCCAATGAAATATACTGAATTAATTTAAAAAAAATTTATTGAATATGTACCATATAAATTTCATTAATATCTTTCAATAATATTAATTTCATTAATTTATTAATATATTATGTCATTATAGGAATATAAATAGTTTTTTTTATAAATACATTTCTATTAGGTTAATTTATATTTTCATTTCATTTATAATTAATTGGTAGTCAATTAATTGATTTAATAAATATTATTTAATAATATATTAATAATTCAGTCAATATCATGTATTTATTCCATTCTAATTGATTAGTGAACAACTATAATAACTAAATAATTATATTTTAATATTTTTTTAATCTCTATTTTTCTGTAATGGATGATATCAAAGCGAGTAAATTTAAAAAGATTCATAACATAAAATATTGGCAGGTTAAATTATACCCTCTTTAAATAAATTGTTTCATCATAATTTGAAAATTCACTTTAAAAATAAATGGTTAATACCAGAACATTTTTTAATTGGAATCACACAAAATAAATTGACATAATAAAACAACCCCTTAATAAGAGGGAATTTGAATGGGGATTGCCACCAAAACATTATACTTTCGAATAGGAAATCATTAGTGGAATGCAAAGATTCAGACGTAGAATATATATATCAAACCATCATGTTTTGAGGGAGATAAATAGATTACATGGTCATCAAAACGTCTACCAATACAAAACCGTATATTAGAGATGGGTTAGAGAGGACACTAATTTCTCATTAAGGAAATTAAATGAATAATGTTTTTATTCAAAAATCCATTTAATAGTTTTGATGGATTATTTTACTATCAATAATAAACCTAATAAATTAAACATAAATAATTTATTTTCATGTAATATGAATAATTTTATGCATTTTTTGTTCGTTGGTATATCCCATAATCAATTATTATCCCAATAGGTGGATATTCTTGATGAAGTTTTCATAACCGAAGCAATTTTAAGAAAGACACTATCCAAAATTCAATAATTGAGCCACTAAATATTTACTAAACCCAAAATGTTTACCACATGTTTTCAATAGTCAATAATATCCAAATTTAAGAATTATACATTCACTATGTATTTAACATAAGATTCATCCAAAACATGTCTATCGAAATTAATCCACCAGAAATTTATAATGAAGTTTACTAAAATTATAAAATAAAATTAAAATTATGTACCCCGAATAATATAATGTAACTATTATTCTCACATTTTCAATATATAAATAACATGATGGACTTAAAACCCTAATAAAAACATGTATTCTTATAAATCACTATATAGTAAGTAGTACTATACAATCCTTTTACATCTCATGATTCTTGTACACATAACATCATAACATATTTATTGAATCAAAAAAATGAAAATATCTTAATTATTCCACTTTTCTATTATTACAAAAAAATGTTGAACCTCATCCCCTTAATTCTTATGATCTATATTCCATTTACTCTTAGAAAAATCAATTTCATAGTTCCCCATCTCAGACCGGTTAATAATTGGATGACTTCATTCTTTCATTTCTAATTACGAGTATATTTTCCATTCACTACACACATGTATCAAAATTTCATTACCATCATGTAATCACCAGGTTGATTCCTTCAACCATTATGACATGTAGGAAAATCATACATTCTCTTATTCTCTTTTTAAATATATTTCAATTACATCTTATTCTACTATATCTTCCTTTCAATGTCAAAATACATGGATAACTCATTCTCTATCAAGATAACACGAGATATTATATCCTCATACGATGAGAAATATTGGTTGACTAGTACCATTCTATGTATTGAAATAATACCATAAAATAATTGAAAATCATACACCATGGGTTATGTATGTAGTCAGCTAAATGACTTAGTAATCCTAAAATATTTCTTCAAATTTAGAAATATTCACTTTCTCCTCTTATCTCGGAATCAGGAATTTCCCTTCTATATATTCTCTCATTTCATTTGAGAAATATTTTCTAATAGAAATTCCTTTAAATCCATAAATTTAATGTTTTATATTTCTCCATCCCCTTAGTGTTTTTAATCAATTTCCTCCATTGATTCATATATATATAGATGATAAACCACCATGACAACCATTTTCATTTCATTACATCCCAAAGTGAGAAAAACATTTCTAAGAAAATTATCAATTTCTTATCTATAAATGGATTTTTATTCCCATTGAAATATATAGGTCGATAACACATAAAAATTTTTAACATTGTTAATAATGTTATGAATCATTAGGCTACATTATACATGAAATTTTATTTCCCATAACCATATTATGTTGTCCTAATATAATTGTACTTTTTTCAACTCCACCCGCAACTCTCACTATAGCTTCATTATCAGGCCTACAAGAAAAAAACATAAAATCATTTATTTGTATAATTTCATTCCACTAGTTCCCATTTATATAACAAATTTCACACACTGAATTAGATCATAGCATTATTAATCAAAATATATTATCTTAGAACTAGTTTATTGCATAATTTAAATTGAATATTTAGGTATAACTAATCTATAAATAATAATATGTGTTTATTTGTGAATATTTTAGAATTATGTCATATTTTTTCCTCTAATATATTTTTTATGAAATATAGTTCCCATGGTTTCTTCTAAACTTTCTTTACTACCCATTTTTTGGACCCCAACCCTAATAGCTTTGGGTTGGTGACTTTATTAAGGCATGTTTACAAAGAATCACTTCCTAGAAGACTGAAATAGTTTAGTAACGTTGGCATGATAGATAAATAAATAAATATTAATTTTCATTTAAAAACATAAAATATAACCTATCTCTTCCTTTTGAAACACAATTTTTCACTTAAAATATCACTACATGTCAAATATAATATGCATCATGGGAGCCTAGTGAAAAATAAAACATAAAGAAGGGGTGATCCTATATTCTTAGTCAGTTTATACATACAATAGAAAATATCAAAAATAATTATAAATGAAAATTTCTAAATAAAAAATGAAACATATTTAATCATTAACATAAGAATAATATGGAAAAATAAAAGGTGATCAAGTGATACCATATAAATAAATCAGATGAAAAAGAAAAAAACCATGTATACTAAAATAGTCAAAGAATCAATTATAAATAAATGACTAATATTATAATGATGGAAAAAATAATTTCGCAAATCTAAAATATACCCTCAATTCCTATTATAATAATTCTTTAAAAATGGGTAGGCCTCAGCCAAAACCTGGTTCAGTTTTCCTCCTGAGATATACTAATTCATTAAGAGTCCATATCAGGCATCTCCCATCACTTACTAAGTCCAATGAATTACCAATATGAATGTGGTGTAATATAATAATCATGTGGATTTTAATTGAAACTATAATAAAAATTTATATAAAATTTTCCATTCAGTAAACATAACCACAAACCATTGAGATAAATATGGTGAATTGTATCAAAATAGTATACCCCCATTCAAACTAATAAATAAACATTTAATAAAATATGGTAGATTTTATCATAAGATTTTATTCTCAATGATTTACAATATTCATCAAATTATGTTTACAGAAATGAAAAAAACACCAATTCTATAATTGAATTCTTTCTCTTAAATGAAATTTTTTTGCTGTAAAAATGAATGTTTTAAAAAATTAAATAGTTTGAAAACATTTTTCATTGAAGATAATATATTAAAATAATAAATATATTAAAAAATATTAACAAATAAAATATTATAAAAAACACATCCCATTAAAATAATCATAATATACCCTCAAATGTATATTGTTTTTTTGAAAAAGTTCTTTTGAATGAGAACAAATTTCTGACCGAAGGGAAAGATGAAGCCATATTTTCTTGAAAATACATTATCAAACATTTTAATTTGAAAATTGTTGTAAAATGTTAAAATTACCTAAAATTATCAATAATAAATATATAAAATGATAATTAATTATATTTATACGATTTCAACCTCGGATACATAATCATCCACAATACTGACAAACTATGAAATTATAGAAAAATACATTTACAACTTTGGTAACAATGAATTATAATACAAAGATAGAAATTACAAAAAATTAAAATAATAATATCAAAATCATAAGGATATTAATGAAGTAAAAAGTTATTGGAGACATATATACACAACAATAAATATATAAGGGGTGGATAAGGCATATATCTAACCGAAGTAATAGTGAGTTTTGGAAACCGTTACCTCACACATCCCTTTAGATTCACATACTTTAACCGTTGGTATATTTATTTAATTATATTTATTGACTCATTAATGAACTATATGGATATTTATAATACAACATATGATACTTTTATGACATATTACAAACCATTCATTAATATTGTTTCATTATTTTTATTTTTTGGTGCGTTCATTTCATTTTTCATGATTCGATCATTTGTGTATAATTATGGATTATCATTTAAAACTATCATTAAATATCATATAACATGATTATCGATGACTCGATTCTGTCAAAAATCTCCAAGGGGGTGACATCTTTAGAATAAGTTTATACAAGATCATAAATATATATGACCAAATGGTATGGATATTCTTGTATATTAGGTTGATATCGTACATGGTATAACCAATTATAATTCAAAAAACAATGTTTTAGTTGCTTTAATATTGTGGGGAACTCATGTAAATATTCCACCATGGAATCATACATTTTTATGTATATATTCATGGATAGGTGGGTTTCCTAGAACATCTTTTTCATTCCTGGGAAGATCTTATTATTGGGATAGATATATTATGAGTATAAGATCAGTGGACTTTATATTTAACATACAATGAATTAATATTTCTTCTGATTAATTGTTCACTCAGTCTCTTCATCTCTTTCATCTCTTCTTTATACTTGGATAATTGTTCCTCCAACAAGAGAGGTTCAGTATCCTTGGGTAACCTATCAGTTGGCCTCAACTCTATCATATAATTTGATTGAAACACTCCAATGAGGTGTATGATTAATATTAATAATGGGATAAATGTTTTTATAATCCTCTAATTTATATTATTGACACATTTATAGGTCATGTAGGTGTTCACCATGTTTCAAATAGAAACATCTTCCTCTTACTCTCCTACAATGTGTCCATGTTCTATTCTGGATGTACAGTCAATGTTGACACCACTTATTGATGAATTACACATTATATGAATCATATAACATGATTATAGATGACTCGATTCTGTCAGAAATCTCTAAGGGGGTGACATCTTTAGAATAAGTTTATACAATATCATACATATATATGACCAAATGCTATGGATATTCTTGTATATTAGGTTGATATCGTACATGGTATAACCAATTATAATTCAAAAAAAAATGTTTTTGTTGCTTTAATATTGTGGGGAACTCATGTAAATATTCCACCATGGAATCCATACATTTTTTATGTATATATTCATGGATAGGCGGGTTTCCTAGAACATCTTTTTCATTCTTGGGAAGATCTTATTATTGGCATAGATATATTATGAGCATAAGATCAGTGGAATTTATATTTAACATAAAATGAATTAATATTTCTTCTGATTAATTGTTCCCTCATTCTCTTCATCTCTTTCATCTCTTATTTATATTTGGATAATTGTTCCTCCAACAAGAGAGGTTTAGTATCCTTGGGTAACCTATCAGTTGGCCTCAACTCTATCATATCATTTGATTGAAACACTCCAATGAGGTGTATGATTAATATTAATAAGGGGATAAATGTTTTTATAATCCTTTAATTTATATTATTGACACATTTATAGGTCATGTAGGTGTTCACTATGTTTCAAATAGAAACATCTTCCTCTTACGCTCCTATAGTGGGTCCATGTTCTATTCTGGATGTACAGTCAATGTTGACACCATTTATTGATTAATTACAAATTATATTAATCATATAATATTTATAGGTGTATTAGTTATATTCACCATTAATTAAACTATTTTGTTTTTCTAGTTCTTCAATTGAATCACTCCATTTGACGAGTTTCTTTTACAAGTGACCATTATGAGGCCTCAAATTTCCCTTTATGTTTTCTTTTGGGGAGACATTGAGATGTATAGTTAAGATATATCCAATAAATACATTATTTTTGTGACTTATAATATATAATTAAGTGCCATAATATTAGGTGTTCTTCCAACAATCCATCAAAGATGCACCTCTAGAAATGAAAATAATGATTTTTTATATGAGGTGATGGAGTTAAGAATTACCCTAGCCCCATATAATTGGACTATTATCTCTCAACATCAAAAAATATTTAATAAAAAATATATCACAACTAATGGTGGTGATTGTGTTAAAAATTATATGATCCTTTAAGGATAGCTAGGATCCTTTATTACTATGCTAAAAATATCATGAAAACATTCTTGGTCTTAGGGATAATTATTTGAGAATAAGCATATACCAATAAATTATCCTCATGTAAAATATATATCCAAAACAATTTTCAATACAAGAACATTATATTCATATAGGTGAGAACATTTTTAAATATTTTTGGATGATAAATGTAGTATTATCTTTCTGGTGATTTCTCATTAGGATAGACACTTTTGCAACTTGGGTATGGTAAATTAAAATAAATTATACCATTTTTTTATGAATAACATATTCCATGAATTTGGATAAAAATTATATTTCATAGAATAAAATATACTTATCATTTATGATCATTAATCAATGTTAACAGGGATGTTATGTTGTTATCCCATCATTTGATATGGATTCTTGATGGGTCATTTGTGATCAGTTGACATAGACTACTTAATGAATTAACAAATGAAAATAAGATACATTCATGATCATACATAAATGATTAAAGATTTAAAATTTAATGGTAATAAAAATATATATTAAATAAATATTCTTTTTTTAAATTTATATGATTCAAAAAAACCATTTTAAGTCACATATTTCTCTTTTAAATGTTTAATAGGTGACTATATATTTAGATCCTTGGGATATGTGAATTCCACTACAAGTGTCTTATAGAATCTATATAGAGGAGGTTCTAGGGTATAAAAATATATTGGTATGTTATTCTAGGAAACTCTTATCCTCATGATAATTTTATTAACATTAACTATTATTAGATACTCCTCCACCTATTACGAACAAAGCTATAATTTCATAGTTTTTATCCATTTAATATAGGACTAGTGGGAAAATTCTATACCATGATGAATGATACTGTATCAGAGGGATGTTAAGAGAGTGAAACTTTCTTTGTCATACCATTATACATGGAATTAATCTCACCTTTCCTCAATAATTAATCATACATGGATAGCCATATCTTCCTAAGAGCCACACAATGGGAGGGATTCCACATAACAGAATTGATAGTGGGATAAAATTAGTTCCGTTTGATATTTATACAATGATTATGGTTCTAAAATAAAATATAATGAGAAAGGTTCTAAATATTTATATTATTATTGTAATTATTAATACAATTGTATTACATAACCTTGGGATATCCTTTATATATTATGGTAGTGATGTTTCTAGGAGGACTTTTTGAAAAAAAAATCATCAACAGTCTAGTTAGCAGTAAATAGTATCATGGGACACCATTGGTATATCTTTGGGGAACTCAATATTGCATTAATTGTAAAAAATAAGAGTTATGGACCTAATTCAAAATTTATTTACCTTTTTTATATTTCTTTTTTGTGTTCTTTATCATCCTACTATGTTTTTTTGTGGAAGGTGACTTTCATATGCCGGAGTCCACCTAATTGACACAAATGAAAGTTCCTAGATATTCCAAATAGATTATGGGGTTTTAGGATGATATATTTCATACCATAATTGTTCATTGATATGGTATGAATGTATTTAGTCGGAATGAGAATATATGTATGATCAAGTGTTATTTTTATCATGGGAATTATCCAAAGATCCTCTAATAGGGAAACGTTGGTATGTGAATCTTCCATAGTGTACTAAGAATTATAAAAATTAGATAATAAATATTCTCAAATGGGGTTGTACACATGATCATTGAATGATATTACCACTAATATGAAGATACGTTGAAAAATTATTAGAATTTTGGTAAGGATGGGGCTCAACACCTCTATTGCCACCAAGATGGGTGGGATGACTTCATTAGCTAAAATGGGGATATATTGTCATACAATTATTGGTACATGGATATATTTCTACTCCAATCCACTATTACCTACAATAATTTATTAAATTTTCTCTTATGTGGGGGTGATAATTTGGGTCTTCCCCTATTAGTTTTCAAAAAAAGAAAAATATTTTCCCTATATACTGGGAAACTATAATGGAAGCGTTAATGGTGGAACAAGGAATACATGTATCCTATATAATTATTTTTGTATCGTGTTAGATTTATTAATTTACGTAAACATAGATATATTGTAATATATTTTAGTATATTTTATTCATGGTGGGAATTCCATTGAACTTGGGTCTGAGTGACATTAGTCGATGACCTAGGTTGGGACTCTCTGTGGTATGAGTGTTTGACTAAATATAGCACTGGATGTGGTGGTTACTAGTTATTTCCTTTTTTGGTTACTCTTTTGATACATATATGAATATTTAACCAAGATCATGATACACCCAACTAATTGAAAAAATGGAAGTTGGTTTTAGGTTAATAGAGAGGCTCTAGAAATAATTCACAACAACAATAGGTGTCACCTTTATTCTAGTAACCATTCATCACAAGGTTAATGGTTTCTAAAGAAACATATAATATAGATATTTTCATGTTTCTTCTATGGTCATTAATGTACCATTATTATTGTACTCATAAATTAATGGAGATGACACATTGCATTGAAGATATTATTGTTGTGGGTTAATGTTGCGAGTTGAATGATAAAGAATCAATAAAAAAATAGATGATTCATATGTTTTTCATAGATGGGAAGATTCCACATTAATTTTATGGAGTTTATTGGGATGTGATTGTGTTTTTGAAGCCAACAAAAACATGGAAACACATTAATCTATTATCAAATGTATAAACATATGAATACTTTTTTTCTTAAAATGATTCACATTGATACCATTTTCTCTCCACAATTGTTTTTCATATGGAATGGGTCAATTTGGTGGTGTTATAGTTATTTTGGGTAATGAATATTTTATTTTATGTTCAATAATTTTTTCACCCTAGGAGGATGTGTTCGTACATATTATCATGTATAATTAATTCCTCACACCCTTTAGGTAGTTTATGATGTGGTTTATTCATCAAACTTGAATCATCAAATGGAAAAAACATCAATGATTGACCAATGACCTGATTTTGAAATGCATGTGGTCACTGGTTATTTTTATAATGATTCTTATGAACTGAAATTAGTTGAGGGTATAGGAGGATAGGCTTATCACATCCAAGGGGGTATTTCTTATATTAGGACTCTATGATTAGGTAATTGTTATGAATCCATTAAATATTCTGTTATATCTATTTTAACCCTTTACAATTCAAATTTATAAATTTTACATGTGGGTGTAGCTATCATTATGTATCATATGTTCCTATAAATGTTTCAATCTATATGTATCATAGGTTCTCAATTTTCTTGATATCACTTTGATCCCATTTTTACGCCACAATGCTAGGAAATTTGAAAATTTTCATCATCTAGGGAGAAGGTTTTAGTTTCAATATTTGAATCAATGTCATTGGAAGGTCTTCTTAAACATCATTTTTAATGGAATCAGATCCTAAATAGTTCATTGAAACATAATGTGTTATCTTGTGACAAAGACTACACCAGGAATTTTAATTCCATTTGTTATTTAAATAAATGATACAGTTTCCTGGTAATGGATGGTATGAGACTTATACTGGAGCCTTACATTGTGATTAATTTGAAGGATAAAATGACCACTCTTAATGGGGTTTATTTTACATATAGTATGGAAATTTTTAGTTAAATCTAATATGGAATATGTCCCAATTAGGATAATAGAAAAATATTATATATCGACTCTGACCTTCTAGGTTGTGGGAATATCTTTCTTGGAATATAGATTAAGGTAAATGGAGAAAGATTTGATATATTGAATTTGAACCTCGGGGTTCCTCCAAACATATACAATCAAATAACGAATCAAAACCCATATAGTTAGTATTTTTATGGGGATTATACATAACAATGATTCCTAGTTCCTATTTGGACAAAGCTAGTTTTTTGATCACTAATGATCCCTAAGTCCACTTGGATCATGCTTAGTTTGAGAAACAAGAGACTGTAGAATAACAATATATTACACAATTATATTTGGGAGTGATTTAAAACTGAATTCCATGTTAATGATTTTAACACTACTCATAATCTATTAGTGAACAAGGGTGACAATATGGAATATATAAAATGTATAATTTCATGTAGTAAAGGATTTGGGAATGGTCTAGCAGTGATACCCTTAATTAATCACTGTGTGCTAATGGATAGTTGAAGGATTATGATAGGAAAAGTGGTAAGAAATTCCATGAATGTTAATATAAAAAATCAATTGGGTCTTATGAATCTATTGATTGGAATTTAAAGTAAGTATATACTCTAAAATTTGGATGATATTTAGCATTGCATGAAGTAGTTGAAAATTTTTATTTTCACTAAGAAGAATCCCACCAATTCCTCCATAGTTATTTCGTCAATACCAAGGGAATCTATGATTTTGAATATCTAGAGAACACTAAATAATAGGGATGTAATTTGTGGGAAATATATTAAAAATGTAATAAATTATTGAATGGGGATACAATGGTTTTCCAAACACCTAGACCATGCAAGTCCATAGACCTTGGAGGATGTCATAACATGACCTTGGATGGTTTTTAACATTTCTATGAGGCAGCTAATTTTATATTCCTCATTGGAGATAAAATAGAGAAAACATATATCTAAAAGGATAGTGTGATATATGGGGTGTAAATACAAGATATATATGAAATTTGATATAAAATCCCCAATACTTGGGAAAAAGATACTTCAGAGGGGGATCTCTCACATAGATGGCTTTTTTTGGATGGACTTCCTTCAAAAAGGGGGAGTCCCTTTAGTGAAAAATACAATGTGAATTGGATCATACACTATAAAGGAATTGAATTTTCAATTTTCATATATATATATCACCTTTTTTTCAATGGTATTCAAAAAATGGATGTTTCTCACAATATCACTTTCTCCAATATCCTTCCGTTCCACCTCTATATTCCTATTTATCTCTATGTTTGTCAGAGTCATAAAAATTTATAGGTGATGTTTGAGTATCTTATTTACTAAAATCCTAGGGCTATTACATGTTTAATTCTATTATATAGAAAAAATTTCTTCCATTCAAGTATTTTATTTTTGTTTTTCATAGGCATGAAGTAACCACATCCAGTTGTGAATGATTTTCATTTATTGGGTCATTGAGTCAATACAAAATTCTATATATTATTTTCTTTTATATCAGGCATGGATTTCCCTACTCACCCTAAAATTTACGTTCATTTTCATGGGAACTATGAGAAGGGGATTTTTCTGGATGGAATATATCAAATAAAATTTTATGATCATTAAGAGTTTTAATTTAAATTTACATGGTTATTCCCATTCGCATTTTCCAAGTTTGTCACTATCTCTTAAAATCATCATGATATTTCACTCAAAATAGTTATGATCATTTATAAAACCATAGTGGAATGATACATCTATATATCAATGAGATTATATTTTGTGAATTTATTTGTTAGAAAAATATTTATGGGATTTACTAAACATGAGTTGATATAATTATTTATAACATACGATTGAATTGGTCCACTCATTTTTCTAGGACCTTCTATTAAATGATACCATGGTGGGTTTGATTAAATTTTAATATTTGTTAATGATTCCACTAGAATTGTATTGGTATACTTAATTAATCATATATATAATTTTTTATCCCAATTCATTAACTGAAATGTTATAGATGAGAGGTAAATAGGTTAGAATCTGAATTTCATAAAAACAAATGTTACTGGTGAATACAATAGATGAAAATTTCATAATATTAAGAAGAAGAAAGGAATAAGGTGGGAATGGAATGTTATTATTACACCAAGGAAAAAATTATATATCTAAAAGGATAAAACATCCATTTTACAACAATGTATTTATCATGAATGTGCAATCAGAAATTTATAATACAAATTTCAAGGAAGCAGTTATCATGGAATCATATATGGTCAACATAAGATCCACTACTCCAATGGGAATGTAATTTCATAAAAATATCTTTCTGAAATAACAAGATCTACATCTCCAAAAAATATATTTAACTTACATTTTATATATTCATTTGTATGTAATGGATAGATTAAATTTAGATGTATATCTTAATGTATTATTTATTGTGGTTTATGGATTTTTAATACATTGATTAGAACTATCAGATAATGAAAATATACTTGTCATTTGGAATAAGGATGCACTATTTGAGGATATGGAATAGGGGGAGGATTGAATCATGGATAATTAGAATACTTATAGAATGGTATTATATGACTTTGTGTAAGCTATTATGAGTATGGGTACTAGAAAATTCATGTCTAGATAATTTGAGATGAAAATATAGGATGTGTGAGAAGAATATATGATATGATAAAGAGGTCATGAGTTTCTCATTCTCATGTGGGAGGACAATGTGTGAGTACTCTATAAGTTAGAGAATATAATATTGTTATACCATAAAATGTTGGATTTAATTTATAATTATAAATTTATTATGATCCCAAAAACATTAAAATACAATATGGATAACATACCATCATAATTATAACAGTGGGAGGTTATAAAAGGAGAATGGATGAGTAAAACAGTGTTATATACCCTAAATAATTGGTGTTAGTGATGTTGGGAAAACGTAATGCACATAAATTTAACTAAACATTGGATGTCCATGCTTGATAATAAGGGAATTATGAACCTGAGAATAAGTTTGATTTTGTTTTTAGAATAAAACAAAAGGATTATTATAATTGTAATGATCTTTCTATAATGGATATCAAAACAAGGGATTTATTTCTAGGAAATGTTATCATTATTAGGTAAGAGCTCTAAAATTTATATATTTCTACGAATGGTTAAATTTTATAGTCATTATTTAATATATATGTATTCAAATATTTAATTCATTAATTTATTTTTATAATTATCTATTTAATTAAAATAATTGATTGGTTATTTGGAAATTTTCAACCATAATATATGGTTTTAGTTGACGAAGAGTCATTATGGAATTAATAATGGGCTATGGTAGAAGAATATGATGCTGAAAATATTAATAGGGGATAAATGTATCCATTAGAGACACAAATACAATTTTTCCTTCTGTAAGGTATGAAATGACTTGAGTTTCATCATTCATATCATGTATTAGGTGGAAATATTTATAGATCATCCACATAATACATGTTTGTGGAAGATGAAGTAGTGTCCAGATAGAATGATTAAGATGAAATATCATTGATTTTCAAAATAATTATGGGATTACTAATTAAAAAAGATAATAATTTCATTACTCAATCTTATCTATATATAATTAGATCCAAAAGTTCATCATAAAATATGTGATGACCAAATGCATTATACTCTTAACAGAATATACTAGAAACATCATTGAATTAAATTGTGTATAATGAATTATGAGGTTAAATAAATTATGATTGCTCTACTATAATCAATGGAATGTAGTTAGACATACAAAACAATATTTACTCAACTAATATTTTCATTTTTAGTGGGAGTTGTAATATTATTCATGTCAAATCCTAGAAGAGAATTCCTGGAAGCTGTGGAATGGATTAAAAGTTATAAAAATAGATAGGTATAAATAATATTATTCTTCTTGTATAGATATCAATATTTAAATATTGTTAATATAAAATTCATTGGGGCTTCCGATACCTAAATGAAAACCAAATTATTGTTTTCAAATAGAGGAGTGACAATATGATGAATTTTCAGGCTACAATGGAATAATAAATGTCCAAAATTTATTTATAATGTTGTGGTATAATGGAAGCATTTATAGAGATGAATTGGGGGCTTTATGTGGATATAAAAATTATCTATAAAGGTGGAGTCTAATTCCATTATAATTATAGTGTTCTCCACTTGTCTTGGAATCTAGTATTTCACTCACAGATGATACTTATTCACCTAAAATAAAACATTAACTAGAACATGTGGGAAACAATTAGTGATATTTATAAAACGTTTTTTAGATAAATAAACTTGTATTATTTTTATCCAAATTATTATCCAATGAAATTAAATTGTAACATTGGTTTTAGTGAGAATTTGGTAAATTAATAGATAAAGGAGATCACTTATTGCAACAGAAGTTGAATGAAGTTGGATTTTTTTAAAGTGTTCGATTAATTCACAGAGTTCCTTAAAGAATTCCTCATATTTAATATTATTGTTATATGAATCCTATGTATATACATTGGAAATTTTGAAATGAATAATATAGATTCATATGATATATTGTATCAAATATTTATGTTCTTGTTGTATAAAATCACTCCAATAGATGTAATGGGATTCAAATTGTAATAATGTCTAATGGATGTGGGCATGGTTGAATGTTTTTATTCTGAGAAAACACATTATTAAAAGGGGTATCATTACATTTTTTGTTGGGATATGTAATCTCAACATAGAATGATAAGAGAGATCAGGATTCATTAATGAATATTGATGGCTTCCCACAATTATAGAAGTATAGTGAAAGTGTAATTATAAAAATAGTAGTTCTATAAATAGTGAGGTGAGATATTTTTTATTATAAACTGAAAATAAAATAAAAAAAATCAAATTATTGAATTGTAAATTCCAATAATTAATCCTTAATGGCAAGTTTTTGTAGTTGAACTGAATTACTTATAATTTTTTTTGTAATGATAATAACAATAGAGTTTCTCACATTAATTTATCAAAATTATTCTATACTATATAAGTCCCAATGTGAATTTATTTTTTTCACCTGATTTATTGTGATTATGAAATAAATTTAGTATGTATATTTTTTTGAAAATTTGTATTGTTTATTTAGTATCATCATGATATTTTTGGAATATATTTTTAAACATTAATACTATGATCATGTATTACTCCATAAAAAACTGAAAAGTACCCACCAAAACATATAATTAATAAAATTTAAGAATAATAAAACATACCAATTAAAAATAATTAAATCACATAAAATTGTAGGAAATATATGTTTAATAAATGGTAATTTCATAAATATAGTATTTATCAATAAAATAACTTTTTGTTATTTTTTTCTCATTTAATTTATAAAATAATATTTTACAAAATTATATTTTTTGTAATTAATATTATATTTTGACTCAATGTGTTAATATTTTTAGTAGATGATTTGTTTTATTATTTTATTAAATTAATTTATTTTTTGGTGAGTATTACATTGATAGATAAAATTGACATGTTTTTGATAACATGAAGAAGAAAATATAACATAATAACATTTTAATATATTTTTAATGATCAATTATTCAATTAAAAAAATTTGAAATTATATATAAAAAGTATTTTTATGATTTTATAAAACCAATGAAAAAAGAATTTATTAACATGAGTTAAAATTGAAATAAAAGAAAATTTATTTTTCCCTTATTTTAATATAAACTTATTTGGAATAATTTTGGTTTCTCTTTCATTGAAAAAAATATAAGCATTATTATTTACTTAAAATAAACCAATCTATTTCATTAATTTTAAAAAATCTATTATTTTAACCTACCAAAAAATTTCATGATAAAATTAAAATTTTCTAAAAATAGGGTTTTATGCATAAAATTTACTACTATTGAAAATAATATTTCTTTCATATATAACTTTTATGCATTCAAATATATTTTATTGTAGAAATAATTTTTTTATGTTATTTAATAATATAAATTTTATTTTTATGTAAAAAATTAATTGATTTTTTGAAAACTACTTACAGTTATATAATTCAAAAATGGGTAAAAATGGTTAATCAATGCTTTGAAAAGCCATATTTTTTAAAATGTGATTTTCTATTTGTGTTTAATATTTGAAATGGAAAAAAATTATATTCACTGCAATATTCCCAATTTCATAGTATTCATTATTTGTGAAATTGGTGTAATAAATATATTTTGAATAGATTTTTAATGAAATTCATTTCTCACATCATATAATAGGGGCCTCTCACCACACCTTCCAATACACCATATAATATTTCTTTCTTAATGAATATTTATTATCATTTATTTTACTTTAATTATAATACAATTTAGTTATCTTTTAGTCACGTGAATTTAACATAATCCTTCAATTTTGAAGAAGCCATCTATGGAAATTCTGATGGTTTTCAAGAGATATAGGTTCTTTATTGGATCTCAATCACTATTATATATGGTTTATATATATAAAATTGATTTATTTGAAATATATTGCTTATTTTAAAAAATGATATCATTGAGATAGATTGATAACTTCATATTCCATCACTATTGTTTAATTCATCAAATTTAAGGGTTTCGATGATCCACAACATGTGCTTTTATTTAATGGATTCTGATTATCAATATATCAATGTTTTATGGTGTTTTATCTTAACTATAGTAACTTAGTTATAAGGATATTTATTTAACATGTTATATATATGAATGGTTGTTTATGTTTGAATATTTTATTTCATTTTTCATCTTCCTCCTCTTTAGAAAAAATAACATCCTTATTTCAAAAATCCATAATTGATGAATTTAGTCCCCTTGAAAAGGATATCGATTATAAGAGTAATTCACTTCTTCTTTAATGTTTCTTTCAAATCCATGTTTATTATTTTTTACCTAATAATTCACTATTATATTTAGAAACACAATTTTTGTTTTACCACTTGTGAACAATATATATATATTAACCTCTATACAAATTTATTTGTTTCTCTTGTAATTTGGTGGATTTAAAATAATAGAATTTTAACATATTAAAAGGATTATCATCCATCCAAAATAAAATCTTTTTCTTCCACTCCAAATTTAATTTGTAACTTTTATAACTTCTTATAGGATCTATTCATGAACAATAATTTTATAAAACTCTATTTTTTTCTTATGTTTTCACTTCATCATTTTCAAAAAATTGTGTATTTTTAATGGTTCATTCATGATATCTAATTCCAAATTTATATTTTAAAAATTTGTTCATATCAATTTATCAAATTCTTTTATTTTAAAAACTAATTTTCAAATTGTCCATAACATCTTTTTTTCTTACAATGATAAATTAATATCATAAAAGACATTTTTAGATCATTTATACCATTCCCTTTTAATTTTATAAGGATTTATTTTCAGTGAAAATGTTTTTCATAATCTTACTATTTTATCATAATATAAAATATTATTTGGGGTTAATTTCATTTTTTACCAATTATTTATAGCATTGAGGTCAATTTGGGTGTTTCTATTAGGAAGTATAATGGAACCTAATAATCAATTAAAATATTCATAATGGAAGGATGAAATATTATATTCATGTGGGACAAAAATTTTGAATGAATAAAGGTAGGGGTCTTATATTTTCCCTCAATTAATTTTAATTGTTTATTTATCATGTTCTCAATAGGGTAAAAATTAAAATTCTCTCAAAAGGGTATATATAATGATTACCGAGGTTAAAATGGTATATAAAATGATTATCCCCAAGACTAAGTGTACTTCTAAGGAGTATCATATGATAAACAAGTATATTTGAGAAGTATTCCAAGAACAATGGTACACAATAATACAATTCTCATCCCATAATGAGTAAAATGTTGGTATATCTATGCCCAAGGAAATATAACTAGTAATCACAAATTTATGTTGTTACATTGATTATTATGCCAGTCCTACTATGTGATAAATGTCAGGGTTCAAAGCCTTATCCTATGATTTCTATGATTACAATTATTAGACTCTCTTATTTCATATTGATTAGCGTATTTTAGGATCCATAACTCTGGGTTATTATCTCACGATACCACACACCTGTTCTATGGTATATGTTGGTTCATATGAGAGTAAATGTATTTGTATCATGATTTATAGGCATCAAAAATTGTTTCATGTTCATTTTAATATGATTTTTTTCACCTAATTTGTTTTATTATGATTTAACCTTTTTTATTTTTCATTAATGAGCATTTTATCAAACAAAATTCTTATGTTTCCGTTCTCTGAGTTATGATGATGGGAATAAAATATGATATGTCTAGAAGGGAGACTAGTGTGGTTCATTTTGTGGGGAATATTCAAAAAAAAAATTAAATTATGTTTTCTTATGTAACTAGTCCTCAAACACACATAACATTTACTTGATAGGATTCTATTTGTTTTGTGAGATATAATGTTTAATTTTTTTAAAAAGGTGGGGGAAGGAACCAAATAATATTATTAAAAGAAAAAGTTCAGATAGACATCAAGCAAGCCAAACTCAAAAGCAAACAAAACAGAACGAAGTTTTCAAGAACCCCTTTTTGGGGGACCAATCTTCTTTTTGGTTTTATCCGCGATGATCTTCTCCTTGCTCCACATCTCATGCCAGATATCTATATTGACACGCCCACTCCCACGACCTCTCCCTCGCCCTCCATTGTATTTGGCTTCTATTTCTGCAGTGTGTTGTAGTAAGGTTTCTAAGTCCTCATCAGAGCTATCCACTTGAGACATCTCTCTTCTTTTCATTTCATCAATTCTTTTATCATTATTATTTTGGATTCTTGTTCTAACCTTATTCCATGCATCCTCTTGTACCTCTTCATTTACATCTTTTCCATGATTTGACCACCTCACTTACGTAGCTGGAGTGCTCAATCCCTACACACTAACCACAGCATGTTGATCATATGGAACTTCCAAGGATGTACTCACCTTCTTGTCAGATGAAGGAGTGGTCTGAGAGTCTAGCTCTTGAATTTCTGTTTGGTCAGCCTCCACTTCTGGTAAATCAGAATGTTAATGAGAGTCATTTCTTGCATTTCCAGCCACTATTAGTGGTTCTGAAATTAAAGGAGGCAGCTCAGTTTTTTCAGAAGAACCAGGTGTAGCAGCCTAGGTGGTCAGCTTTGAGGGAGTGACTGAGGCACAGACCTATTGTATAATAATTCCTTCCTCATTTTGAGTCTCAGCTTGAATAGACACCAAATCAACACCAGGAGGGACTTGGGCTGCATCCTTGTTACCAGAACAAGCTTGAAATGCAGCTTGATCATCTCGATGTACAACAGTGATAATCCGTGCAGCATAAGCAGTGTTAGACTCAACATCTTGAGCTATATCAACATCCAAAATAGGACCTGTTTCTGCATTAACAGGATTAAAAATATACAAGGTATGGGTCTCCATGTGTCCCTCTTCCACAACATCTGTCCATGATCTTTTAATTTTCCCTGGGGTCAAATAATGATAGGATCGTGAATTTTTTGTATCAATTCCAATGTTTATAAAATTTATTTTCAACACCATATATGGGAGTGTGGGTTTGAATATCCTATGAGGGTATCAAAGTAAGGTTTAGTTTTTTTGGAGTATTATATTTGTATTTTAATAGTTAGGATGAAGGAAATTTTATTAAAAAACATTCAATAAATTTCTGGTATAAGTCTAAGTATAGGATAACTTTATGTATTTTTGTAATATATAAATTTTGAATTTATCCATTAAATTACATCAAATATTTGATATTGGAATTTGGGTGTCAATATAATGACCCAGATTTTTATAGAACATATTTTTAGAAATTATTTGGGAAAAAATCATGACCGAGCAGTAAGACAACGTGCAATTCCAAGGCCTAGTGTGCCTATAATAAATCATTTAATAAAGTTTAGTTTTCAATTAAAAGATATCATGCCTAAAACATTTAACATTAATATTATTCAAATGGATACCTGTATCAGAAATCTAAGGGCACTATTGAGTTCATAATAATTAATTTACCTTAGCTGGGGCCTAACATAATCTGTTGCGGGCCAGACTAAAAATATAAATTTTGGACATAGACGTCCAAAAAAATTAAATAAAAATATTGTTGGTGCAACACAAATTTTATTTTAAAAAAAAAGTATTTGTCAAAGATCTAGGGTTATCACCATAACCTTGTAGCTCCCTTGAGGAAAAAGGAGAGTCTCTCTCTAAATGAAAAATTCCAGTCAATTAGTTTTTCAAATCAGAGCATGGATCCATATCATTCTCTTATATATCATTGAATAAAATGATGTAGCTTCACTCTTCATCAATGATCAAAATGGATCTAGATAAGGGTTGTAAATTTAATTAATCACTCCATGTTCTTGGATTCAAATGATGAATGAAGATCTACCCATGAACAAGTTGACCCATGGATCCTTCGTTCTTACAGGAGTGTCTTTTATCAGATATTATTTTGTGGAATTAATTCATGCTGGATTTGATTTGATTTTTTATTTGATCCTTTTGATCCTTCTAATGATATCAGATAAAAGTAGTGATGAATGAAGAAGGAGGTTCATTCCTTGATTTTCTATTTGGATTTCCTCACCCCTTTCACCTAGGTGTTCTTCAATTTCTTTATAGGATTATAAACAATAGATCCTTGTGCACCTGTTTCATAGCATAAGAATCCCAAGTTAGAGATCTTGCCTCGTGACAACCTAGAAGATGTGCAATGACAATAATGACGAAAGTATCGAAGAAGAACATGAGATATGTTTACTCAATAATTTACCAAATCAAATGGGTTTCAATGTGTATTTGAGCCCTTGGTGATGAAGAATGCAACCCGAGCATCCTAGAGCTTCTTTCAAACCAGAAAACTGACCACCGGTACGAGTCTGGAGGCCCATGGAAGAGGCCCCCAACATGCTAGTGGCTTCACACAGTGGTGGATACATGCAGGTGTGTCAAAAACCATCTTCCCATGGTTGTGGCTAGAGGAGCCCATAGTGTATGCTTCAGGTCTAGGGAGATTTAGTGGTCTGACCTGTTTATTATGCCGGCGTCGCGTGACTGAAGACTTGTGATAGGGCCACGTGTGAGATTTTTGGTCTACGTGATGGGACCAGCTTAATGGGGGTGGCACACCCCTTGTACAGGGTGACGAGACATATAACTGATCCACGTGCTAGAGGAGATCAGCACGCGTGTGGTGGTACGGACTGGGCCACAAGGTGTCCCAGCAGGCTCAATCGCTCATCCCAACTAGGGTGGGTCTGGCCCAGCTAAGACGGGTAAGGCATAGTGGGTCGGGTCGACCCGATGGGTCAATTTGGGTCAGCCCGACCAGGTCGGACTGGACCTGGGCCCTACCAGACCCTTTTCACAAAAAATTCCCATTACATTCAAACAGTAAGTCTGTTAGATGAGCCATCTGTGGCATTTTGACACTTGAGAGAATATTTGTTTTAGATACTCTAAGTGGGTTTGTGTGGAAGTTGAAAGGTGAGCTAATGGTTTGAGGAGCATTTCCTCCTAGTACATAAATACATGAGTGGGAATGAGCATGTTTTCTAATGTTGGGACTCCCCACATCCTGAGAGAGTGTTTCTTTTCCTTTGGGTAGCATCCTCCAGAGATGTTATTCTATTAATGTTCTTGGTTATGGTTTCCCTGATATGTTCGCAATAGAAGAGTAGGTACTCCAATGTGGGACCAGGGAGTGGGTCCTCTATTTGTGGAGTATGTAATCCCCTATAGGACTATGGTGTGTGTCCTCCATATCTATCGTACATATAGTCATTTCTCCATAACAAGGTAGGGTATGGGTCTTTTATTATAGGATTCGGTACACCCATTTTGATCGAGGGTGTGGGTCCTCCACCATTGAACAAACAGTGTCGACACTCCCATGTCATACCAGGTTGCGGTTCCTCTAGTCAATGATTGGTACTCCCTGACCGGGATGACTGCGAGTCCTCAACATATGAAGTGGTACATCCTTGTGGGATAAGGGGGTGGTTAATTCATGCGTCTTACTCCCCTATAGGATCAGGTTGGGTATCCTCACTTATGGAGTTTTACTCCCCTATCCTGAGTTACGGCGGGGAGCGGGTCCTCCATTATGATTGGAGCTCCTTCGGCTGTCAGACACTATTACAATGAGAGGTTCCATCCACTAGATGAAATTGTTACTAGATAGGAGCCAGCTCTCCCTCGATAGACTAAGGTGCTGGTTACACTATGAAAAAATGCAGATTTAGCGGCAGTTTTTTTTCGTTTCGCGGCGGTTTACTCCAATGGCCAGAAGGCCTTCAATATTTTTTATTATTATGATAAACCCCCTTTTAATGGATGAAGGGGGAACCCAAATAGACTTCAAGACATAAAACATATCATGAATCGCAGGTCTAAGATAGAAAAAAAAAACTAATCACATAAAGATACCCATCCCCAACATTTAAACGTGATAAGGCTCTCCACCGTTGCGTGACTTTCCGGCAAGCAAGTGTCCTGTGTCAAAGCACAGGCCCGATCTGATGGATGTTATCATACCCTCTAAAACATCCAGATCTGAAAATCAGTACAATGATGAACGCCTAGCTCTGTATCCTCCGTTGGGACCTGTTCCGTGTGATCGAGTCCAGGAGCATCACCATTACAACATACCATTACCACAAAAACAAACGACAAAATAACATCCACAACACCCTGTTGGCATCCAATACCAATGAACACAAAACCTGTCATCACCACCGAAGACACTCACAGAATCCACATTGACCATCCGAGCTCTCACCCAAACGGAACACGGTGCAGAAGATCAGAAGACCACCCTCAACGTGGAAGATCCACACCTACGGCACGGAAGAATGAACAACCGAGGAGGACTCACCCCTTCACCGAAGTAGAACGGACCACCCAACCATGTGGAAGTCAAACCACCCTTCGCCGCGAAGTGAACCACCCTGCAACGTCAGATCAAAGCCATAGACAAGCCGCCATTGCTCAGAGACATCGCCGCAGATGTCCGAAACCTACCGCGATAGTAGATCCGAGCAACACCGAGACACGCTGCCGCCCTGAATCTTTTCCATATAAGGACACAACCTACATCACCGCCACACAGACGATCCTCATCATCGCCCACGAACTCGCTACAGAAGAACGCACCTCGATGCGGAAGAAAAGAGCCTCGCGCCGCCATATCTGAGAACGAGACGCCGCAGAAAGAAGCGCAGCACCGCAGAAGGGTCGTGCACCACCAGATCCATGGAAGGACCTCACGCCACCAGATCCGATAGTCGAACGAGACCACCACCGCTGCTAAATTGTGCGTCAGGAAACTATTTGTGGTGGTTTTCAAGACTGTTGTAGAACCTTTCGCGGTAGTTTTTAGAATTATTATTTTTTAATTATTTTTTTAAAATTATTATTTATTTATTTAGTTATTTATTTTATTTATTTTATTTATTTTATTTATTTTATATTATTTTATATTATATTATATTATTTTATTTTATTTTTTTATTATATTTTTTTATATTATTTTTTTATATTATTTATATTATTTTATATAATATTATTTTATATTATTTAATTTATATAATTTATTTTATTTTATTTAACTTATTCATTTTATTTTTTTTATTTTATTTTATTTCTTTTCTTTTCTTTATTTTCATTATTTTATATATTTTATTTATATTTTTTATATTTTTTATTTTATTTATTTTATATATTTTATGTATTTTATTTTTTTTTATTAATTTTATTTTTATTATTATTATTTTTTTTTATTCTGTATTTATTTTATTTATTTCGTATTTTATTTATTTATTTTGTATTTTATTTATTTATTTCATATTTTATTTATTTATTTCGTAAAAATACACATATGTCATATTACACCCTTTAGGGGGGGAAAGCCAAGTAGCTGTTAAGTACCCTAATAATAAAAAAAACCATATAAAATGATCATGAAAATAAATAAATGGAATGTCTTACCCTTAATAAGGCAAGGTGCTTGTACTACTATGATATGTTCTAGGTTAGCACTTATTCTATATAAAGGGTCTAGATTTATAATTCATAGAAAGGAGTATAGTACATCTAATAATACTGTAATGAATGAGTTTTGGGAAGCTTTTTTTAGGGAATTGGAAGCTAAAATCATAGATAAAGAATATAGAAGTAGGTATGATGAAAATGTTATGATATTATTAAATGAGTACATGATGGATAAAGAAATCATTAATAATACTCTTGTTATATTGAAAAATGAATTACAGAAGTTACAGACTAAAATGGAAGATATGTTATTTATTCTATTTATTTTATTTAGGTTATTTATTTTATTTATGTTATTTATTTTATATCTTTTATATATATTATTTGTTTTATTTGTTTTATTTGTTTTATTTATTTCGTATTTATTTTATTATTTATTTCTTTTTTTATTTATTTATTTTATTTATTTTATGTAATTAGTATTTATTTATTTCGAATTTCATTTATTTATTTCGTAATTTATTTATTTATTTCCTATTTTATTTATTTATTTCTTATTTTATTTATTTATTTCTTATTTTAGTTATTTATTTAGTATTTTAATTATTTATTTCGTATTACTTTATTTACATTATCCATGCATGCATGCTCATGCCCATGCCCATGCCCATGCAATATAAGGAAATACTGCGTTTGGTGAGATTTGAACCCCTAACCTCTTGCATATTTTGCAAAGACGTTACCACTCGAGCAAACTCATCATGTGGTTAATAAATATAATTTATTATACTTATATATACTAATTGAAAAAACAAATAATACATAACTAATTGATATAGACTCAATAATAATTAAACAATAAGAAAAAATCAATAATTAATAACCAATAATTAATAATTAATAATTGTTTATTTATTAGTTTTTTATTGGGTTATTTATTATTATTTACTATTTATTATAATAAATATCAAATAAAATATAATTATATTTACATAAATTATAAAATTATGAAAATAAAATAATAAAATTACGAAGTTAAAAGAATAAATAATAAATAATAAATAATAAATAATAAATAATAAATATTAAATATTAAATAATAAATAACATACAATAAACAATAAACAATAAAATATAAATAATAATCAAATAATAATAAACAAATAATAAATAATAAATAATAAATAATAAATAAAAAACAATAAATAAAAAATAATAAATAAAGAAATAATAATAAATAATAAATAATAAAATATAAATAATAATAAATATTAAATATTAAATAATAAATAATAAATAATATTTTTTTAATAATAAATAATAATAAATAATAATAAAAAATTAAATAAATAATAAATAATAAACAATACATAATGATAAATAATAAATAATAAATAATAAATAATAAATAATATACAATAACTACTAATAAATAATAATTAATAAATAATAATAAAACATAATAAATAATAATAATAATTAATAATTAATAATTAATAATTAATAATTAATATATAATATATAATAATAATAATAAATATCACATAATTACTATTTATAATTAAATCAATAATAATTAATAAAAATTAATTAATAAAAAATAATAAAAAATGATAATAATAAATAATAAAAATAAATAAATAGTAATAATAATAATAAATAATACATAATTAGTAATAATAATTAAATAAATAATAAATAATAAATAATAATTAATAAATAATAAATAATAAACAACAATTGATAATAGGTAATAATAAATAAATAATAAATAATAAATAAATAATAATAAGAATAATAAATAATAAATAATAAATTATTATTATTATTATTATAAATAACACATAATTAATAATTATAAATAAATAAATAATAAATAATAAATAATTAACAATAAACAATAAATAATTATAAATAAATAATAAATAACAATAACTAATAAATAATAATAAATATATAATAAATAATAATACATGATAAATAATAAATTATAAAAAAAATAAAAAATAAAAAATAATGAATAATAAATAATAAATAATAAATAATAATTAATAATTAATAATTAATAATTAATAACTAATAATAATAATAAATAACACATAATTAATATTTATGACTAAATGAATAATAAATAATAAATAATAAATAATAAATAATAAATAATAAATAATAAACAACAATTAATAATAGATAATAATAAATAATAATAATAAATAATAATAATAAATAATATTAATTAATAAGAATAATTAATAATAAATTATAAATATTAAATAATAAATAATAAACACTAAATAAATAATAATAATAATAATAAATAACACATAATTAGTAAAAATAATTAAATAAATAATAAATAATAAATAATAAAGAATAAATAATAAGTAATAAATAAATATAATAATAATAATAAAAAATAAATAATAAATAATAATTATTATTATTATTAATAACGGGTAATTAATAATTATAAATAAATAAATAATAAATAATAAATAATAAATAATAAATAATAAACCATAAATAATAATAAATAAATAGTAAATAAAAATTAATAATATATAATAATAAATATATAAAAATAATAAATAATAAATAAAAATAATAAATAAAAATAATAAATAATAGTAATAAATAATAATAATAATAATAATAAATAATGCATGATTAATAATTATAACTAAATAAATAATAAATAATAAATAATAAATAATAAATAATAATATATAATATATAATATATAATATATAATATATAATAAAAAATTAAAAATAATAAATAATAAATAAAAAATAATTAATAAGTAATAATTAATAAATAATAATTAATAATTAATAATTAATAATTATTAATTATTAAATAATAATAATAACAAATAACACATAATTAATATTTATAATTAAATGACTAATAAATAATAAATAATAAATAATAAATAATAAATATTAAATAATAAATATTAAATAATAAACAACAATTAATAATAGATAGTAATAAATAATAATAATAAATAATAATAAATAAATAAGATTAATTAATAATAAATAATAAATAATAAATAATAAATACTAAATACTAAATACTAAATAAATAGTAATAATAATAATAAATAACACATAATTAGTAATAATAAATAAAAAAATAACAATTAATAATTAATAATTAATAATTAATAAATAATAAGTAATAAATAATAAACAACAATTGATAATAGGTAATAATAAATAAATAATAAATAATAAATAATAAATAATAAATAATAAATAAATAATAATAATAATAATAAATAACAAATAACAAATAATAATAATTATTCTTATAAATAACACATAATAAATAATTATAAATAAATAAATAATAAATAATAAATAATAGAAAATATACAATAAATAATAATAAATAAATAATAAATAACAATTAATAATAAATAATAAGAAATATATAAAAAATAAAAAATAAAAAATAAAAAATAAAAAATAATAATAATTATTATTATTAGTAATAAATAATAATAATAATAATAAATAACTCATAATTAATATTTATAACTAAATAAATAATAAATAATAAATAATAAATAATAGACAATAAATAATAATAAATAATAAATAATAACAAATTAATAATAATAATAAATAATAAATAATATATATTATATAATATATAATATGTATTATGTAATATATTATATATTTTATATTTTATATTTTATATTTTATATTATATATTATATATAATAAATAAAATATTATTATTATTAATAACAAATTATATATAATAAATAATAAATAATAAATAATAAATAACTAGTAACAAATATATTTATTAATAATAATGAATAATATATAATAAATAATAAATAGAAAATAATAATAAATTAATATAAATAATTAATAATAAATAACCTGTAACAAATAATAAATAATAAATAAATTAAAGTATATTATAAATAATAAATAATAAATGAAACACATGAAAAAGATTGAAAAGTCATGATAAGGGATGAAAAATCATGAAAATGCATGAAAACGAATGGAGAAGCATGAAGAAGGAAGCATTGGAAAGCATGAGAACGCATGAAATCTCATGAAAACTCTAGAAAACCCCTTAATAATTCAACATAATAATCATCATAACCCGCAAAAAACCATTGATAAAGATAACAAATCATGGATACCCAAATAAACAATAATAAATGGAGCAACCGTTATAACCCGTCAAAACGGTCATAATGTGACAAAAACATTGGACTCACATTAACAGAGATAACTTATGATCTGAGAGTCCTTTCCAACTCTGCGACTAGTCAAATCAAAGATCCTAAAACTATCTTCGAGCTGATAGGTGAAATAGACCGAATGGACCGGCGGATTGGAAGTTACGACCATTTAAAAAACTGAAGGGGAATGGGTGCTAGAAACGAGGCATCGAAAAACATAACAAACATGATACCCACGAAAAAGGCCATAACATATGATCTAGGAGACCATGTGAGCGCCATGACCATTCAAAATGAAGCTCATGGAACAAACTATGATCAGGAAGTTGGAGGAGTTCGAAATGACTTGCAGATCAAAAGTTAGGTCCATTTGAAGTCAAGTTCAACGAGACACAGGTGACAGAAACATAGTTTCAGAGGCCTTCAGAGGGATTTTTGGGGTCTAAAAACATGACACAATATATATTTTGTCAAACTAGTGTGTAGCTCTTTCGCTTGCTTCGATTTGATATGTGGTAGAGCCCAAACGGACAACCAGAGTGAATGTTATGATCGTTTGAAGTTGGAGAACTTTTTTCGACATTCTTATAACTCTCATATCATCTGCACCTTAGACCGTCTCATGGATTTGATTATACGTGCCTCTAGATCTCTTCATGAACATCGATTTGAAAGGTTGTGGCACTCCAACGGATGCCCGGATCACAAGTTATCGTCGTTTTAGTGATTTCGGGGTTTCTCATGTTTTTTCAATTTGTTCCTTTTATTTCGCGGTGGTTTTACCCAAACCACCGCTAATACGTTATAAATATTAAAAAACATTAAAAAAATTAAAAAAAAATTAACACATTTCACGGCGGGTTTTAATCAACCACTAATAAACCCCTGCGAAATAGCGGCCCGAAAAACATTTAGGGGCGATTTTAAAAACCACTGCGAATGAAATTCCGTGAGATGCCCGTTTTCCTGTAATGTTACACTTTATTGGAGTGAAAGGTGTTTTGTGAGATAGTTAGCAGCAAGGCACCTGGTCTATGAATACTGGTGATGGAGGGCCTCTTCACATTGGGTATTGTTTTCTTGCATTGGGTGTAAGATAGTAATGAATGAACCTCTAGTGTTGGGCACCAGATTGGGACCTAGTGTAATGTTCCTGATGAATAACATTCTCTCACATGTACCATTAGGAATGTTAGAGTTTTTCTCAATGGATTGTATCTCCCTGATGGGTTTCATCATGGATCGATGAGTTCATTGAGTGTGATCTCCTAGTTTTTTGTGATACCTTTCAAAAGTTGGTGAGAATCTTGATGCTTGCTTTGAGGTTGGAATATCCCGATTCTTATTTCCTAAAAAGAGTATATCTAGATATTCCTAGTATTCGTATGGGCATATAACTATGTAGAGATTACCGCGCTTTTCTTTGTGATTTTTCTCTTGAGATTTACCTTTGTGGTTTTGGGGTGTCCTACTGAGTATTATTTTAATCATCCATGCATGGGCCTTGACCACATGTGTCGTGTCTTGTGTGGATGACTGACACATTGATGAAGTCCAAGGAGGAGCAAGACTGTCTGGTTTTCAGTGATATCTGACTGACAAGGCATATTCCCATGGAATCGGGTATCTACCCTTCATCATCCTTTTAGGTAGGGTTTTTGGCAGACATTCTTCAGGGAATTAGGGTTTTACATGTGTTCTATTTTTTATTGGGTGGGATTGTATACTGGTCGGGTATTCCACCCTATAATATACATTATATTTCACTCTTGTAGTTATTTACATAGTGGTCTTCATGCATAGCTTCCTTAGAATTTTTCTTTTCATAATTTTTGGGCATGGAGATATGTGTACATGTACCAGGGAAATACCTCCCATGTTATTGATATGGATACTCGTTGCTAGTCAGCAAACCCTATCCAATTGGTGGCAGGATGGGGATTAGTGGCATTGGCCGATCTGGGATGGGTCCTGACAAAGTTGTATTAGAGGAGGTCGGTTCCACATTGGGACGAGATGTTAGAGAGTTTGGCTTGGGGAAATAGTGGTAAGTATTTTGAGTTCATCATTCATTTCATGGACTCTAGTGTTGGAGTAGTGGAATACATATCCAAAAAATAGGACATTGGATACCAACATCCAGACTCAGTACATGAAAACATAGGTTTTATGGATGTGAATGGTATATGAATCATTTAGAAATGTTGTGTGTTTTCCATGTTCATCTTGATTCATCTCCAAGGATATACATTATTGATTGTGGTTCATCTTTATCTATTCAATGATTCCTTGACCTAGAGAGTCATATAAGATTCTGTTGCTTGACCATGAGAATTGTATGCATAGCGATGAGGTGTCAGTATAGTTACTAGTACTAGAGAGAGCTCCACTAGGTGTTGCACCAGTGAAGACACCACCAGTTGATAAGTAGTTTCAACAATTTCTCTTCATAGAGGATTCACGGAAGCTCATTGGATTGCATTATTTCTAGAGGTAGTGAAATCGATGGTTTTAAGGGGATAAATATCTTCATGTAGGTGAAGATTGGATGGAGGTAGTCACACACGTCTATGCCGTATAAGGAACCCGTCTGATAAGATGACCATCAAAGTCGTGAGCCTTCATCATGGCTTAGTGGGATTATGGTGGAGCATAGTGATCCAAGCATACGAGGAGGTGACACTCTCTTGGACAAACATTGAGTGAATATTTAGGGAAGAGTAATTTTTTGTGATGTTATGATCATTGTATATATAGTAGCTACTATACCTATAATAGGGAATCTTGATAGTGTTATATTACTCAACAAGATTCATGTACTTATCTCAATACTCTACTAAAATGGTGTGTGACCCATACAATGGGGCTTGTACATTTGAGAAGGGACTACGCCAGGAGAATACGTTGTTTATGATATCCCTTTGCACTCTGTTATATTCAAGGGTGATGGTGTGAGATGTAGTGGTTGATAGTTTTTCAGATGAGGAGAATATGGATGTTATCTAGAGTAGAGGTCATGATATAGAGGCACCTATAGGATCTAGAAGACTATTGGTGAAATGATCACAGTGTATGATTCATACCCATTCATGTACAAAGACACGTGGGTTTGTGGTGCATGAGCAACATTGTGGAATAGAACCACTGCAGGGGAGGCATTGTTCTGCCTGCGTGGGTCAGGGGAATCTAGCTAGTGATTGTCTGACCAATCATGTTTCTATAAGAGAGCCATCTGATGAGTCTCCATGGTAGAGAAAATGCACGGAGTAAGGATTTCCAAAATATGTTAAGTGTGGAAGAGGTGAAAGAAAATTATTAGGATGTGGCATACTATTTTCGGGGTTTCCGCCACCACCACTAGGAGGTTCACATCATGTTCTAGGAGCTGGAGGTCATGGGTGAGGAAAACTGTGTGTGTTAATGGATTATAACCTTGAGGTTCTAAGAGAAATTTGAGGTATGACCTCTGTATTTTCATTTTGTTATCGTACTAATGAACACAAGTGATTTTTGTTCTCTTTCTATCACAAGTTTTGTTTGACAATTAGAGGTTTCAATCAAACTGTGGACATGACCCTCACAGATAAAGAATCATGTTATAGGAGTCCTGATAATCACAAACTAGCACTGATAGTGTGACCCAACTCATGGAAGTGAGAGTTGTGTTTGGGAAATCTTAGTCATTGCGTCGAGGCCTTACAATGTTATTCTTAGTATGGACTTCTACTGTTCATGGCTAGATTGACTATTTTAGGTGAAGAGTGCGGTGTGTCTGCGATGATGCAAAATTGTTTCCCTATGAGTGAAAGGGAAACCATTGAAACACAAGGTGGACCATCGCAAGGAGCATACTGATATGGGTTTTTTTTAAATCTAGTATTGAGTTATGGTTGGGGAATCCATTGGTCTTTTGTATTATGGTTGATGTTTTGTGACGAAGCATTAGAAAACATCCTGACCCGACTGGTAGAATTTTTCTACTCAACTTCATTTTCATGGGATCATTTTCATGGAGGTAGAGTTAGACCACATGATGTTTCCATAGTATGGAATGGGTTTTAACATCCATACTTGACTGGTATACCAATAGTGAGTGTGGTGGTGTTTCTGTTTTACCATGATGTGTGGTAGCTGGAGGTTGTAGACAGAGGTCCTATTAAGACCCAACATTCAGTCTTTGGTAGAAAAGTTATATTTATAAATACCCCTTCACTTTTAGTGACATCCTAGAATTCGAAACACTTTTGGAGCTCATTGTACAGTTTATCCATGTATGGATGTGAACTTTGGAGTTTTTGTTCATATCTGTCTTAGGGTAGCATCGAGGTGAGACTTGTTTCCCCAATATAGCAGATGGACCATGGTGCTTGGAGCTATCCCACTTGTCACATCTAATGAAAATTGTTTTGTTGTTGCACAATGTTAGCCTTGATGAATCTTGCCATGAGTGTGGTAGATCCAATGGGTTACTTAGAGATCGTTCTTATCACCATCATAGGGACCCTTGAGGATCTTGATGGCATGGGATCCCTGTAGAGAGCCTAGTTTTTCCTCCATGGAGTGTAGGATATCTCTTTCAGGGACCAAAATCCCAATGGTGGGGAGAATTTAATGACCTTGAATTTTCTAGAATATATTTTTATAAATTATATGGAAAAAATCCAAGACTGGGGGTTGATACAGTGGGTGATTCCGAGGCTCGGTGTGCCTATAATAAATCTATGAAAAAAGTTCAATTTTTAAATCAATATCACTATGGCACCAAACATTGGACATTAATCTCATTAAAATAGATGCTCAGATTAGAAATCTGAGGGAACTGTTGAATTTAGAGAAAAGACATTGCCTTAGGTGGGGCCTAACATCGTCCAACCATGCCAGATGAAAATGATATATTTTGAACATAGACGTCATTAACATATTTAAAAAATAATTTATTTAAGCTACATATTTGTTCTTTTACAAAAATATTTATTAGAGATCTATAATTATTGATATAACCCTAGAGGTCCCCTGAGAAAAATAGGATAGTCTCTCTCTCAAAGACATATTACAGTGAATCGGATTTCGAAATCAGAGTGCAGATTGAGATCGTTCTTCAACAGATTTTTGATGAGAATGAAACAACTTCTCTCTTCATCACCAATTGAAAAAATCTAGTTAGGGGTTTTTATTTAATTTTTTTTTCCCATTCATGGATTCAAATGAAAAATGCGGATCAACCCATGAATAGTTAGAACTGTGGATCATTTGTTACTATGGGAGGATATTTTATCATACATTATTTTATGGAATTAAACAATTATTTATTTGATTTGTATATTTAGTATCTCTATTTGAACATTACAACGGGAGTGTAATAAATCCATAAATAATGATTGTGTGGGTTTTTTACTTAATTTGTTATTTTGATTTCATCTCACCTTTGACCCGCGCATTCTTCATATAATTCATGAGATTATGAACAATGGATCATTGCACATACGTTTCAAAACTCAATGATCTCAAAACAAAGATACAACCTCAGGATAGCCTAGAAGAGGTGCAACGATGCCAGAAATGATTGGATCAATGTGACACGTGACATACTATCAGTCAAGCACATTCCACGAGAACAAGGTGCAATGTGGATTAGATCCCAAGGCTATGAATAATGGAACACTAAGATCAACAGAATCTTCTATAATGAATATCATACTAAAAGAGATAGTCTGATAGCCTACAAAAGAGGTCACCCGCACACTAGGAGTGACATGAGCCAATGGCAGCATTCCTATACGGTTGTGGATGGAGGAGCCTGCAGTTGATGCCAGGTTTCTACCAAGATAGGGTGGTCCACTGTGTTGACAATGGAGGTGCCTTGTGACTGGACACACATGGTCAGGGCGCATGAGTAGACCTACCTGACAAGGGTAGTACACCCCTGTTATGGTGGGTGATGAGTCACATGGATAATCAACATGATGGAGGAGACCGACCTACGTGACGCCAGATGGGTCAGGTAAATCGGACAGTAGGGCAGCCCGACGAGCTTAACCTCTTGGCATAGTAGAGGTCAGTCAGATCGGGTTATGTCTAATCAGGTCACACCGAACCCATACCAAACCATTCCATTTGAAAAAATACCCATAACATTCAAAAGGAGAGTCTGTTAGAAATGTCATCTATAGCATTGGTACCCTTGTGATCAGAAGGTCCTTTTGAGATTATCTAAGTGGGTTTGGGTGGAATTTGATAGGAAACCTAATGGTTTAAGAAGTATGTCCTCCCAGTACAAGAATGATTGAGTGGGAATCCATGTGTTTGGTAATGTTGGAACTCCCCACGTCATGGGAGTGGGTTTGTTTCCTTTGGGTAGCTTAATCCATAGTTTTTACACACATGAATAACCAGGGTGATGGTTCTAAGATATATTTTTGAAGGAAGTGTAGATACGCCCTGTAGTACTAGGGAGTGGTCCTCTATCCTTAGATTCGGTACTCTCGTATAAGACTAGCAGGTGGGTCTCCCATATCTAACATACATAGAGTCGGTACATGACTACTGAGTAGGGTGAATGTCCTATATTATAGGATTATGTACTCCCCTATTGGTCTAGGGTGTGGGTCCTCCATACATGTTCTGATAGAGTCTATACTCCCCAGTCACACCGGGGTGCAGGACCTCTAGTGGCAGATTGGCACACCCCTACCGGGTAGGGCCATGGCCCTCAACATTAGAAGTATTACCCCCCTATGGGATTTGGTTGTGTTCCCTTCATGATTTGTACTCCACTTTATCTTCAATGTTCGGGTCCACACTTACAGAGTTTTCTCCCCCTTCCTGACTTGGAGTGGGGAAAGGGTTTTCCCTTGGATTTGGAGCTCAGTCGGTTATAAGACAATGTTATGAGGATTCGATCCCTCCACATGATGAAAATGTTACCTAAATAAGAGAAATGACTCCCTCAATAGAAGAAGCTGATATACACTCTTTATTAGAGTGATAGAGTTTTCACGAGATGGTTAGGAGCAGGGATCCCTCATCTGTGTACAGTGGTACAAGAGGGCCTCTCCACTTGGGTTATCTTTGTCATATGTTGGGAACAAGATAGTGATGATTGAACCTCTGAAGCTGTGCACTGGAGATGGATCGAGTAGAATGTTACTGATGGATTAAATTCTCTTAGACATGCCATTTGGAATGTTCGAGTGGTTACTTATGGAGTGTATCTCTCTATTGGTTTCCATCATGGATGGTAGAGCTTGTGGAGTGTGATCTCCTAGTTTTTATGTTATTTTTTAAACCATTGATAAGAATCCTGATCTTGGTAATGATGTTGGGACCTCAAGATTCTTAGTTTTTGAAATGATTGTATCTAGATATTCATGGTATATATATCAGAATATACCTATGTTGAGATAAATATGATTTTCTTTGTTATTTTACCATGTGATTTATCTTTTTGGGTTTTGGGTGTCTTACATAGTATTGTTATACTCACCCCTGCACCGGACTTTCATGCACGTGTCATGTCTTGTGCAGACAAATAATGCTTTGATAGAGTCCAGGGAGGACCAGGACTAAGTGGTGCACCATGAGATTAGACAGATGAGGTGCACTTTTATGAAATCAGGAAAATTCCTTTCACTATCCTTTCAGGTAGTGTTTGCGATAGACAAACTCCATGGACTTCTGGTTTTTCTTGTGTTATGTCGTTCTTTTTTTGGTCTCATATACTGTCTTGATTATCTACAATTTACATTGATTTCTTTTTTCACTCTGGTTGTGGTTTACATAGTGGTATACAAGCTTAGCTTCCATGTCTTTTTTACTTTTCATCATTTTTTGGGCTTGCTGATTTTTCTGTGTGTGTGTGCACGTACACATTAAATGACTCCCATGTTATTGATATTCCTACTCAGTTCTAGTCACCAACCTATATAATTTTGGTGGTGGTCTTGGGGAGTCATGGAATGGGACCCTATAGGATGGGATGTCACGGTAGTTTTGACACATATTATACTATGGGTAATCACCCCTAAAAGACTAGTTGAGTTTTAATTCAACAATTACTCTCTACAAAATGAGTGAGACTAAGACTGCATGACTATCTAGAATCATTTGCAGATTATTTTTAATAAATGAAATTATCTTTATGATAAATTACAAAGTATTTATTGTTATAAAGAAATAAGATAGGATGTTTGATTCAACCCCATCTATTGAGAAATATATTATTCAATGATTGATTTAGGTTGATATTATTACAATTATGATATTAAAATAGAATAATACACTTCAATATTCACTTTTTAGGATATTATTTATCATGCTTTCTATGCTATGTAAATATTCATCACTAATGAAAAAACCTATTGGTCTTAGAAATTCATTACATAATGTCGTACTATTTTAATAATGGATATGATGAAAAAGATAGTAATTAAATAATTAAGTAAATGTTATAGATAAAATAGGGTGATTAAAATAATTTGGTTATGCTTGTCCAACATTCCATAGTCGTTATTAAATAATTTTTTATTTCTTAACATTCAAACCCAGTAATGAAGACAAGTATGAAGTTTCATATAATATTGGGAGATAAGAAATAAAAATATTATAAGAATCAAAACTCTACATAATAAAAATATCAAAATATAATCCCATTGGAATGTGATAGAGGATTCAGAAAGTGTGTTAAATAGGGGGTATTGGACCTATAACTCATGATTGTCGAATTTGGGTGATGAATTTAGTCAATGAAATAATGTAAAATAATGTAAAATTCAAAAAATTTCATGCGTCTGGATTTATGAAAAATGATTCCCAAATATACTGAATATGGATTGTAATAAACATTAATAACCATATAAACTATGAGAACAAGATAAAGTCTATGATATCCATACATATAAAAGTTGGTCATGGAAAATGTGGGTAATATTTTTTGTCATTCACCACTCCATGATTGTGGATATATAATTTGAATATAGTTGTAAACACTATACTAGGAGAAGGATGTTCTCTCAAATCATCAAATAAACACACCACTATTTTGATGTTATCTAAGAAAGTCTTCTATATTTGTTATTATATCCCATGTTTATGTTCATGGAATATGCTACATCAAATTCTTATTGATGATACGTTATATGATGTTAATATAATATTTGAAATATATTCTATATCAATACATTGGACCTATATCTATTAAGAAAAATTTGAAATCAAATTTGTTTAATCAAATTAGAATATGATCTTCTATCAATGCACGGACAAAAATGACCTCTCTTATATAATTCTCTATTCCTATTAATGATGGATGTTTATGATTATTTGTAGATGAATAAAAATTAATAGGATTGAAATATTTTAATGAAAAATATATATCTAATACTTATTGATTCAACTTGAGAATTTACATTGGAGTCACACATCTCTCTTATACACCAATGGGTCACCGAGTGATTGATAATTATTATTTTCTAGAAAAATTATATTTATGGATAGTGAATGTTATTCTTTATTAGTTTGTAATATATTTTTTTAAATTATTTTTATGTAAGTTTTCCTAAGAATATTAAAACCAAATGTAAAAAAATAATGTTATCAATTATAAATTCTTAAAACATTTTTTAAGAATAATAATATTATAAAATGGTATTTTTCATGTATGTGAAGTATTTATTATACATTCTATAATCGTTTTAATGATAAAATTATAAATCATGAAATTATTTTTTTGTATTTATTAATCATTTTTTAATTAAATATGTAAAAATTATCTTATGATTAATTTTTTTTATTTTTAATTAATAAGTGTCAAATGGGGGAATAGTTAATTTTTTTAAAATCATAACATTTTTTAGTATATTAAAAAATATGTATAATATAATAAAATTTAAACAATATTTCATGATCATATATTTATTTAACAATTATAGAGATACATTCCAAAATTAAATTATTATTTCAGAAAAACAATTTTTAAAATTTTTTGATATAGGTAGAATTTTCTAATAAAAACTCTACTTGTATTTTAATTTTATTAAATATAATAATTTTATAATTATTAGGGTTTTTTTAACTGACATGACCATTACATGTTTTATAAAAAAATAATTTCTTAAAAATATTAAACATTAATAATTTTTTTCCAACAGAAACATTTTAATATTTATGAAAAACACATATTTTTAAAATGGGTTTTTAATAGTTAAATATTTTAATGATAATAAAAATATTTCATAGAGGATGTTTTTTTTAATATTAAATGGATTTAATACATGTAATTAATTGGTACAATATTTTTTATATGGTGAATTTTATTTATATCCCTAAAAAATAATTATAATACAAAAAATCTTCTTATTATTGTGATAGAGAAATGGTAAAAAAAGGTAATGAAATGAAAACAATATCCTAAAATGTTACACAAAAATTTATATTCTAGTGGTTTGTGATTTTCATTTCCAAATCATGTTTCAAAGATAATATTTTATATTTTAGATTCTATGAATTGGTTAACGTGAATATTCTATTTTTTAGAATTAAATAGTTATAAAAAATTCATACTAACCCATTATAATATGGTCTTCTCAGCAACCAATAAATAAATATTTAAAATTTCTATTTTAATTTCAAATTCAATTCTAATTCCATTCCCAAAGATTCCCTTAAAACATCAATTAGATTATGGTAAAAATTAATTATTGTAAGACGTACATTTCAAAATTTTATTATAAGTAAAATTATATGTTTACAAAAGGGAATCAATAACCGTAGAGGATGTTAGTAATTAAGGAAATTGGTTACATTTCCGGAAATTTATTTTTATGAGACATATTACATATTTAGAACAATAACATTATTGATATATTGAGATCACTATATAAGGAATATATATTCCCATATTCATTAAATTCACGTGTGTTTAAATATCCATATCATGTTTTTTCATTAAATTTCATTTGAATAAAATGATAGATAAGTGTAAATCTATTTTTGTTAACTCAAATACATTTGTAATTTATGATTATTCTTATTCAACATATTTATTCAAATATTGGGTTTTCAACCCAATGGTTTATGTGGTGTATTGACTCGACATATGGAAAATGAAACTATTGAATCATATATTTCTTCAAGATAAATTTCTTCACCATAAAAAATATATAAACAATTAGAATAATTCCCATACACATTATAATTGGATTACCTCTTGTCTATATCATTATTTAGTAAAAATGTTTATCTTTATTTAATGGAAAATCAGTTTATTGATGGTATCAATCAAAAAGTTTTCTATGTAGAAATGTTTATGATAACTACTATTTTTTGTGATGGATTTTCATAATTAACCCAAGGGAGATACAGCTAATGTTTTATTTTTTTCCATCACAGTTCATTTTTTACCAATCCTTGTTATGATGAAATATACATTCGAGATAAAATATTTATTTTTCATTTAATAAAGATTTAATTATAAAAACATATTTGAAATGGATTATAAATTTCATCACTAAATGTATTTTTACAGATTATTTGTGGTGGAAAAAAAAGTTCTTCAGAAATTACTAAAAATTATCATGAAACATAATAATGAAAAAAGTTATCCATTCATTATATATGTATAGAAAATATATTACATGAAAATTTATATTGAAGGATATATAAATATAATTTAACTAAAGTATTAGGGATTAGTTTTATTAGGTTGATGGAACACCATCCTTAAAATAGATGTATATTTGAAAATATAGTACATTATCTCATCATGTTACTTTTCTAGATGCAGTAACTAATCTTCCTACTTCTATCTCTACTATTCATATTACCATTAGTGATATTAATCTTATCTAGTCAATCTATGTATAACCTTAACCTTATCTTGTAGCCTCGCCTCATAGAATATATAGAGAAATGAAAATAAATATGAAATGTATTCATTAAATCCATTTGATATGAAGGATTGAGTTCCTTAATAAATAGTTGGGGTTGATCAGGAAAAAATACAAATCACCCAACCATTATAAATACCATCATGCATCGCATGAAATAAAGACACTTCATCAAAATTTGACACACATGAGGCCTCATCTCAAATATTTGTTTTCTACTAAATCATAATTATGTAATAAAATATGTCTTAAATAATTCTCGAACATTAAAAATAGAAATGTAGTATATATATATATATATATATATATTATTATGTAAATTTTTAAAAGATGTAAAATAATAACTATATCATGTTTACTTATATCACCAATAATCGATCAAATAATATTAATAGTGTAAAACATCTAGTACACATCAAACACAGTAACTTTTAAATTAAATTATGACCAGAAAATAAATCATATACTTTTATTATTGAATATAAAAATATATAATTTCTAATTAACAATACCATCCAAATTATCATGATGCATGTTAAATATATAAATCCTATATATATGTGTAAACTTATATCTATCTCTATTAAATCAAGCATAACCCGATCAGTAATATTAATTGTAACATACCTTGAATCTGAAAAAATCCCACCCAAGCCTGAGTTGAGACACAACTAGGTATTATATGTCCATAAGACTAGTCAAATACAGTCACCAATTCTCTTTTAATATATCCACATCAATTGGTCTATAAAAACTAAAAGAAATGATTGTTTATATATATATCTCATGCATCTTAAATAGTGGTTACCATTCTCTCATGAACATGATACCATTAATCCACAAAATATTTAATAATATATTAAACAAAAAATTACATTAAATAAATAATCATTGTTTGTCTATATGTTACAAATACTGTTTTGAGAATATGTTAACATAACTAAAAATGAACCTGGTACCAAGAAAACCATTACTATTTAATAATAGTTCCTCAAAATAGAACTAACATGTCTAATAAATAGATGATAAAAAACTATAAGAAATAATTATTATCCTTGAAGAAATATTTAACTAGAAAAAGTTCATATATTTTACTACTTCCTCAAAGGAGGTTTTTTTCCAGGAATTGGACACAAATCATTAATAAAGTATACAATATTCAATTCTGCAAGGCATCAACACTTCTTAGTTGTTTTTTTATGAGTAAAACATTTCAATTGATGAATTAGAAAGATCATCAGCATATGTCACATCCCCATTCAAGATATGAATCATTTCCACCTAATCGTATTTATCCGTCATAAATATAGAATTAATTTTATAAAAAAAATTACCACATAAAAAAAAGTTTAAAATTATTTAACCTATATTTCAACACAACTGGGGGAAAATAAATTTATTAGTAAATAACAATTAATAAATAAATTACAATGGAAAAAATAATAATTTTTTTTGAAGATAAATAATAAATTATTCTTCGTGTTCATCTTTATCATTCACTTTAGTTTAATTTATGGAAATGTATTTATCTTCATTTTCAGCATCATTAATTTCCATACAATATTTAATTTTATATTACCTCTTAATATTCGAGTCATTAGTCCCATGATAAAAATTATACACTCTATAGGAATTTTATAACTCGTTATCATTATTGATATATAGATATCATCAATTAAGGGATATATTAGGCGGTATTCTTCATAAAAGTCAATTATTTTTCAATCTAACATCACAACATCCATTTCCCATAAACAGATGTGATTTCATTTTTATTAAAATCCACTACTTATTTAAATATATTAAGGAATCACAATAATTAGAATAATAAACATGATTTAATTCATACACACAAAAATTTATACTTTTACTAGGATGCATTTATATTTAACATCAAAGATTATAGGGTTGGAAGAAACATTCCCATATCAATTAATATTAAACCAATGTTATCCAAGAATTGTTATTTATTTATTATTAAGATAACATAAATCAATTATTTTACCTCGTGTGGACTCAAAGTCAAAATAACTAATTCTTTGATGATATCCTTTAATCAAACACCAGATGTAATTATATTTTACTTTTCTCTATGGTCCCATTTTAAATCAAATACATTAACTACATAATAATTATATGATCTGAAAGTTTTTATGGTGGATTAATCATTCAATATAATTGATTATCATTTTTATTTCAATGTTTTGATACATGGATAAACAAAAAAACAACTAAACTTGCATAAAAACATATTTAATTCATATAATTGATATGAAAAAAACTAATTAACACAACTTAATACAAATAAGAAAAAATACTTTATCAGTGTTGTACAATAATAGTAGAGATAATTTGATTCACTTGTTTTTTATGATCATAGTATAATAAAAATATAAATTTATTTGAATTTTTCATAACTAATACAAAAAATATAAGTGGAAGTTGTACTTATAACGCAAATTTTGGCATTTCATCATAATTATATAGAATAATTGTATCCACTTTTCACAATTTTTTCTAAATTTTATCATTCATAATGACCACAAAAACCATTCAAATGATTATTAAACAAATATATTTGGTCGAATATGAAATAATCAAGACATTCCTCCACATTAACCATTCAATTATCATTTTGTATATATTCATAGGAAAATTTCTACGAATATAAAATTGTAATTTCTTCTTAACAAGAAGATTCTTGAATTAACCCATCAACTAATTAATGGTTATGTAACATCCTCATTAATTTTTAATATACATCTGAAATGATTATACCCATTTAAATTATATAGGTTATCTACTTTTATCTTTATCTGGATAATGAAATATTAAATGTACTTTTAATTCAATCACAACTGAGAGATATTTTTTTCAATTTACAAAAAATCAATTCAGCATAATATTGCAACATACTCAGTTCATTGTTATTTAGTGTTTCTAGAAATATTTCTCATATGAAAAACATGAAATTTCATTTAACAAATCTTGGATTAATAAATTCAATTGTCTTATATGGATAATTTTTATTAATCATTATATTATGAAAAGAGATTCCCCACTTTTTAACTAGTTATTATATCTATTTTTCATGAAACACGACCAATAAAAATTATATGCATCTAGTAACCTCAAATATTTTATTTATTAAAATATTATAGTTGAATTAATTTATAATGTGGAAAATATGAATTTGGTTTAATTAATTTTTGTGATATTTTATTTTCAAAATACTCATATGAATGATTATTATAATCTTTGGAATGATATGATTTAGCATTAATATTATCACTAGATATGTCATGTGGGTCCAATATAGTAGCTGACATATTCTCAAAACCATTATTTTCATTATTCATTACATCAAACAAGTGATGAAACAAGAAATCATACAAATATGGAAACACATAAAAATACATATTATTATCTAATTGTGATCTCCCCTAAGACCAACTATATTATTAAACATGGGTAAAACATTATTGGTGGTAATAATAGAAAATTCATGTAACTAAATTCTTGAGGCATCTATTGGAATTTTATATCTTTAAATTCATCATTTAGTAAAAAAATTCTACTCCATCGTAATGGATAATCTGTATAAAGAATTATCAAATGCTATTCAAGAATATTATTTTTCCATGTAGAAATAATAATCGCATTATTTTCAACTAGGGAGAATAGAAATGATTTGTGGGTTTTTTAATCAGTCCATATAACACATCATAATCCAAAAAGTAACTTATTATTCAAATTAATTTATATTTTTGGGTGAATTATTACCTTCTACTATGTCACATGTTGTTCCATTACTCATAAATAAATGTAATCAAATAATATTTATATTCATTTGATTGTTATCGTTAACTAGAAACAAAAAATAATTATTAGGTTACCCATGAATAAGAATAAAAAATACAACATCATTTTAGATAAACATCCAATATATATCACAATTATACATTACTGAGGATCATTAATATTGACTACATTTAGGAAATACATAAATATTCAACATATTTCTTAAAATATCTTCAATAAATCCTAGAATCATACTTATATTATAATCATTCTTTTCATGTAAAACTCTAAATTATCCATAATAACATGGTAATAAAAAACATGAAATGGTAATATTACACTATTTGTATGGTTAAAAATGAGACATATATATAAACATGCGAGAGAATAAAATTATTATATGTTTATTATAACATAATCAATTAAATCATCTTATCGTAAAATATTCATATATAGAAATGTATTATCTCATAATATCCCAAATCTAATCATATCATGAAGAATCATTAATAATGGTTTCAATGCAATATTTATTTTTCATGATTCATAACATTTAATTCATCATTATAAGTTTTAAATTTACAAATATGTTGAACATAGTGATCCATAATAATTTAAACTCATAATACTCTGATCATATCATGATTGAAATATAATCGCACATCAAAATGTGAAAATATCTACTCAAAAATCATTTTCCCATATAATAATATGATCATAGAAATATTAAATCATACTCTAGTTCCAAAAATAGATCATAGGAAAACATAATATTGTTTATGAATAATAATATTCTTATAAAAATATGTAATCATATTCCCTATATGCACACCCTTTTTATTAAATAACAACATAACCATCAAAATTAGAATAGTATATATGAAATAATATTTTCCATATAGAGTAATCCCAAAAATCACCTTCCCAACCAACACCTCACATGGGCCCCACCAGCATGTCCAATCAGTGTGTAGGTCCCATCAGCATGAGCCAACTTATCCATCCAACACCTCAAAATTTTGAAACCAATATGAAGCCCATATTTGAAATACGTATGTGAGGTTCTCGATTCTCCATGTGAACTACTATTTCAAATAAGTAGGACCCATTGGATTTCAATTTGTGGAAAATAAATGATAATGATTTGGAATGATGGTCTTATATAATTATCTATTTTCTTACGTTCTCAAAATGCGTAGGTAGTCAACCAACCATATCGATTTAGAGGGAATTAGAATGAGTTAATGTGTTACAGTTACTATTGGGGATAAACACCAATGACATACATAAGGGAACACATGACCTAATACAAAAATTCTATGGTGAATGGACATACCTTATTTGAAAACTAATTTTAGGATTTCCAATAGTATATAAGGAAACACATGGATATTAGAGCAATGTCTTTCCCGACTATGGTTTCCCAAGTCGTTATCCACCATTGACGTAAAACCATGTTAAAACAAATAGAACTTGGATATGTAACCTCCTTATTTTTACAAGTAACACCTGGGAGAGTTAACTCCTACCTCACTTAGGTATAAGCTGGGTGAAGTCTAAGATACCATTTTTTGGTATTACCTAGGTGAATCACCCACCAATCACACCAATGTATCACTTGAGTGATGTAAAAGATGTCTCAAATATTTATAACATGATTAAAGGAATATCCAGCTCACCCAGATATCACCTAAGAGAATAACCCTCTAATCCCACTCAAATATCACAAATTATAGGCCACCCCTTCCCATGGGGCATAAATTTTAATGAGACCAAATCAGTCCACCATCATGGCCTCTAGACATGTATAATCAAAAAAGTAGATCAAAACAGTTTACCTATTGATCATTAATTCCAACGGTAATTGATTTATTACATTTAACCTCCCCAATAGGTGGGGCCCTTATAATATTTAGATTCATGGATTCTTATGGTAGTGAGGACCTCATCCATAAAAGTAGTTCCTAAAACATTCATATTTCAAATAGTTACAGTAACCACTTTCCTTTCTATTTGATGAGTCATAGTATTGTATCTTTCTCTCCTCCTCCTATAAATCAGGGACTAAACATACCTCCTTGGTAATACCCTAGTAATGTTTTGGTAAATCTCCCACATTCCAAAAGCTTTCCACTATCCATCCGGAGATTATGGATATTGTGTCATGTGCAATTTATTTCACTTCCACTAGTTTCTCACACCAAACTTGACTTGTATAGTGTTAAAGTAAAGTGATGATCATATCCCATGAATTTAAAAATAAATTAAAATGGGCCTATTATTAGGTGTAATCCCCAAAACAAATTTAAAATCCTCTCAATGGGACACATTACCCATCAAATAAACCTACCGAAGGAAATATTCCCAATGTTGTAACTTTGGGCCTCCCTCCTAGCATCAGAAATTTACATTCTCAAAGTATATTTTCATTGATTCCAATTGTATTTAGATAATTTTAAAGCCAAATTGTTCTTAAATAAAAATAACATCAAACCATAATCAACATTATTTGGACATATTTCATGTGAGAAAATGATTTGAACTTAGAGAATATATTTCATCCATTTCCTTTTTACCTCATCTTAATTAGACCAACTTTTGGTCTAGTTCACATCATTAAAGGTACATATACCCAACAAGATCAACTAGAATGTTTTTATTGTGTGTAACAACCACATAGTATTTTCCAAAAAATATTTATACTCCATGTAGTCATCACATGAGAGTAAAAATGATAGTCTAGTGCATATAAAATTTCCCTAAAAGGTACAATGTGTCCCATTATGCAACACAAAACAATTTGTGTTTTGATTCCTTTCCCTAGGATATGTGGTCATCCCCCTACTGGGGGTGATCCCAAAATAAAACCTTTAACTAGCTCCCTATATGTTTCTAAAATCCATATAACCACATTTGGATTAATTAATCAATGATACATTAAAAATTAATTACCATTTAAATAACAAAATGTGATGGAGGACCATAACACATAGAAGTGCATCTATTACTGGAGAACCTCGTATACATCAATATGGATTGATTGATGTAAATAACTTTGTATATAATTAATTCTTCCCTTGAATGTATTTTTGATTTATTTTATATGTGAAGGGTGACCATTTTTAGTTTATGTTTTACAATGAATTTAGGAATATGAAATAAATATGTAAGAGTCTCAAAGTAAGAAACATTTTCCTACAAAAATGAAAACGAAAACCCTCATCCAATTAACAAGTATGAGTTGTTAAGAATAATTGGTAATGTCCCTTAATGACCTCCTACATTTGGAAAAGGGTTCTTAAAACACAATGGATATGGGAATAATTAGGTGTTTCAGGTTCTGTAAATAAATACTATTGGAAACTTCCCTAAATAAAAATGATGGAAAAAAGTCCGGTGAACCCAACAAGAATCCATTAAATAGTATAAAAAATTATTTCACCAACATTCGATGTATCTTTTATAAGTGGGTGTAAAATGGATAATTTAAAACTATCAATTGTGCATACATTCATTTATTTTGATGCATCATTGATGGGTTTCAATGTTTGTGGTTTTTTATATACTCGTGAATTATTTTTAAAACTGTATTCAATAAAATGTAGTACTATGAGATAATTAAAATTTAGATATTCGCTATCACAATAGATGGTTCCTCATCTAGAAGTAAGATTCATTATCTAATCTAGTGCCTATAACAGTAGTTATCAAATTATCTGCTTATATAGTACCACCAAAATTGTACCGTCCAAATGATGGAGTCCATAAATGAGGCCCTCCAATATATGAATCCATTACAACCATTAATCATATATTGTTTTTGTGAAAAAGATACATAAAACACACATTTCCATTTCAAACCATATTTGGAGACTTTTCCTTGAACACAGAAACAAATTCCACCCTCATGCCAGAGAGGATGATCAAAATTTCGTCGGGGTCCTCATATCGATACCATGGGAGTCACCATAAATAAAGAATAACAAAAAATACATCTACTAATTTCATGTGGTATTATTACCTATAGATGATAAGGTTTCTTCCTTGTGGTTTATGGCTTCGGTCACCAAGATCTCATCTCCCTTGATAGACCATCAAGGCTGAAAAACAATCAATCATGAATATACCCAAATTCTGATTCAATCTAGAGTATAACAATAAAAAACATATTAGAAAACAATGCTCATGCACATATAACCACTCACATATATAATGTCAATCAATAATGTTTGGAAGAAATTGTAATGACCTATTGGCATTCGATTGGAATAAATGGGGACAAAAAATCCATTCACTTACATATGAATAATATATGTATTTCGTATGATGAAATAGATGATAATAGTAAAGATATATCCCTACAATAACCATGGAATTGTAATTACACCTAATTATAGCCATCAATTTCTCCCATTATATATTTCAATTTTTGAAATGATATGAATCTATCCCTTCCCACATTCTACAAAACATCTAGCACATAATGATTTTATGATAAGTGGTTATGAGTCTGGAGCGCAACCACATATAAGACATTGGAGTATCCCTTTAGCATAACATGATTACCATTCATGGGATGTTTAATATTCCTACTCCAATAATTGAGGTTTATTGAAAAAATAGTGATAAATAGACAAAACAACCAAGAATATACCAGTGTTCCAACTAGATATCATTAGTTTATCATGGTGGTTTCCCCAAGGAAAGAATAAATACTATTTAATTGCATAAATTATTATTGAAAATTACTGACAATGCAATAGGTTTTTCATGGAATGTCTTCGGTTTCTGATGGTCACTACCTTAATCATGGACTACTATTAGGCAAAGGATATTCTCTAAAAATAATTCTCTCCAATGAAAATTTTAAATCCATGAGTAGGACCATATCTATGAATTACTCAAGTATAGTGTTGAAGAGGCCATAAAACATCTATCAATTGACCCCTATGATCTTTGTTAATTATCTAAAAAATTACAAAAGAATTTATCATAGATTCAGAATTCCTCCACACAACATTTATACTAGATTCTCTACAGGTCCTTTATATGGTATCTAAAATGATTAATTCTTGTTGGTTCATTAATTTATCTATCATGACAACTCATCACTCGATGAACACCATTTGAAACCTTCACATTTCTATAAGATAAAACAGCTTGATGGTCCCCTTTCAATCAACCACCATGAGGGTCCTACCTTGGGAATTTAGTATTAAATTTCACATTGTTTCCAGATGTTATGATGTGAAGATAGTCCTCTCTATATTGGAATTCGTTATGAAGGTTCTCATTGTAGTGATATTTTTATCGAAAAATTATATATTTCTCTTTCTGGAATAATTTGGAGAAATCCCAAATATTTGTATATTATTTGGAAGACGAGGTCATTAATGTACGATTATTTATGATTGAATAGAGATATTCATTCTCAAAAAAAAATTGTAATGAAATAGTCTTCTTTGAACCACTATTGGGAAATTTTCCTTCAGACATGGTAGAGGAGTTCCCCCCAAATAAAAATGTCTACAACAATGTATCCCAGAACGCCCTATTTGGACAAATCAATTTGGGGAATCCTATTTTGACGATGAATATAATACAATACATTTTTGGAGACAGTTAACTACTGATAACCTATTGGACATGTTTTACAAATTATCCACATATCAAAATAGTATTCAAGATATGTTATAATAATAATGCATCTAATAAATTTACCCAAATATATTAACAACATTTTTTCACAGAAAATATAAATTCATTCATTATGATGGATATGAAAATCATGTCAAGGATATAAAATTAAAACTTTATAAAATTTACATTTCATCCATGCTAGATTCATGATATCTGAAATAGGTAAAATAGTGGGACGGTCTAAAATAAAAATTTATTAATTCTTTTCACAACATATTGCAGTTGATTTTTTCATTCCCCGTATGTTATTATTATCAAATTATGGAGGAAAAATTGAGTAATTCATTTAACCTTTCTACATTTTCAGCAATATCGACCAGAAGTGATATTGGGTAACTTGATTTCTATATGATGACTCTTAGAAGATATATATACTCATTAATCATGGTTTTCTAATCATGGAACATCGAAAAGTAATCTCAAAAGCATTATTCTTAATGAGAGAGTGACATTGGAAAAAAATTATGACAAGCATCCAAAAAAGTTGAACAAATATCCCAATTAAGGTAAGATAATTGATGGGTAACACTAATTACTTCATAATAAAATAGATCATGTGAATACCACATAGTGAACCAATGTCATTATCTCATAAAGATGTATAATATAATGAGGGAATCCATGGAATCTGTAGTAGTGAAAATATAGTGGTATACTAAACCCACCGTTCTAGGTGAATTTGGACCCCACTATCATTATTTAAGGCCACTAAATCTAATTTTAAATAATTTATAAGTTGAAATAAAGGAACCCCAATAGACAGGTCTTGGAAAATTTATTCATACACCTCCTCTTTGATAGAAATCAGTCTTTTTTTTTGTTTATGGGGACTATTACATGGTGGGAACTCTTTTTTCATCCTATATCATTGGTTAGGGTCCTCATTAGGGACACCTATGATGAATCCATGATGATATTCCATCGAAATCTCCCTTATCTAATAATTTCTTGGAGAATCATAAATGATATGTATGTGTAACAGTGGAGTCTAGAAAAAAATTATACATCAAGGGTGAAACCACTCCTAAAGATCGGTACTCTTTCATAAAATATTTATATGGCACCAGACCCACCATTCACTACAATACTAGTAACACACCTACAAGGAATTAATCATAAATATATTTTATTATCAACACCCCTAAATATTACATGAAGTATAAATATATTGTCACCGAGTATTATGATGATATTTATTTTTTAATAAATGGTGTACATTAAAGTAATTAAAGAAGGTGTGTGATGTGGAAATTATAATATTTCTATGAATTTTAGAATTTTTATAAATTCCTAACTACTAGTACCTTATTGAGTTTTAGTCAGAGAAAATGGTTAATGCGTCAATACATCCAATCCAATAACTGATGTATTTGAAACACATTCATTAGAGGGAATCAAACTCAATATGTGATATAAATACTATTGTTGAAGAAACAGAACACAAAACTACTCAAAGGTAATATCCTTATATTTTATGTTTATTATTTGAATCCTTATATTTCCCTCCACCCTATAACACCTCAATAAGAAGATTTGATCATACTAATGAGAATAAGTCCATAACACCCACTCAATATTGGATCTTGAAAACAAATAATCGTGTACCCCCACAGTGGGGAGATATTAAGAGTTATCTCCCTTAGGGATGAAACAAAATCATTATCTGATGCATCCCTAAAAGGAATCACATAACTTTTTTCAATTAGAAGTAATTGAAGAGACACATAAGAGGGATCAACATATTTTAGCCCACTATTTATGGTCATGATCAGCTGGCCGTTTGTCGCAATAGCATCATCAAAATGGAGTCATTGATATCCTAGATGGAACTTATAGAAGGATGAAATTAAATAGTTCAAATGGAGAGGAAGACTTACACAAAATTTATATACATAGTTTCACACTAAATTTAATGAACCCTATATGTCCTAAATTGAATGTATTGGGGATCCCCAAAAACATCTAACACACTTTATAATATGATGAAGTCCCATTATAGAAACTCTTAAGAATAATGGGAAATCCAATCATATTTTTTCTTGAAAACCCTAGAGAGACCAATAATCATTTTTTAAACCATTTTCCAACCAGAACGATTATATTATTTGAATTTATTCTTGAATGGATTCTATAAAAATTGAGATTTATGGCACATAATACTATATTCATCGAGCATTCAAATTTATTTAATTGATAAATAAATACGGTCTCATATTTTAGTGCTAGGTGGATGGTATTTATATACTCATTGAAATTGAATCATCCACAATCGAACTAATTAGGGATTTTCATTTAAAACATCATAATGAACATAAAACACCACTTATAATATTAAAATATCTCATAATATTATGTGATATTATAGTTACTGAATATGGTATGGATGATTCTGTTTTTTGAACTAATACAAATTATATTCCATTATTGATAGATTATGGAAAGAGGGAAAGTAGTGTTGAATTTGTGACCATCACCATAAATCCCACTCCTATATTATCCCATGATTCTAATCCTTTATCATCTCACATGGTTCCTACTCTTGAATGGATTCAAAAATAGAAACATCATCTTTGTCGTGATGATATGAAATAATAAAAAAATTCAAAATTTAAAAACCAAAAAAGTAATTATTAATTTTTTAATCATGGTCATGGTTTCTTATTAGTATTGATACAAAATTAATCATTATAAATTTCAAAAAACTAAGAGTCTTGATCTGGTTTTTATAAATGAATGCCCAAATTATTTCATATTTCATTGAATATTAAATAACTCCATCCATTATTGATGTTTATTTTAATATAAACAAATAAATATGGTTGATTATGGAAATATATTCATGGGAAACCTACCATAATTTGTGGTATCTGATTGATTATACACTCTGCTAGAAGAAGGTGAACGGAATGAAATCACTATTATGAGTATATAAAAGTTCAGTCATTAGATGAGAATAAATAAAATAAATCCAAATAATTGTATCCTTATGGATATGTCATATCACCCTTATTCACCCAAAATTTATTTTGACACGATAATCCCAACTATTAAGAAGAATAGTCTTACAAGGAAATATCTTCCTTGAAATTGTATAACTATGTAAGAAAAAAATTATATGATAGAGTATGGGAATATATATATATATATATATTGAATTTAGTTCTTACCCTCCCATATTTCATGCAACTAGTCATAAGATTATGAGAACAATCCTCCCAAATTGTACCACATGAATTTTCTCAAAAAAAAAACACAATAATCGTCTGATAATTATTTAATAATTAATTCAATCAATGTCATACATTTAATGGGACCCTTTTATGAAGATGTGTATAGTTAAAAACATGATTTCCCTAATCATGACTTGGGAACTAATAGTATATTCCAAATATGCCATGATGTTTAAGGATTTCATATTACAAGATTGACCAATGTTTCCAACAAATTATCCACTAGAGTAATTTATGCAACTCAATATCATAAAAAGACCTTCAATAATTTCTAAAATAGTTCGAATATTCACCCTTAGTCAATAAGAGTCTTCTAGATATATATTTTTTGGTATGATCTGCTGGAAAATGTGAACAACTCTCATCAGTACAGATGTGTGTCTTGTCTTGTTCATCTTAATTGAACAACATGAGAAATTCCTTGAATGTCTTTTCAAACCGTTTAATTTTCTACATCGGACACATAATCCACCACATCAACTACTAAAGATATTTTCCCTGTGTAATATTAGAGATATACCACCAAAATATGACATTGAATAACATTTTTCTTCAACTCCAACTATGTTTTCATTTTTTTTATGATCATACCATATCAGTAGATATCTATTAAGTTCATGTAGAGGCCCTAATAAGCCCTCAACAGTCTGGATATGAATTCACAACTGTTGAGTAATATCATCTAGACAAAAACCTTAAGAATTTCCATGTTTATATCTCTAAAAAATTAGATATAGATGTTATTATTTTGGGAAACATTATTCCCTTGTAATTTTCTAGAAAATTAGAAGATATTTAAAAGAAAAAAAATACTTCATTGATAATATCTCAAGAGTAAAAATCATTATAATACTAATTCATTGTCTGTAAGGATATAATGAAGTTGACTTATCCTCATCTCCTTTGACACTTTTGGGGTAAAAAAAGAGATAACAAAGACCCTATGGATGTGTAAAGATCCAGATTCCGTTTTGAGACATAGTGTTGGATTCTGAATTATTTTTCTTTTAGAAGGATACAAACCATAATGTCCATCTAGGAATTTGTTGGTTTTTCAAACATGTATTTATCTCTTTATCATATCAATAATACCTCACATATTATGTCAATCGGAAAATGTGAAATTATATGTTGGTAAATCTACATTGGAATCATTTAAATATTAGTAAATTGGTTTAGGTATTTATTGAAGGAATGGAAAAAATACCAAATTAGCAATGTAATTCTTGTTACATACCAATAAATTATAAAAAGGCCACTAGTAAATTTATATAAAGATCTCAAGGATGAATATTTTATGCTCATCAACTAGATTGAAAATTTGATTTCAAAACCAGGAATGCACCTAGGACCCCTCATTATAACTATTGTGTCTGCTGAACCCTCGAGAATTTGAAATATCTATAATCCTACGATTATTGGGGGACATTTATGTGATAATTTACTCACCATATCCCCAAAAATTCTATATTCCAAATAATCATTAGCAAAATTTTAAATAATTTTCATTTTATGACTATAAAATTAAATACCTATGGCTTGAGATCATAGAATATTGATCTCCCATGTATAACTAAATATTACACTTATTCACTCATACACAATGTCATGGGAAAAGCTAAATTGGGAGAGGAAGAGTAATATGAATTGGAAGAAGAAGAGGAATAAGAATATGGAGTCAACGATGGTTCCTCGACAAAAAATGATAAACTTTTGTATATAAATATAGGTATGGAAGGAAAATAATAATAATAAAATAATCAGTACTTCCATGTCCCTTGATGAACAAGAATTATTTGGATATTTTTTTAATGCACCATTAAGATGTGATTTCCTATAATTACATTTAAAGGATTATCTATTATCATGATGTGGAAACCCAACTCAAGGGTTATCAATTTGATCATCATGGTTGATTGTTAGAGTCTAATAGAATGAATCTAACACATAATAACAAATTCAAAGAAGAATATGATAATATTATAAAGTCCAAAATAATTCAGGAATGTTAATACCCTAAATGGATCAACAATATCATCCTATTCATGTATAATAATGGGGAGATAAGATTTTTTATTGAGTTAAATGCTATATGTTGGAACTGTCTAGTTGATAACCATTCTATTATGATTACCATAATATTGATAGAAATATTTTCGAGAATTTTGACACTCTCTTTCATGGATAACTATTTAAGATACAACCAAATCACAATGGCCACTGATGATAAATAATGTATGTCCCTCAGGTCACTAAAAGAGAAATATTTCTATCAGTTTATTCTTATTGTTCTGATGAATTGTAGTTATATATACCAAGGTTTCATGCATCACATCCTAAAAACATTCATAGATAATTCCATCTGGTGAAACACTGATGGAATAGAGGAAAAATCTATGTATTGTTCAGATTATCTTACTTTTATAGAGATTATATTTTATAATTTACTATATCATATCCTAAAAATAAACAGCAATAAATTTCTTTTGGGGTTAACTCGATAAAAACTTCTGGATTTGTAGTACACCATAATAGAATATATTTTTTTGAAAATTATTTGTTTTTATAATAAATGTTACATCCATGAAACTTTAAGGAGTTGAGATTAATATAGATACATGTTTCCTACATTTTACTCTTTATTGAAAATCATATAGAATGATTTCTACCATGCTACTTGTTAATGAAAAAAGCGGTCAAATATCAGTGGATTGAAGATTATTATGATGAATATTTCAGTCTCAAGGAATCTATATTTATCCCACTAGTGGTGATTTAATATTTCAAAGGAAATCAACTAACCTTATATGCGATATCTTTATAGAGATCATTGGGTCATTTCCTCACACAAAATAGTGGCGTTGGGAATGAAAATAACCACTATTAACGTAGTCAAATAATATATTATATTGAGAGTATTTTTTCGGAGATAATACATAATATTCAAAAGTCAATGCACAACATGAAGCACTATGATGTCCATTTGATCTCATGTAAATTCCTACTCAAATATATCCATAACATTCCAATATTTTCTAGATATTAAGAATGATGGTCAGAAATATTATATCTATTTTTCATTTGATACAACCATGGAATGAGATAAAAGGGTATTATTTTGAATATTTTCTTGTAAAGAATCACTCTTTTGAATAAACACTAGTAAATAATTAATTTATGGATGAATAAATATTATTTTTCTTAGTCCCACCATATACATGGATGATTTATTTTCATGGTGTATCTAGAATACCAACATAAAAGAGGATGGATGAACATGTATACTATAGTGTCATTCTTTGAGTAATTATTATTAATCCCACAATGTAAGTCCTTTCATATTACATCCTACTGGTAGAGTATTTTAGTAAAAATGAGGTAGAATAACAGGCCGTTATTATATGACTATTTCTTTCTTGAAAAATACTAATTGATCACTTGAATGTTAAAATTTATTTATAATTGGTAACCAATAATGTCAACCATTTTTCAACTATCCTAATTGAATTGATGTTCACCCTTCATGACTATATCTAGGGATTGTGATTAGAAATTACATTAGAACAAATGTTGAACCATATCTCATGTTTATAGAAGTCTTTGGAATATTCACTAAATAATAACCAAACAACATTTGTATATCCTTTTAGAGATGAAACATTCCTCAATATTTCACATCATAGAATAAAATCATCATTTTATTATAGCATAATAAATGAGATAAACTAATCAAATAAAAAAACATAACTAAATAATACTAAAAATGGTTTTATTGCTCCCATCCTTAAATGCCTCTAAAATTAGACTCTTCCTTTAGAAAGCTCTAGGAAGGTGTATATCCAATAGTGGGAAGTCCACATCTTCATCTATGATTGCCGAAGTCATTATAATTTACTGTAAAATTGATTATTTGACTGATTCCTCCTCAAATAAATTTATTTAGATATGATATTTCCATTTTTCATGAATTCCAGGATGGTTATTTTGGTACCCACTATTCAGTGATCAGTTTTTATCCTTAAATATGGAGTCATGGGTATTTATATACATTAATGATGTAGTACGTCACACAATTCACCAAAAAATTTCATTCCATGAAGGTGAAAGAAAACTATATTACTAAAAACATATAGTTATTTCATAATTCCAAATATTCAATTAAATATTTTATAAGGGCATAGACATCACTAGGATGCACCCTCCTACTATTTCTATTCAATATAAATATATTCCCACTACTACTGACATCTTTTTCAAATTTCTTTAGTCAATAGAACTCAAATAATTCAGGATGAAGAACATTATCAATATCATCAATTCTTACATCATTACCATATTTAGTGTATCTCACACAATATTGATGGAAAATTGATCCAATTTATAATTTTCCGAATTGAATTATCTATGTACTTGTTTGAAAATATTGTACATTCCTTATGGGACTATAATACTACAACACATAAATCTATGTAGTAAAACACATGATCAATGGTATATGGGGAAAAATTATTATTTCTCATTGAATTTAAATTAATCTGAAGGTTTTTTCATTAGGGGATCAATTTTTTATAAATGAGTAATCTGAAAAGTGACATTATGAATTATACGTGATGGATGAGAAAATATTTCAAACCACGTGTCATTTAGATGTTTATCAAAATTGGATTGATATATATTTTAATAATAATGTTCACCACCAATTTTTGTATCAAGGGGAATTCATTAGGGTCCTCATAACATTTTTGATACTAAAGAAGAAACCACTAAATGTTTAAATAAAATGGGTGGGGGATTTTTTTCATCCAAAATGTCTACTCAAATGGCCTATATTCATTCATTACAATGAATTGTTATCTTTATAAATCCCACACCAATGAATAGTTTCTGATGAAAAAATTCATGTGATCAATGAAAATGCAATTTTATATACCACATAATGGTAAACTACAATAAATGTTCTTTATTTCATGAACATAAATGGAACAACCCATAAAAAATATGTGACCAGTTGTTAAACTATAAAACATTTTCCTATAATAGATGTTAAAATATAGTCTTAACTTATGAACTAAGCATAATATTCGCCAAGAAAAAAGCCTAGAAAGCCTAATACAATTATCACAAGAGCCTTAAATGAGTAACTTTACCAAACACCTTGGAGGATAAAATGGATAATCCCCACAAAAACTCTTATTCTCACTCCTTTTGTGTAGAAAGTGTCCTTATCCTAGAACAATAAACTATAATGAATGTCTATTAATTCAGGAAATTATAATCCACCCGGATTATCTTGATTTATAAGACTTTAATATGTTAGGAAATTCATATAATTAATAGATAAAATTTAAAACTATGTGTGGAATGATTCCCACTTTGATGAGATACATAGTGATTCATGGATAAATAATCCTATTTCTGGAAAAAAATACCAATTACCTATGTATGAGTCATATTTTGGATGTGAATTATTTGAACAAACTACATGCAACATGATCTCTTTTTTGAAAGATATGTTGTAATTCCATGATCATTTGTCCCATTCATAGCCATATGTTCTAAACCTGAGTATGATTTCATCACTATAGTTCTTCCCTATTTCATTCATTCTAGTCATATTCACCCTCACTACCTTATGGAGAAAATCCATTATAAGAGATGGTTTAGGAATCAAGACCATATATTGAACACTAAATGCATGTTTTTTGAATTATTAAACATTATAGTTGAAATCCCATTAATTCATCATTTGAATTGGAATTATTATGTCCATCTAATGAGAGGGACACCATTTATGATTCTTATCTCTTATAAAAACATTACATTTTATGTATGTGTTTTTTAATTAAATCATTCATGTGATACATAATGAAACATGGATCCCTCATCCAATTTCTAACCTCCATACAGAACAAAATATTCTTCTACACCCCTATATATGGGATAGAAATGTGGTGGAATTTGTTACATATAACTACATGTGGTGTCATTGTAATTATGATTAGATACAATGGAAAACTAATATTCCATATCCCATTCTAGACTCAATATGATATAAATTCCATCATCCAATATAAAGGTTTTATTAGTGTGAATAATATTAAAAAGAATAATATGGGGTTATATTTCTATTATCAAAAAATAATTTAGCTACACTAGAATTTATAATTCTAGGCCCAAATATATTATGATATAAATACTTTCCCTTCTAATTTATATAACCCCAATCCATGTTATAGGGACCAACATGGGATCCCTTTTTTTAAATCTCATCATTAAGGAAAATGATCACTTATATTTGCATGAGTTCGGACTGTGAAAGGAAAATTCACCACTTTCCTGGTTAGTCCTTATCTAAATTTTGTTTACATACACAAAACCTTCCTTTTCCATGAAATACATGGTGAATTGTGAAATTTTGACCGCAGAGGCTTTCTATGGCTATCGATGACAATGGTATTCAATTGTAAAGGACACATTTGTCTTGAATATGCGTGATATTTCCAAATGTGTCTATGTATAATACATAATATTATGGATTGTCAACTATATTCACCTTCATATATAATAGAAGATAATTTTATTTCTATAAGTCAATAAAACAACATACATGAACCCTCTTTTCAAAAATGTTTCATGATCATTCTTTATATTATTAACATATACCCTTCTATTAAGATCCAAAACACCCTTGGTCATTAAATTAACCTTCACTCTTTATATCAAGAATGTGTTGGGTCATTCTTATCTTGTAAACAAAGCCTTTTTCATTATTCCTATAACTCATGTTGGAATTTATAAAATTTCAAAAAAAAAATTATAATAGACCATATTGTGCGGCATTAAACTTCAATTAAAAGAGATACAATACTCATCAGGATGAAAATCCATAGAATAAACCCCTAAAAAAACTAATTTCTCTTCATTCCAGACATGAACCCTATATGTTCATGAAAAATTCATTAAAATAAAATGAAAATTTCATAAAACAAATTACATCATGATAACATAATGTGTGACTTAAAAAGAGGTTAATTATTCTCCCCTAAGTTATCAATATATCATACATAGGATTATTTAAGTTCATCGACACAAAAAGACTAAAATTAGTTTTTCTGTCATCCAACTCTTGAGATTTTCAAATTATACCCTATATAACCTATTTGTTATGAAGAAATTAGACCCTTCTATTATCTTATCATTGCAGTCTGAATACAAAGACACATGGTAATTCCTTCAATTGGGATAAATTGATCATTATATTATAGTTTAAATAAGAATAATAGAAAATAAAAAATGACCATGAATAATATTTCTGTCATTTTTAGATGAAAAAATAATAGGATCATCCAAAAATTGGAGTCACTATAGGTTATTATGAAGGATTACAATATTCTATCAACATAACATATAAACTGTTCAATATTTAGACATGCCTCATCCTTATTAGGTCTAATACAATCTATCTTAGTAGCCTTAACCTCTTAAATATAGTAGATCTATATATCAATTGTAGAAATTGTAGACATTCCCTATTCCTGGATCACATCCCGTGATTTGTGACGTTGTACGAGCTACTGTTTGGTGGTATACATCTGTTGTTAGAAATGTAAAATTGGACATTATTTCACATCAACATGGTTCTTTATCTCCTCAAACTCTTGGGCTTGATTGGATCATCAAGAAATAATGAAAATCAAAGATCATTGGTTATACTAGGCTTTCATGATTTAATAAAGGGATTTTGGGACCAAATTTCTTAATCCTATTGAATAATGACTTCATTCTAGTAGTGTGAAACATGTGTCATTCAAAATTTACATATTCCATCATTTTTTACATTATCTAGATCCAATGAGTGGTAAATGTAGATCATCCTTAGGTTTATTCATGAATATCATCTAGATGTCGTTCAAAATTAACTAGTTAATAATCACATAGAATAATCATATGTATTTCATTTATGGGGTAACATATACTCCCAACAGTAAACATCAGTCATGTTGGGGTGGAGGAATACACTTCTAGTTTGGTTGATAAAGATAATGGTATTAGAAGATAAATATATTATTTCATTATAATTTTAATAAAAATAAATTGAAAAGAAATATACCATTCAATGAAACTATTGATTCTCAGTCATTTGATACATCTTTTGATCAGACTGAGAATCCTCTAGCATCCCTGGTCTCCTAATCCTGAATTGGGATCAATATGGTGGAGCACTATCCTAATAATTATTAGATATCATTATAGTATACTAATGGGAATACCCCTTATGAAATCCTAGGTATATGATCCATCTGTTATTGAAAACGGTTCGGACTTCGTGTTTTTTGATTAATATCCCTAGAAATATTTACTACAGATAAATAAAAATAAGTTAAAATTATTTATTAATATATAATGAATAATAAATTTGTTCCTTTGTGAGAAATAAAAACTTCATGACCATCCAAATCCATATTAAATACCACAAACACCTCTATAAATATAGTAATATCAATAAGATTAAAAATAATAATCCATTTCAATTATTTAATTATATTATGCTTCATGTTTGACAACATCCAAACTATTATGCCTATCTGAAATGCTTGTATGTAGAGGAAAATAAGCACATATATCAATTTTTCTACCATATTAGCAGATGTAATGTCATAATCGGGGGCATTATGCCAGTATCGCCATCTCCACCATCCACATATGGACAAATTTCTATGTTTCCCATTCATGAGATAGTAATAGGGACAACAATAGATACTTTGGGGTCCGATGGTGTATTCAGTGGATATGTAATCTCACAAGGAGAAAGATTTATTTATTTAAACATATTTATATTTAAATAATATCTTAAGTAACTAGTATTATAATATCCTTACTTTGTAATAGGAACCGATTTTGACTTCTCCCTTGAAAGTTCTCCTATAATGGGTGGAACTCATCCACAATAGTCTACACCTTTTATAGAGTATCATAATCAATCCTTGAAGGATATGTTTTTCATCCCTTGAGAGAATATTTTAAATTAGATTCATTAATTCAAATGAGTTGTCATATGAAAATTCATATGGATCAAATACGTGTCATAAGTTGTTGAGAAAACACCATATAAATTTTTATATTCCATGATAATGTCTTTGTTATAACTGGTTTCTTCACATTGGACCATAGAACACTTGAAATGTTTTCAAAAATAGTAGTATTAGAGGAGGAAGTATAGAACCTTTTCCTACCAACTACTCATCCATGTGTCTCTAGCCCAATGAAAATTACCTTGACGTAGGTGGGGATTCATCAACCGCTTTAGTGGTTACCTTTAGAAAATATATTGATTACTTAACCCCCATTTCCTTTTCCTCTTCAATATCAGACTTAATGATATGTTTACCCCCATTAAAAATACCGTTCTAAATAAAATATGAATGAAATGATATGATAAAGGAGTATTTCATCATCCTCAATGACTAATTTTTTCATTCATCGATGGGTTGATCATCCACCCCTTTCTCGTTCATATATTAATCATAAAAGTTACCTAATTGTGGTTGGAATATGATCATTGGTGTCATATATGGGAATTTTTACATACTAGATATACATCCCCACCTCGACAAGGTCCGTATAGAAATTGAAAAAATGGTTCTGAAATATCTATATGCTATGAAAAATTCATGTCATCATGAAGAAAAAATAGAAATATTTGATGCCGGTTGGATTATCATTCAAAATTTCAACATCTTATGGAAAAAACTAATCAATGTTTTCCACCACCCACTGTGAATAAGACACAAGATCTATTTAGTTACATGTATTTATAGATCTCCTTGCCCTGATAGGAGGTTCGGTAACTATAGTCTAATTTTCCTCCCATTGATGAATTCATGATCTTTTGGGACCAATATGTGTTTTCATTCCAAATATAGTCTTCTTCATGGCTGACATACAAGACCATTTGGATGATTTTGGATCTTTTTTATGATCATAATAATGTCGATCTATCTTATTATGATTTCCCTATCCAGTAACATTCACATCATAAACCTAGGTGATGCACATTATTAATAGTATATGAGGGAATGAAGATGTACATGTACTTACACACCCATAAGTCAACCTAATGGAGATACTAAATTGTGAATGATAGATTACTAACTGAGATAACATGAAATTGAATAGGAACCATGATTTTCATTCCACTATTTAGTTATTCTCTAATAGGAAATGTCTGGGAAGTGATATGGTTGGTTGTATAATGAACATAGATTAGCATGAAAATATATATGAAGCATTGGAATCACAAGTAAAGTCCATATAAATTCACATTTCCCACACATAATCTCTAATTGGTGTCATATATGAACTCATATCTTGATTATGCAGGATGTTTTCAATGAATATTCAATTGCCTAAATCAACATATAGGATGATATTAAATCCTCAAAGTATGAAAAAATTCAATAAAATCTTTAGGGATAAATTAAATAAAATGGATCAAGGGAAAACATATCCTTGAAGATGGTCAGAACCAATATCTAGGAATCCGAAAATCACCCAGTATGAAATAAGAGATCCAAAAATTGAAATCCTCATCCAAAACAACTGGAATGGTTAAAAAATCTAGAATATATCCTTATATATATGGAAATAATACATTATATTTTGCATATTTGATAAAATTAGGGTTTAAAACCCCACATAATCCGCATTTAACATCATTGATTCAATAATGATCATCTATATCCTCACACTATCATTATATTCATTGAATAGGTACATGTATGTTTTCGACCACATTTCAAAAATGATAGTGAGATACATTTTGGTGGGGATGTTTGAAATAATTTGTTACCATAAATATTTATACGATATTTCATCTTTAATTACTGGATATTTACTAGGAATTCCTTGCCTATCTAATGAAGGTTATCTTATTGTGTATTGACAAATAAGATAATATCATTTTGTTTCCAGTAAAATATTATTTCATACAATATGAATAATATTATCCTCGGTTAATAGTGTTCATTTATGAACATCATATTTATTTTTAGCATCTCATGATGTAAATGAATCATTTATTCAATATAATCCAATGTTTATATCCGTTTGATGATCTAATAAAACATCTCTATGAGACTTGGTGCTCATGGGAGATTATCTATTTCATGTGACCTATGGTCAACATATTCATGCGTTAGTGGGAATGTATTTGTTTTTAGGATCCATCAACTAAGAAACACAAGGGTGATATATAGATTATTATATATATATGAAGGGCACACTATCATAGCCTCATAGATTAAAAAATTCGTCACTTTGACATCAAATTTAGAACAGTTTTTTGCACCCAATAATCCCACATTCATTCGGGCTTAAGACCAACTCTAGAATGGAAGACCTAGTATTACTTATTACCATACGATTGGTCTATCCTAGAAGAAAAGGGGACTGATGATAAGTATTGTAGTTTTTACTTTCTTGTATGAGGATTCAAATATAGAGCACATGTACTGTGGTCCAAGTCACATATAGAGTGAAAGGATCTCACATTGATTAATTCACTATTTGATGATATTTTTCCAGTGGTAATGTTTGCGTAAACCTAGATCAAATAATTACACATATATTTCTCCAGCCTTCCATGGTATACTTCTTTTATGATCCCATGGGTATATAGAACTATATTTTACTCAAATTATATTTTTGACGGTATGTATTCATATACTTCTCATGATCAGAAAGGGTGGAGTCCTACACTTGGTAATAATCAAGTCTGATGATGTCTATCATCTACTTGATGGTTAACCCATATTTTCCATTAAAAATTAAAACTATTTGACTAGAAATTTTAAATATAAAATAATAAAATACAATTTTTCATTAGTAAAAATATATATTTCAATACACACTAAAAAATTTATTGATGAAAGAAGGTTCTCACTCATATCACTCTCCCATGTGATCCCTCACTATTTATTTGCCCATGTGATATCACATTAGTTATGTAACCAAGAAACCATTCACAAGTTAATCATAAATGTGACCTCATGAATGTCACTAACCCAATATATCTAGTGGAAGCATACTATGGGATCCACTTCATGGAATGAAATCATGAATTCTAATTCTTACTAGGATTTTGTACTAAAAAATGCATGTTCGACATATAAGACAAGAGAGAGGGGAGACAAGAATAGTTGAACAAAGATATGAAATGTGGAACACTAACAAGAGAACTAATTTATTTGCACGACTACACTACATGACATACATACACAAGATACATGAACAACCAACCTATGTGATAGAAACAGGAATCCAACTAAAATGATAGACATGAATGATTAAATGTTCTTCCAAATGTGAGAAATTTGTATATATCTATTCCCTATTAATGATAATAAATAATTTTTTATCCAAAATAAATCATAAATGTTCATAAAGATAATTTGATATTTAGTGAATGAAGGTTCCATCAATGCTCAGACATCTGTCCACCTTAGCATTAAATCCTCATTGTTCCAAATGGGACAAATATTATTGGAAGAATTTTCAAAAATAATTTTTATTGATATAACATATTTCCTAATTTTGTTTGGAAGGAAATAGGTAATTAAATTATCTACCAAAATTTATCCCATATAGAACATCCATGACCAACAAATCCTGCATTCCCATCATTTGATAACAATCTTAATGCAGATCTAGTCAGTTCAATCCAACTTACACAAAAAGTACCTCATGAAAATATAATATTCTTTTAGACCATGCTTGAACTACTTTCACCAAGTACCTACTCCTCCTATAGTCTATATATTTCTTATAAATAAGACTACTTGGATGACTATTTTAGTTGACTAAAAATGACTAGTTGTCCAAAATATCTCCTCACCCAAGCCTTTCACTTTATTCCTCCAAATCCTCTGGTACTCTACCAAATCTACTAAGGAAGAGAGATTTAATAATATTAATGGTGTTAGAGTTCAAATTTTGCCTAATAAAACAGAACATATACGAGGAACAACATCAAATATTGCAAAAATATAAAAAATAATATCTTCTCTGTAGATCCAAACATTACTTATGGATTACCTATAACACACGAGGAAACACAAAGAGATGATAGAGGATTCTATCTTCTGTTCTGATTTCTAGGTTATACATAACCCATGAAATCAGTCAATGTTCATTAAATTTTATATGGCTGAGGTATCACTGTGTTCATCCATGTTACACCTAAAGATGGTCCCTTCTATATGTCCTATGTTTCACTTGGGGAAAGTCCAAGATTCTTTACTGATGTATAACATGGGAAAATATAAATCCTAACAAACCCATGTATCATCCAAGAAATGCCTTGGATACCTTACGAAGTTATCACCTAGTTTAATTACACTCAAACTCCCCAAGTATCACCAAAGTCAATAACCCAACTATCTATCTCTCATATTACCATAGGAAAGGAATCCCTTCCCTTCGAACATCAAATTGATGGAGACTAAAAAAAATCTATCTAGGCCTCTAGATATATATGATAAGAACATAGGAAGCACTATAATTCCCTTAATATCATCTATTACACTAGTAATGGACATACCACATTTAACCTCTCAAGTAGGAGGGGCCCTCAAAATTTTCAAAATATCATTTTCTCTTGGTAACATGAACCTAATACATAGATGATGTTTTATAGAGATTCTCAATTTGGAAATTGATGGGAAGAAATTTCCATTCGATTAGATAAGGGATATTATTTTATACTTTTCTTATCATCCCTTAAACTATGAACTAGGCATCCCACCTATAGTAATCACATAGTTTTTCTTTCAGGAAATATCCTATATTCCATACTATTTCCCTTGAAACCCAAAAGATAAGGGAGATTATGTGATGTTCTAGATATTACACATCCTTTTTTCTCATTAAGATAATCACTAACATGGTCATATAGGTCAATGGTGATCATATAACTTGCACGATCAAATATATTCAAATGGAATTTCTATGTGGTGAATCCCCAAAAAAAATTAATCCACTCAAAGGGCCATCATTTCTAAGATAATCCCAATGAATTAACTAGGGGTCACCCATAGAGTTGTAAACCCTAACATTATAAGACTATTTTTTTAGTGATTCGCATCCTAATGTAATATGTAAGAATCCTTCTTAATGTACAAACCTAACACATTCAATCATTAATGATATTAATTAGTCCATATTCCAAATAATATTTTTTTCCCTCCTTGGAGGTACAATTTATTCTAGGTAATTTTTTCCTCATACTCATTTTCCATAATTCTCAATGTTGCTCATCTCATTGTAGGGACATATACCCTACCAGATCAACAAAAAATGGAATGTCGTTTATATTTCCCACAAAATCCTTTCCTATGTATCTTCCTCCCATATGTTTCTGATTCATGGTACTGAACTATTTGGTCGGTTCCTTATCAAATGACCCTAAAGACCTGAAATGTCCAATTAAGGTGTAGTAAACTATGTTGGTACTTATTCAATTATCAATGATATGTAAGAACCCCCTCTTATGGGATAGATCATGATATAAAAACACTGAAAACGTCCTTGGATGAAAATAAAATCTAGATAACCCTTTAACAAGGTGTTAAATCATGATATTTTAAATAATGAAATACTACATGATTAATAAATCAATATGGGGATTCTTTGATATATATATATATATATATCTCAATGAAAAATTATAGATAAATAAAGATGGATCCATTTATGGTGATCCCTTAATACATAAATATTGTTACCCTAGCATGTTTATATGATTGATTAAAAATGAAATGTATGATATGTTTTATTTCATGTTTTATAAAGGATTCTAGAAAATGAATTAATTCTATTATAGAATCATGAACTATAAAAACATTCCTTTTTATGGGTGTGGTGGAACCTAACTCTCATCTTCCTAATAAATGTATGTTTATAAGATACATTTTATAAAAAAATCAATCACTATCTACCATTGGAATTTGGGTCCACAAACCACACATTGATATGGAAACTGTTTTTTTCTTCTAGTTCCATGAATAATACGAGTTGGAAATCACCCCAAACAAAAAGGGGTTATAAATAAAAATTGTGAACCCGAAATTATTAGAGAGTCCAAATTGAAATATATATTATCCAATGACTATGCACACTTATGTTAATTTCATAGTTCTTAGATATCTATGTTTCTAGAATTTATGGTCTCCCAAATTGAACCATGTTAGTCTTTTTATGGTTTTCAACCAAAGACCCTCCATTACTTTTAATGTTTATTGTCAAGAATTGATAGTTTTTTCTAGTTATTTCATAATATTTCTATGTAATTTAGATAAATATCAAAAAAAATATTTATGACCATGATATTAATTCTTAATAATAGAAATATGATAATTTGGGGAGTTAACAAAATTAGACCAAAACATCATTCAAGGGTTGGACATAGTGGATACCATTTGATTTTTTATTTTCTAGAAAATAGGTCATGAATGGAGAGACATTATCATTATGTAAAGGAGGGTTGTTTTAAACCATGTGACCATCCATTTGAAATATAAAAATAGAATATTTATGTTTTAATTAGTTATATGATGGTTCTATAAGTTCAATGGAGTTTTTTTAAATAGAAATTCTGCATGCTGGTCATTTTCAGAAGGAAACTAATATAATTCACTCACCCAAGAGACCTCACTGAGGTCAATCCCCCATGTTATATGGTATAAAAATATATAGCGAGCCTCATTAAAAATTAAACTCACTGAATTGAATGTTTTCTGAGATTATGTGTACAGAGGTGTGTGTCTGACTTGTGCAACTAGATAAATGGATGACCGAAATAGTAGAAAATTTTGAATATAGTGGGAGGAAAAGTGAATTGAAACATTTATCGACATAATAAAAATGTGTGATATACCTAAAAAAGATTAATTCATGAACAATCTATGTGATAGACATTTAAAACCAACCTGTTTGATAGACATGAAAAACTGGATTTCATGATGAACTTACACACTCCATCAACACCATTTCAAATTTGTAGGAGAAATAATATATAATTTTCACTAAAAAATATAATAAATTTATTAAAACAACATGAAACACCTGATCAAAAAATGGATCATAAAAAATATCACTTCTCTCTATTTCAACATTAAAACATCATTGATCCTCTAAGATCTAGTCCTAGAGGGATTTGAATATACATTTTATTAAATGAAAACATAGAATTTAATGGAAGTGAAATAAAAAGGAAATAATATTCTCCTCCTACAGTGCACCCCACTGGATCCTACATTACTAACACCTCACACAATCTAATCCCCACCTTCCGGGCCAAACATCATATAATTTTAGCCTTTTTGATCCCACCTGTATAGTTGACAACTAGATAAACTCCCACATGTGTGAATCACCAATGAGAAACGATCATGTTAGGTTTCCAAATTTATTAGGATCTCAATATTTCCAACAAATATGAATATTAGTCCCACCATTTGGGATGATTGTAAAATGAAAAGTTAGCACGAAGCACTTATCACTCATGTATTTCCAAAAAATCCTCTAAACCCTTAGGTAGTCTTCCAAGCCTACCAAATAATAGGGAATTAGAAATACTATATGTTTTAGAGTTCCTCAAGGATCTAAAAACAGAATATATAATCAAGAAACTCATTCCCCTTGTCTAATTATTCTAAGATTAAGGGTCTTTACTTTGATAAAAATAAGATAATGAACATTACAATAACAATTGAGGAATAATTGAGATATCTTAGATAGGTATCATTCATGTTTGGTTTACCATATTGTTCTACACCAATAACATTATCCAATATTTTCTGAAATGTCACTTGGAAAAGATACATCCATGTTATTCATTGTTACACTTAGTCTACGTACCTCATAGCTCACCCAAGTATCATCTGAGGGATGTTTAAGCTATATCACTCAGGTACCACCTAGGAAATTCTCCCTTCAGACTCAGCAATGAATCAATAAGGAAAATAAAAAAGCATTCTTTTTTAGGTATTACATGGGAGAAGAACTCTTTTACCTTCCAAGGTATCACCTAGGTAAAGAACACTCTGAGTCCTCCCTAAAATCACAAAAGACAAAGAAACCCTCCAATTATGACTTCCATCTTATAAAGAACATATCAAAACATCCACAAGGGCTTCCTGAAATGTATGATTATCACATTGGATATGACATAATTACCATGTGATCATGAATTTACATTGTAAATTATGTCCCATATTTAACCTCCCTACTTGGTGAGGGAACTCATAATGATGACAATAATTCATTATTGTGGTATTAAGGACCTCATCCTTGGAGGCAGTGTCAAGAACCTTTATATTTTGGACAATTAGTGAAACCAATTTCCTCTCCCTTCGATGATTTCTAGTGTTATGTTCTTCTCTCATCCACTATAAAACATGGAACTGGGAATCCATCCAATATCAATCCCTAGACTATTTTTAATGACATCTCAGGGATTCAATAGGAATTCCCTCATTATATAGTAGATGAAAGAGATTGTCTGATGTTTCATAACATTGACTACCACTTTTTTCTCACATAGTGCATGACTCGTGTGTGATTAGAGGTCAGTGGTAACCAGATCATTTCACTATGATATAATTTTAAATGGATCTCCAATTATGAATATTCTCCTAAAAAATGTTACCGTATTCTCAAAGTGTTATATTCCCCTTGGGAAAACCCTTAATAGGGCTATATTACAAATGATGTAACAATGGTCCTCTCACAAAGCCATAGGGAACAAAATTTTTGATTTATATTGGATTTGATTCCCATTCTAAGAGGATACATATTATGTATCCATGAGATTTAAACCTAACACTTAAAATCTATAAGTATCATTATTATTACATATTCCCATTGGGATAATGCTTCATCCTAGGAGGGTATTTTCATTCCACGACCTTTTTTAACTCACCGACAACAAACTAATTTTACTGTGTAGTTCATCACATTATAAGGATATATTCCCAAACAGATCAACTAGAAAGGGACTCTTATAATGATCTCTCGTACCATCTATTACAAGAAATATTCCACCTAGAATTCCGCACAAGATGAAACTATAAATAATTATCTAATCCTTGTAACATCACCCTAATGGGTATGAAAATTCCTATTGATTTTCAATGAACTACAAAGGATTTGATTCCATTCACAAGGATTCAAATGTAGCCTCTCTTTTGGGAAAGATCCTAATATCAAAATTGTAACAACCTCTCAATATGATATAGAAATATATCATGCCACACCATTAGGATATAAACCATGACACATTAAATAAATAATTACTCTGTAATTAACAAAACAATATTGATACCCTTTAATAAATACATGTGGATCTATCATTGGAGAACCTAATATAAAAATAGATGGTTTCATTGGTGGAAAACCCTTGATATATATAAATGGTCACCCCTGTATATATATGTGACTAATTAAAATTTTGAGTGTTTGAAATTTTTAATTTTAATTTTTATCAATTTATTATTAATATATATCTAATATATATGGGAATAGTTGGGAGTTTCAGGATCCACAAAAAACACCATTGGAAACTACCCAGAGAAAAGGGGTGAAGCAGTCATGTATAAAAATGTAGATATATCTATTAAAATTACTCTTTATTTATTTCATCATCATATCATCATATATCTAATATAATTAACCAATTAATTTTTGATTTATATTAGAACCAACCATTACATTATGAAAATTCATTCATATTCATTCTATAAGTTAATTAAATCAATTATCATTTTATCATAGCTAAATAATTTTAAAGAAAAAATTTTCTACAATATTTCATCATCACAATATATAACCTTCCAATAAAATATAATGATGGTATCATAAGACCGTATTGACATTTAATCATTTGTAACCTCAATTGATGTCTTCATTTGAGAAAACACCTCAAATATAACTAAAGCATGCCTTGTAAAAAAATACAATTTTCATTTTCAAATAACATATCTAAAATACAAAATTTATATAAAATTCTTAAAAAACCAAATATAAATTCAATATAATCTTTAATTAAATGATTAATCTTGATAATAGGAATATTATTTTGTGCATTATACAAAACAAAATATTCTCTTCACAACTTTAGTAAATAGTTAATTATTAGGGAAAAGGAAATAATATTTTTTATAGACTTTTAAATTATGTAAAATACAAGTAAAAATGAAATTAATCAGCCATTTTTGAATAGTAATAAAATTATAGAAAATATTTTAAACAAAATGTGTACGTGGAAGAAAACGATTAGAAATAGAGATGAAATAATGTCGTATTTCCCAAAAAAATACAGTTTATAAATAATATTATATACCAAAGAGAGATGAATGATAGGAAAACATAAAATCCTAAATATTACCATATTAGAAGGATATATAATAGTCTTAAAGGATAAGGATAATATAATTTACCTAATTATAGACTTTTCATAAATAATCATGAAATATTATGATATTGTAACATAATTCTCTTATATGATAACTTGATATGCATTTTATGAGTTAAAAAATATTTTATAATTAATTTTATTTATTATAAATATATTATATAGAAATTTTACTTGAATAACTTAATATATATCATTCCATTATAATTTATAATTTTTCTTTCATTAATAATTTCATTATTAAAATGAACATTCAAGTCAATACTAGAAAATTTTCCTTGAATGTTTTGATTTATTTTTCTAGAAAATAATCTTTATAAATATTTTAATTATTTAAATAAAAATAATAAACTAATAATAATATAATTTATTCATAATAAACACTTTTATATCTATTCATATAAATAATTAATGAAAAAGAAATTAAATCACTTCCAGGAGACAATACTCTGTATGTTCTGAATTAGTGATGTTTTCACTTAGAGATGGACGGAAAAAATGAATAGTAAATCATTATTCATAATTACATAATAATTATTTTATAATAAATATCATATATATTATTTATATTTATCCTTATCACCATCCATTTAGTTCACAATTAATAAACTAGTCACATCGTACTGTAGTTATGGTTATCCACACATATGCTTTGGCAACATTATTATTTTCCAATGGATGGAATGGAATAAGCGTCGATATTATTTTATTATTATAGTAGTATAATAATGTAAAAATTATCATATATGAAAATTATATCTGTGATAAAAAATAATAATGAATGATCGTGTTGAAGAATGAATATTATCACTGTGTGGGTGCTCTAGTCCTCACGTACACAAGAGAAATACATTGGTATACCATTTGTTGGAAAGTTAGTGGAAAATGATTTTTCTATTTAAATAATAAAACCTATGAATATTTTTGATACTTGGGTTATTATGTTCGGATTGATACCATAAATTTATAGGATGTAGAAGATGATATAATGTTTGAATGAGTAAGGTGTGATGAATACCTTTTATTTGAGAGACATCCTTTGGATTACACCTTAAACCATAATAGGATGGTTTTAGGGCGAGAACAATAGAACATGAATCAAGGGAAGTTAAATATTAAAGATTACATTCATTAATTTCCCTACATTTAATTGTAAAATTATTTGAATATGATTACATAATAGATACCCCATTATGAGTGAGGTGATGGACACACACAGAATTACATATTTATTAAAATAATATAATATATCATTATCGTGAATGAAGAACCAAAGATAAAATTAAAATTATATTTTTATGGTGATGTTTATGTATATTAAAAAAATATTACTTAGAAATAGTTATGTTGCATTTTTCTTGTTATCTTATTTTTAACACCCATTTAAACCTATTTAAACCTTAACTATTCTAAAATATTTGTAATGTTCAACTATTTATTATATCCAAATGTTTATTTAAAAATATTAAATTATTTAAATTACAGTTATTATAAATATTTGATCCATTTTTAAAATATTATTTTTCAACAAATTGAATAAATTCACTATAAAATAAGACTGTAAAACACTATAGAACTTTTTTGTAAAAATTATATTTTTTTATGAAACAATATTTAGATTTATTAATTATAATTTAATAAATATTAGATTAATGTTAAAATATTTTATTTAATAATTTATATAATAAATTACCAGAATTTATTGATACATATTGATTAATATAACTAATTTAGAAAAAACATAACTATATAAAAAATATTTGAAAAAACTACTCTATTTTACATTCAACATAGATTATTATTATTTATTAACAGTTGATAACAAATTAATTAATTATATAAATATTTTAAATATATATTTTGAAAAAAAATTCTTTGTTCTATTTATAAATTCTAATCTAATTACTAGGTGATAATTTTCACATTGAGTAATAACAATTCAATAGTATATCATACATCATTTAAACTCAGTATTTCTTTTAAGGAAATGTATCAATGAAATTTAATTTATTTAAAGAGAATCATATAATAAAATATAATTTTGTAAAATAGTAAACCATTTTTAAAAAATGTACATTCATATTATGTTACAAAAATTCAAATTGTTTTTGGTAATTATTCCACATCACATCATCTGATTCCCCTATATCTTCTTCAAATTCATGGGTTCGAGACAAAAAATCATTATGTGAGTGTTCATGTTCTGTAGAACTATCCCTCTATGATATATACTCGCTAATGGTTGTTCATAATAATATAGATCATGCTCAAGTGGGGTCAACTATTATTTTCGTACATATGGAAGATAAGTTATGTATATCCTCAAGATAGAAACATAGAGCACATTGTAAACATGAGGATGATTCATTGAAAGAAAATTTTCATAAAAGTAATGCAGAAATGCTCATGAATTCTGAAGGTATTGATATTTCTTGGAATAAATTTTACCTTATTTCTAAATTTCTAAACCTTCAATATTGGATATATTTGTAGAAATAGTTTTTATTTATCATAAATCTCTAATTCTCAATGATAGTTTTTATCATAACATTTATGTTATCTCTCAGAAATCCATATGTGATATTGAATGGATAAAACATTCACTACCATTTCCTTAGCTATTTTAGGTCCAAATGGATTTTGATCTATAACATCATCATAGTATATTTAATTTATATACATTCTACCATTGAAAGATTGATAAGGATCCATATAATTACATTATTTAAGGATATTATTTTATGAAACTTGTAAACAATTAATGATTTAATCTGAAACACTTTTTAAAATCATAGAACTTGACATATATATTATCTATGGGGATCAAAAAGTCCTTCTAGATATCACCATATATCTATGGATGACATTCAATATTATAGTTTTACTCTATATTCCAATATTATAGATGTATTCTCTTGAAAATCAAGGTAAAACTGTGATTCAAGTCATATAAAATATAATTTTGTACTTTTTATTACATTAACACTTAATTAATATATATCTTTGAGATATGGTATAGATAGGAATCATTTTATTATTTCAATGAAATGTGATGACTTTATAAGGCTATGAAATGCTATAGAAATATTACTATTTACATTAGATGTTTTAGGGATTTTGATAATGAAAACTATAATAATGTTGTATCGTTTACATCATGATATGGGTAATAGCTGTAATAAATAATTTCTATTATACCTCTCTTCCTTAACTAGATGACATACCAATCATCAATATTAAGACATTATAATACCCATTTTCTTGTTATCCATTTATAATTAGTCTTTTATATAATTATACATCCTTATACGTATATGATTAATAAAGAGAGATGGGGTATGAGAAATATCCAAAAAATACATTATTTTTTGGTATTGATGTCAAAAATAATTAGTTTCTTATCCTTATCATTTCATTACTATGATGGTTAATCTCAGTGTCAATTTTCACCTACATCTATAGTTACACATCCTCCTTTTATGCCTCTATAATCCACAAATAGATGGATGGATCAAAATTCATATTAAAAGGAATTTAAATATGATTTCAATGTACATATTCTATAATTAATTAAATATTGGATATCATTCAATCCATATAATGGATAATATAGGATGGTCCTTTTGATATAGAAAAACATTCACCTTATTCAACTTTCAATGGTTGTAGTGTATTGGGTATTCATAAACATTAATCAATTACAACCATCTCCCTTGTTGAATATTAATATCATTATATTTGAATATTTACATAGATATTTTATAATGCTTATATATATCAATCCTTTCCCTATATATATAATTCCACTATAATTTCAATGGAAATATTAATGATAGTGGATAAAAATCATTGGTTTTGTAATTTTTCACAATAATTTTCATAGTTCATGAGAAATAACTTATCAATAGGTCATTATACATGATAAAACATCCCATTAAATTATTCAATTTTCCCCTATAGACTACAAAATCAGTCCCAACTACATGGATCACTACTTCACTGAACAACAATATTTTTATCACCTTGAAATTTTCATCACATTCATAGTTTTATTAAAACATGGATCCCTTACATATCAAAGTTATTGAAATATTTAAAATTGGTGATATTGTCCATAAAATACAATAATTATTTTGAACTCAATTATAATGGTTTGTTTGGTTCATTGGTTAATTACTTCATTCTTTGGAGTGTCAGATGATATAACATAATCTAAGATTATATGACATAAGAATGAATCCTTATATTCCTAAATTATGTAATTGGAATGTTTGTAGTTTAAATCATCATTGAATATAATCTTCAACGAAATCTCTAAATGTTATTAATCCTCTTTATCCTAGAAATTATAAATATATCATCTATAATGAATAGAACATGTTATTCAAGGTAATGCCTATAGACTCAATTAAATTGATCTATTAATATAGTAGTATCACTGGGATGTCCTAATGGATTTAATATAACATCATAATGACAATACCTCATTATGTTTATTGACTTTGGTATAACTATCACTTTGACTATAAATTAATATAATCAATAACAATTTTAAATATTATAAAAGTAATGTGAACTATATAGGGGTTATACAATCATCAATACATAGTAAGATGTATGTTTTTTAATAGTGATCATGAAATATTCTCAACAATAAATTCCAATACACATTAAAAGAACTTTTTTAAAAAAAATATTGTGACCCACTTTGGAAACTTATTCCCCTGTATGGATTATCCTTAAGTTGTTTCTTCAATTCACACACCTCTATTAGTGAAATTCAATACAGATTCACAAAAATAGGTAAAACATTGGGTATGATTTCTATTGAAAATTCCACATCATGATTTTATGTAATAATTATAATGAATTCATGAAACACATCAATATATTCTCTAATGGTGGTAATGTCATCAATATTGAGTCTCCGTGAGACAAATTTACATAAATATCCCTTATAAATATAAATGGTGCATATAAAATGGATGCAATTCTCTTTAAAAATTCACATTGATCCTCATACTGATATACCAATATATGTTTATTCAATATATCAAATCATACTTTCCTTCCTCAATAATAGATATTTTATTACATATATAAATACAATACATTCCTATATAAAATAAAATTCATCAAGTGGGAAGCATATTCCCAATACCATCAACTAAAGAGAAGTTACAAATATGATATATGATCATGATTCCATTAATGGTTTTTACTTCCAACTAAACATCATATCATTGAAGTGGTGATGGGATATTGTTTTAAAATTAAATAGATATAATAGAGTTGTTATACAAGAGTTAAATATGAAATTTATTATTCTAAAGTGTATGGAAATGTACTATTCATCACATCATTATTTAAAAAATAATAATGTTGTAATATTGAAGGACTTACATGTATAATTTTACATTGGGGTAATTCTATAAGACCTTACTCATTATCCCTTTGATTGGACTGTTGATTTCTATAATACCCAATCACATTGATTTAGAAACATTTATCATCATTGGATCAAACCTCCATCTACTTTGATTAATTTTTTGATCATTTTATCCATTGATATCTATAAATATATCAATGGGTAGCCTCTCTAAAATTAATAAACTACAAAAAAACTTTCATAGAATTTATATAGAACCTTACCACAACATTTTTCATTTTGGTGGATTAATCATTATTCTTCTATTTTATCATTTCAGTTTTCATGAAGCAACATTTTCACTTCTTTCTAAAAAAACATGAAGAATAATGGGGTTTACAACATAAAATTCATATCGTTATATCACAATGAATGAATTAATTATATCAAAAAAGTCCCAAATGGATGATTACATTTTATGAGTTGCTTTCAAGATGCTAATGAATTGATTATTTTTTCACTTTGGGTGAATTATTAAGAAAATAGAACACGTGTAAATTCATGAAACATTTTTTTTGTTTCTACAAATGGATTAATCATCCTTTTATTTCAGCTCCAAAACAACCTGTTACCATATATTGTGATGATTTTTTAGAGTGTATGAATTTAATAATACAATCTTAAACTTCTCACATTCTGTTTAGTTTATTTAACATTTACTTTTCACGCTCTTTAGAAGTGTCCACCATTGATAATATTTTCCTTCTCAGTGATAGAATCCTAATACTAATTTGTTATAGTATATTTATATGAAAATTGAAAATATATTTTCCATAAAATTGATCTAATACTTGGAAACATGGGTATTATAATACCAGTAGGTGGATGGTCGACTTTTTCATATAAAATATTAAATGGAATGTTTCTTAATCCTTGGAGAATTTATAAGCCTAACATGGTTCATTTAATTTATCATAGATTTCTTGGGATTAGTGATAATAACCACAATAAAAATAATCATAGATATTAATTAGTCCATATTCCAAATAATATTTTTTTCCCTCCTTGGAGGTACTATTTATTCTAGGTAATTTTTTCCTCATACTCATTTTCCAAAATTCTCAATGTTGCTCATCTCATTGTAGGGCCATATACCCTACCAGATCAACAAAAAATGGAATGTCATTTATATTTCCCACAAAATCCTTTCCTATGTATCTTCCTCCCATATGTTTCTGATTCATGGTACTGAACTATTTGGTCGGTTCCTTATCAAATGACCCTAAAGGCCTGAAATTTCCAATTAAGGTGTAGTAAACTATGTTGGTACTTATTAAATTATCAATGATATGTAAGAACCCCCTCTTATGGGATAGATCATGATATAAAAACACTGAAAACGTCCTTGGATGAAAATAAACTCTAGATAATCCTTTAACAAGGTGTTAAATCATGATATTTTAAATAATGAAATACTACATGATTAATAAATCAATATGGGGATTCTTTGATATATATATATATATATCTCAATGAAAAATTATAGATAAATAAAGATGGATCCATTTATGGTGTTCCCTTAATACATAAATATTGTTACCCTAGCATGTTTATATGATTTATTAAAAATGAAATGTATGATATGTTTTATTTCATGTTTTATAAAGGATTCTAGAAAATGAATTAATTCTATTATAGAATCATGAACTATAAAAACATTCCTTTTTATGGGTGTGGTGGAACCTAACTCTCATCTTCCTAATAAATGTATGTTTATAAGATACATTTTATAAATAAATCAATCACTATCTACCATTGGAATTTGGGTCCACAAACCTCACATTGATATGGAAACTGTTTTTTTCTTCTAGTTCCATGAATAATACGAGTTGGAAATCACCCCAAACAAAAAGGGGTTATAAATACAAATTGTGAACCCGAAATTATTATAGAGTCCAAATTGAAATATATATTATCCAATGACTATGCACACTTATGTTAATTTCATAGTTCTTAGATATCTATGTTTCTAGAATTTATGGTCTCCCAAATTGAACCATGTTAGTCTTTTTATGGTTTTCAACCAAAGACCCTCCATTACTTTTAATGTTTATTGTCAAGAATTGATAGTTTTTTCTAGTTATGTCATAATATTTCTATGTAATTTAGATAAATATCAAAAAAAATATCTATGAACATGATATTAATTCTTAATAATAGAAATATGATAATTTGGGGAGTTAACAAAATTAGAGCAAAACTTCATTCAAGGGTTGGACATAGTGGATACCATTTGATTTTTTATTTTCTAGAAAATAGGTCATGAATGGAGAGACATTATCATTATGTAAAGGAGGGTTGTTTTAAACCATGTGACCATCCATTTGAAATATAAAAATAGAATATTTATGTTTTAATTAGTTATATGATGGTTCTATAAGTTCAATGGAGTTTTTTTAAATAGAAATTCTGCATGCTGTTCATTTTCAGAAGGAAACTAATATAATTCACTCACCCAAGAGACCTCACTGAGGTCAATCCCCCATGTTATATGGTATAAAAATATATAGCGAGCCTCATTAAAAATTAAACTCACTGAATTGAATGTTTTTTGAGATTATGTGTACAGAGGTGTGTGTCTGACTTGTGTAACTAGATAAATGGATGACCGAAATAGTAGAAAATTTTGAATATAGTGGGAGGAAAAGTGAATGGAAACATTTATCGACATAATAAAAATGTGTGATATACCTAAAAAAGATTAATTCATGAACAATCTATGTGATAGACATTTAAAACCAACCTGTTTGATAGACATGAAAAACTGGATTTCATGATGAACTTACACACTCCATCAACACCATTTCAAATTTGTAGGAGAAATAATATATAATTTTCACTAAAAAATATAATAAATTTATTAAAACAACATGAAACACCTGATCAACAAATGGATCATCAAAAATATCACTTCTCTCTATTTCAACATTAAAACATCATTGATCCTCTAAGATCTAGTCCTAGAGGGATTTGAATATACATTTTATTAAATGAAAACATAGAATTTAATGGAAGTGAAATAAAAAGGAAATAATATTCTCCTCCTACAGTGCACCCCACTGGATCCTACATTACTAACACCTCACACAATCCAATCCCCACCTTCCGGGCCAAACATCATATAATTTTAGCCTTTTTGATCCCACCTGTATAGTTGACAACTAGATAAACTCCCACATGTGTGAATCACCAATGAGAAACGATCATGTTAGGTTTCCAAATTTATTAGGATCTCAATATTTCCAACAAATATGAATATTAGTCCCACCATTTGAGATGATTGTAAAATGAAAAGTTAGCACGAAGCACTTATCACTCATGTATTTCCCAAAAATCCTCTAAACCCTTAGGTAGTCTTCCAAGCCTACCAAATAATAGGGAATTAGAAATACTATATGTTTTAGAGTTCCTCAAGGATCTAAAAACAGAATATATAATCAAGAAACTCATTCCCCTTGTCTAATTATTCTAAGATTAAGGGTCTTTACTTTGACAAAAATAAGATAATGAACATTACAATAACAATTGAGGAATAATTGAGAGATCTTAGATAGGTATCATTCATGTTTGGTTTACCATATTGTTCTACACCAATAACTTTATCCCATATTTTCTGAAATGTCACTTGGAAAAGATACATCCATGTTCTTCATTGTTACACTTAGTCTACGTACTCATAGCTCACCCAAGTATCATCTGAGGGATGTTTAAGCTATATCACTCAGGTACCACCGAGGAAATTCTCCCTTCAGACTCAGCAATGAATCAATAAGGAAAATAAAAAAGCATTCTTTTTTAGGTATTACATGGGAGAAGAACTCTTTTACCTTCCAAGGTATCACCTAGGTAAAGAACACTCTGAGTCCTCCCTAAAATCACAAAAGACAAAGAAACCCTCCAATTATGACTTCCATCTTATAAAGAACATATCAAAACATCCACAAGGGCTTCCGGAAATGTATGATTATCACATTGGATATGACATAATTACCATGTGATCATGAATTTACATTGTAAATTATGTCCCATATTTAACCTCCCTACTTGGTGAGGGAACTCATAATGATGACAATAATTCATTATTGTGGTATTGAGGACCTCATCCATGGAGGCACTGTCAAGAACCTTTATATTTTGGACAATTAGTGAAACCAATTTCCTCTCCCTTCGATGATTTCTAGTGTTATGTTCTTCTCTCATCCACTATAAAACATGGAACTGGGAATCCATCCAATATCAATCCCTAGACTATTTTTAATGACATCTCAGGGATTCAATAGGAATTCCCTCATTATATAGTAGATGAAAGAGATTGTCTGATGTTTCATAACATTGACTACCACTTTTTTCTCACATAGTGCATGACTCGTGTGTGATTAGAGGTCAGTGGTAACCAGATCATTTAACTATGATATAATTTAAAATGGATCTCCAATTATGAATATTCTCGTAAACAATATTACCGTATTCTCAAAGTGTTATATTCCCCTTGGGAAAACCCTTAATAGGGCTATATTACAAATGATGTAACAATGGTCCTCTCACAAAGCCATAGGGAACAAAAATTTTGATTTATATTGGATTTGATTCCCATTCTAAGAGGATACATATTATGTATCCGTGAGATTTAAACCTAACACTTAAAATCTATAAGTATCATTATTATTACATATTCCCATTGGGATAATGCTTCACCCTAGGAGGGTATTTTCATTCCACGACCTTTTTTAACTCATCGACAACAAACTAATTTTACTGTGTAGTTCATCACATTATAAGGATATATTCCCAAACAGATCAACTAGAAAGGGACTCTTATAATGATCTCTCATACCATCTATTACAAGAAATATTCCACCTAGAATTCCACACAAGATGAAACTATAAATAATGATCTAATCCTTGTATCATCACCCTAATGGGTATGAAAATTCCTATTGATTTTCAATGAACTACAAAGGATTTGATTCCATTCACAAGGATTCAAATGTAGCCTCTCTTTTGGGAAAGATCCTAATATCAAAATTGTAACAACCTCTCAATATGATATAGAAATATATCATGCCACGCCATTAGGATATAAACCATGACACATTAAATAAATAATTACTATGTAATTAACAAAACAATATTGATACCCTTTAATAAATACATGTGGATCTATCATTGGAGAACCTAATATAAAAATAGATGGTTTCATTGGTGGAAAACCCTTGATATATATAAATGGTCACCCCTGTATATATATGTGACTAATTAAAATTTTGAGTGTTTGAAATTTTTTATTTTAATTTTTATCAATTTATTATTAATATATATCTAATATATATGGGAATAGTTGGGAGTTTCAGGATCCACAAAAAACACCATTGGAAACTACCCAGAGAAAAGGGGTGAAGCAGTCATGTATAAAAATGTAGATATATCTATTAAAATTACTCTTTATTTATTTCATCATAATATCATCATATATCTAATATAATTAACCAATTAATTTTTGATTTATATTAGAACCAACCATTACATTATGAAAATTCATTCATATTCATTCTATAAGTTAATTAAATCAATTATCATTTTATCATAGCTAAATAATTTTAAAGAAAAAATTTGCTACAATATTTCATCATCACAATATATAACCTTACAATAAAATATAATGATGGTATCATAAGACCGTATTGACATTTAATCATTTGTAACCACAATTGATGTCTTCATTTGAGAAAACACCTTCAAATATAACTAAAGCATGCCTTGTAAAAAATACAATTTTCATTTTCAAATAACATATCTAAAATACAAAATTTATATAAAATTCTTAAAAAACCAAATATAAATTAAATATAATCTTTAATTAAATGATTAATCTTGATAATAGGAATATTATTTTGTGCATTATACAAAACAAAATATTCTCTTCACAACTTTAGTAAATAGTTAATTATTAGGGAAAAGGAAATAATATTTTTTATAGACTTTTAAATTATGTAAAATACAAGTAAAAATGAAATTAATCAGCCATTTTTGAATAGTAATAAAATTATAGAAAATATTTTAAACAAAATGTGTACGTGGAAGAAAACGATTAGAAATAGAGATGAAATAATGTCGTATTTCCCAAAAAAATACAGTTTATAAATAATATTATATACCAAAGAGAGATGAATGATAGGAAAACATAAAATCCTAAATATTACCATATTAGAAGGATATATAATAGTCTTTAAGGATAAGGATAATATAATTTACCTAATTATAGACTTTTCATAAATAATCATGAAATATTATGATATTGTAACATAATTCTCTTATATGATATCTTGATATGCATTTTATGAGTTAAAAAATATTTTATAATTAATTTTGATTTATTATAAATATATTATATAGAAATTTTACTTGAATAACTTAATATATATCATTCCATTATAATTTATAATTTTTCTTTCATTAATAATTTCATTATTAAAATGAACATTCAAGTCAATACTAGAAAATTTTCCTTGAATGTTTTGATTTATTTTTCTAGAAAATAATCTTTATAAATATTTTTATTATTTAAATAAAAATAATAAACTAATAATAATATAATTTATTCATAATAAACACTTTTATATCTATTCATATAAATAAGTAATGAAAAAGAAATTAAATCACTTGCAGGAGACAATACTCTGTATGTTCTGAATTAGTGATGTTTTCACTTAGAGATGGATGGAAAAAATGAATAGTAAATCATTATTCATAATTACATAATAATTATTTTATAATAAATATCATATATATTATTTATATTTATCCTTATCACCATCCATTTAGTTCACAATTAATAAACTGGTCACATCGTACTGTAGTTATGGTTATCCACACATATGCTTTGGCAACATTATTATTTTCCAATGGATGGAATGGAATAAGCGTCGATATTATTTTATTATTATAGTAGTATAATAATGTAAAAATTATCATATATGAAAATTATATCTGTGATAAAAAATAATAATGAATGATCGTGTTGAAGAATGAATATTATCACTGTGTGGGTGCTCTAGTCCTCACGTACACAAGAGAAATACATTGGTATACCATTTGTTGGAAAGTTAGTGGAAAATGATTTTTCTATTTAAATAATAAAACCTATGAATATTTTTGATACTTGGGTTATTATGTTCGGATTGATACCATAAATTTATAGGATGTAGAAGATGATATAATGTTTGAATGAGTAAGGTGTGATGAATACCTTTTATTTGAGAGACATCCTTTGGATTACACCTTAAACCATAATAGGATGGTTTTAGGGCGAGAACAATAGAACATGAATCAAGGGAAGTTAAATATTAAAGATTAAATTCATTAATTTCCCTACATTTAATTGTAAAATTATTTGAATATGATTACATAATAGATACCCCATTATGAGTGAGGTGATGGACACACACAGAATTACATATTTATTAAAATAGTATAATATATCATTATCGTGAATGAAGAACCAAAGATAAAATTAAAATTATATTTTTATGGTGATGTTTATGTATATTAAAAAAATATTACTTAGAAATAGTTATGTTGCATTTTTCTTGTTATCTCATTTTTAACTCCCATTTAAACCTATTTAAACCTTAACTATTCTAAAATATTTGTAATGTTCAACTATTTATTATATCCAAATGTTTATTTAAAAATATTAAATTATTTAAATTATAGTTATTATAAATATTTGATCCATTTTTAAAATATATTTTTTCAACATATTGAATAAATTCACTATAAAATAAGACTGTAAAACACTATAGAACTGTTTTGTAAAAATTATATTTTTTTATGAAACAATATTTAGATTTATTAATTATAATTTAATAAATATTAGAATAATGTTAAAATATTTTATTTAATAATTTATATAATAAATTACCAGAATTTATTGATACATACTGATTAATATAACTAATTTAGAAAAAACATAACTATATAAAAAATATTTGAAAAAACTACTCTATTTTACATTCAACATAGATTATTATTATTATTTATTAACAGTTGATAACAAATTAATTAATTATATAAATATTTTAAATATATATTTTGAAAAAAAATTCTTTGTTCTATTTATAAATTCTAATCTAATTACTAGGTGATAATTTTCACATTGAGTAATAACAATTCAATAGTATATCATACATCATTTAAACTCAGTATTTCTTTTAAGGAAATGTATCAATGAAATTTAATTTATTTAAAGAGAATCATATAATAAAATATAATTTTGTAAAATAGTAAACCATTTTTAAAAAATGTACATTCATATTATGTTACAAAAATTCAAATTGTTTTTGGTAATTATTCCACATCACATCATCTGATTCCCCCATATCTTCTTCAAATTCATGGGTTCGAGACAAAAAATCATTAGGTGAGTGTTCATGTTCTGTAGAACTATCCCTCTATGATATATACTCGCTAATGGTTGTTCATAATAATATAGATCATGCTCAAGTGGGGTCAACTATTATTTTCGTACATATGGAAGATATGTTATGTATATCCTCAAGATAGAAACATAGAGCACATTGTAAACATGAGGATGATTCATTGAAAGAAAATTTTCATAAAAGTAATGCAGAAATGCTCATGAATTCTGAAGGTATTGATATTTCTTGGAATAAATTTTACCTTATTTCTAAATTTCTAAACCTTTAATATTGGATATATTTGTGGAAATAGTTTTTATTAATCATCAATCTCTAATTCTCAATGATAGTTTTTATCATAACATTTATGTTATCTCTCAGAAATCCATATGTGATATTGAATGGATAAAACATTCACTACCATTTCCTTAGCTATTTTAGGTCCAAATGTATTTTGATCTATAACATCATCATAGTATATTTAATTTATATACATTATACCATTGAAAGATTGATAAGGATCCATATAATTACATTATTTAAGGATATTATTTTAGGAAACTTGTAAACAATTAATGATTTAATCTGAAACACTTTTTAAAATCATAGAACTTGACATATATATTATCTATGGGGATCAAAAAGTCCTTCTAGATATCACCATATATCTATGGATGACATTCAATATTATAGTTTTACTCTATATTCCAATATTATAGATGTATTCTCTTGAAAATCAAGGTAAAACTGTGATCCAAGTCATATAAAATATAATTTTTTACTTTTTATTACATTAACACTTAATTAATATATATCTTAGAGATATGGTATATATAGGAATCATTTTATTATTTCAATGAAATGTGATGACTTTATAAGGCTATGAAATGCTATAGAAATATTACTATTTACATTAGATGTTTTAGGGATTTTGATAATGAAAACTATAATAATGTTGTATCGTTTACATCATGATATGGGTAATAGCTGTAATAAATAATTTCTATTATACCTCTCTTCCTTAACTAGATGACATACCAATCATCAATATTAAGACATTATAATACCCATTTTCTTGTTATCCATTTATAATTAGTCTTTTATATAATTATACATCCTTATACGTATATGATTAATAAAGAGAGATGGGGTATGAGAAATATCCAAAAAATACATTATTTTTTGGTATTGATGTCAAAAATAATTAGTTTCTTATCCTTATCATTCCATTACTATGATGGTTAATCTCAGTGTCAATTTTCACCTACATCTATAGTTACACATCCTCCTTTTATGCCTCTATAATCCAAAAATAGATGGATGGATCAAAATTCATATGAAAAGGAATTTAAATATGATTTCAATGTACATATTCTATAATTAATTAAATATTGGATATCATTCAATCCATATAATGGATAATATAGGATGGTCCTTTTGATATAGAAAAACATTCACCTTATTCAACTTTCAATGGTTGTAGTGTATTGGGTATTCATAAACATTAATCAATTACAACCATCTCCCTTGTTGAATATTAATATCATTATATTTGAATATTTACATAGATATTTTATAATGCTTATATATATCAATCCTTTCCCTATATATATAATTCCACTATAATTTCAATGGAAATATTAATGATAGTGGATAAAAATCATTGGTTTTGTAATTTTTCACATTAATTTTCATAGTTCATGAGAAATAACTTATCAATATGTCATTATACATGATAAAACATCCCATTAAATTATTCAATTTTCCCCTATAGACTAGAAAATCAGTCCCAACTACATGGATCACTACTTCACTGAACAAAAATATTTTTATCACCTTGAAATTTTCATCACATTCATAGTTTTATTAAAACATGGATCCCTTACATATCAAAGTTATTGAAATATTTAAAATTGGTGATATTGTCCATCAAATACAATAATTATTTTGAACTCAATTATAATGGTTTGTTTGGTTCATTGGTTAATTACTTCATTCTTTGGAGTGTCAGATGATATAACATAATCTAAGATTATATGACATAAGAATGAATCCTTATATTCCTAAATTATGTAATTGTAATGTTTGTAGTTTAAATCATCATTGAATATAATCTTCAACGAAATATCTAAATGTTATTTATCCTCTTTATCCTAGAAATTATAAAAATATCATCTATAATGAATAGAACATGTTATTCAAGGTAATGCCTATAGACTCAATTAAATTGATCTATTAATATAGTAGTATCACTGGGATGTCCTAATGGATTTAATATAACATCATAATGACAATACCTCATTATGTTTATTGACTTTGGTATAACTATCACTTTGACTATAAATTAATATAATCAATAACAATTTTAAATATTATAAAAGTAATGTGAACTATATAGGGGTTATACAATCATCAATACATAGTAACATGTATGTTTTTTAATAGTGATCATGAAATATTCTCAACAATCAATTCCAATACACATTAAAAGAACTTTTTAAAAAAAATATTGTGACCCACTATGGAAAATTATTCCCCTGTATGGATTATCCTTAAGTTGTTTCTTCAATTCACACACCTCTATTAGTGAAATTCAATACAGATTCACAAAAATAGGTAAAACATTGGGTATGATTTCTATTGAAAATTCCACATCATGATTTTATGTAATAATTATAATGAATTCATGAAACACATCAATATATTCTCTAATGGTGGTAATGTCATCAATATTGAGTCTCTGTGAGACAAATTTACATAAATATCCCTTATAAATATAAATGGTGCCTATAAAATGGATGCAATTCTCTTTAAAAATTCACATTGATCCTCATACTGATATACCAATATATGTTTATTCAATATATCAAATCATACTTTCCTTCCTCAATAATAGATATTTTATTACATATATAAATACAATACATTCCTATATAAAATAAAATTCATCAAGTGGGAAGCATATTCCCAATACCATCAACTAAAGAGAAGTTACAAATATTATATATGATCATGATTCCATTAATGGTTTTTACTTCCAACTAAACATCATATCATTGAAGTGGTGATGGGATATTGTTTTAAAATTAAATAGATATAATAGAGTTGTTATACAAGAGTTAAATATGACATTTATTATTCTAAAGTGTATGGAAATGTACTATTCATCACATCATTATTTAAAAAATAATAATGTTGTAATATTGAAGGACTTCCATGTATAATTTTACATTGGGGTAATTCTAGAAGACCTTACTCATTATCCCTTTGATTGGACTGTTGATTTCTATAATACCCAATCACATTGATTTAGAAACATTTATCATCATTGGATCAAACCTCCATCTACTTTGATTAATTTTTTGATCATTTTATCCATTGATATCTATAAATATATCAATGGGTAGCCTCTCTAAAATTAATAAACTACCAAAAAACTTTCATATAATTTATATAGAACCTTACCACAACATTTTTCATTTTGGTGGATTAATCATTATTCTTCTATTTTATCATTTCAGTTTTCATGAAGCAACATTTTCACTTCTTTCTAAAAAAACATGAAGAATAATGGGGTTTACAACATAAAATTCATATCGTTATATCACAATGAATGAATTAATTATATCAAAAAAGTCCCAAATGGATGATTACATTTTATGAGTTGCTTTCAAGATGCTAATGAATTGATTAGTTTTTTCACTTTGGGTGAATTATTAAGAAAATAGAACACGTGTAAATTCATGAAACATTTTTTTGTTTCTACAAATGGATTAATCATCCTTTTATTTCAGCTCCAAAACAACCCGTTACCATATATTGTGATGATTTTTTGGAGTGTATGAATTTAATAATACAATCTTAAACTTCTCACATTCTGTTTAGTTTATTTAACATTTACTTTTCACGCTCTTTAGAAGTGTCCACCATTGATAATATTTTCCTTCTCAGTGATAGAATCCTAAAACTAATTTGTTATAGTATATTTATATGAAAATTGAAAATATATTTTCCATAAAATTGATCTAATACTTGGAAACATGGGTATTATAATACCAGTAGGTGGATGGTCGACTTTTTCATATAAAATATTAAATGGAATGTTTCTTAATCCTTGGAGAATTTATAAGCCTAACATGGTTCATTTAATTTATCATAGATTGCTTGGGATTAGTGATAATAACCACAATAAAAATAATCATAGATCTAAATATATTTTGTTTCATATTTTGAGGTTCAATTAGTTGGTTTAAGAAATCATTTTTCATATGATTCCTCATAGATCCATCAAAGGAATAAAACCCAAAGAAACTTTATTTTAGTTTAAAAAAATCAATAATTACAGTTTTAAATCATATGATTATGAAAATAATTCTCATGATATCTCAAATGATTAAATATTTAATTAACTCAAGAATATATATGATTATCTCATATCATTATAGTTTATCATTTTTTTTTATATTTTCTATAATCTATTTCAACAAAATGGTTCATAAACATAATCTAAATTAACAACAATATATCCCCCCAAAGTGTCTACACAATTGTATTGAATTAGTCCCACTCATTATTAATCGGTGATTATATGTTTAATAGTCAATTATTACATTTCATATTTTTTTAAACCTTTGTGATTCTATGAAACAATGGCCATCTAGATTCCAATAGCTGGACATGGATCTATTTTCTAGGAAAACAACACTTTTTTCATCAACATAACATAAGAAGTAGTAATATACATAGTCTAATCCTATAATATCTCATTAATTTTTTATAATCCTACACTCCCAAAATCGATATACTATTCACAGTTACAAACTTAGGTAAAATTATCAAAAGAAACACAAATATTACATCATTTTATATGACTAATCATTAAATTGTATAATTCGAGGTTCTTTGGAACCATAATGTATATTATATTTGGAGAAAATGTATAACGAATATTTTTTTAAAACATATTCAATATTTTTATAAAATATCATCATCTTAAAACACTTCTATACATATCATACATAAAACCACCCATCCAAATCTTGGGATGGAATAGATAAGAATCGATGAGGTAAGATGCTATGTATGGTAAAACATTGGATAAATCAATCATAATATATATTATGATTATAATTAAGGAATGATAACATAATTAATTGGATGTTATCAACATAAAATATTCCCAAATAAAAAAGTGTATATTATTAAACCCAAAACAAAATCATATCCACAAACATGATTGATAAGGGTGTTAATGTGGTAATAGTTATTCAAACCACATAACAACAACATGTGTTTTTATAATCATATAAAATCATAATCATCTTATTATATATATTATAAATAATGCCCACTCATAATGTTGTCTCCATTTATATATGAGCTAATATATATACATAAAAATGAAAACATAACCATTCAAAATGATTTCAATGTATAATATTATCAGCATGGGTTGAGATAATTCTATAACAGATTTAAAATGTGAAAATAGATATTCACAATCATGTCCATACATATTCATGTTGTAACATCCATGATCTGGGTGCCACTAATCTGGTTCCCCAACCTGGGTCACTCCATGACCTCAAGCACGCCTCCCCAATCACCAGAGGCTATCGACTAGTAGTGAGGGTCCAATAGGTCACATTGGGATACTATACCCTTGACACTAAAGTAAGTCAAAATAGATAAAAATTTAAATAGCTTAAAAAAAATAATCCATAACATGCATAAATAACAAAGTCCTAAAAATGGGTATCGTCATAAAAAACAATAAATACGCCTTGACATGCAACAATGTTAGGTGAACAAAACCCAAAAGAAATAAAATAGCAGAATGCCCAAAATAGTTAGGAATCCAATTCTAGAACCTGACCCAACATGTACCATGTCTGACTCAAGTCCCTAGCATGGGGCCCCTTCCCTTTCCCCGTCCTGAAAGCATGAAATATTCCCTAGTACCCAAATGCGGCCGAAGAAGTGTGTGAGTATAACTCAGCAGGATGCCACAAATGGTGTCTAAAAAATATCATCAAGGTAGATAGTGTGTGAAAATGATAATTAAATGTCAATTAATGATTAACAGTTAAAAATCCATATTTATTAGGTTCCATTAATTTATTATATCAAAATCCTCAACATCATTTCATTTATAATTTCACCCATTATCATGTGTTCAATGGATTAGGCATGATCAACATTCTAAACATTTTGGAATTAAACAAGTCATTTCTCAGTAAGCAAAATATCATGAAAATTCTAAATATCATCGCTTTGTATCCTCAGTCTATGTGGTATGCAATCATTAGGGGAATAGAACTACGTCCCCTTCCCTAACCATTGGATTTAAGAGTGGATCTAGAACATCAGCCCAACTCAACACGTGGGTGTTGAACCTCATGTCAATAACCTACACAACCTATCCATGTGAACATGCTTATTTATTATACACCAAAACTAACCACGTCACAAAAAACATAGCCAATATCATTTAAAAATAACAATTATATAATTATACTAGAAATTAACATTATGTATCAATCTGTTAACACATTTAACTTTTATAACACTGACCCCTATAGGCCCATTTTCAATTTCACATACCTAACTCACTAAGAATAATCATGTCTAAACTTAACCCTTATCATACTCCAAAAATTCACACATAACTCATTAAATCTAACCACACAATGACATTGGCCATTACCCATTCAAAGGTGAGTTATTATGACCCCCATTCACATCCTTCAAATCTAATGTCATATTCACCATAGACTCTATGTTATCTCATAATGGACCTACATTTACATAGCTAAAATCTATGTTTAGGAACGTGGTCACACCCCATGGGTGGACCAAACATTGTTCACATCCTCCTCCATGAATCTTGAGGGGATCATGAGGGTTCCATTAGATTGTTTAGACACCCAAAACGTCACATCACAATAATGTATGGAAGAAACCATCACAAGAGATTAACAATAGAAACCTACATAGAGAAATATCTGTAAAACTCAAGGGATATAATAACATGTAGACAACTTACCTCCAATATGTTAAAGAACTCCATCTCAACCAAGGCCATAGATCCCAATCCAACACCCCTTTAAATCCATAACCTATATCTCACCGAAAAAAAGTTGTTTGAGAGATTCAGATGGTAATCACCCAAAATACAAGACCTAAACCAGAAAATAGATCGGATGAGATTATTTGACTCAAACAGATCTTCAATTCAAATCCAACGGAACTCCGAATGGTCATGAATCAATAGAGGCTGATCCTTGGAAGCTCTTGGTCCATTTTATTCATTCTGAGTATTGCAATGGAGGAAGCGGAATATCCTGAGTGAACATACAAACCCCAATGTGGAAATTTTTCAATTTTATAAACGTTTCTGGGCCACACAGTTTACCCACACTGTTTTCCAAATTGTGTGAAAACCATGCCTATTCCACTATCCAATATCCCACCTCTATCATGGTTTCCCTGGGATATCTTCATTGTTGGCACTAACCATGCGCAGACTGTGCGACCTACCAATAAAACCCCCCCTTTCTTATTTTTTGGGTCTTAACACCTCAGAACAACCTCGATACTAATTAAGGACTTGGGTAAGGACTTAAATAACCAAAATAATGGCATTAAATTTAAACATAAGTAGAAAATACCTTATAGAGAAATCAGGGATCTTATATTCTCCCCACCTTATAAAGGCTCAACAATGAGCCGCTCTTCCAAGAATCCTCAAGTTTCTATGAAAAGTGTTCCGACCACTAGGATCGTATATCCAATTCTCGCACTCAAAATTTCACCTAAACTTTTCCATGATTCCAAAACACATATACAAAAGGAATAACCTTGCCTTAAAGAACTTTCTGACTCTGGTCTACGACACGAACAAGATACTCCTTGAAAAAAGAATCGACATCAAGTTCAACACCATCAACATCTAGAACAAAAGATGGGTCAAGGTGATATTGTTGAAGTTGTGCAACATGAAACACATCTTGCATCCCACTATACAACTATGGAAGAGACAATAGGTAAACCACCGGCCCTATCCTCTCCACAATCCCAAATTTCCCCCAAAACTAAGTACTAACATTTCCTACATCCTAATTCAATAGTGACCCAACCATGGTGACACCAGGAGAAACAAACTATCACCCACCCTGAACTCTAGAGGTCTACGATGTCGATCTGCGTATGATTTCTATATAATCAATTCCATTTCTGTATGTTTCTAAATCAAACATTCCTTATCATACATTTCCCTCCTGAGACATGGTCCAAACAACATAGACTCTCCCACCTATAACGAACACAATAGAGACCGCCATAGTCTCTTATAGAGTTCCTCAAAAAGATCCATTTCAATTGTAGCGTGAAAACTATTATTGTAGGAAAAAACCACTAGAGGCAAGTGTTTCTCCAACAAGACACCAAAATTCAAAACAAAATAAATCAACATGTCCTCTAACACATGAATCGTTCATTTTGATTATCCGTCTATCTGTGGGTGATAAGCGGTACTCAACCACAACTAGGTTCAATTTCCATTTAGTAACCCCTACCAAAATATTTAATTGAAATGAGGATCATGATCTGAATATGTGGTTCTCGACACACCATGATACAACACTAACTCATGGAAATAAATCTCACCCAGTTGATAAACTATAGAGGTCGCCTAGATTGGCATGAAATGATCCACTTTTGACAACCAATCCATAACCACCCAAATTTCATCACACATAGAGGATTCCGTGGAAGGCCAACCATGATGTCCATAAGCACATCATTAAATTTCAATTCTAGAATGGGAAATGACTGCAATAATATACATGACCAATGTTGCTCATATTTTACTTATTGACATGAAAGGCACTTTGAAACAAAGTTCACAACATCTTTCGTTATTTAAGGAACCAAAACTACTTGTAGAGGTCTTCATACATCGTAGTTAATCCAGGATGTACTGCCCACTTCAATGCATGTAACTCACACATCAACTCCTCCCACACTCCTACCAGAACCACAACATGGTGATGGACATAAGAAACACCACCAACACTAAAAAACCATCTAGAAGGGGACTCCCCACCTTCAAGATATTTCTTCATAGATAAAGACTCACTAGTGCAGAAAACATTTTTTACGTCGGTTATTTTTTATTATTTACGTCGGTTTTTAGGCGACGTTAATACAGACGACGTTATAAATAACGTTTTTTACGTCGATTATTTAAAACCCGACGTAATATCCCTAACATCACGGTGGTTATCACGTCGGTTCATATAATAACCGACGTGATAAATATGCGCGGGGGGGGGGGGGGGCTTTATCACGTCAGTTATTCCCTAAACTGACGTGATAAAACGCCTGGGATATCGTTTATCATGTCGGTTATGTCATAACCGACTTGATAAACCCTTCCCCTGTCCTATTATCACGTCGGTTTCTTAAATAACCGACGTGATAAAAAGGAATGGGAAACGTTTTAGCACGTCAGTTATCCAATAACCGACCTGGTAAATCGATTCCCAGGCCTTTTAGCACGTCGGTTATATTAAGAACCGACGTGATAAAAGCCCCGGGAACGGTTTATCACGTCGGTTCTAGAAAAACCCGACGTGATAAACCCCTACCGATTTATTTACCACGTCGGTTATAAAATAACCGACGTGAAAGAAATTTTTTTTTTTTAAATAATTGCACTGCTCTCACCAAAAAGCAACCAGAAACCAAACAAAAATAACCATGCCAGCCCTCCCCCAAGCCCCAACTGAACCCCACCCTCATCTATACCCACCTAACAACCTGGCCAGCCCTCCCCCACCACATTGGAGCCCCACCACAACCCTTGGACCCCCCCCCCCCCTTGGACAGCCCCCACCCTCATTTACACCCCCACGACCCCTAGTACAGCCTCAAACACCCATTGGACACCCCTCCCATATCCCTTGGACACCCTCCACCCCTTGGACACCCCCCACCCCTTGGACAGCCCCCCACCCTCATTTACACCCCAAGACCCCTAGTACAGCCTCAAACACCCATTGGACACCCCCCCCCCCACACCTTGACAGCCCTCCCAGACCCCTTGGACACCCCCCCCCCCCCCCGACCCCTGGACACCCCCCGAGCCCTTGGACAGCCCCAAACACCCCTTGGACACCCCTCCCATATCCCTTGGACACCCCCCACCCCTTGGACAGCACCCCCACCCTCATTTACACCCAACCGGCCCCTTGGACAGAACTCCCAGACACCTTGGACACCACTCCCATATCCCTTGGACACCCCCCCACCCCTTGGACACCCCCCCAACCCTTGGACAGCCCCCCCACCCTCATTTACACCCAACCGGCCCCTTGGACAGAACTCCCACCTCATTTACCCCCCCCCCCGACCCATAGGACAGCCCCAAACACACCTTGGACACCCCTCCCATATCCCTTGGACACCCCCCAAACACCCACCAACCCCCTTGGAACCTCTCCCCCCATACCAAAATCCAGACCAGAAAAACCATCAACAGTAGACCAAAACAAGAAGTAGAGAAAAATTAAACATTCACTTATATAACATTCAAAACTTACACTGTCACCTTCAAAAAAAACTAAATCCAACCTAAACGACTACGAAATACACAATTACATTGACAATATTCAAAATTACATTTTACATTACAAACAACTAAAAGTCAATCAAACCTGTAAAATAATTTGACCAATCCACTTGTAAGTGTTTGATATCTTCAGTAGTAAAGGGTTGAGGGTCATCAAAAAGCTACAAAGGAAAAGGATAGTAGTCAACGTGTATAATGAATAAATCAAATTGAAATATTATGAGAAAGAGGAAATCTTACCAGGTCAAAACTCAGAACTGTCCCAGTTGTTATTATTTCATACATAAATCTTAACATGTAATATCTGCATTCGATGATGCCTTGTTGCTCAGGACATTTCTGTTTGAATGAGTGTAAATTCAATATATTATTTTTATGTAATAAATCAAAATGTACAAATTATAAATGGATATTTACCTTCGCATGTACATATTTGATCTTGAAATTCCTTTTCTTTGCGCCTTTTCGAAAGTGGACCCATGCCCTGTTAGAAAATAATACGAATGGGGTAAATTTAAAATTCATTATAATATATAAAACTATTTTGAAATTGAAACTTACGTTTCCAATATATTCTTAAAAATTTCTCCCACATCATCATGGAGAGAGCATATCCAATAAAGTGTTTTCTCCATAGGGCAAAAAACCCCTAACATCCAATGATCCCTGATAAAAGGAAATTTAACGTTAGAGGTTTTTTATGTTAAAAGATAATTAACTCTTTGAGAGGGATGTGTTTCATACCTCTCACAAAAAGGCATCATCCAACACTGTGTGATTACATTCTTTTCAAATCTATCAGCAATATAAAGCATTCTTTATTCCTCATCCAATGCACATGCTTCAGGGGAAATCAATTGTGGGTCCACGAATCCATATACATCTGTCAGCTCATTCCTCTCACAAATTTTATACAGATACCTAATACAAAGCAGACATAAGTATACATTTTTAATAAATATAACGCAAGGAAAAGGTTTTAAGACATACATGATAAAAATTTGCACCACGTTGATGCCCAACTTATCTCCAGTGACAAACTCCATGATATCAGTTTTCATAATCCCCACACATAGTTCACGTCCACAGAAATGAGCTTCCATTGTAAAGTCATAATGATCCGCCAACAAATTTGAATATCTTGACAATTTGTCAAGACTGCTACTATCTGCATCTGATGTCATAGCTATCTGTCTTTGTTTTTGTCTATACAGTATTTATTTACCTTTGAAGTATTCCTGTAAAAATAAATTGAAAAATATATTAGTTTTCAAATGATAAAACATTAATAAAAATATAAAATAAAAGATATAACATCCATACCTCTATGGTAATGAGTCGAAGAAGTCTGGATGGCCAAAGTAAAAAATGGCCGATACTATGTCCAACTGTCGTCACCTCATCTGTAGGTAATGGTATCTGAGCTGATCTATCTATAATATCCTGTAAAGTGACCCTCTGATTCTCTACCTCTAACTGTTGATGATGAACTGTATATCCTATACAATATACCATCCCATATGCAACTATATGATGTTGAGGATCATCAACATACAACTCACAATAAGTAGCTAGCTGCGGCGGAGGAAGAGGATCAAAAATGGGGTCCGCAGGCTAAGGTGGGGGAGTGGGAGCTACTGGGAGAGGTGGAGTGGGAGCTGCACCCTGAAATTGTCTTTGCATGTCTGCAAACATTAACTGCACCGATGCTCTATTCTTGTCCTCCATTGTCGCATTAATATTATGGACTTCAGACTCCAAGGATTCTATTTTTTTTATAAACTCCCTCAACGTTAGAAGTTGAAGAACGTGGCAACACTTTTCTTACCGATACACCTGCCGGATATCCTCTTACACGGCCAGGATGTTCGGGCTTTCCCAATGCCACAGATAAAATATCTTCCCTCCCAGATGGTGTAAATGTCCCCTGTGAACTCTTCTCCTCAAGAGAGTCCTGTAATAATTAATTGAACATTTCTATAATGATTGGAAATATATGACGAAAATAGTAAACTTAAATAAATAAAATAGATATCTTACAATCCTCTCAACTACGATTCTCGATTCTTCCGAAAGATATTGTCCTTTTTTTCCCTTCCGAGCTCTTTTCCATTTCTCATGTCTAGATGGAGGGGATGGAGGGGCCACCTCTCCAGAGCTTGAAGACTCAGCTCTCAGTTGTTGAAATTTTTCTGCCATCATTTGTTCTTCCAATAATGCATACCCTCCCCGAGATAAACTATGAGGGTATACATTTTTAGATTGGATCTCTTGATGAGCTTTCCTTGTTTGCTGTAAATTAAGAATAAGTAATCATTAACAAAACAATAATAAGATCATTTATATAAGAAAGCTTATAAAAGTTTACATTGCCCTTACCAAAAATGATTCTTTTCTTCTATTTTCAAAAAATTGTCCCCATGTGTCTTCATCTATAAAAGGATATATACGACATGGATTCTCACGACTCCTATGACCATAAATGAAATCAGATGAGAGGGTTGATTTGAAATCCCTCCATCTCCTAGCAGTCAACGATAAGCATTTCTTCCTGACTCCTCCAGTGTCAGGAATATCAAATGTCATCTGATAAAAAAGAGGTTAAAAATATTATATATACTAGAAACATTTAAAGAACAGTCAAACAATAGCAAAAGATCTTACCAAAATGGTCTCTCACAGCTGAGAAATTATCGCCTTATCCACACTTCTCCAATCATCATAGAGAATGCTTACTTTGCTCTTAGCCTGAGTTGCTACAAAACCCTTGAAATCTTTAGCATTTGGACCTCTAGGAAGATCATCATCATCAAACTCCACGACTATCCTCTCCTCCTTCGTACGGGCAAGTGATAATTTTGGTAAACGTGTGCACCCACACTTACCAACCTTTGAACTCTTTTTCGTAATAGGAGCATGTAAATGTTCCTCCCCAGATGTATGACCAATATGCTCATATCCAGAATCATGTGGCTGATCAACTGATTGATCTGTCATTTTCCTTCAAATCAAAAAAACAAACATTAGTTCACAAATAGAAAAGTGTACTAAATTACATAATAGTAAACATTGGTAATATGGTAAGCATGTTAAACAATGATAAACATGGTAAACACAGGCAAAAGGTTGCCAAGGAGTTGGCCCAAGAAAGCTGAAAAGTGGACTCACTGAGTCCACCGGTCGGCCGGTGTGAGCTCACCGGCCAGCCGGAGGACCCAGGCAGTAGACTTGCCCACTGCCTGGTGCCACCGGCCGGCCGCTGGCTCACCACCGGCCGGCCGGTGGACCAGACATCCTTCCTCTGTCTGGACCACCGGCCGGTGGACCAGACAGAGAGCCTTCCTCTCTGTCTCGACCACCGGCCGGCCGCTGGCTCATCACTGGCCGACCGCAGGTGATCCAGACAGAGAGGAAGGCTCTCTGTCTGGTCCACCGGCCGGCCGCTGGTGATCCAGACAGAGGAAGGCTCTCTGTCTGGTCCACCGGCCGGCCGGTGGACCAGACAGAGCTTTGTTCTGGACCACCGGCCAACCGGTGATCCACCACCGGCCAGCCGGTGCGCCCAGGACTTCTCCTCTTTACGGTTTTTATTGTTTTATCGTTTTGGTTTGATACATGTTTTAATAAGTAAAAAATTTACAGTATCTAACATTATATGAAAAAACTAAATGTAAACAAGTAATAAACTTGTGTTACCTGTAATTTTAGGAATGTACAGTTGGATTGTTTTCCCAAATTCCTTCGTCGTGATCGTTCCTTATGGCACAAACCATGTCTTCAATATACTCATCATTATGTTCTGTTAATCTTTCCATGGATGTAGGGATCTCACATAAATCAGCAGCTTCATCAAATTCATCCTCACCAACATATTGGTTTTTCCCTTGTAAAACAACAGCCCACTGCATATCTGATTGATCTACTACATAGAAAATTTGTTTGGCATGTGTTGCCATTATAAAAGAATCAGTTGTGTCTTCCAATCTATTCAGATTAACAAGTGTCATTCCAAATTCATCGTGTCTGACACTGTTGTTACCGATAAACCATTTACAGTTAAAAACGGGAACTTTAATTTTAAAGTAATCAGCCTCCCATATGTCTTCAATCACTCCATAATATGCACTTGATGCCGAAATTGGGTTTCTGTCCTTAGCACTCGAAAAATGCATTGCTTCTGCAAACACCAATACACCACTATTCTGAACATCACTTTTGTTGTCCTGAGCTTTCGTATGAAATGTATAGCCATTAATGTCATAAGCGGACCATGTTATCACATTTAAAGATGGACCACCCACTATCCATTTTAATGTCTCTGATACATCTGATCTACCAAGCAAGGTCTTTTTAAACCATGGCAAAAAAGTTTTCTTGTGCTCATTCAAAATCCACATTTCTTTCTTCTTTGGATGACATTGTTTCAACTCATTAATATGCAATGTGATATACGGTTGAACATCAGCTATGTTATTCAAGATGTATGATTCTAACTTCTTCATATGTTCAGCTGACAGTGATTTGACTTTCAAGCCACGAATCCCCTTTCCCTCATTATTAACCCGTTCATGGCGAGATGGAGGCAAACCTATGTGTTGCGTCGTAGCCAAGTAGCTCGTACAAAACTCTGCTACCTCCTCAGAAATATACTTTTCAATAATGGAGGCTTCAGGTCGATATGGATTTTTAACATATCCCTTTAATATTTTCATATACCTTTCAAAAGGATACATCCAACGAAGATATACAGGTCCACAAATCCTTATTTCTCGAACCAGATGAATCATTAAATGCACCATCATATCAAAAAAAGTTGGAGGAAAATACATTTCCAAATGACAAAGTATAAAAATTGCATCCTTTTCCAAAATGTTCAAAGCATTCACATCAATCGCCTTGTTGCAAATTGAATTGAAAAAATAACACAACCTCATTATAGTCTTTCTGACACAGATGGGCAATATTCCACGCAGTGCAACTGGTAGAATTTGTTGCATCATGATGTGACAATCATGTGATTTCATACCTATCAACTTCAAGTCTTTCAATGAGACAAAATTTTTTACATTTGAAGAATACCCTTGAGTCACTTTGATATCATGAAGACACTGACAGAAGCTACTTTTCTCCCTCTTCGATAATGTATGACAACCCAGGGGAAGAAATGTTCGTCTTCCTTTAGGAGTGGGAGCTAACTCCAAACGTATTCCCATTGACAGTAGGTCTAACCTTGCATTCAACCCATCTTTTGTCTTTCCTTTAATATCTAGCAATGTTCCGATCAAAGAATCACAGATATTCTTCTCCACGTGCATGACATCAATATTATGTTTGACTTCATGATACCTCCAATATGGTAGCACAAAAAATATTGACCTTTTCTTCCAAATATGTCTATCATTACCAGATTTTTGTGTCTTTCCCAATGTCACATCAAGGTTTTTCACCCTCTCAAAATACAATTCTGGGGATAAATGTTGAGGAGCAGTATCAAATTCTTGTAAGCCATTGAATGCCTTTTTTAGTCTTCTATAAGGGTGATCCATAGGCAAAAACTTTCGATGACCCATGTACATTGTTTTCCTCCCATGATGCAATAGACAATATGACGTCTGTTGTTCGCAAATTGGACATGCTTTATGCCCTTTAACACTGTATCCAGAGAAATTTCCATATGCTGGGAAGTCATTTATAGTGAATAGAAGCACTGCATGCAATTGAAAATATTCCATTTTATAAGAATCATACACCCTAATACCATCAGCCCATAACAGTTTCAAATCATCAATCAGCGGTGACAAGTATACATCAATATCATTGCCGGGTTGCTTTGGACCAGAGATCATGATACTCAACATGACATATTTGCGCTTCATACAAACTTCAGGAGAGAGGTTGTAAATTACCAATAAAACAGGCCATGAACTATGTGTGCTACTGAGGGTTCGGTATGGATTCATTCCATCTGTTCACAAGCCTAGTCTCAGATTTCTAATAAAATTTCCAAATGTAGGGTACTGGGCATCAATTTTCTTCCATTGTGGACAATCAGCTGGATGACGTATTTTTCCATCACATACCCGCTCATCAGCATGCCATCTTAACCTTTTTTCATCATGTGAATTAGCAAATAAACGTTTGAAACGAGGAATTATAGAAAGATACCAAAATACCTTTGAAGGGAGCTTTGTAATCTCTACATCAGCTTGTGATTTTTCTTTCACCTTATACCGTGATGTCCCACATTTAGGACACTCTTTCAGAAATTCATATTCCTTCCTATATATAATGCAGTCATTCGGACAGGCATGTATTTTCCTGTATCCCAATCCCATCGGGCATAATATTTTTTTGGCCTTATAATGTGAATCTGGAAGATCGTTATCTTTTGGAAGAATGTCTTTCATCAATTGTAGCAGCTCTGTAAAACTTCTGTCACTCCATCCATGTTTCGCCTTCAGGTTAATCAATCTTAACACCGCCGACAAAACCGTAAAATCTGTACAACCAGGATATAATGTTTTTTCGGCATCACCATATAGACGTGCAACTGTCGGTTCTATCTCAATTTGTTCTGCTACAATATCGCGAATCATTTCTTCAATTCCATCGGAGTTACCATCTTGCGATTCATTATCATCAGTGACATTCTGTCCAGTTTCGCCATGCCAAATCCAAGGGTTGTAACTCGGATTGAAACCATGACAAATCAGATGATCTTTTATCTCTCTAATTTTTAACTTCTTCATATTCAGACATTTCAGGCATGGACAGAAAAAAATGTCACTACTTGGAACATTTCGTTTAGCAAATTCCAAAAAGGCATCAACACCTTCCTCATATTCATTGCTCATTCGATGTGCCGTAATCCAACTTCGACTCATTATTACCTATAACAAATAGCAAAAATATATATATTTTTTAGATAAGACAAATATATGTTTATATGAAAAAAATCATAATTTGAATGTAAACAATTTTGAAATATAAAACAAATCGATGTGTAAACCCCCCTGGACACCCCCGGACCCCTCTGGACAGCCCCCCACCCCTCCTGGACACAACCCCCACCCCCGACCTGCTTGGACACCCCCCTGGACACCCCCAACCCTCTGGACAGCCCCCCCCCCCCACCCCTCCTAAACACCACCCCCACCCCCTACCCCCTTGGACACCCCCCTAGACACCCCCAACTCCCACCCACACCCTTGGACAGCCCCCCACACCCACCCACCCCCTTGTAAACCCCGCTGGACAGCCCCCGACCCCTCTGGACAGCCCCCCACCCCTCCTGGACACCACCCCCTAGACAGCCCCCCAACCCTCTGGACAGCCCCCCCACCCCTCCTGGACACCACCCCCGACCCCTCTGGACAGCCCCCAACCCCTCTAGAAAGCACCCCCACCCCTCCTGGACACAACCCCCCACCCCGACCTGCTTGGACACCCCCCTGGACACCCCCCAACCCTCTGGACAGCCCCTGACCCCTCTGGACAGCCCCCACCCCTCCTGGACACCACCCCCCACCCCCTACCCCCTTGGACACCCCCTGGACATCCCCCAACCCTCTGGGCAGCCCCCCACCCACCCGGACAACCCCAAATACCCTCTAGAGAGGCCGCCACCCACTTGGACAGCCCCCCACACCCATCCACCCCCTTGGACAGCCCCCCACACCCATCCACCCCCTTGGACACCCCCCTGGACACCCCACCGACCCCTCTGGAAAGGCCGCCACTCCCTTGGACAGCCCCCCCACACCCACCCATCCCCTTGGACACCACCCTGGACACCCCCCGACCCCTCTGGACAGCCCCCAACCCCTCTAGAAAGCACCCCCACCCCTCCTGGACACAACCCCCACCCCCGACATGCTTGGACACCCCCCTGGACACCCCCCAACCCTCTGGACAGCCCCCCACCCCTCCTAAACACCACCCCCACCCCCTACCCCTTTGGACACCCCCCTGGACACCCCCCAACACCCACCCACACCCTTGGACAGCCCCCACACCCACCCACCCCCTTGTAAACCCCCCTGGACACCCCCCGACCCCAAATCCATGCACATATGCCATGGTTGTGTGTGAAGAAAGTAGTAACAACTGTAAAAGGGCAACCCATCCAAATGGACACGCCCCAACCCTCTCGGGGATTTATAGAAAACGATGAAAAATTAGTGAAATCATAAAATTACTCAATATTGCAAGTCGAACAAATAGATCTAGGGATGATAAATAAGATTATGGTGCCAAAACGAGTTAAAAGGGTTTGCAATCGAAGAATCTTAGCTAGTTTCAACAAAAAAATCACAACACATATATATATACTATCCGTGAAAAAAAAACGAACGAGTGGGAGGATTACCTGAGTGCTGCGAGTTTAGATGATTGATCCGAGGAGATTAAATATGAGAAACGATGATCGCAAAACGAATCTAAACCAACGAAATGGACGAGCCGATTCGGGTTTACGCGCGAGAGAGACGAGTCGCGACTGTCGAAGGTAAACTCGCGAATGACAATCCACGGGTCTGGGTAAATTTTTAAATGAGTTATCACGTCGGTTATTCAATAACCGACGTAAAAACCTTCCTCCGATTCTTTTTTTACGTCGGTTATTCTATAACCGTCTTTATAAAGGGCTCAAAATCCACGTTTTATTATGTCGGTTATTCCATAACCGACGTCAAAAACATCTGCGGATTCTTTTTTTACGTTGGTTATTTTATAACCGACGTAAAAAGGCCTTCAAAAACCGTGTTTGTTACGTCGGTTATTGAATAACTGACGTAACAAACGCCCCACGCTTCTGTTTTTTACGGCGGTTAATGTATAACCGACGTAAAAAACGAAGCCGCGCTTTTAATAATGTCGGTTATCAAAATAACCGACGTTAAAGGTGTACTAAACACAGGGTTTTACGTCGGTTATTAAATAACCGATGTAAAAAACCTCATTTTACATATTATGACGTCGGTTTTATATAACCGACGTAAAAAATGGTGACGTAAAAAACGTTTTCTGCACTAGTGACTCTAGATCCACAAACTGGATCTCCTTAATTCGGCTCAAATGCATAGATTCAACTACTATAGATGCAAGATCCATCTACCCTAGCTAATCATGTACCTCCAGCTGCATCTTAGTAAAAACGGTCATCAATATTCACTATGATGCTGATTCTTGGACCACCTGATTCCAATTCTTCTCGTTCAGAGAATCATCAACACTATTACCTTTTCCTGGTATGTAAACGAACTGAAAATCAAAGGATTTCTTGTATTAAACCCACCTTAAATGTCAAATATTCATATCCTACTGATAGAATATGTACATGATATTTAAATGGTCGGTAAAAACACTAAAATGTTCTCCCAACAAGTAATGCCTCTAACTCATCAAGGATTGAACCACTACAAGTAGATCAATGTCATGATTTTGGTAATTACTCTTGAATGGTCTCAACTATCATGACCCCTAAGAAACAACCCGGTCATCCTGCATTTACACTACCCCATGTCCCACACTTGACATATCACCTAAAAAGGTGTGCCTCTTACCTGGTTCGGGTAAGAACAAAATCGGTGTGTTAGTCAACCACTTCTTCATCTTAAGAAAATAATTATCCCATTCTTCTAACCAATCAACTTAACCCCCTTCTTGGTTAGACTTGTGATAAGTGATTCCAAATGTGTGAAGTCTCTAATAAAAGTTTGGTAATAACAAACCGAACTAAGAAAACTTTGAACATGAGTGATGTACTTGGGCTTCTCCCATGATACCAAAACCTTCACATTCTTAGGATCCACCGACACACCCAGTTCTAAGATGATGTTCCCAATAAGTGAATCTCAACAATCCAAAACTATTATTTAAATAGCTTGGAGAAAATCCAATTCTATCTTAGTGTACTCAAGAAAATATAAAGATGTTTTTCATGATATTCATGAGTTCTATAGTACACCATGATGTCATCAATAAATATAGATAAAAAATGGTCCAGATATGGGTGGAATATTTGGTTCATAAAGGCCATGAACACAACAGGTGATTGGCCAACCCAAAAAGAATTAGCTAAAATTAAAACAATGAATACCTTCTTTGGAAATCTATCATTCGTACGTCAGAAGGTATCACCATTAAATTCTAGAATCCCAATCTCAAATCAATCATAGAAAACCCTGATACACCAGTAAGGTTGTATAAAAATCATATATTCTAGGAAGTGGGTATCAGCTCTTAACCGTCATGTGGTTCATTTTTTAAGATTCGACACATAGCCTCAATGATCTGTTATCCTTCTTAAAAAACAACATAGGATATCCTCAAGGTGATGTACTACGATGTATAATCCCATTTTAATCGAATTACTCCAACTGAACCCTCATCCCATGGAGTTATATCGGTGTCATATGATATAGCGGAATGGAGACTGCATCTTCTCCGGGTAACAACTCAATAGTTAATTCAACATCGCCCTCAAGTGGTAACCACAAGAGGGCCTCAAGAAACACATCATGAAACTGATCCACTACTGGTGGGAAGATTGGCCCCTCCTTCTCCCTAAAATATAACATAACACATGTTACCTGGGTCATGAGGTCTCCAAACAGTTTGCATAGGGGGCCGATGCAGCCTTCTTAAGTATCCCACTCCCCATGAAGGACATATGTGCTTCAATTAAGAGATGTAAACATTTTCCGACATCGATTAAATTTGATGAGGGATTGATACAACACTAACCAAACCATACCAATGATCAGGTCAAAACATGACATGTCCACAAAGAACAGATCCCAAAGGAAATGATAACCCCCAATATCTAGAGGAAAACACATACATTGCCTACTTTTCTCAACCCGTACTCCCAATCGAGTATCATGTGACATTATCCCACCACTATTTTCCATGGTAAGACCCAACAAAAATATGAACTCAGATGAAATAATGGGATTCTTATAACCTATATAAAATAAAGCACTAGAAAACGTGGTGGCTATAATAATCTTACATCACATAATACATGGTCCTACCTCCCCACCTTCAGGTGTAGCCTGAACTGCATGGAGATGAAAATCACCTTTTCCTTGGGCTCTAGCTTGAGTACCCTGCACTACACTGCTCTTTTGGTAAGGGTGATCTCCCCCCAGAGTTCCACATTCACTGAATCTACCAATATGAACCGTGGATCTCTAACAACCATCTTGGCATGGTGTAACTATCAACCTACATACACTCTACATCTACCTATGACCTCAATCATTTCTTGAATGTCCCAGGTTCCTGCAGAATCCCTTCACATGGCCAAAATAGCCACATTCTCAACACTCAACTGGTGGTTGGGGACAAAAATATGATCCTTTTTAATACACATGGATTAGATTTCAACCATTAATATATTTTATTTAAATAATAGTTAAGAGTGTTATATTAAAATTTTAATAACTAACAAATTTTTAATATAGGATTATACATAAGTGAAACTTGACTATAAGAGTTCCATATAAATATAAAGAGATTTACTGCATTATTGTATTTTATTTATTATTTTTATACATTAAATATTTAAATTTATTTATGACACAATGATGATGCAGTGATTTCCATATTAATGAAAGATTAAAATAATTTATATTTTAAATATTCAAATAAATGTAAATTGAAACTTTTTATGCCAGCCACGAATTTTATTGGTATTTATGTCATGTTAGGGTTGATGTAATTTATTTTTTCTATGTAATCCTATTGGGATGACTTTCACAGAAACCAAATTCTAAATAGTTTCAAAATTGACATAAATGTGTTTTTTAAACAAATACTATTTTATTAAATGATACTATATTCCTAAAAAACTAGTATTTGGAAAAATGACATAAATAATGTTAGATCTTTCATTAATGAAAAACATAAGCTTCTCTTGTAATTTTATAGTTTTTTATTAACCATAGAGTGTAAGGACACAAGAAGAAATGATAAGAGTTAAACTATTTAAATAAGAGTTGAATCTAAACGATAAGGCTAATATGGTGATCTAAACATGTCTAAAACCTATTGGATGAGATGATTTCAACCCATAACCAACATATAAACGAAATAAATAAATTTTATGCTATTAGACACTGAAATTTTTTTTTATAATAATTTATTATTTTAAGCTCTTCCTAAAGTTCCCTTCACCTATCTTATAAAAGGGTACTTCCCTCCACTCAAATTCAAACCTCCAAAGACATTTTGATCCGCCAAAACCATATCAAATATCCTCCAAACAACCCTCACATCAAACTAGAGTCCATAAATTGATCATAAATCCATCTTAAAGAGATCTTTTGTTCAAATCAAAAGGAACCAGCAGAAGAAGATGTAATTTTTTCATCACCTATTTCAAAGTCCTTTTCGTCTTTCACTACCTCTTTCGTTGTTGTTTCCATAAAAAATAATATGTCCAGTACCTTCCACATAATGTGACATTATTATAAATATGGTATAACATATTCATTATTCTATGCTTCTTATGAATAAAAATTTCACCATATGTGTGTACGTATGGCTTACCGTCTCCACATCATGGGGTAGTTTGTTATTCACCTCTTAATTATTTGGATGGGCATAATAATGATTATAATTGATATAAATAGTAAATATAAAATAATAACGATTCATTAAATATAATATACCATCAATATACTTATGATTTCACCATTAATAGAATGATATTGTCGCTCATGTGTACATACTGCTTACTGTATCCACGACGCGATGATATTCTGTTCCCCATCGCAACCATTCAAGATTAATATTCATTAGATGATTATAAATAATTTTTAAGAACTTATTATTATTCTAGATATTAATATAATAAATCATATCCCTATAAAACATAACTTACGTAACAAAACATATAAGGAAATTGAATTAGTTAACACCTGAAACAATTATACTATTAAAAAAGTATTAACAAATCAATGATAGAGGATCATATTGGATATCATATTTATGTATGTGGTTCTTGTGTCATTTATTAATAATGATTTTACCATTATACAATAGGTTAGTTTACCATCGACTACGAAAAATTATAAGGTAATGTTTAATTTTACAATTGAGCCAAACTAGTGTCTTGGCACAAGGCCTTGAAAATAAGGCATGCAGCCTTAACTATATGGTAATAATGTCAGGCATTTTTCATTCCATAATTATGAAATTATCTATTTATATTACATGTTATTTTTTGACTATTGTAATAACCATGTGACTAAGGAAATGGAATTATTTTATTTTCATTACCATATTATGATGAAGTTTAATATTAAAAAGATTTTTTTGTCTTATACATTGACTTAAATATTAATGAACATTTATGATAGTTTCTGCTATATTGTTATCCTTAATAATAATATGTGATCACCCCTTTCTTATTTTTTATATTTCATAAGATGTGAAGAACTGTATTATTATTGACCTGTATGAATAGGCTAAGGGATATGACTGTTTTCATTGGAGACACAGTGTTTATTTACTTCATAATTTAATGTAAAACTTATGTATGTATCCAGTACTTAAATGGGTACTAAACTGATCAGTCTTTTTGGACATTATCTCTTGTGATCATGTATTTATTATGTAATAATGCACCAACTCTGGGTAACTTGGGCTAGGGAGTTAGAGTTGGTATCAAATGACGATTAGTAAAAATATCAAAAATAGATTTAAGAAATCATTGATTAGATAATATTACCCTATATTAGACTTTGAGGATTTGTATATAAGAACATCCAAAATTTATGGAAATGTTGATATTATATTGGTTTTCCACGAAATAAATGCCTTTATGGATACTACAAGTGGATGTGAAACTAGAACAGATATACTAAGGATTGAAATCACTAACAAAGAGTTTCAAGCTCTCCCCGAGGTATTTTGGTACATGACAACGATCTTTAATGTGAACCTAATTTGACACTCTTGGGGGATATGCTGAGGATAACTCAAATTTTCCTTACAAACAATTATGATGGATTTATGAGTATATACATCCCTAAAAAAATTTATATATGCCTATAGATTATAAGAATAAACTGTTGAAATATATGTTTAGTATTTTACAAGTTTTGAATTATTCATTTCGATTCATAAACTAACTTAGTGTATTCCATTGTTTAGAAATAGGGACAAGTGAAAGGAATGGAAATGTTTTCAAGGAAAACCATCCATGTAGGGATGTCCCTCTAAATCCAAATAATAATAGTGGAGATGGTGACACAACTGGTGCTGAACAACTTATAAACATAGATGGACAACTCACTTGGGTTATGAATAATAATATTACCCACATTAAAGTGAATCATGAGAAGAAGAGATCAGATAAACACTATAGAAAAGGAAATAAGGGGAAGTTTGGAAAACATGAATTTCAATCTAGTAGTAACTGTGGGAAGAAACACCCTGGTACAATGGGATGGAAGTTTGATACAGGTGTAGATAAAAAGGCCACCAAGCTTGTGATTTCATGGGGAAGAAATAGATTATCAATGATCAATGCTACAATGTTTATGAAATTTTTAATTATGTAAATTAATTTTCTATATGACAAATAAACATACATAAGAAAATGGTAAGGGAGTAAATTCAAGCTTATGCAATCGTAAATAATGAAGTTGAATCTCTGAATGATGTGGGGGAAGGTAATTTAATTTTTTCCATAAAATTATTCAATTCTTTATTTGATTCTGGATCATCATATTCTTTCATATCATCCCAATTTTCCAAGAAAATCGGATATTTGAAATTTGACTTATTAAGGTAGTTTTCAATCAAAACTCATAATGGAAGTATCATTGCAGTAATGTTTTTTCAATCAGTTACCATTATGACATATAAATGAGATTTATCTGATGATCTTATTGTCATACACATGATTGAATATGAGATAATCCTCAATATGGATTGGATTTCATACCATGAAGTGAAAATGTATTGTAAGAATTATGAGGTTACATGTTTGGATAATGATAAGGAATACTTTATCTTTAGAGTAGAAACATCACCATCTAATTTTCATTTATATCAACCACAAATAGATCTATAAAAATTAAATTATTAGGGTGGAAATGACTGAAATTACTATGGATGAGGAAAGGTATTTTAAAATAGAGGATGTACATATTTTTCAATAATATGTTGATCTGTTTTCATAATATTTAATAGGACATCCTCAAGAATGATAAATTGAGTTTCCTATTGACTTAATTACAAGTTCAAGGCCCATATCGATGAACCCTTATACAATGGACACTGTAGAATTAAGGAAATGAAGAAACAACTAGAGTAATTGAGTAATAGATGATTTATTCACCCAAGTGTTTCTCCATGTGGAGCCCTTTTTCTTTTTGTTAGGAATAAATATGGATCTACATAGTTGTGCATTGATTATATGGAGGTGAATTCTATAACAATAAAGGACATGTAATACCTACCACACATTGATAATTTATTTCATGAACTTCATGGAGATAAATATTTTTCAACAATTTACCTTTTATCTAGATATCATCACATGTGCGTGAATAAGGATAACATTCTAAAGACATCATTTTGAAATAGGTATCGGCATTACGAGATTACAAGAATGCCTTTTGGACTGACTAATGAACCCTGCATTTTAATGGTTCTGAATAATTTTGTATTCAAGGAATATCTTGATGTGTTTTTAGTATTATTTACTTATGATATGTTGGTATACTCCAAATCTACAAATATCACAGAATGCATTTGAGCACATTTCCAAAGACACATATATAAAATAAAGTATATTGGAAGTTTAGAAAGTGTGTGTTCTAGCTTCAGGAGACTTCATTTCGTGGCCATATTTACTCTAAGGTTGGAATATATGTTTATCCTTTAAACACAAGATAAATCCATGAATTTCCAGAACCGTCGAGTATGACTAAGGTAGGCGTTTTTGTTAGTATAGAATGTTTTTATCGTCATTTCATCTAGAATTTGGTCTGATTGGATAAAAAATCAACAAAGATAACATGTAAAGGGGTAAAATTTGTTTAGAAAATAGTGTGTGAATAATATTTAGAATAAAAAAAGAGAAGATTATTCAACGATCTTATCTTAACTCCACTGTCGGGGAATGATGGGTTTGTTATTTATATTGATTACTCAAAAAAGGACTAGGTTCTGTCCTTATGAAGAGTGATAGTGTTATTGCATATGTGTCACAAAACAAAAATTCTTCAACAAAACTATCCTACTCATGATCATGAGTTATAAGTTATAATATTATCTTTGATGATAATGAGGCACTATATCTATGGTGAAATAGGTGAGATATATACAAATCACATGAGTTTGAATTATATTCAATCACATAAAGAACTCATCATGAGGAAAAGAAAATGTCTTGAACTGCCTAATGATTACGATTTCACAATACACTACCACCCAAGGAAGGAAAATAAGGTGGAATATTCATTGAGGAGAAAGGATCATGGAGTTATGCAAAATATTAGAGTTAAAAGGGATCCTATTTTCATGGATCTAGTAATGATGGATATGGTAATAATCATGGAAGGTGAAACATCGATACTTTTTAAGATGGTTGCCAATACATCATTACTAGAATGGATAAAATGTTTTTAGACTGATGATGGGAAGTTTCAAAAAAATATTAAAGCTATGAATGATTGGATACTGATTGAATTTATATATGAAGATGGAATTTTGAAATTTGGTAAGAGTCTTTGTGTTCCAAATATACCTGATCTAAAAACAGAATTGATGGATGATGCTCATAGGTCCAATTTCACTATACACCCTAGTAGCACTAAGGTGTATAGAGATTTAAAGGAATATATTTGGTGGCATAACCTGTAGAGAGTTATTGTGGATTATGTGTCAAGATGTATGGTTTTTCAACAAGTGAAGGTTGGAAGACAACATCCTAGAGGAGTTAATCATCCTCTTCCCATACTACAATGGAAATGGGATGATATTACGAGGGAAATTTTCATTGGGATACTGAAGAGTGCTCGAAGGGATGATGAAATATGGGTCATTGTTGACTGTTTTACCAGGTCATCAAATTTTCATTCTATTAGAGAAGATTAAAAACATGATATTTTAGCAATACTATATATTGATGAAGTTGAAATACTTCAGGGTGTACCCTTGTTGATTTTTTCTGATCGTGATCCCCGTTTTACTTCAAGATTCTAGAAAATTCTTTATAAATCCCTAGATATTGAACATTGGTTGATCACTTCTTACCACCCTAAAACTGATGGAAATTAATAATGGAATATTCAATCCTTAGAAGACATTTTGAGATGTTGGTCACTTGACTTTGAAGGTACGTGGGATAAATATTTACCTCTATTATAAGATTCCTATAAGAATAGCTTCCATTCACGTATTCAAATGGAACCATATGAATCATTATATAGAAAGAGACCTCACACACAAACATGTTGGGATGTTGTTGGTGAAATAAAACTCATATGCCCAGAACATGTTTAGTAAATAATGGAAAAGGTGAAGATTCTCCAAACCCATATCGAAGCATCCCAAAGTTGGGAAAAGAGCTTTGTCGATAACTTAATGAAGGATTTAGAATTTCAAGATAGTGATCATGTTTTCTTGAATGTATCTCCATTGAATAGTGTTATACAATTCATAAAGAATGTTAAATTTAGTCCGAGGTACATCTGACCATTAAGAATTATTGAACTAATTGTAGTATTAGCTTACCATTTGGCAATGCCACCAAGTCCCTCCAAAGTTCATGATGTGTTCCACGTATCAATGTTGAGAAAATAAAATCCTAAACAAACACAGGTACTCACCTATAATGAAATTGAAATGGAATCTGATTTATCTTATTGTAAATAGACAATCAAGATTATTGATTCTAGGTAACAAATATTGAGAAACCTGACGACCCATCTGGTAAAAGTTCTTTGTAGAAACCTTAAAAAGGAAGATGAAACTTGAGAACCTGAAGAACATATGATGAATAACAACCCAAATCATTTTATGTATTAATATTATAGAAATTTCTAGATGAAATTAAATGAATGATGGAAGAATGTAACACCCAATGCTTTAATGATATGCTTCTCTTTAAATAATGCAATATCTTGCGATGTATGCATTTCAGAGTTCTAGCACACCATGACAAATCAAACTGGCCATTTAATATGTAGTTGTGAATAGTAATACCCATTTTTTGAAATATCATAAATTTTATTTTTTCAAAATCGACTTCATTTTTGGATTTGGAATATCAGAATTAGCTTAGGGTGTATTTTTGGTATTTTTTTTGAAAACTTTCAATTTTCAATGAATAGTGAAAACACTAAGTTATTGATTAAACCAGAATTTTTATTTAAATAATAATTTATAAATTTTAATTTTTTTAAATTTAAAATAGATACATAAAACTTATTTTAATCCAATTTAATTCATTGGAGTCGTTTAATAATAATATTATACATATAACATTTAATAAAACTTTTTTAACATCTTTTACCCATATGGTAATTAAAAGTAAAAATGATATTATAATTACCCAAACACATGTTATAATTTTATTGGACAAGTTTTTTAATACCAAAATAAACCATAGGACAAAAATGTGATCTTTTCTTATCAACATGGAATATATTAGGACATTTATTTTATTTTATTTATAGAAGAGTTAATAGTGTTATATTAAATAATTAAGAGATAAAACATTTTTAATATATTGTTATACATAAGATATACTTGACAATAAATATTCATTATAAACATAATAAATTTCCTACATCATGGTTTATTATTTATAATTTTTAGAAATTATATAATTAAATTTATTTATGACACAATGTCGATACAGTAATTACCTTATTAATGGATGATTAAAATAATTGATATTATAAATATTAAAATAAATTAAAATTGTATCTTTATATTCCATCCACGAATTTTATAAGTGAATATAACTTGTTAGGGTTTATTAAATGTTTTTTGGCCGATGTAATAATGTTTTGATGTCTTTAACAAAATCCAAATAAAAATAGTATCAAAATTGACCAAAATGTTTTTAAAAAAAATACTATTTTGTTAAATGATATAATATTCCTAAAAATATAAGATTCTTCCAAAGGTATTATATAATGTAATAAATTTCATTAATTAACCAATGGTTGTTCTCTTGGAATTTTATAGTAAATTTATTAACCACAATGTATGAATAGAAGAAGACATGGTAAGAGTTAAACTATTTACCTAAGAGTTAAATCTAAACGATAAGGATGATATGGTGACCTAAACTTGTCTAAAACCTATTTGTTGAGAGTATTGTGACCCATACCCATGAAATCCTAGAAATAAATCCATTTTGATCTATTATAAAACGAAAAATATTTTTATAATAAATTCATATTTAATGATCTTCCTAAAGTGCCTCCCACCACTCTTATAAAAGGGTACTTATCTTCTCTAAAATTCACACGACCATAGCCATTTCGCTCACCCACACTCTGCTCAAATCCCTATAAAACTTCTCTCAATTTATCTTAGGTTCATTAAATAGATCCAAAATCAAACCTAATGATCCCTTTTTTTTTAAATCAAAAGGAAGCACCAGAAGAAAAAGTAATTATTTCATTAACTCTTTCAATGTTTTTTTCTTCTACCACTTCCTCATTCTTTATTGTTTTAATACCAAAAAAATAAATATATTAACATATACATACTATGAGTTTATTATAAATAAGGTATAACCATATACATTATTCTATCCATCCTATGAAGGAAAACGTCACCATTCACGCAAACATATGGCTTACCGTCTCCACATCTTGGTGTAGTTGGTTATTCACCACATTATTAATTGGATGGGTATAATAATGAGTATAATTAATTAAAATAATAAATATAAAATGTTAATGATTATTTAAATATAATATACCATCCAATTACAAACTATTTCACCATCAGTAGACTGATATTGATGCTCGTGCGTATGTATGGCTTACCGTCTCCGCGACGTGATGAGATTTTTCTCCCCATCATTACCATTCAAGAAAAATTTTCGTTTTATGATTAAAAGTTGTATTTAAGCTCTTATTATTATTATGGATATTAATCCAATACATCATATCCATAACAAACATGACTTACTTAATAACTCATATAACGAAAACGATTCTGTAAACACCATAAACAATGATACAACTGAAATATTATCTACAAAGAAATATTATGAGATCATATATGATATCATATTTATGTATTTTCTTCTTTTATAATTTAATAACAATTATTTAACCATTATAAAATATTTTAACATACCATCAACTATGTAAGAGTACATGTTAAAGGTTAATTTTACAATCTCTGTATTTTCGGAGGTTGTTTATATGTAAAGATCTACTAGGAAATCATTATCATCAACATCTTTGTCTCTTAAAAATGTATTTCAAAACATTTTCAATATTTCATAGAACATGGTTTTATGTCATATATATCATTTTTTTTACTTTTTATAAAATATTTTGAAAGGAATCATTCTGTCATTTTCCAAACAATGTATTTTATGACCTTTTTGAAAAATTAATGAAATAATGAATTTTTAACTTATTCAATGGGTACGACTATTTTCTTATAGTATAACACCATAGAATCATCCCTTAAAGTATTATAATAATATTTTCAAAAATAAATTTTCCAATATAATTATGTTAAATTGAGATGATTTCAATGAATAAAGATATATTTCTCTCAAATATGTTTTGGATTGATTTCATCTGTGTCAAAATCTACAGTTTGATTTTATGTTTAATTGATGTTGATTTGTTATAATAAAATACTCCATATTGTATGGATAGTTTTATGATATTTTTTACAATGTATGTGATAATTTAATCTCATTCAAGGTTTATCATTAAAGTTTTACCCTTTCGTATGCTATTTTAATGTGAATTTTTATTTTATGTTTCTCCCTTTTAATATGAGGAATGCATTGGATGTTGTAAGTGATGAGTGTGGCCCTCTATAGCCCACCGATGAATCTCTATGTCTCATAATAAGAACTAATGTCTTGGAACATGACCTTGATATTATTTTTTTATTTATAGTCCTTGAATTAGGACTTGAAGTTTTGGTTATGAGGCCTTTCATTATGAATTCCATCATTATGAAATTAACTATTGATATTACATGTGATTATTTGACCAGCTGAATATCCATGATAATATATAAATTGCATTATGTGATTTTTATTTCTATATTATGCTGATTTTTATGTTTAAAAGGATTGTGTTTTAGTCTTATACATTTCCATAAATGTTTACACATATTTATGATAGTTTCTTCTCTACTGTTATTCATACTGGGCCTCTGAGGTCACCCATTTCTTAAGTTTTATTTTTCACAGGATGTGAAGACATATATTATGATTGACATGTAGGAATATGGTAGATAATATGAGTGTTTTCATAGGAGACAAAATGTTGTTTTTTATTTCATGATTTAATGTAAAACATATGTATGTATATAGTACTTCCAAGAGAGGAAACCGTCGTCGCCGCATCCCGCAGTTTTGTCTGAGCTAACTCACCCACACAATATCAATCTCTATACTTTTGAGGCATTTCAACTCGAAAAACATATTATCTTGGCTTCAGAGGAGAAGAAGAAAAACCATGATTCTCCGAATAATCTAGCCTTCTTCAAGAGTTTCTCTGGGGGATCCTTCATACCTGTTGCAAATCGCGAGCCGCATCAAATAATAAGGAAAGGGACAAGAACACATGTATCGGCCTATGAGGATTCAATAGCAATGAAGATTGATCTGTGAAAGCATTCATTTATCGGTCGTATCTCCGTAATGAAAGGTATGAAACCCTGGCGAAAATCTGATCTTATCTCTCGGTTGGATGATATTTGGGGATTCAACAAATTCAAATGCATGTCCCTCGGTCAAGGCCTTTTTCATATCCTGTTTCCTTCTTTGGAGCTCAAAGGGAGATCTTGGAGCATCGGTTCCATCAATCTCAGGCCAGGTACGCTTAGACTTCATGAATGGAAATTGACCTTCAATTTTCTTGATTTTAAGGATACCTGTGCACAAATATGGATAAAAATACATGGTCTTAACTGGGTTTTATGGCATGCTGGGATTTTATTCGATATTGCATCTTCCATTGGGATTCCGATTAGAATGGATCAAGTAATAGAATCAGTAAGTTATGGCCACTTTTCTCGGGTCCCTGTAGAGGTTGATCACAGTACTACTTTAATAGATAAGGTTATTTTATCTACGCAACATGATGATATTTGTCTTTGAATTGAATATGAAAACACTTCTACTTTTTGCGTTCCATGTCAAGTAATTGGGCATGAAGTATCTGCTTGTAGAAGAAATATTGTTTGTGACAACTGCCAACATAAAGGGAATGACCTACAGCACTATAGGAAGCTACCGAAATAGGGTACAACACAAAGCACAGAGCAGATTAAGAAAGCTGATGTCATTGGTATTGACCTTCTAAAGGAATCTGATGAAAAGAAAGTTAAGTCTGCTGAAAAATCTCAATGGTCTCTTGATGAAGAACCTAATGTCAAAAAGGGATGTTTTGAGGAACCCATCAAGAACAGATCTTCTACACAAAAACATAAGAGAGTTCTTTTATCCTGGGCAGATCTGCGAGATGATATTCACCTATCTGTTAATGATAGTTCTGTTGTGGTAGATAATGGAGCCTCATTCAAAGATATTTTGACAAGGGGTCTTAAAGATGAGGATGATAATGAATCAATTGCTAGACTTGATGCTCTAGAAACTATTTCTCAAGAAGATGCAGACTCCTGCCTAATGCAAGAGTAGATTTTGATCAATGCCAAAAGTAGAAGAGGAAAGGAAAAGATGGATCTTCCTATCACAAAGAAATCTAAAGATAAGAAAGAGATTAATGATGGTAACTATACTTCGGCAAAGGAAAATACAAAGGTACAACCCCAGGCCTCAAATGTCAAAGTCATCATTCTGTTTAAAGCAGATAGAGAAACATATTTTTCTACTGCTCCCAACAACACTAATGTGGAGGTCTCCCCTCTAGAAGGTAATCCTAGAGCCCATTTTAAACTCAACTCACTGCATGGTCTTCCGACCAAGGTTTGTGCTGGCAATACTTCACTGTTGCATGATAAAGACTGTAGGAATACAGTCATTTTTGTTCCAGCCTTTTCTCCACTTAAAGAGGCTAATGCACAGGATGCTATGATTACCCATAGCTTGTGCCATAAACCCACTCTAACTAGGCAGCATAAACAGACCAGTCCATTGAAGGAAGCTGTCCAAGCCCCCTCTCCGGAAATGCATGCGGACTCTCCCAAATTGAAGGGAATAACAAATGACCAAGTGGCAGGATCTCCACATCCACCACCAAGTTGTGGCGCCCCTATATCGCAAATACATAAAGTTATGAAAAAGGTGAGTACCTATAATTAGTTTGACTTGCTTGCATCTGTTAGTAGTGATGAAGACAAGAAATCAATGGAAGATCGGGATGTAGTTAACCATGTGAACATTTATGTACCTTTTGAGTTCACAGATGATGGTGGAGGTCCCTGGATGCAGGCAAAGGCTGGGAGAAGAGGGAGGAATCCATTTGGCGGGGGTGCTCAGACATCTCATCACAGTATTAACAATCTCTCACGAGTGCGCTGATTTTATTTTTATGCACTTTCATTGTTCTGTTTTCTCATTTGTCTTCACTTTTATAAATTTATTTTCAATAATAGGGGCATGTGCGCCTCAACCATTTATATATAAAAATGTACTTCCAAGGCTACTATACTGATCGGTCATTCAAGACATGATATCTTGTGATCATGCCAATTTTATGTAATAATACACTAACTCTGGGTAACTACAGTCGGGGCGTTACACCTCCTTACCTCTATGTCTCCCACAACCATCCCGTGTGTGTACCTACTATGATGCATATCAGTTTCCTACATAAGTGCCTAGAATTATGAATGAATGAACAACATCTTACCCTTATAGCCACGAGAGAAATATCACAAAACTGCCAAATCACACAACTATTGTGTCACCTGATAGTGAAATAACATCAAATATAACAACACAAAAAAAGAATAATGATTCCCTCCCAAGGTAACATGGGATTCCCCCCATTCATGGGTTAGATACTCCCAAGAACGATCTCATTAACAAGGACATAAACTTTTTGAAACTCATATCTACCACCCTTAAATATTAAGAGAGAGAAAAGAAATCATCTAATACTACTTTGTAACCTCCCCTCCATAGGATCCACTAATATTGTTCCCCGATCAGTGCTGCTACATGACCTCAACTGTGCCTCCCCGTACGCCTGAGGTTTCTGACTAGCAGCAAGGGTCCAATAGGTCATGTTTGGATATTATACCCTCAATACTAGAATAATCCATAAAAAATTATAATTGAAATAGAAAAAAAATTACAACAATCCATATCATGCATAAATAACCATGTCCCAAAACTAGGTACATTCATAAACACTAATTATATATCATTCCATGCTTTAGTGTCATGTGAACAAAACCCAAAATAATGAAAATAGTAAAATCCACCAAATGGTCTAGACTCTATGTATGGATCCTCACCCTGTATGTCCCATGCCTAACTCAAGTCTCTAGCATAGGGACCTTTCCCTTGTCCTGAGCTACAGGCAAGAAATATGCTCAGGTACCAAACGATGGCATGGGCATAGTGGGATTATAACTCAGTAGGCCACCACAATCGGTGTCTAGAAAATATTCATCATGGTAGATAGTACATTAAAATTACAATTAAAAGGAATTTAATGATAAATAGTTCAAAATCCATATTCATTAGGTTACCTTATGATTACCCACCTAATACCCAAGTTCATTTCATTTATAATTCCACCCTTTATCATGTGTTCAATGGATTAGGCATTATCAAAATTCTCAACATGTATGAATGAAGCATGACCTATCTCAAGAGGCACTATATCATAAAAATTCCCATTATCCTCACCTCTAATCCTAAGTCCGAGAGGTATGAAACCGTTAGGGGAATGGAACATCATCCCCTTCCCTAACCTTTGCATTTAGGGGTGGATATAGACCCTCATTCCATCTCAACCCATGGGCATTAAACCTCAAGTCAATACCCCACACAACCAATCCATGTGCACGTGATTAATTATCATACACCACAACTAACCACATCAAGAAAAACATATCCAATATCATTTACAACATCACAAAAAATATCATTAAGGGGGAAATTAACCTTATGACTCAGTCTTCTTATGCATAATATTTTATAACACTCACCCCTTTTGTTCCATTTCCCATTTCCCATGCCAAACTATCTATGAATATTCACATGTAAACATAACGCCTTCTAATACTACCATTTTTTCTACTTAATCTATTAAAGACAACCATAGTGCCACTTAGGACATTACCCAACCTAAAGTGTGTTACTAGGAGCCCCTCCATATTCACATACTTCATCCCTGATTTCATTTTCACCATGGGCTATATGTTCTCACACAACGACCCAACATTTACTTAGATAAAATCTATTTCTAAGAACTTGGTAACACCGAATGGGTGGCCCTAACATTGGTCACACTATCCTCTATGCATCCAGTGGGGATCATGAGGGTTCCATTATATTGTTTTGACACCCTATACATCACATCCCTATAGTGGCACAAAAACATCATTAGAAGTGTTTAAGAATCAAAACAATTCATGCAAAAATCCTCACAAAACACACGGAATATAACATTTATGCGACCTAACTTGAACCCATGGATGAACTCCCACTCATCCAAGACCTTAGATCCTGATCTATCACCCCATTGAACCCCTAACCTAGATATCACTGAAAAATAGAGGATTGAGATATTTAGATTGAAACCCCCCAAAATATAAGACCTAAACCGAAAATATGGGGGAGGAAAAGATTTTTCACACCCCAAGCTTCAATTAACATCCAACATAACATCAAAAAGTTTTGAATTGTTTTAGATCAATCCGTGGAAGCTCCTGGATTCTTTGGTTCATTCATAGGGTTGCAATAGAGGAGGAAGAAAATCTCGAGTGAACATAAAATCCCTGAAGTGGAAATTTGGAAATTTTTTACAATTTTTGTGGCCACACAGTTTACCTGAACAGTTTTCCAAACTGTGCACAAACCGTGCAGATGCCAGGATCTAAAATACCACCTCCTGCATGGTTTTCCTAGGATATCAGGACGATTAGCACTAACCCGGTGCAGACCATGCAGCCTAACCAGAAAACCCCATTTTCTCATTTTTCTAGTCCTTTACCCTCCAAACATCCCTGATCCTACATAAGGGCCTAATTAATCACTTTAATAAAAAAAATTAATGGGATTAAACTGAAATGTAATGAGAACATACCTTAAGATGAGATCCATGATCTTACACATGTGATCATCACAACTATAAATTAAACCCACACATAAATAATTTAAAGAAATAATCACAATAACTTCCCCCATTATCATCATCATCTCATGATATATATATATACATAATGCATTATATGTATATAATGGACCAATCCATTATATAATCCCAAATCATTAACATGTATACCAATATATGATAAGAACATATTTTTTTTCGTAGCCTAAACTATAAAAAGTCAATGGTTTTCATAAATTTTTTATTATGATAATAAAAATTTAAATAAAATAATGATGTTATTTTTAGATAATATCCAATTGAATCATCTGTCAAATAAATGGTTTTCTTCATCTATGAAATTACCATTATATTGTATATACATCATTTCAATAGAAAAATTATAAATTTTTTATTTTAATATAACTAAATTAAAAAATAAAAATTTCTTGAATATTAAGAATTATTTTTCATTGAAAATATCCCTTGAATCCTAAAAAATATATTTTAATTAAAATTTTAGTCATGATCAAGGGAAATTTTGTTCATGCTGTATATGTTAAAAAATGATTTAGTTCCCATAATTGAAATAATTATATCATTTAGAAAAAAGGGGAATAATTTTTTTGATAATTTTTTTGTAAGTAAAATATAGTTAAAAATTAATATCTCTAATAATTGGAGCATTTTGAAAACATTTGTTAAAATATATTAAATAATATGGGGACATAGATGAAAAATATCTCCACTTAAAGGGGAAATAAGGTTATCTTTTTATAGAAATATTTTCTAAAAAAATTGATATACCAAAGGGAGTAGAATAAAATGTAAGAAATGAAAATCCCAGAAAAAACATAGTTGAATAAAATTGTTGAATTTTAATGGATTATTTTCTATGTACCATTACATTATAACATTCAGTTATCGAATAAAATATAATATCATCATTAAGGTGGACATTCTTGTGAAAACTAGACTAGTTTCCATGCATGTTTCAGTTTTATCATCTATGAATCATAATAATCAAATTATTATAATAATATATCATTAATCACTTTTTTATAATAATGAATAAGTTTCATTAATGAAAAATGAATTAAATCACTTCATGGAGACTGTACTCAATACGAATAAATCTGTGAGGATTTAAAATTTTAATGGATAAAATGATGAAAATGTAAATTATAATTTTATATTATTGATACTTTTTTAAATAAGGAATATAAGAAATATATATATCTATTAATTAAATATATCATTATTAATATCCTCATAAGCATTAAATTGAAAAATTCATGGCATCGCTTCATGGATGTGATAGGTTATATGTATGCATGAGGGTCATTATCAATTTTCAACAGATGGAAAGTTGATAGGATATATTAAATATTATAATTCAAGGAGAATAATGTTTTTATACTATAATATATAAATCATAAATCTATAATAATAACTAACCATGAATTTTGGTGAGGGAATAATAATCATATCGCTATATGGAGGGGGTATTCCACACCTACACAAGAGTAATCCTTGTATTTCCCATTTGGTGGAAAAGTGGCGGAAATTGGTTGTCACAAAGTCCTAAAATTTCTCTATATAATTATGATACTAGATTTTTTTGATAGTATTTATATAAAAAATTATCAAGAATTAGATTGAGAAATCAACTATAAAGGAGTCTGGTAAGGTGAATACCACTCCTTTGAGAAATCACATTTACCTTAAAATTTATGCTTTTGTAAGACATTATTTTGTCATAAAAATAAGCTAAAGGGTGAATTTGTTGATAAAAATTATACAATTTTTCATATATTCTCTCAGATATAAGAATAAAATAATATTAAAAATGGAGGAAAAAGGATCCCTTTAATATGAGAGGGGGGGTATATAAGGAATTTCTAAAATGATTTACATAATATAAGATCTTGTTCTTGGGAAAGTAGTGCTAAATAACTAGGAAATTAAAAGTATGAGAAGATAACAACATGTTATCAAAAACCAGTTCTATTTAGATAGGTAATGTATTCATTTTTACCATTATCACTTAGTTCAACCCCGAATAATATTGTTTTATCCCTATCCATGATAACAAATTTTTACTAATTATACTATTTAGTATGAAAAAAATTATGTTGTTATAGTTAAGTTATATAAATTATAATAATTAAAAATATATAATCCATACCTATTTGTTATATTTATTTATGTATAATATGTTTTGTTTTAAATAAATTATTTAAACATAACAAAACTATATTTGAAAAACATTATGTTTTGCATAAAAATAAGATTACATTTATTCCATGCTATTTAAAAACTATTTTATGAATGATAGAAAATTTATTTAATATATTAATTGCATATATAATTGTAAACATTAATCATTTGGAATTAATATATTTATTATGATAAAAAAATTGTATTTATAAAAACTGTTATTAGAAAATCATTTTTTACATTCAACAATTTTGTTCTTTTAAAATCAATTGAAAACTAATAAATTAATTTTAATCAAGTGAAAATAATAAATTTTAATAATTTACTAGGTAACATTAATAAATTATCATCAGATGGCTAGGGAATAACTAGCACATTAAAAATAAATAATTCCATAGTATATAAAACATCAATTAAATATTATGTTGTGCGTAAAGTATGCTATTAATGAAATCAAATTTCATTTGAAATTATTATTTAATAAAATATTGGGGGGTTTTTATATTTAGGGTTCTATCATCAATATATATGGGGGTATTTTTTATGTGATAATGAAAACTGAACAACAAGATAATTTTTTTATGGAAACTGGAAATGGATATTAACAATATGTAGGAACACCCAACCATATGTTATATGGTTCCGAAGAAAAATAATGATCCAACATATCATTTGTTTCCAAGATTTACCAGCACAAGGATGATTAGTATTTTACCAACACTAGATTTGGATCTATTCAATATCATTAAATATTTTGTTTCATGTTATATAAATTTGGTTTTGTTGTCAAGAAATAATTGGAATGTAAATCAATTTTTTTCTTGGAATTAATCAAGACTTTACGTATTGTACATCATCATAAATTTATTGACCACCTACTAAAAAATTATAAATTTAATCTTAATCACCAAGATATTTGAGGATTCTATTGGAACATTCATGGATCATTTGATTACTTAGATCCAAATAATGAACACACTGTTTTATTTAAAATAAATTAACATGAAATTGATTCTCTTCAAACAAATATTATTTATATATAGAAAATATATGATTATAAAATCTTTCTAAAAATCACAGAAATTATTCAATATTTATACTTTTTGTAATATATTAATTTTTTTCATGTTGGTTATGAGGCCTTCTCAAGAGATTTCAACAAATCCAAAATGGTATATGTTTAAAATTTGGGATTAAAATAATTATTCTATGTTTCAATTTCATGATAAGATGATCAAAATACATCATATACTAAATTTTTAAATTGAGATTATTATGTAACTAAAAATATATTATTTCTTTCAAAATTTTAGTCACTGTGATGATAAAAAAATAAATGATAATTCTATCAACCATAATTTAAATGATAAACTACGACTTTATCAAACATGTCATCTATTCTTGTAGGAAACAAGTTTCACAATAATGTATTTGTTCCTTATGAAATAAATATTTAATTTTAAAAAACATGATATAAAGGCTTCGATATTATCAATGAAGATATAATTTATACTAGAACTTTTTGGATTTCTATGATGATTTATCTATTCCTAATATCATATTAAAAAAATATTTTCTATTTCTTGCATGTATTGTTTTTAAAAAAGAGTAAATGTAAGTATATTATTTAAAAATATTATAAAAATATCTATTTTTTAGAATATGGATGGATAATTATGTTTTATAATCATTCATAAAAAATAAATCATTGTATATATTATTACAAAAAAAAGATAAAAATTACTTTATACATGTTTTTATTAATTTAAAATAATCTATAGTAATTTATACTAAATAATACCATTCTATAGAAAAGTTAAAAAATATTTATTAATTAATACCTATGATACATTTTATTACAATCTTATATTATTTTATAGAAAATAAATTCTAATTTATGGTAATTTATATTTAATTCATGGAATTTATTTTAGATTTTAAAAATATATAATAGTTTCAAAATATGTAATATATATATATAACATAATTTTAATAATTTATACAAATTTATATAAATGTTTCTTAGTTTATAATGATTGAAACTCCCAGATCTGAATCACATTGTTCATTCTGAGGTGTCATGTATCCTCATGCATACCTCCAAGTGAATATGAGTCTACCTTATAGTAGTGAGTGCCTACGTAATATGTGGGGATAAAAGTATCTTATTATACATTAAAAATGGAAGTTGACCATACAATAGAGAAATGACAACAAAAATCATCAATGAAAAAAGTCAGAAATCATATAAAGTGAAGAAATGATATCAGAACAATAGGTTATAATATAATGATATAAAACAATTTGAGTGATAAAAAATATTAAACATTTATCCCCATGAGTATATGATTTATAAAAGGAATGAATAGAAAAACAATTAAATAATAACTCTTTGAAATTGTCCTAGTGTATGTCAAGTAATGTTCTCGATCCCTATCTACAAGAACCAACTCAGTAATCTACCATGGGGACCTTTACCTTAGTCGGTAATTGTTAATAAATTCTACAAAAACATCATGTTGTTTGTGTAGGGTGTGAGAATAAATGTTGATGGGCACCACCAAATTGAATTTGTCATATATTTATCATGTGCTTAAATTTGGATGCTTCAACCACCAATAAATAAATAAAAAATTAAAACCATGATGGGTCATTATGAACTAACAATTCATCCATGATCTTTAGACCTTCCTTATTCTATTCTAAGACAGAATGATGACCCTTAATAGATGCCATATCCATGTATAACAAATAGTTAATGAGAGTTCTGGAGTTTTGACCCTCATAATGTTCTGACCTAAATGTTATTAGGGTGTGATCTATATCAAAATAACCAATCCTAATTGGTATAGTGGAGGTTCAACATATATTCCTGATGCATCTTGAAGATTATTAAGAGGACCAACATGTCACCATGGTCCCTGTTGATGGTTTATGGCAGTGTACCACTATAAATTACAAAATATTAATAATGTGAAACCAAAATAGAAATCAATAGAAAGGAAATCATTAAAACCTAAAATTAAATATCTATCTCAGTATATCTATATCTAACGGAGCTAAAATGGATCCACTGTGGTCAATGTTCTAATTTAGACAACCATTAAATCTTCCATAATTTAATGTGGAATTTTTACTCCAATGAATCCTTTCCCAACCCTCCACTCGAAATGGTCCGTTATTCCTATACTGGAATGCTAGATACATTATTACCTTTAGAATATGCACCATAGGATAACAACCCACAAAATATTTTATATAGAGTTATGGAAATACCCTAAAATAGTAAGGAATTTTCCAACATACGCATGGTTAGACAAAACCACAAAAAGTGTTTTTTTGTAACATTATCTACACACTAAATATATTAAAAGAACACAATTTTCACTTAATTTTTCTTATTTAAAATTAAAATAAATGAAACCATGATTTCATGACATAACAACATTATATCTACCTAATGAAACCTATCAGAATAAAATATGTACAATTTGGTGAATAAAGGAGGTGGTGAGAGCCAAAATGCACCCATGAAAGCCTCCAACAGTGAAAATCATGTTAGGGTTCATGGACTAGGATGATTAAGTGAAATGGTAGATTTAAATGAAATTAAAAATTTCCCTTAAATTATAACTATATCTAGGATCTGACTAGCTATCCACTAGAAACCAATAACTATCTGATGGGTCCCCGAAGACTACCTAGCAACATGGATATTTTACATCCCAACTGGTGGCCCTATATTGGATAATTGGTGGATATATGACATCATGTTTTTAACCCAAATATCTATATGATCATATAATAATTTTTACAACTCTCCAATGGGAAATGAAATTTTTAAATAGCCCAAAATAATTAAAATTTTTATCTTGACACACCATCAATCATTAAATATTGCTGAAAACCCCACCTATAATATTTTCTCATTCCCCATAAGCCCATCAGTAGGTCCTAAAATAATATCTACATCCTTTGTACTCATAAATAAAATTCTTTCTCAAAACTTCCTCTTGGATATTTCCATTATTCCATAAAATGAATAAAATAGGAATTTTCGCCCCTCAAAAAAGATTCCCATAAAATTCCATATTCTATAGTGGGAATTCCATAAATGACGCATCTACCGCACACCCGATATCTTAACATTCAATCATCTATATTGGTTTTATCTCATTATTTTGATTTTTTTGAAACATAAAAGACATAATTCATACAATGATGTCAAACAGGTAGTTTTAATTTATAATTCATTGCCAAAAATTATTCTACAATATATAATAGAGAAATAACCATAATTTTGACATCCCATGATTCCTCAGACATCAATTCCCTAATCGAGGTAACAATAGCAAGAATACTTGATCACCCACCATAGAATCCCAATGTCTATTCATTACATTATGAAATTGGGATGATTACAAGGAATCCAATCAAGAATTACTAATTCATTTAGAAGTTTCAGAAAAACATATTACATTTATTATACCAGAATTACATTGGGAGATATGAAATATAACATTATACATAACAAAGAATAATAAACCGAATCCTTGAAACTCATTATAAGAATACATCTTCATATCCTAAGAAAATGATACGAAAATGGTGAAATCAATTTCTCAGTAAAGGTAAGCATAAAATAGAAGTAAAAATGAATCAATAAGAATAAAAACTATATAATGATAAATAACAGAACACACAACACTTTTAAATAAACTAGATACAATATAATCAATATGGAAAGGTAAATAACTAATGACATATGCCATTTAATCAATGAACTGATAATGAAAGGAATCAAAAAATAATGTCAAATCCAAAAAAATAGCAGGGATAAGAATAATATTAAGTGACTTATCAATAAAATAAATTGTAAAATATTAGAAACCTTTTTTTCTACGAACATGGTACCATTACCATCGTTTACTTTCACAATAAGGTATAGCATATCTGGTAGAAACCCACTTGATTTGGACTACTAATTTGTCTCTTTCGACTATCAATACATCAAGGGGATTACATTAAAGACCCCCTAACCTGTATCATACCTATCTAATGAATTACCTAATAATCAATTAATTGGTTAATTATTTAATAAATGTTCATTATAATTAAATATATATACATATATATATAATAAATGAAACAAATTTATAATTGTTTCCCCAGTTAATCAGATATCATTCAAAGTAGAAATTTTTTGTACAAAATGACACACTTCAAATTCATGTGTCTATTTTTAGGTATTCCACAACCCTCTCTTTTTTAAATCATTTTGTTGTGGTTTGGCTCATGTTGTTTCAGGAGAGAAGTTTGGGAATTTTCAAGGATTCGAGGCTATTCCTGGTTGTCTCACGATTTATCCAAACTGTGTTCCTTCTTAGAGGAAACCATGAAAACCCAAATAGTGGGAGATTTAACATCTTCCATGTGGTATCAATAACCATTATACTACCTATTAGAAATCATGATACTTGTTAAAATGGGTGTAATGGTAGGTTTCATAGTTTGAAATTTCGTGTGGCTCTTCCTAGGTAACCGTGTGAACCTGAAAAAATTAGCTTAATATTCAGTTTTGAATATCCCCACACCCTTTATTTATGTCCTCAACATGCCTTTTCAAAACTAGGAATAAAACTTCTTCCTTAGAGTCTCCAAATACATTATTTTTCCCATATAATCCCCTCCAAAAGAGAATCAAATTTAACTGAACATCAATGGATCACTTTCAGATATGTTTCTTCTTCCCATTATCTTTCTCCCAATATTTCTTCTTCAGCTCTCTATGGTATAATAAATCTCCCTATTGTTGGAGGTTCTTATCCAAATTGTTTTGGATCTTGAATCTAGTTTTATTTTGAGATCTCATTTGATTGTGTTCATTATTAGAGTTTCCTGATAATAGATTTCTATTACAGTGTCCCTTGATGTTGAGGTAGGTGGTTCTATTTATGATGTCCAGTTTTATTAATCCCAAATTGAACGATTTAAATTTAATTGTATGACATATATTTAATTTCCATCAATTAGTTTTTTAAAACCCCAATTTCAATGAATTGGGGATTTGAAATTGGATTTGGCATGAAATTGGGAAAAACCCACAATTCCATCGATTTGGTGCTTATTGTGAAATTGAATGGAAAATTGTTTAAATTAAATATTAGACTTTAATTATGGAATTTGAATTGTGAAATTGAATTTATGAAATTTATTTGAAATTGGTATATGAGAAAATTAATAAAAAATGGGTTTGATTGAAACCTAGTGGGTTTCTCTTATAAAAAGGAATATTTTGATTAAAAATCATGGTTATGGTTTTTAAATGGGTATTTGAATATTTAAAAGGTAATTATGTGTTTAATTTTATTTTAATTTTTTTAAAACAATTGTCCATCAATTGATTTCTATTAGATCACATGAAATCCTTTGTAGTATGTTATTTATTTATGAAAACATCCTATTGTGTTTTTACAACACTAACAATATATATGATCAAGGTCAAATCCCTGATAGGGTGGTGATGAGTCCTCTTTGACTACTGTCTAAGTGATGTGTGTAAACATATTACAACAATAACAACTTTACTGTGAGGGATTCTGAGCGCCTTGAACTATCATACATTTTGTAAAATAAACATTTTCTTGATTTTGTTTATATTTTAAATAAATTCTACTTCAATGAATACATCTTCACTCATTTATTTTGAATTTGTATAAACTATATTATATAAAATGTTTATTAATACATTGGTATAAATTATTTCTATCACATTACATATAAATCATACTTTATTTCAAAATATGATTTTGTAATTCCATGCCTATTTATCTAAAATTGAAATCTTTAATTTTTTTAATAAAATGTAATAGTACTTTTATTTAATCCTTGGTGAGAGCCTACGGGCCTTTTATCTCAGAACCTTCCCATGCCTTTTGGTGTATCTAAATTACTATATTCTGGGTTCGAGCAAAGGTAATGCACCATATGGAGGTGGTTTCAGTTGTTGATTATTGTTCATGGAGAGAGGTGTCTATTGAGATAGGGGAGGTTATCCTATTTTTTGGTACATCATACTTGTACTTGGGGTTTTCATATAGGTTTCAATTCATGTACTATTCTACCTATATAATTTTTGTTATATACATACTAGGTGGTTCATAATCCTTCCATTTTGGTTATGGAAATATGATTTTTACATTCATATTGTATGAATTAAATTTATTTTTTACCAACCCATGAGTATCAGGAATGCCCTCGGAATATTTGAAGACATTTTGGGTTATCCAGTTTCCAGGATATCCATACAGGTTCATGAAAAAGTGGTATACAAGGAAAAGATGTTAATCTATCCATGATTTCATTAGGTTTTTCTGTAATAAATTCATGACATATGAGGTAGTTGTGATTCAGTATATAGATAAATATCACATCAATTAGGCTCATGTCTCTATGGATGGTTTTAGGAAAGATATCTTAAGAAATAGTTATATCCCATTCCCAAATATTGATTTTCATAAGATGCATTATTATATTTCGATCAAATATATTTTTATTATTTTCAAATTTTTTTTCTATTTGAGTGTTAATTAAATGTCTTCAATGTTTTATGTTGATGTCGTGTAGTAGCATGACTCTGAGAATACGTAAAAATTAGATGCAAGATGAAGCTGCTGATGATAATTGCTAAGAAAATACTTCCACGAAACATAATCTAGTTAAAGTCACTTTTCATACTTCCCAATCTATTGGAAAGGCACATTAAATAGTTCTCATTCAAGCTCTAGTTATAATCCCTTACCTTGATATATTATGATATCATATATTGGAGTTCCTTCAATAATCCACTACTTTGGAAAATATCTAATGATCCTTCGGAGGCTATGTAATGGTTTAGTCAAATTGAGAATTTGTTTTAGTTGTTGGAGATACATGATGAAGTAGTTAAAGGGTGACACCATCATGATTAAGGGATATATCAGGTGGTTAAGAGACATGTTGTTGACAGAAAAGATGCTCAAGGGATTATGGTCGAAAGACATTATGTACCATTTCACTGAATAGTTATATCCAGAGTCGATGGTGTTATTCAAAGCTATTGATTTTTCCAAACACGGGAAGGCTGACAAATATGTGACCAGGTATCTATATCACTTTTCATTGGTTATATATTTTTTTTACCAAATATTTTATAAAATCAAAATACAAAGACTCGATAGTTCTATATGGGACTTCTAAATGATATTATTTATCATGTTTTCTTGATGAACCATCCTTCTTATTCTGATTTTATAGATAGAAAAGTTTTGGTTCATGTAGACCAGGCTAGTTAGTCATCATTGATAGGAGTTCATTTTTATCCTAGTGGTATTTCTATGAGTTCCTTCAATGGAAATATTATGAATGATGAATCTTGTGGTGGTTCTCAACAACATGGTTCTACTATAACTCCTATCTTTCCTACCATAGGACCATTAATTTTCTACTACTGGGGAAATCATGGGCATTATAAATTGGTTTTAACATAGGAACCCAATATTTGTGGATCCTACAAATGCTTAGGTCACATTCATATGTTATATAATGTATTTTACACTCTATGATGTGTCATAGGATCATTATCACCTAAAACAACTATAGTTAAATCAAATCATTCTTGGAAAAAGAAGTTCTATCCATAAGTATATAGACCTACGTTTCATCATGAAATGGAAGCGTTTATATAAGAATTTGATACCAATACAATGACTATATGAGGTATCATCACTAATGTTTCATCATGAGTGACTGTTTTATTGGATACCAGTGCATCTCATTTGTTTATTTCAACCATTATTTTTAATATGGTAAATATTTCCCTGAATATGTTTTTGTTATGAGATGTTTATTACTACACCCCAAACATTGAAGAGAGTACATGGTCTCCACAATCATACTTTTATTTTATCATTGTCAAATATCAATCATGATTGGATTTTTCTGATTCTTGACATGAAACCTCATTGACATTATATTTGAGATCGATTGGTTCATTTCTTATAAATCTCAAATTGACTGTTATTGGCAGTTCTTTGTTACCAAAATATGTGGAGTATGTTTTGTATTTGAAGGATAGTGGGTTTTGAGGTTGAGTAGTTATGGTACTGATTATCAAGATATGGGGAATGTAATATATATGTATTTTCTTTTGATATTGAGTGAGATTCTTTGAGTGGTGTTCTCCCTCAAATTGTATTTGAGCTTCCCCTTGTTTTTTCTTATGACTCTTATGGTTTTCCATAAGTAAGAGAGGTATATTTTATATTGATTTATTATTTGGTACTCAAATAGTATATATTATATGTTTCCAAATGGGGGAAGATAAAATGAAAGAGTTCAAGGCTTAGTTGGATGAAATTTTAGAGAAAGGCATCATACACCCGAGTGTGCCACATTAGGTGAAACCCATTCTATTTTCCAATAAATATTATGGGGCACTATGACTTTTTTGTACAATAGGGGAAACTCAATCACGTTACGATATAAAAATATCAATTTACACGGATTCATGAACTTTTTGAGTTGTTGAATGTTGAAATCTAGATCTCTAAAAATTCAACTTCAATCTGGTTACCATCAGTTGAGAATAAAATATTATTTCATTCTTAAAACCACTTTTTAGGGAAGGTATTACCACAATGAGTAACTTTCCATTCTATTTGGTCTAACCAATGCATCTGAATTCCTTATATAATTAAAGAAAATTAGTTTCCATGACTATCTTGATACATTCAAAGATATATTTGTGGATGAAATCCTCATTTACTCAATGTATGAAGAGGAAAATGTGAGTCAGCTAAGATAGGTTATAGAATGGTTGATAAAACATTGATTTTTTCCCATGATATCAAAATGTTATTTTTGAATTAGAGAAGTGATTTTTTTGGGACACATGTTGTTGGAACATGGTATTCATGTCTTCCCTAAAAAGGTGAAAGTTGTTATGACAACATAACAACCATGAATTGTTTTCAATTTTCAATGCCACTTGGGTATAACTAGATATTATCATTGGTTAGTAACTAAAATCTCAAAGTTATCTTATATGGTGACTAATCCAACTTTAATGGGAGAAAATGATTTACTGGGATGAAATATGATTGAGTTATTCTGTTTAGATAAAATTTATTTTTATTAATACGTTGTTATTGAATCATCATGAGGCTTTGTATGGCTACATGGACTTTTGTGATGCATCAATCTCATGTATTGGTTACACCATTATTTTTGGTGATCATGTCAGTGCCTATGGCTCTCTATAGATTATGAAACATGTGAAATATTATCAAACCCATGTAAATGAACTCACAGTTGTGATGCACATGTTTAAGAGCTGGAATCCTTTTATTTTTGTACAAAGGATTACCATGTTTTCCAACCAAAAAATCTTGAGTTATATATTCTCTCATAAAATAATGAATCTCTACTAGAGGCATTCTGTGGATCACATTACGTATTACAACATTCACGTATTAAATACACCATGGAATGGTAATGTCATCGTATATGCCTTGAGTAGTAATAATCCAACCCAATCCATGAAGGAATCACTGGAAGACTGTAACTTGATGGATCTATTTTCATAGTTATAGAGTTGAATCCATTAATTAGGGATTATGTTTTATTTGGATAGTGTTTATTTAACCACCATTCATCTCGATATTATTCTTCAAGAACATCATTCTTGATTATGAGTTCCAAAGATGTACAGAATCTTTTTATAGTGGATAGACCGTGGATGACAAGTATTTCTCCAAGAAGGGAAATATATGTTATCAAAATCATTTTGATTTATTGTTATTAGTCAAGAAATCTATTTTTTAGGATTTCAATAAGTCCTAGTGGGATGTGAACTTAGGAACCAAAAATGTATTAAATTTCATGAAATATAGATTCTAGTGGAATGGTATGAGATGAAAAAATGCGGATTTAGTCTCTCATTTTTATCCTTTACAACTAGTCTAGTTCGAGCACCAAATACCTTCGAGTTCACTTCATCCACATCGAATAATGAATTGGTAGTGCGATGAGATCTCTATGGACATTATTGGATGGCTTCCACATACAAGGAGAAAGTGGACCATGACATTTGTTGTGGTCAATATAATAACTAAATTGGATAACATTATAACTATTCATGATCTAAACATTTTTTAGAGTATTATAGTCTCTACATTGAAGAGATTTTATATTTTATATAATTACCATATGCAATATGATCTGATTGAAATCACCGGTTTAATTGTCAATTGGGGACATGCCTTCAAGAGGTACTAGTATCTTAGGTCTATTTGAGCATGGAATACCCTGCACAAAAATATGATCAGAAAAAAAGGGATATATTGATTCTTTAGGATATTCTACAATCTATCATCCAAGATTATGGTGGATCTAGGGATGATAACATGGTTCTGGTTGTTTTTTCTTAAAAAAAATGATACCATTCTATGATTAGAATGATTCCTTTTTAGGGATTGTATTGTAACGACCATAAATTTTATTAATAGAAATTCTTCTTATTCTAATTGAATGTCTTATTATGAATTATTTATATATAAAAAATTCACTTCCTTGGATATATTTTTTTGGGGCATCAAATTATCGTTAAGAATTTTTACAATTTCGGATATAGAATTTGAATAGTGATCACATGATTAGTTTAAATATATGGCTTTAAAAAATCCAATTCAGTTAGACAAATAAATCAATGACCTCATATAGTAGAATTGATCCTTACAAAGACTATTTGTTGGATCTCATAAAGGAGGTAGTGGAACTAGGCTTCCCTCTTATCCTAGCCCATGCCTAGATTCAACATGATATGATTGAACTAAATCGACTACTGGAGAAGTGAAAATTAATAGATATTACCACTCGGGTGATGTTATCTAAGTTTCCCTAAGAGTCATTCACCATCACACACCTTACCCTATTATCTCATGAAAGTATAATAAGGGGTTATTTAACTATCCCCTAGTAATATGTTTATACGGCTTATTTTTTTATAAAGAATATACATTATTTCATTATTGTTACTTTGTATACGGTTTTAATGAACAAAAAATATTTTTAGTTAATATTAAATGAAGAAATCAATTTTTATGAATTAATGTATTTTTGAATTAAATATTATTTTAATGATATATTATTACTAAAGAACTTTTTATTAATTAAAAATTACCAAATAATGTTTTTTTGAATACAATTGTATTTTTTATAATGGTCTGTAAGCTATTTATGTCAAAACCCATAAATTTTCGATAAATGTCATTTTTTATTTGAAATGTAAAAATTAACTTATTTAGAAAATTATTTAGATAAAATGATTATTATATTTTGAATCAGGATTTCAAAATTATCCAACTGTGAATTTTTTATAATTTTCCAAGAAAATAGAATTGTTGGGTAGAAATTAAATCGTGTTTAAATATATAATTAGTTTTATGACATCATAATGAACCAATAGTGATGTTATAAAATACAGTAAAGATATATTCTGAAAATATATTTTTTACCATTATAATAATTTGATTTTTAATTTTTGTGATTTATTTTACAATTCCTTAGTAGACCCTCTAAGACTTATAAATCATTTTAAATTTTTAAAATGAATTCCTTTAGAGTGTGACTCTTATCCATATAAAAAAGCATAATATTTTAATAGGATCTGACATTGGACATATAAAATAATTCTTTCCACTCCCCTTGGTAAATTCCCATGAGAAATATCATTGGTTGCATTTTGGTTTTCATTAGTTTAATGTGTAGTGTCCACAACCTAAATAATAATGAATTTTCCCTCTTTTCCTATTAAAATCCAACCAAGATCCAATATATCTTCTCTAAAAACCCTTAGGTAACGTCCCTACTCTACCATACTCTCTCTAGAATCCTCCTAAGGCTCCCCAATCTTTCAATAATCCTCTCTTAATTTCCTACCAACCCTTTGGGATCACACTTCTAAGTAAGGGATTTCTTCCATTCTTATTTTGGTCAAACTTTATTTATGTTGTTAAACCCTCAAATATTAAATTACAATGGTTGGGGTATGATTTATAACATCCCCCATACAACACTATATATGATTTAATGATGAGATACCTCTTTTTCTCTAATTAATGCCTCTCATGTACACCAGTTACCATGCCGAAAATCTGTAATGAATTTTTCTTTTCTCATTTACATTCTTGAAATTCGTATATATTAAGCATCTAATTTACATTAAACGTATGGGGATATTATGTTACATGGCCCCATTACCATCCATTTCATGTTTAAATGATTAGATACTCCTTTATATATCATCAACCCATTTTACGATTAATATTTTACGTCGTTATGCTGCCAAAGTTACACCCAAATTTCCTATGCCAAAATCCTAATTTAAATGAATACCATTCCAAATTCATATATCAAAGGTATTCACCTTTATAAACATGTACTTGTTGATTTTGAACATAAATTTATGTATTCCACATCTCTAATTCGTGTAATAAATTTTGATTTTTAATGAATCTATATTGTATGATCCTTGTGGCACACTTATTCATGAAATAAAATGTTTATATAGGGCGCACCTTGATAGCACCCCAATGCATTGGGTAATGATTAGTATCATGATATGCCATGTGCTATGAGAGTTTAATCATGCTAATTAAAATTCAATGAAGATTTAATCATGATAATTCATGTGTAATGAGTGTTTACTCATGCTTCATGTTCAATGAGCCTTGGATCATGTTAATATCAAGTTATGTTTTGTTTCCACATTTCTAGGTTGTTGTAATGATGTTATGTCATTTCATTAAGTTCATGTTTCTCTTTTGATCCATTTTTTCCAATTTTATATTATGTATTTTAGTCTTATTTTTATTCCTTCTTTACTCTATTACTGGGCTTTATTACTCACCCATTTCTTATTTTTGTCCTCAGGTTATCCCATGCAAGGAAAAGTATGAGGTACTGTTGTGGTCATGTAGAATATGTTTTCAATAATGATGCTTTTTTGTCTTAAGTTGTCATATAATGTCACTATGATCTCAAGACACTATTCCTATTGATCCTTGGAGCGTTCATAAGTGAATTATTATGTAATAAACCTTGTTAATGTGTATAAGAAACAGGAGGGTGGTTATAGTTGGTATCAGAGGATAGGTTTAGTTATTTCAAATATTAGGTTTAGAAAATCCTATTGAATGACATAAGGATAAGACTATGAATAATAAAAAAATCCCAAAATTTGGAGAGTATATTGTAAGTGATTTATCTAGAACATACATCAATATTTTGATGAGAACAATTAAAGGCGGCTATGGCACATATGTATGTTGGGGTAAAACCCAAAAACACCTCTTTGATCTAGACTGAAATGGGAACTGGTGCATGAAAATGGGCCGTGATGCACTATTGTTTATGACACTCTTAAGAGATATTCTTCAGTAAATTAATAATCATAGTATGAACCATTATTATGAGAATAAAAAAATTCCCATAAGAATATATTTTGTGATGTAGATCATGGATAACAAAGATTAATGTATATAAATTCATAGGTTAAGGAAATAAATGTAAATTATTAGGTATCTCATTTTGTGTTTGGATTCCCCATTATGGGTTACCCCTAAATTTCCTTTTATTCCATCCAATGGCTGGTAATTAGAGGAAAAATGATAACAACTCATGTAAAGATCAATGTGATTATTGTTCTAATGATATGGGAGCGAGAATAAAAACAATTCATGATACTCTATTAGCTAACTCAAGCATTCAATAGAAACATGGGTCTAGAGGAACGTCCAACCTCACTGTAAGAAAGAAAAAGCTTTAATTGAGATCATCTTGAGAAAAAGGTCTCTTATATCTAATGGATCATCATATCCCTCAATCACTGAACAATTTATCAAATTCATTGAAAAGATATTCTCCATCATTGAATGTTCCGAAAAAGAGACGGTTTTTCTGGAAACTTATTGTATGGTGGGTAAAGTTGATCGATGGTGTACATTGATAGATAATATGAAGCCTATGGAAGAGATCGAGGTGTTGGAATAGAATTATTTTTGGAAAATGTTTTTCAATATATATTTTCATCGCACCTAAAGAATTAATATGTAATGGTACATCTCTTCCCTCAAGATAAAAATAAAAAATATCTATCATTGTGTACTAGGAAAACACCACAAGGATTGTACGATATGCCTCTAGCTTTGTCATTACCCTAAAAAAATGGTTGACTGCATTTTTTGTGGCATATAACCTAGCCTACAGAAATACCTAAATATCCATGACTTTGATATCTATGAAAATAATTTATGATGTTCCATCATCGTCAATATGAAGTTTGGCGAATCTCACCAGTATCATGGGGATATGAAGTATAAGGTGGACATTAATTCCATCAGTCTCATGGATAAATCCAATGGTGATATGAAATTTCAGCACCACGCATGCCAAATGGGCAGAAAAAAGCACCCATGAAATTTTCAGATGGGGATGAATAAATTCTTTAGTTGTAGAAGAGAAGGGAACCTAGTCATTAACTGTCAACAAGAAAAACCCGCTATTGCATCAAAGGATTGGATCACTCCATTTGACCTTTAATGTGTTTTTCATTGCTTAAACTATAAAGAACCAGGGAACTTTTCTAACCAGTTCCCTATGCCACGGGTTTTTGAGGGAAACCAATAGCCTCCATGGTATAAAGGTTCAGCTTTTTCCATCACTACCACTAAAGAGAACTCCGACAACAAAGTGGCAATAGGTAAGCTAGTTATTCAATCAATAATAGAGAACTTACTTTTTGATTCTAGTTATACTAATTATTTTATATCTTGAATGTTTAGTAGAACAATACCAACACCACCCCAAAATCATGGAAGTAATGATGTTCAAGAGAACGACAAATTGGACAATTATTTCATCCCATGAATATACCTAATCCCCTATCACATTTTGTGTATTAAACTTCCCAGAAAACCTCATCATACTCCCCAGGGTGAAATTTTATGCAATTATCAACATGGATTTGATTTCTGCATACAGAGCCTACATAAATTTCTGTGGGAGGGAAATCACTCTCTATAGGGAAAATCGACCAGTTATTCTGTTCAAGTGAAAGCAGGAGGATGAATCTTCTATAGAAACATCATCTCAAGTGTGGATATTAATTCCCTATGAGCATTTGTATCTTACTCAGATGATTTAGTACAAGGAAGAAAGAAGACATAAAGACATGACTATTGTAGAATAATTCACTAAAGTGTTTCCCAAGGAATTTTCTAGTCTTCCTCTTAGAAGAGGTGTTGAATTATTGAGTGATCTTATACCTGGGGAATTTCCAATAACCATGACTCTTTTAAGAATGGATATTTTGGAGCTTGAGAATCTAAAGAAACAACTACAAGGGAATCTAGATAAAAGGATTATACACCCATGTGATTCACCATGGGATGTACCAATCATCTTCATTTTGAAAAAGGATGGGTTAGTACACCTTCTCGTTGAATATTATGATGTCAAAAAAATAACGATAAATATTAAATATCCTCATCCCTGAATTGATAACAAGTTTGATGATATATATGGAGAAAAATACCTATCCAAGGTGGATCTATGGTCGGTATGTTACCATGTATGGGTGAAAAAGGAGGATATACCAAAGGATTCTTTTGTTACACCATATGGGAACTATGAAATCATATTAATGCTTTCCAGACTCACTAATGCTCCAGTAATCTTCATGGAATTGAAGAATAAATATATTTAAGATTACATCGTCAAATTTGTTGTAGTATTTATAGATGATTTTCTAATATAATCCAAAACCACAGTGGAGCATGTGGAGCATCTAATCACTATACTAGAGACCTTGAGAAATGATAAGCCCTATGAAAATTAATGAATGTGTGAGTTTTGGTTAAAGGAAGTCTCATTCATGGAACATATCATCACTAGGAATAGAATATCTTCTTGATCCATCCAAGATAGATGTAATTGAGGGATGGTTTATGCCAACATCCGTGAGGGGTATCCTTTGCTTCCTATGGTTAGCCGGATATTATAACCAATTCATGAGAAATTTCTCATGGTTTTCAAAACCTCAAACCATGCTATCTTAGAAGAGAGTCATGTTTTATTGGAGTGATGGATGTGAATATAGCTTAAAAGAGTTGAAAATAAGGCTTATCACTATACTCGTTTTCACACTACCCACATGTTGAGAACATTTTATGGTATTTAGTGATGCTATGGAGAAGGGTATGGTCTGTGTGTTAATGAAAATTGAAAAAATCATTGCCTATGCTTCCAGGAAATTGAAAGTTCATGAGAAAAAATATCCAACACATGATCTGGAGTTGGTTGCAGTAATCTTCACTTTCAAAATTTAATGACATTACCTATTTGGGGAGAAGTGTGAAATATATGCAGATCACAAAAGAATCATGTATATATTCACACATTAATATTTGAACATGCCCCAACAAAGATGGTTAGAGCTAATCCAAGACTATGACTGATAAATCCATTACTACCATGTAAAACGAACAAGGTGGAAGATGCTCTATGTATAAAGGATACAATGATTCAATCATTTATGAGAATTTAAAAGTATCCAATATTCATTGATTTTATGAAGATGTACATGGGAATGATAAAAAAGGTAACATCATCAATAAATTCACAAACAATTTCATAATCATCTCTTTTGGAATAGTTAAAGGATGCTCAAAAGGATGATGTGGAAATTCAGATGAAAGTAGAAACTATCAAAGAAGAGGAATACTTATAGTTCAATGTTAATGAAAAAGAAATTGTGAGATATGGGACCAAATTAGCTCTTTTGACAAATCTAGAGTTAAAGAAACAACTTCTGGATGATGCACATAGTTTGAATTTCTCTATTCACCTAGGAAACACAACGATGTATTCAGCTCTCTAAGAGAATTATTGGTGAGATAACATGAAGAATGAGATCACTGAGTATACATAAAAGTGCCTGGTATGTCAGAAATTGATGTTTTAGAGGCATAAATATGAGGGGGTGATGCAATCATTACCCATAAAAATATTGAAATGGGATAACATAACCAAAGACGTTTTCACCAAACATATGAAGAAATCCATATAAAATAATGATATCTGGGTTGGTTTGGATAATATTAAAAATACTTCACACTTCATATCAATTCGATATGATTTCTTATTGGAATAACTATCACAAATGTATATCTAAGAAGTGGTAAGGCTATATTGAGTTCCACTATCTATTGTATCTAATAGGGATCAAATATTCACCTATATGTTCTGGAAGAATATCCAACACACTTTGAATACAGAGCTGAAGTTCAGTATAGATTATCTACCTCAAAATGATTTCAAATTTGAGAGGACTATCCAAACACCTGAGAACATGTTGACATCATGTTCAATGGACTTCAATGGAGGATATGATAAAAATCATCCTCTGGATGATGTATCTTCAAATAACATTTTCCACTCAGGCATCCAAATGGCTCCCTATAATGAACTTTATCATAGTAGGATCAGAATACCATCATGTTGGGATGATGTTGGGGAGAGAAAACCCATATCTATAGATAAGATCAAAGAAATTATGGGGAAGGATACGACTATTCAGCTGCACATTAATGATGCTCAAAGTCTACAAATGAGTTATGATGATAACTGTCGATGAAACCTTGAGTTTGATGTTGGAGACATCGTATTTCTCTTCATATCATAGGGGAATAGAGAAATGAGATTTTGGAAGAAGGAAAATCATAGTCCAGGTACATTAGCACTATTGAGATCCTTGATCGCATTGGATCAGTGGCTTATCGACTAGTACTTCCATCGAACCTGTCTCAAGTACATGATCTATTCTATGTTTCACTCTTGAAGAAGTATATACATGACCAATATAAAGTACTCAATCTAGAGGTGATACTATTGGAGAATGACCTCTCATATGAAGGGAATTCAGTGATGATCTTAGATCATAGGGAAAAAGTTATATGAAATTAGACAATTCCCCTCATCATGGTGCTATTGCGAAACCAAAAGTTTGAAGAAGCAACCTGGGAATAAGAGGAAGGGATGAACTAGAGTTACCCTCATCTATTTTAGAGTTGGAAATGTAAATTTTGAGGGATGAATTATTTAATGGGAGAATATTTTAACCACCCTCCATTTTGTTAATTAAAATCTCGTTGATATAATTAAATGTCTTATTATATAAAATGGTTATATAAAACATATGCACTTCCTTGGTTTAATGTTTTTGGAATTTTTAAATACTGTTAAGAATTTTTATCATTACTAATATATTTTTTTTACAGTGATCATATAATTTTTATAAATACTGGGCTTTAACAAATACTATTTACTCAGACAATGGATGTGATGACCTCATCCAATAGAATTACTCCTTATGAAGCCAATTTCTCAGTTCTCAGAATAGAGGTAGCTTCAGAGGTCTTTTATCATGTCAAAGCCCAATACGTGCTTCGACATGTTAAAATTGAATGAAATTTCTTACGTGAGAAGTATAAATTAATAGTATTTACCACTCTAGAGATATTATTCATAAAACCCAAAGATTATGTCACCATCAAACACCTTGCCCTTAAGTCTTATGCGGGTTTTATAAGGGGTTTTGTAAAAATACCCTAGAACTAGTATTATTGATTTATTTTTTCTATAAATAAAATATATTCATTATTTTATTGTTACTTTCTAAATGGTGATTAAAGAACCAATAATATTTTTAGTTAATATTCATTAATGAAAACTATTTTTGATGAATTAATGAAATTTTTTATTAAATAATTTTTTAATAAAATATTATTACTAAATTACTTTTTATTAAATTAAATCATTTTATAATTGTTTTATGAATACACTTGTAATTTTTGTTATGTATTGGAAATTATTTTTGTCAAAACCCATCAATTTTTTATAAATATCAGTTTTTATTTTAAAAGTATAAATTCACATATTTATAAAATTATTTTTATAAAATGAGTATTATTTTTTTGAATTAGGATATTGGAATTATCCAAATGTGACATTGTCATATTTTTCTGAGATATTTGAATTATTGAGTAAATATTAAATACCATTTAAATATTTAATGTGTTTTATGACATCATAATCACCTAATAGTGATTTAATAAAATATTATAAAATGGAAATTCTTCTAATATATTGTTTTCCTTTAATTTAATGTGATTTAATATTTTTTGTTTTATTTTACAATGCGTTAGTGGAACCTCCAACACATATTAAACATTTAAAAATTTTAAAATGATTTCCTTGAATGTGTGAATCACCTCCACATAATCAAGCCTAATATTTTAATAAGTGTGGACATTGGCCTTGTAATTTAATTTTTTCACACCCCTTTGTGAAAAACGATTAGAAAAGGCCATGTTGTGGTTTTTGTTTTTGAATTTTTTAATGTGTAGTTTCTTAAACCTAAATAATAATTAATTCACTCCCTTACTATATAAACATGCCCAAGATCCCACTTATCTTCACTCAAAACCCTTGGAGAATGTCCCTACTCAGACCTACTCTCTCTATAATTATCTCAAGTCCCCCAATCTCCTGTGAAGCCTCTCTCAAGCCCCTTCCAAGCCTTTAGGATCACACTTTCAAGTATGAAATTTCATCCATTCTTATTTTTGTCCAAATTTCATTATGTTGTAAACCATTTTTCAATTAAAAAACTTGGGGTATGATTTATCACCTCCCCATAATAACCTTCTTATATTTGAGGGATTATATAACAATTTCACTGTCATTAATGCCTACCATGTACACTCGTTACCATGCCAGAATTCTGTGAAGAATTCCCCCCTCCCATTTTGGTTCATGAAATTATTTTATATTATGAACCTAAATTACATGACACATGTTTGGATATTATGTTCCATGAACCCAGTACTATTAATTACATTAATAAATGATTAAATACACCTTTTTCTCTCATCAACCCATTTTAAGATTTCTATTTGACGCCATTACACTTCTGAAGTTACACCAATATTACCCAGGACAAAATCATCTTATAAGTGAATACCATAACCATTTCTCTATCAATGGTATTCATATTTATGCACATGTAAATTTAAATTGAGGAATTACATTTATGTATTGCACATCTCTTATTTGTGGAATAAATTATTTTGTTTAATTAATCCATGTGGAATTATCCATGTGGCACACATATTCATGAAATGAAATGTTTATAAAGGGTGTGTCCAAATAGCCATCCATGTTATTGGGTAATGATTAGTATCATGATCTGTCAAGTAAAATAAGATTTTAATCATGATAATTCAAGTTTAATGAGCCTTGGATAATGATAATATCTTGTTATGTATTGTTTCCACATTTCCATGTTATGATAGTCATGGTATATCATTCCTTTATGTTCATATTTCTCTTATACTCCCATGATACGATAAATGCCCAAGATGTATTTTATTATTCATGTTATTCATTGTTTACTCCTTTAATAGGATTTGTAGATCACCCCTTTCTTATGTATTTCCTCAGGTAATCCCATGAATTGATAAGTACGAGGGAATGTTGTGCTCATATAAAAGAAGTTTTCAATAAAGATATTGTTTTTTATATTTTAAATTATCTTGTAATATACCAAATTTTCCAAGACACTAGACCTCTCTATCATCAGAGTTTTAATAAGTGAATGTTTGTGCAATGAATCATTTTAATGTTTGTGATAATGAGTAGGGTTGTTATAAGTATGGTCGGCCTTTTAAATCTCTGTAATGTTTGTTGGAGATTGGTGATGATTCATTATTATGACATATCATGGATCCAATGAAGAAAGCAAAGATTCGGATGATTCCTCGGAGAATGTTGATAACACAAATTTGGTATATGTATTTTTTTGATCTTCACCATAGACCAATGGAATTTAAATTTGGTGAATAGGTGTTCTTAAATGTTTCACCCAGTTTGAGTCATCGATGACATGGGAGGAAAGGGAAACTTACTCCTCATTTCGTGGGACTGTTTGTGTTTTTTGAGAAGGAGGGGAAAATATCTTATTATTCAAAAATTATACCATATTATTGGTAGATAAATAAAATGTTCCATGTACTGTAACTACAAAAATATCTTTTTGATCCATCTCATGTTTTGAGATGGAGTGATCCTAAGGTTGGACCAAATTTATCTATGACTAAACATCCAATATCTATAGATGATTCTGAAAATATGCTACATCATGGTAGGATGATACAATTTGTTTGAGTTCTATGGAAAAATAATATTTATTCTCATGGGATGTGGGAGAGGGAGGCACTAATGAGACAACAGTTGCCTCATGTTTGTAACATTTATGAATCTTAGTTGGATTTGTAGGGAAAAACGTTTCTATTGTGGGGAGTTGTTATCTTCTTGTTACTATTTTCAGGTATTCCCTACCCCTTTCTTGGATTCATGCTTTGGTTGGTCATTATCTTGGGGGTTTTTTTGAAATAATTTTTGGAATTTTTAATGTTTTGTTGTTGTTCACAGTTAGCTCATAGTTTTCCCAAACTGTGCACCCTCTCATTAGAAATAGTGTGATAAAAAATAGAGGGGGTTTTCATGTCTATAACATGGTTTGTAAAATCATTCAAACACTTATGAAAAACCACACACCTTTGACGAAAGGTCTACATGAAAATTTCACATGGTTTCTAATAGTGTAGTCTTTCCTAGATAATAGTGCATACTGTATATAATTAATCCGAAAATTAGTTTCATAAATCATGAATCCCTCATTAAAGTAATTAGTGGTCCTGTATGAACCTAATGCATTTTCATCTTCCTTGGAGGCTCCCAATATGTTATTTTTCCCATTTATACACCTCCAAAAGTGAATCATTTCTAGGATAATAACATTCAGTCTCTTCTCGTTATGTTTTCTCTTATTATATTCATTCTCTCAATATTTATTCTATCATCCATGTAATTTTAAAGATATATGTCTTGTTGTAGGAACTTATTCCCATTTTATTGGATATTGAATATGGGTTCATTCTTGGATGTCATTTGCTGACAGTCTTTACTGATGTCTCTCTATTAGGGATTTTTGTTTCAAGATCCCATGAAACCAAGGTAGGTGGTTCAATTTAGGATAATCAATTTGAGTAACCCTAAATTTATTTATTTAAATTAAATAGTTTGATTAGAATTAAATTTCTTTTTGTTGGTTTATCAAAAACCCTATTCCATTGATTTGGTGATTTTAAATTGGATTTGACATAATATTGGGGAAAACCCTCAATTCCATTGAATTGGGTGTGTTTTAAAATTATATGGAATATTGATTAAATTAAAATGTTGAATTTAAATTTATAATTTGAACTGTTAAATTAATATGATGAAATGTATTTCAAATTGTATATTTAGAAATTGGATTAAAATTGGTTTTCCTAGAGACCTGGTGGTTTTCTATTTGTAAAATAAATGTTTTCAAAAAAACGCAATGTTTTTGTTATTAAATGGAAATTGGAAATTTAAAATTTTATTGTAGGATTAATTGAATTTTAAATAGTTTAAAAATGATCTAAGTATTTTCTTTATTTCTATTAAATCACATGCAATCCTAGGTAGCTTGTGATTAATTTGGTACATCACCCTATTGATGATTTATAACACTAAAAATAAATAATCAGTAGGTCAGACCCCTGATGGGATGGTGATGAGTTCTTTTTTTCAACTATTTGAGGAAAAAGTATACATATTTTTCTATCATTACAAATTTAGTTTGTCTAATTCCACTTCCTGGAACAATTATAAATTTTGTAAAATTATCATTTTTCTCATTTGTTTATATTTTAAATAAACTTCATTTTTTGTTGTGAACTTAATTACTCATATTTATGAATGTATATAAATTTTTTATATAAAATAATTATTAAGATATTTGTTAAAATAATTTCTTGAAATGAAATGAAAATTATGGGTTTTTAAATTTTCTTTTGAATTTCAATGCCTATTTATTTAAAATTAAATGCTTCACTTTGGTTGATTTAATGGTTAAATATTTTTATAGAATCCATGGTGAGACCCTATGAAAATTTAGCTCACACCCTACATGTTCCTTCACGAGTTTTTAGACTATCTTCTTCAATGTTGTATAAAGGGTAATGAACCACATGTTGGTGTTTTTATTAGTTGATCCTTTGGTGTGGAGAGTGGTGTCCAATGGTATATGGGTTGTGATCCTATTTTATGGTACTTTTTAAGTGTACTTTTGTTAATCAGACCTGCTGAAATTCTTTTATAGTTCTCGTTCCAGAGATTTTCTTATATAAATAATGAATTTTTTATATTTCTTCTTTTCTGAATGTGGAAAATTATTTCACACATTCACATTATATTATTCAAGGTGCTTTTCATCATCCTATGGGGATCAAGAACGTCGTTTGGGCTGTCTTAGGATTAGCTCGGTTATCAAGGTAGTAGGGTATCTATGGTGGTTCATGAAAAATAAATTTTATGTAATAATTATACCTATAACATATGAGTAAGAATATTTCAAATAAATTTAATTCTATTTGAAAATGGTCGTATGTGTTTTTTTGAAGCTAAAGTTAGCAATCACGAAAGAATGCGAGATGATGAAAAGATTTTACCACCTAGTAATTTTCTTGTCAAACCCATTTGTTGTTAAAATTCAAATCGAAACATAAAATACCAATAATTATGAGTAAATAATGATATTAAGGGAAAAAATTGGAAGTATATACACTAAACATTATAATTAAGAGGTAGATTACTCATTTATCTAACATATGTAAAAAAGTGAGATAGAAATCCCTTACCATGAATTTATTTTTGGTTTGACAACATTTAACTTATTTTATAATAGTTTCCCGAATTTTATTAAAATATAATTTACCATATTTATATTTATTAGATCTTATATAGTCATTTTAGAACATATCATATCCCATTTCTTAATAATATTTTGACATTTTTATCATTTTGTGCATTAATTTACTTGATTTTATGAATGTTTTGACTGTTGTTTTTATAATGAAAGATATATCATGATTTAATAATATTAATAATTTAATTCCTTATTTAGGTGATATTATATATATATATATCTATATAATAACACTTAAAATATGGATATGAAAAATGAAATGCACCGTTCTTGAAGACGGTAGGTCGAAAATACACATGAACGCTTCATCCATTTCTATGAAGTATTAAAAAATTAAAAATAAAATATATATATTTATATTATAGTTATATTATAATATTTATTTCATATTCTTCACAAATTTTTGTTAAAATAATCTTTAATTCATTCCATTTATAGAATAAAGGAATCACATCACTCTGAGGAGGCAGTAGTCAACACGTCAAGAAATGTACTTATTTTATTCCCACAAAATGGAAATCATAAAGTTACATGTTATATTAAAATAAATTAAAAATAAAGTTATCAAGAATATATTATATAAACAATAAATACATAATTATTCGAACCGTTAATGGTGGTAATGGATGATATAATTACATGGGTTCACAAGACTGTAGTCTACCTATAGACATGAACAAGGATTTCATATCCCATTTCATGGATGTGTGTGAAATTATAGTATGAACTATTATAATAAAAAATATCATTATATTTTAGATATGTAGTATATTATATAATCTGTTTATAAAAATAAATTAATTGTGGGAGAAGTAAATGAGGCAAAAGTGATATTTGTAGAATGTTACCTCTTATTTTATTTAATCCTTTTAGTTTATATGAAAATATTTCCTTGGTATGATCTATTCAAAAAATTTAGCTTCTAGGAGTGTGGTATTGATGTTGGGATATTAGTTTCAAAGTTTATGGATGATAAACATGGCTTGAGGTGTGTAAATATGTATCAGGGGTGAGTTTATTTTTATTGGGGGGGTGGAGTGTCATTCTTGTCAATATGAAAAGGTAAACACTATTGAGCGGAATCTCCTACGTAATGTGCCTCCATTAATGAAAATAATTATGTAAGAGGTGGGTATATAGTATAAATAGTTCATGAAATTAGGTTTAGGACTTGTATGTAGGTAATTAGTTTCCTTATATTTAAGGTTTAGTCCCCTGTTAAGCTTCATTTTACCTTAATCACTGTAATTATGTTTAATTACTTTCATTAATATTTTTTTGTCAAAAATAAGGTGAAATTATATAAATTAGAAATTATTCTTAATCTAAACCTGGAATTAATTTTTCTAAATACCAATCATATATGTTTCTGAAATTAATCGCACAAACGGGACGATAAAGTGGGTTTTTAATGTAACATTTTCAAAAGTCTAAAATGTTTTGATAACAATTTCAATATGAAATTGATTAAAAATACACAAATTTATTTAATTAATTTATTATTTACTCTTTAACAATTAAAACCAAATTAAAATATAACATAACTCATTAAATAATTTACATAATAAAAAATTTTCAATTAAAATTCAGTATTTTTTAGTGTTCATCAAAAAATGAAACGTCATAGAAAAACACCTAAAATTGACACTGAAATTTATTTGAATTTCATATATTAAAAATTACGATAATTTTGGAATATAATATTTTTAAGTGTTTCGAAATAAATTTCTAAAACAGGGGCTTCCTTAAATTGCGGAAAAATTGTCTTAATAAAAATATAGGTTCTTATGCGTAATATTTGGATTACACTTATCTCAAGACTATAATATATAATGGATGAATTATAAAAAAATTTATATATAATATATATTCTTATATGATTGTGAATAAAATTCATAACTAGAAATTTAACTGCTAGGTTGTATCTTATTATATTAAATAATAATGTTTTAATATTATATTATTGTTTAGTAAAACTCATTCTTTTATATAACACAAGTCATCAAAGAAAAAAATTGTTGTGTGAGATTCAAGATAACATTGTTTTTCATGAATTTCAAGCTGTATAATATAGTAAATTTATTTTAAAAGGTTTATAATATAATAATGTAGTGGGATGTTATATTCTCTTCAATACTTAGTGTTGTGTGTCAAACATGCTATCAAATAAAATGTTCAAACATTATATTTTCATGGAGTTACAACTTATAAATATAATATATATTTAATGTGAAATAATATAATAAAATAGAACTAAAAATAAAAAAACAGAAATAAATAAAAATTTAAAACAACGAAATTTAGTATATTAAAAGAAATTGATATGAAAGAACCTAACATGAAAAACCTAAACTGACCCATCCTAACCTGACTAGATCAAATTTCAAAAAAAATAACCATACAACAAAAGAATAACCAAAATAACTGATATGAATATATTCATGTATACCAATTCAAAATATATTGATATGTTCCATAATAAATACAACTATTGTATAAATAAATAATAAGAATATAATATAACCCATGTAAATTGACAAAAAATATTGAAATTAAATTTATCAAGACTGCATTAAGATGAATGGATTATACCATAAATAAAATAAATAATGTATCATAAACCAAAATCAAATAAAATAGAACAAAAATAAACTACCCTAACTATTAAAAATAATAAATCAATGTTACCTAAACTGAAAAAGAAAAATTACTCCAAAACTAACACCACCAAAAAAACACTTTAACTCAAACATACATAATCTATATAAACTAAATTTAAATAGAAAATAACTAATTTAGTTCAACATGATATAGAAATAATATAAATAAAATGAAATGAACAAAACTAAATTATCAAAAATATACTTGACTGAATTTTACAATAGTTTATCCAAGCATAAAAATATTACATATAAATTGAAATATCACATTTTACTAATAATATAATTACCATATTCCAGGATATCATTATATGTTTCTTCTCAAATAATACTTTTATTTATTCTTAATATAACATTATTAATATAATTCAATCATACTATATTTTAAACGATGTGTTAATCCTTGTAGTGTAGCCTCTTACATGCATCCATAATAATACAAAATTACTATATCATATCCTATGTTAGAACTCAGGTTACATCAACTTCATATTCCTATATTGATCATTTAGAGATAATCTCCATCAGAATAAATATATGTTATATCTGGACTAGTCAATTTTTTTAAAAATACATACGGAGAGAGGATTATTTTTTTATGGTAGAATTTTATAATATATTTTATAAACTAATGGACTAAGATTATATTAATTGTTTCCTTGAGCCTTGTGTGCCCAATGGCCTCATGCGTATATCCCCAAATTCCATATTCATCCTTCTAGAGGATATGTATTATGATTATTAGTGGGGATACTATCCCTCATCACCAAAGTGTAGAAAATCTATAATAAAATAACATACAAGTTGCAGATATAGTAATAATAATCTTATAATATAATAACTATAGGAATGGATAACAATACTAAGATGGAATCTCAATTAAAATTATGATACAATTTCTGTTCCGATGAAATCAACAAAAATAGGTCAACATTAGTACATTACAATAAAAGTTTCCAAAATACAAAAAAGAACAAAATCAACGATCCCCAAATATCATCACAACCCTCATCTCAGCTTCGTACTCCCCTACTACTAAGAATCATCCAACATCACCCCCCATACTATGGGACTTCTCATATCTCTACCTTCATACAAAAAGTCTATTCAGGTACGCAACGATGTCCCAAATGAGGTGTGAGATTCAATACCTTCAGGTAACCACCAAAAGATTTATAATAGTCTTATATGTTTTTTATAAAAATAAATCAATGTGAATGAAAAAAGGAAAACAATAAAAATGTGAACATTCCCTTATCATGTGAACTACTACAAGAATGTTAGATGAAACTAGCATTTTAAGTATAACTATAGAACAATTTTAAAGATCCTAATAGGACATCAATAATAGAAACATTATTAACCAACATGGAATCACTATACATCTATACATGTTGTCTCATCCATGGAATTTCCATACAACCTGATGTTTCAAAACATTAACAACTGAGTCGTTCAACCAATGATAACATTTTTCTCAAAACCATGAGGTATAATCAATGATTTAATCAATTATGGGATATAACCATGGTCTATAAGACAATGAAATTCTACCCAATTCATATGATCATCTCAATAGAAACTTTGTTATGAGCTGTCTCGCATACTAGGAGAATGACATACCTAACATGTCCTATTTGATTTCAAGAAAGATTGATCCAAGAGGTATCAAGGCCTAAGGCATCCCAAATAATCATTGCCTAAAGACAATACTTTATCCAAATATCTACAACCACATTCACGATATATGAAGAAAATTCCTTGGAATCTAATGACAAGATTCAATATTTCATACCATTATCCAATTCAAAACATATGATTCTACCCACTCATTCTCCCATTCACATTCAATTTCATCTATTGACTGAACCCACTCATATATGACAATTAAAATTCTAAGTAAACTAATTATAATACACACTCATTATTAAAAATTCATATTTAAACATATCACATGTGATAAAACAATCATTTCCACATTTTCTAAGTAATAAATATTAGAAAGTTATATTCAATATAACCATTTAATCATGCATCACATGATATTGGAGGAAACATCTCCAGAAAAGCCATTTTATTCATTTTATTTATATATAGGATTCATTTTACTAGGAGACCATTAGAACACACTCTTTGTGTCATCCAAAAATAAATACAATAAAGGGAACTCCCCATGGGTGGCCTTGGATAGGTCAAAAAACAAACAACACATCTCAGAGGAATGTGATGGTATCCATAAAAGGTTTGATAACACCAAGTTCAATTAACTAATATAATATCAAGGTAGTGTCAGAATGTCCATCAAACAACACAATGGTAGGTTTTCTAATAAAGAATCATAACCTAATTAAAATGAATAGTCAACATTCCATATCTTTGTAATCATGATCACAACCAATATCAACTCCAAATTTGACTTAAATAAGTGGAAAAATGAAGATTGTATGAAGAACATGAAATAATGGAAAATCAACTTGCACCTAAATAACATTATCAATAAGTGGATGAATGATGAACGAATACAAATGGATCGAGTATTTGCCAATGTGGATCCCATTCGTACATGATTCTGATATTGGTTGGATGATTTGTCTCAAATAAGATTATAGTCATTGTTAATAGCTTCAGAATGGTGATCTTCTATATGTTGATTGAATGAGATATTTTAAGTTAACAAATTATTTAATTGGAATTAAAATAATAAAATTTAACTAAATTAAAGAGGTCAAAAGGTTTAAGACCAATATTTTAATACCCAAGGACCAACCATGAATGGTTAGATATAGGAGAAGGGACCATAGATGGTTACCTCCCACAATTTAACTAACTATGTAGAATGTGTGAAAAATCACCATGTTGAAATGTTTTTATATGGTCACATGGTTGTGTGGAATAACTCACATGATATGGACTAATAGTACGGCAACCCCTTACTCTCTTACCATCATTCTGAAGGTCTTTTAAACTGTGTGGCATATCCCGCAAGATTCAGAATAACAATGTTTAATAAATGTTTTCTGCCAAAAAACTAGGGGTCTAGGCTCCAAACAAGCCCCAAAACCCCCCGACAACACCGTAACTCCAAATTGAATTCCACTTAGACCATATTTATGCATTTAAAATAATTAACAAGTATCCATACCTTTTAAAATTTTCTATGTAATTATAATATCCCCCATAGGTAAATTAATCATGTGAAATTCCCACCGAAGGGTGTTCATGATTCATATGAGAAAAACTATAGCCATTGAGCACATACATCAGTATCATACTCCTCAGTTTCTTATTGTAACTGGTCATAGTTCCATAACACCATTACAAAAGGAAATGGATGACTAATGAAAATATTCACTCTCCAATCAATGATACGTATCAGATGCACCTCAAGGGACTCGCCAACTTGTAACTCATCCTCCTTAGTATGAAAATAATGATATGGGTCTGAGAGATAGTGGAACAACTAAGATACATGGAATTAATCTGTCATGGATCAGTACCTCTTTGGTAACCGCAATTGATAAGATTAGATCCAGAATCTACCTAGAATCTCGAATGTCTTGATATATCATGGTGAATGATTACCAAGTCTCCTACTCCTCTTATGTCTCCAACTCAGTGAAGTACATAATAAAACCAAATCCCACACGTCAAATTATTGAGTTCATATGCATTAATTAGAGTATGGATTATTTCATCATTTTATATCATCCATCTACTTTTTAACCAACTGGACCTAATAAAAAATATCCTACCCCAGACTGGGTCACTGTAATGCTGTCGCATCTACCCATAGAGAGAACAGGGGTGATCTTCATGTCTTACCATACAAATCCTTATAACTGTCAATTTGTATAATTTTGTGCTAAGTTGTATTCTATGGGAAATCAATTGAGGAAAAAGTATCCTCCCAAGATCCCCCGTAATCTATGAAAAATTTTCATAACATGTAATCAAAAACATGTATTATATGCGCTAACTGGAAACTAGTTTGAGGGTGGAAGAATATTCTTATAAGTTCATGTGTATCCAGTTCCCTATAAAAAATCTTCCTAAAACAAGATGTAAATCATGAATCCTTATCTAAAATCATAGTGCACAATACCCCCATAGATTTTTACAATCTCATGGATATACTAAATCATACGTACAACTATACTAAAGATCTATTTTATCAGAAGAAAATGATAGATCATCGTGTGTCTATCAATAGAAACAAATAAAACACCACTACCTCAAGGTGAACTCACTAATTAGTTCATGAAATCCATTGGGTCATCATTTCATTTCCACTCTGAAATATGTCACTGTTGTAAAATTACAACTGGTCACAGATGTTCTTCATTCACCTTAGGATTGTTGGAACATTTCATAACAAAACTAACTACCTCTCTTTCCATACCTGAACGCCAGTGCTGACTCTGTATGTAACAATACAACTTTGTGATATTGGGGTGACCTTCCCAATATGATAAAATAAACTTATACATCATCTATGCACATATTTCCTCTATAAATCATATAAAACCATTGATATATAGGTTCATATCCTACTATACCATTATATAGGAGGTGGGTCCTCATCGATAACACTCTCCCTTAAGACAAGTTCCCCTAAATCTATTAGATACATCATCCTCACTCAATAAAATATGGTAGGGGTCACATCTAATGATCTTGGGATTGTGGTCCCATAACTATTAGGAATCTACAACTCTATCTCAATGAACAATGTCAGGGGATGCCACTCGATACTGGCCTGTATAAGTGACTATATATGATTCCTCATTCTCAGTGCATCATCCATCACATTTCCATTACCAGGAATGTAGGAAATATTAAAATATAAATATTTTAGTTACTCAAGACACATTTATTATCTCAAATCTAGACCATACTATGTAAATATATACTTGAGACTTTTTTGTTCTTTGTACACAACATAATTCTATCTCAGTATATTGTGTCACAAATAGTTAAAATCATGAACGAATGTAGATAACTCAAGATCATCTGTCAGGTATCTCCTCTCGTATAGCCTCATCTTCCAAAATCCATATGCCGCGACTCTATCCCAATAAATAAGAACTTCTACATGATGAGTCCATAATGTGTCATAACATACAGTGTGGTTACTGGCCTACTATAACAGTATCAAGGTCAAATCTAACTTCAATCTCCATTTCTTCTCTTTAATGGATATCTCATAGGTGAATTGACATAAAAAAACACACCATTATTAGTCAATCCTGTCAGTAGTGCAACAAAATATGATTTTCCATATATATAATTATTGTAATATCGAGCTAGCCATAAGAAACCTTATATTTCAACGATTATCTTGGGAATATATTCGGAAACAGAAACTCTCACAATCTCTAGGTCCACTGACACTCTCATCTCCATTATAATGTGACCCGAGATGAGATTCTTATCCATATAGAGGTTTAAAATTGTGAACATATCATATAAGTGATTTTGTCCCTGTGTATCCAAAAATGATCTTAGGATAATTGGCATGGTTGTTTTGATTGTGGGAATACTCCATGGTACCATCCAAAAAAACCACCAAAAATGAATCCAGATAAGGTTGGAACATGTAGTTCATCAGTTCCATCAAAACATCTAGGGTATTCATGAGTCTAAATGGAATAACCATATTCTAATATAGACCAAAACTACTACAAACAGTTGTAAAAAGAATGTCTAGATGGATAACATATTCCTACTAATAGTTGGACCTGCAAATAAATTTCATGAACACCCTATTTCCATAATGTTGATCAAAAGGGTAATATATCCATGGAAGATGATACAATTTCATAATCTTCAACTGGTTCAATTTATGATAATTTACACAAATATTTAGGGAACCATCCTTCTTGTTTTGGAAAAAAGAACATAAACCCCTCAGATAAGTACAAGGTAGAATAAACAATATTGCCACTAAATCCTCTAGTTTCCTCTAGAGCTCTTGAAATAATTTCATAACTATCTCGAAGGGGTAACAGATACTGGTGAAGCTCCTATAACTAGTTTGACGGAGGACTCAAACTCCCCCTCGATAGAAAAACCAGAAAATTCATATCAAAACACATATCTAAAACATTAAACCATTGGAGGTAAATTATCTTCAGAGGTTACCTAGTCATCAAGACAAAAATTAGCTATATAAACATTCATATCTCCCTTCCCGTGATACTTTAGTCTGGATTGTAATGAATAAAAATCCCATTCACCCTTGTGAGTATAAACTGCTCCACCTGGTGATGTGAAAGTCACCCTCCAGTGATATAATTTAATGTAATATTAATAATATACTAGCCTATCCATCCATAGTATGTTGTAAAACCCTCTCATATCAAGGAAATACAATTTCTAGATAATATTACAAAAACCAACCACTAGGGGGAACTCCCTGTACTGAAATACACATTCTTTTAGGATTCCCAACAGTGTCTCTAAATTGCAACCCTCATAGAAGACAATGTAATGACACTATGTATTTTGACCACAAGTGCAGATATGAAACTATGGGATTAATATATATCAAATATAGTATAATAAATAGTATAGGATACTGAGGTCCCACCTCTCATGATAGATAGTCTTGAGCTCTGCTCTTCTAGGGTAGGCTATACAGAATAGATCCGTCCATCACCACGTCCCTCTGAAAAAACCACATTACCATAAATAGTTCCAATATGATGTCTTGTTGTAATTGGTTACCCACTTCAATAGTCATGATCACCACTACCTAGGCTTGATCAAATGACACTATTCCAACTCCCTACCAGACGGGAAGACGAGAAACTCACTCCTTATCCTGGTGTTGGAGGTCACCCATACCACTCATAACTTAAAGAGTGTTCCTTTAAAAAAATGTTATATGTGGCTCATCCCACAATAATCACGACACTCGATTGAATAAAAATCACAGTAATTATTTACATGGACCCATATACCATGTTGATGAAAGAATGTTGTGCTACTAGTAATCACATCTTAACTGATATTCTGGTCATGAGAAACATAAAAATTTTGTTTCCTACCAATTTAGGTTGAACTACTCAGTCAAGAGATGATACCAATCTACTCTACACCCCCAATGTCCTCGAGGAGTTTCTATGTAATCAAATACTAATTCACAATATCAATGATATAGGACAATTTTAACTTGTGGAGTTGTGATATGATTGCTTGTAAGAGACCTTCTACAAAGTGTTTATCACTCAATATCTCATCAATAAGGTATGTTGAAAGAAAATATTTCATCTCTTTATGGAGTGTGGAGCACTTCAAAACTATTAACATGCACTACTCTAAATGCATGAAATCATTATCCCACTCTACCAGTGGATCCTTGGGCTAAAATTGGTTATAGATTCAGGTTTTTAAATTGGCCAAACTGATATCTCATATCCTATCATCTTGGTTTAATAAATCCTACAAGAACATTTCCACCCCACAAAAAATATATTCCAGGAGCATTACCCTCCAATCAAGAAGAGTCTCATGATTCATTAATTTTAATAGTGTTGTATGGAGACACATGTCACTAGATTGTGGACAACCATCCCCCAAAAATGTGGAAGGATTATACTACTAAAATAAACACAAAATCTCATCAATAGACAAGGATAAAATGCTCCCTAATTTGTATTAATTAATCAATATAATCCCATATAGAACTATTCTTAGCATCAATGTATGGAAACAAAATTGTGCCACAACTTGTAGTAAATGAGGATCCATTAGTGGCCCATGGCCATCCACCTCCAAAGCATGGTTGTGACCACCCTCATGGCATATGACGAGAGTTCATCATAATGACATGCCTTTAGAATTCCAAAAACACACCTTAGAAAATAATTATATCAAATTTCATATCTTAATAGAATGTAAAATTTTATAACCCTCCTAAAACCAGATCATGCTATATATCCTTCTCTTAAGGCCTAGACAGTAAAAATAACAGTCTCAGAAAAAATTAGAGACACTACCTCTTTCACACTACGAATCTAGATCTAGGTCAAGTTTATGATTATATTTTCAAATATTCTTTTCATCTCACATTCATTTAATTAGAATTAATTTATCCATTTCAAATTTATATATCAATTGATTATAAATAGGTTGAACCCAATGGTTCTCCAATTTCTGATCCATGTGGTCCCATAATCCTCTTAAATCAATGAGTGGATCCCACGTAATTCACACCATATCAAATTCAATTTAAATTATTTAATCAAATGGTGTATCATTTCCCAGTATCTAAGGGCCTATAGTATTTCTGAATAGAATAATGGAATAAATTCAATATCCACTACACAAAAAATCACTGACAAAAGAATAAACAACTACAAAAACACCTAAGACAATAGCATAGAATAATTAATGCACCCTAAGTGGAAAGGAATAATGAATGGAATTTGATTTCGTTCAAGTACCAAAAATAAAGAGTGAGATAGAATTCCCTCATCTCATTAGGTTTTAAAAGAAATAAAAACCACACTTGTATATGTAATAATATCACAATCCAATGTATCACCCAATTATGGAATCAAATCATCTATAATAGCCAAAATTCAGAACAATTCAATTTAATTAGAAAAATTTGGTTTTTTCCTGTATGTGGGGTAGCCAATCCAGATAATATGTTATTATCAAACTCAGATTCCATACTATCACATTATATTGAGTCCACATTATAATGAAAATAAGAAAATAAATACACTGATACTCTTTTGTAATGTCTTGGACATGTATGTCACTAAGAGGTTCCCTAAGCTCTATGGGTCACATGGCCTCAAGAACATATCCCCAAACTGAAGAGGCTGACAACATGTAGAGAGGTCCTAGGTGTGTCATTGGGGAGACATTCCCTCATACCCATAGTATTGCATAGAGGTAATACAATAACATAAAATTACAAAAAGTAGTAATAACAACCAAACAATAGAATGAATATAGGAATAGATAACAATACCAAGATGGGATCTCATATATAATTACGATACATGTTATGTGTTTAAGAAATAATCCAAAATTGGTACATAGTAGTAAAATATGAAACATGTATCTATAATAACATAAATAAAAAAACATTTTATCCCCATATATCATCACTAACCTCATCCTGATCTCATGCTCCCCTACTCTAATGCATGGTACAAATTCAACCCCTAAACTATGTGGGTTTTCCCCTATTTCTACTAACATAAAAATGGTTTATTCAAGTACCCAACTATGGTCTGAACATCGTCTCTAGTTTAATCCCTATAGGTAACCATCCAATGATCTATATATGTGTTAGATGAGCAATCTTACAAGATGATGGTGTGTTGGTAAACATGTGAATAGTAAATAAAAGTGAATATTTCCATGGCATGTAAACTATTACAAGCTAGTGATACCAAATTTTCCTCTCAAGGATACCTATGTAACATGTTCCATGCTCCTAAACATGTAGTTCTAATTGACATAGGATTAACCAACACAACCAGAATGTACATATAGAAATTTCATGTCAACCACAACCATTCTGTAAAACCTTATATGTTAAAACATCCATTTCTGAACCATTTAAACAAGAATAAAATATTTCTTAATATCATGCCATATATTCAAATTTTCATACCATGAATGGTCAGATACATGGTGTATAATACAATGAAATCTTTTTCATGTTCAAAGAACATCTCAATGGAAACTCGATTAGGCCATGGTTGGAGTCCTTGGACTATGTCAAAATGTACATGTCCTACATGATTCCTCGCAAGGTAGATCCAAGGGTTAGTAATTCCCAAGTCCTCCCACATAATCAGTACCTAAGGAGTATACTCTATCCATGCCATCTACTATCATGTTCATGACCTAAGGAAAACATTCCATGTCATCTATGGAAACCATTAACCATTTAATACCATTAACCAATTCATATCATATAAGTATACCCACTCGTATAATAATTGACATTCAGTGTCATCTCATGAGTATACCAACTCATATTTCACAATTCTAATTCAATTTAAACCAACATGTATACCCACTCATTGTACAGAATTCACTTTTGAACATATCCCATGAGGTAAAACACTCATTACAACATTTTCTAAAAAACAATTTAATTAATTCATGTTTAATATAACCATTATGTCAATCATAACATGTTATGGGAGGAAACGGGTCCTAACAATCTATTTGAATGATTTTATTTATATATGGGCATACTCTTACAAAGAAAAACTAAAGAAGGAACCCCTTGGGTGGTTCAACCATTGGAAAAGTAAAATGGAACACCCCATGGGTGGATAAGGATGGGGAAAATAACCAAAACATCTCATAGTAATGTAAGGGTATCCCTCAAAAGTCCAATTACATCTAATATCGTCAACATGTTCAATTTTAGGGAAACATAATAAAGTTCCACTTGAATAACAATGGAAGTTAGCCTAATAAAGCCCCAAAACACATGGAAAATATATAGGCCACCCACCTTAGCACGGTATTAGAGTGATCATATTGTCTCTACTTTTCATTCACAAAACATCCTAATTAATTTGATGATATATGAATAAATTTAAATTTTTAAACATTGGATTTCACATAAATAACATCACCAGTAGTAGGAAGAACAATTTTTAAAGAAAAAAACCATGTACTCACCAATGTGGATTCAACGACAAATTCCCCGCTTTAATTAGAGAACATAAAATGGATTTATATCAAATATTATAATATTTACTATTGAGAGAATCAAAAGGTGTGATCTTATTTTTGTTAAAGAAATGATATATTTTAGGTTAAAAAAGATTAATTTATAACTAAAATTATAAAAATTAGCAAAATAAAACGGTTCAAATGGTTTGATCATACATTTTGATGAACTATGAACCAATTAGGAATGGTTAAATGTAGTTGAAGGGCTACACATTCTCACCTTTCCTGGTTTGTCAAATTTTATTTAATCAATACAAAAACCTCTCATAAAATTTCAAACAAGGATGCATGGTCGTGCAACACAAATCTCATAGTTTGGTATAACTATGAAGCCTCCTCCTACACTCTACCATGATTTTCATTTTTGTTATGTCACAAACCAACCCATGTTGGGGATCGATCTGTGACTACCCCATGACAACCCCAATAGGCTAGGTTTTGCGACATGCACCAGAGGCATAACTAAACTCGAGGAGGATTTTGTTGGTAGTACATGGACACACACACCCACTAACACCTTAATGCGATATTGTAGATATTTAAAATGTTGAAACTAAAATTCATGAATAAATCTATCCCAAACCAAAGTGTAGTATACATAATTAAGTAAAAATGAAAAAAACAATCACCCACCAATGAAAAACTGTAATAGCATCCGACCTTCTTAAAAGGAGGGGATCACTGCTAAAAGAAAATTCCAAAAATCTCCTCATCCTAGTTGTAGTAACACCTTAGTTGACCTAGCTCGCTAACCTTCGCCAGGCTCAGGTCCTACATGGACTTCATCGAAAGGCATGTGTTCTGTACACGATTAAAATACTTGTGCATGAAAATCCCATATAGGGGTGAGTATAAAAATACCAATTAGGTTCCCCAAAACTAGAAAAGAAATAACGGTAAATGAATGCTCAAAATCCACTTGACCTAGCCAGTGGGATCCCCATTGAGAGAGAAAATAAATCTTGAGTCATCCTCACATGTACATGATTAGTCATCTAAATCAACAGAAGAATCCCCCACATGAGTGTAAGAAAAATACTCTATCCCATTTCCCATCCCCACAATAGAGTGAAAGTAAACTTATTGAAAAACAAGGATCCCGGAATAGTGTGAATATGATTATATTTTCATGACTTTTTTGACTGTATCAACAGAGATGTCTCCTCTTACCATGAGATTATAAACATGGTAACCACATAGAATTCCCCATATGTCTTCAACTCTGTTGGAATCCATGTAACCAAGGGAAAGGTATGGCCACATAAGTGGTATGTATATTCAGTCCCCAAGGGTGTCAACCCATATTGTGACAACAGTTCAACGGATCCCTAATACATCACCTAGATATAATCATATCGGACTCCATGTGTGATGTGGTTCTATCCTCATATCAAAAATAATATAATTATATGCACGGCTCTAAAGGTAAACAGAAAACTAGGAGTACACACTCCATGAGATCTACCATAAAATATAAAACCTATCTGAGAGATCAATTTCAATAGAAAATAGTAGTAACATTACTAATTGTATATTCAAGAGAAAGTGCTAATTTGAGAAAAACATCTATGTTCTATCTCTAGTGCCCAATTCCATATTTTCTACCATCTCCAACCTACAAAATGTGATAGAAGCCAAAATTGGTGGCCCACTTATCAAAATATACCTACTGTTTATGAAGTACTTCGCTACACCATGCATCATGTGCATCTTTTCTATGGGAGGAAACATAGGGACCCAATCCTCACAACTACCCTTTATGAGAGTGATTATTATCTCTTATCTAAACCAAGAAACCTTTGTCCCTCATATGTGGAGTGGGTAGCCCGTCCATCCGATAGGGGTGAACTAACTCCTAACTAGGCATCGTTCACATCAACTAGATGGGGCCGCTCCTTATATATGTATCACATGTCTATGGGATCTCCAACTATAATTGAAGACCCACTCCCCACAGCTACTCCTATAAAGGGAGTACTAATCTTAAAGTGAGGGACCACTCCCAACTCCAATAACGGAGTACGACTCATGAAGGGAACACATGCCGATATGATAGAGGATTACCAACTCATAAATCTAGGTCCCATATTATAACTCGATAGTTTATTACTACTCAATGACTAGACGTCACATGCCCTAGTTGTACAGAGGGGTACTAACACTACCAGCTCATTAACTATGGGTGAATTGAATCATGACATTCTAGGTGAGTAATGACCCCGTGATAGAGGACACACTCCCTAACTTTATTGGTGAGCACTACTCTTTGAGTACTCCCACCATATCCCGATAGGGGTGTACCACTTAGTGGAAAGAGGACCCACACACTGGTAAAACAGGGGAGTAATGGCTTTTCTAGGACAACACACATAGAGGACCCGCACCGTAGAATGATAAGGGGTACCAAATCAAAGGATAGAGGACATGTTCCCTATCCTGGATATGGAGTACTTAAAATCTCTATACATAATGTATGGTGAACCCAAACCCTGGTCAAATAGGGGAGTACCAACTCCACAGATATTGTCACAACCAGGACACCATACTGTGCTATATCTGGTGATGTTTTATATAAAACATGGTGTGTATAAAATAAATCTGATAAATTAGACATCATGTTCCACTAAATAGAATCTTTTTAGATTAGGTCTTGGAAAACATCATAGAATTATTACAATTCCTTTGAAAATTGAAAGGGAAAAGAATCTTCACAAAGCTTCCACCAAACTATTCAACGCAAATCTATTAAACCTGTAAAATTTAAATTATAATTTAGGGTGAGCATGTGAATGACCAGTAAAATGCATTTAAATATAACAAAATTTCAATTGAATCCTTTTGAAAACATGCATTTAAAAATATTCCTAAAACATTTTTTATGAAGGAATGATGCATCACATTAATCATAACATGTCATTTTTTCCATGAATTATAAATGGACATTTCAAGGAATACTAATAGGGTTTAAATGATAAATTTTCTAATCATAAGTATTCTCATAAAAAATATGCGGTGTGAAACATATGAAGTAAGTGTCGTTCTGACTTTAATAAGTGTGACATGCAAAAGTGCAAGTACCAAATTTACAATTGAGAGTATTACATGACCAGAGTTGCACATAAAACAATAACACTAATTCATTCCATACTAACAATGAGTCATAATCTAGTAGATAAATCTTTGAATGTTGCATAAATATTATCCCAGAAGCATTTAATACATCTGATACTCATATGTACGAGCTCTTAACTCAGAATATTCTACAAGTGGAATATCAACATGGTTAATTAATTATCATAACATAATGAGGGAATGAATAATGTCGGACTGTGTCAAGGCCTCATTCCATGAACTGATTTGTCTTGTGATTAATATTGATGCATCATATGGATTTCATTAACTGGTCCCCAACACATAGGGATTTCATTAACCAGTCCCCATCCTGTAGGGATTTCATTAACCGGTCTCCACCCCGTTTCATACTAAGTCCAATACATTCCTCATATACCAAGTAAAGTAGTATAGTAAAATTGTCATATACCACATTGAATATTTAATTTTTCATTTCATATTTTTTAAGGTGTCCAATACCACTTGTAATAATGTAGTTTCTTAATCCATAATTGGTTATAACAGTTTAATTACATACATATAATTTACATATATATAGTGGATCAAGTACATCAGGGTCAAAACTAAAAACTTCAAGAAAAATTAATAAATTAAACATATGGTAAGAAGAATATAGCACATGTGATGATAACTAATGCATATAAAATATAGGTTTTGACAAATAAAATTATAAACCTTAAATACTATAGTCCTTTTTATATATGTAAATATTTTTATATTCCAAAATTAATAATTTAATTTATGGTAGATTCCATTAGTATTTAAAACATATGTTGATAAATGGGTATCATTGATGTTTATTTAAAACGGTGTGAATATATATATATATATATATAACAAATAATACCGAGTGTGTAAATAGGTTTTGCACAAGGCATAAAAGTTATTTTAAACCCCTTACAATTAATGAATACTTTATAACATTATTTAGTCACCAATGTCTCTGGATTGAATACCAATACTCATGTTAGTTTTAATGTACATAAACACATGGACATACATACATAAAAACAAATGTTTTTTATAATTATACAAATCCATTTGAACCTAAAACATTATTTTCCTCCAAGTAATTGTTTGAAGATTCAGAATTAAATTTATTAACATAAAAAATATTTGAAATGAATTAAATGTATATGTCTGATTATTCACTAAGTGTATATTTTGTTTTTCATAATAAAAAACAATGTTAATTGAATCATTATGTAATTATCGAACATAATAATATTAATACACACAAAATTTAAACCATTTAAAACCTGGATTCATCTTAGAAATGATATATATATACATATATATAAACCATATATACATATTAAGTGAATGGTTTTTCACAACACATATAAAAGATCATTAAAGAAAATCATTTTTTAATATCATTCAAGAAAATCATGTGGTTTTAAGAAAAACTGTATATATATATATATCTCTGTGTGTGTGTGTGTCTATTAATGTGTATATATATATATAAATGATCCTTAAAAAAATAAAGGAAATCCTAGGTACCTTACATGTTTCTTGAATAAAACATGAGCTGCAGGTAATATTAACACACATTTAATAATATTTTAAAAACAAAAGTATAAATAAAATAACCCCTAAAAAAATATATGATCATAATATAAATAAATGTTAAAAATAAATATATAACCCTTACAAAAAAATGAATATAAAAATAGTTTTGATAACGTAAATATAATCTTGAATGATTTAATAGAAGAAATATATTACTAAAAAAATGGAAATTTTCATGGAGAGTAATAGAAAAATAATAATACCTTTACAAATCCAAAAATATAAAAATTATAACATTGAGATAAATAAATGAATATATTTCGAGAAATTCTAGAATAACATTTGTCATGAAATAAATTATATATAATCCCTTAATAAATAAATTAAATCATGAAATAAATAATAATTCCTTTACATCAAAATCGAACCAACAACACAACCTATATCTTAAAAGTGTAAGCACAATGAACATGAATTATCATAGTGCAAAAACGTGGGTGAATAGGTGTGTAGACGGTAGGGATGAACTCCGACATGTATGTGGTAGAGAAGCTTATGGAGACTGCCCTTTAAATACCTCCAAAATTCAGCATTCGCAGATCTTTTTGAGGAAGCTGTGAGTAATGAGGTGGAAAAAACTGATAGAAAAAATAATTTACATTTTCGACGTAAGATCATCAAGATAGAAAATCAATACAAAAATTTGACCAATTTTTTTTAAAATGATGATTAACAGGATGATATTAACACCAGAAGACAAATGTAAGAGGAGTTTTTGTTTATAGTCTAAAAGCAACAATAGTTTCAGACTAGGATAGAAAACTGGTCATCTATGAATAGAATGGAACAATTATTGAAATATTAAAATAAAAGGACTCAACAAAGAGATAAAAAAAGCCCTTCCTCAAGCTAGATCAATGAAAACTGAAACATCCACCAAAAATGAATCCCTAACCCAGTCAGACTCAATCCACTCATACCAACTTTTCTTGCCACTATTCTTTATTTCGAAAAACCTACAACTACAGTCGAAACCTGATCTCCACATCGTTTCTACCTCAACTCGACCGGACCATTATAGTGTCGCACGAACATGAGGTCGGGCCTCCTTCCTTGTGGTATGAATTCTGAACCTCATGCCCCTCAAAGGCCCCATGACGGTGAACCCACTCGACACCACCCTGCTGAAACCCTAAACACATCCCTGAAAATGATTCACCAAATGTCTCAGACTCATGACATGCACCTGATGTGTGGACCCCAATGCTGAAACCCTACGCTTCAGGAGTGTTTCCCACTTACAGCGTGACACCCTACAACACATACCCCCTCTTCACGGGTCTTCTTTTATTTTTTTTTAATAATTAAACCCCTCATGTTCCACCCATTTTCCTAATTTTCATTTCTCCCTTATTTTGTCTTTTTTCAATTTAATTTTATTATTAATTTAATATTTAATCATTTATCAATTTTCTATTTATTTCTCCATGTTTTCTTTTTTTTTGAGCCACGTATCACTCTTTCCCAACTCATAATCTCTTTTATTTCAATCAACATACTAGTATAAATAAATTTCTTATTCCATAATTATCATTTTTTGTTATTTTTTTAATATCACATTTTTAATAATAACACATAAATATTTTAAAACAAAAAAACCAATGCTACAAATAATTATATATACATATATTTATATAATTGATTAATTCTCTTTCTTTTTCACGTCAATAATAATATAACTCATATAGATGCAAAAATATAACTTATAAATTTAGAAACTTATAACTATTAAAAATATTTATATAGTATAAAAATGATTATAATCAATATTTATAAGAATATTCTTATATATATTAATTAAATCACGTTTTTATATTCTTTTTCAATCATGTTTCATTTTTACAATCTCGTATTGAACTCTTATTCCATTATTACCACTTTATATTAGGATTTTTTCCTCTTTTTTTATTATTATTACATTATTATAATTATTTAATTAATTCCTTTAATGTAATTTATATAATTTTAACATAACACGTGTATTACAAGTTTATATTTTAATATTAAAATTTTTATAAAATTATAAAAAACCATAATAGTAATAATTTATTATCAAAAAAATATAATTAGGATTTATAATTTAAAAATGACAATTATTAAGTTATATATATGTTCACAATATAAGTTAAATTAAAATTAACCTATTAAAAATAATTATATATTTTAAATACTTTTAAGAAATATTTTGTTCAAAATTTTTAATTCAAACCATTTTATATACTTATATATATAATTCATGTTTAAAATAAAAAAAATAAATTTGCATATTTTCACCATAAATTAAGAAAATAAGAATATTGTAAATCTAATTTTTATTTGTAATTTAAAAAAAATAATTGTAACTATATATATATATATATTATTTTGAAAATAAAAAGTTGTAATTCCAAATATATTCAATCTGTGGTATTTATTATTTCATATTAAATAATTTTTATCGTAGTTTAATTGAAATAGGCAATATATTAGTTTTCTTAGGAAATTTATTTTTTTAAAATATTTTACCAAACAACCATTTTAATATATTTTATTATTCCAATTTATTAAAAAATAAATTCCTGTTAAAATAAAACTCTATATAATTAGTTTGAACACTATATAATGATCTCTAAATATTATTTTATAATTAACATATAATGAATTTAAATAATATTCTTAATTTATATTATTTTTTAAACGAAATCCACTAAATAAAACACAATATGTTTATCATATTTTAAGGTGTTACGTTATTCCCACATTAAAATAATTGTGTCCTCACAATTCATTCGTGCTCTTATGCTTCCCATTACCAACCCACAAACGTCACCCCTGATGCCCCTTCATCAGGTCCACCATCGTCGGAGACATTCTTGGTAGGTTCTTCTGGTTATATTGATCCCCAAAATGTTATTAAACTACTCAATTTTATTCACCTAGATACACCTCTCACAACATGAGTTAAACTAATGCGGGCAGCAGTAGGTCCTTGAATGTGTGGCATGGGAGGTGTTGAGTTTAGATATATTAGGATGAACATGGTTATCATACACCAATTGTAGGGCTTGGTTTTCTAAAAACATGACGTTGTAAATCCTCTCATTCCTACAAAAACACAAGAAATTGAACGTATAGGATTCACAGGGGTATCCTGCTTTATTAGCTTCCTAAAACATCTCTAGGGCTACATAACCTTTAGATATGGTGAAGCACAAGAAGATTACTTCGTAGTAACATCCTTTGTGTGCACAAAAAAGAAAGTTACACTTGAAAAATGAGGCAGTAAACATGACTTAGTCCTTGATAAATTCAAAGGATATTAGGGTTTTAGGCACCTGATAAATGTGTTTACAGGTTAAACTCAGGTTCACAAATGGTTGGTATGTCCCTGATAATGACTCGAGAATTATGTGTTCAAAAAATTTGATGAGGAGAGGAAATAGACTTATTTCATCCACCATCTAAAAAATTTATAAAAACTGCTACTTAGTAAGACATAATAATATTTTTTTTAATATTGTAATAATTTTCTAGGGTAATCTTAACTGATCCTATGATACCATCTATCACTCCCCAGCACCCAGACTACCCCGAAGCCAGTGCAGTTTTACATAAAACAAGTAGTTTAAAAAATTAAGTAGATAAATTACACATCATGATACAATAAAAGAATATTTTCAGTTTAGGTCCTCAAAAACCAGATAAAATTATAATAATTCCTTCAAAAAATTAAAGATAAAAGAATCTTCATAATGATGGAACCAAACTGTGTAACGCAAATCGGTTAAACCTGTAAAATTTAAATGAAAACATAGGGTGACCTTGATAATTCTCATTAAGGGAGGTTTTAATGTAAAAAAATATTTCAATTAAACCCTTTTTTAAACATTCCTTTAAAATTCATAGTAAAACATTTTTTTATAAAGGAATTTTGTTACACCTAAATCGTTACATTTCATTTTTCCAATAATTATAAGTGAACATTTCAAGGAATACTAATAGGGTTACAGTGATACATCTTCTAATCATAATCATTCTTCTACATAATATAAGGGGCGAAAATAAATTAAGAGTCATTCTATCTTTAATAACTATTACATGCCATAGTGAAACTACAAAATCTACAATAGAGAGTACTACATGGTCAAAGTTGTGCATAAACTAAAAAAAATATTCTTTCTTTACTAACCATGAATCAAAATTTAGAAGATAAATCTCTGAATGCTGAATAAATATTATGCCATAAGCATTTAGATCTTCTGATACTCATATATTTGAGTTTTTAACCAAGAATATTATACTAGTTGAATATCCACTTGGTTAATTAATTATGACAACATAATGAATGATATAATGTCGGACTATGTCAAGTCCTCGTGCCATGACCCGATTTCTCTCATGAGAATTACTAATGCATTGTAGGGAATTCATTAACTAATACCCATCCTATAGGGCTTTCATTAACCGGTCCTCATCCCATAGGTATTTCATTAACTGATCCCCATCTCGTTTGATACTTTGTCCAATACATTCCACATATGCCAAGTAAGGTCGTATTTTCAAAGGGTCACACACCACTTTGAATAGTTAATTTATCATTTCATATTATTCAAGTGGTCCCAAAACACTTTGAATAATTTAGTTTCTTAATCCCTAATTGTTCATAATAGTTAATTACATTCTTTTCCTTTACTTGTATATAGTGGATCATGTACTAAATTGTCAAAACTAATAACTTCATGGAAATTTAATAAATTACATGTAAGGTAGGTATATTGTACAACATTTTATTATAACTAATGCTCATAAAATACATATTTCGAAACAAAAAAATTATAAACATTAAATACTATAGTCTTTATTATGAATGTTATCTTTTTTATATTCAAAAATGAATAATTGAATTTAGGGTAGATTCCATTAGTATATAAAACATATGCTGATAAATAGTTTTCATGGATGTTTATTTAAAACTGTGTGAATATATATATATATATAACCCAAAAAAGTGTATAAATCAGAATTTCTCATAGTAGGCAAGATATTTTAAACCCCTCATAATTAATTAATACTTCATAAAATTATTTAATCACCAATGTCACTGAATTGAAAACCAAAACACATGTTAAGTTTAAATTAAAAAAATTCATGGACATACATACACCAAAACTAATGTTTCAAAAAATGATATAAATCCATTTGAACCGAAAACATTATTCGCATCCAAGTCATTATTTGAAGACTGAAAATAATCTTTATTAATATAAATCTGATTTGGAATGAATTAAATTTATATGTATATATATTCACTAAGTTTATATTTAGTTTTGAATAATAAAAAACCATGTTAACTGAATCCTTATATCATTATAAAACATAAAAATAATAGTACACGCAAAATTTTAACCTTTGAAAACCTGTATTCACCTTATAAATTATATATATATATATATATATATATATATATATATATATATAAACCGTATATACATATAAATAAATGAATGATTTTTTCAAAGCACATATAAAAGATCATTCAGTAAAATTAAGTGGTTTTAAGAACAAACATATATAAATATATATATACATGCATATATATATATATATGATAAATAAAACAATGAAATGAAATCCTAGGCCCTTTACAAGTTTGTTGAAGAAAACATGAGTTTTAGGTAATATTAACACACCCTTATGCATATTTTTAAAACATAAGTATAAATAAAATAATCCCTTACAAAATATATGAACATAAAATAAATAAACATTTAAAATAAATCATATACCTTATACCAAAAAAGATTTAAAAATAGTTTTGATAATGTAAATATAATCTTGAATGATTTAATTGAACAAATCTCTTACTAAATAAATATGGAAATATTCATGGATAGTATTTGAAGAATTATAATCCCTTTCTAAATCCAAAACAATAAAAATAATAACTTGGAGAAAAATAAATGAAGTTCATTCCAGAAATTTAGGAAGAACATATGACATGAAATAATTTATAGATAACACCTTACAAAATAAATTAAATCATGAAATAAATATTAAGTCCCTTACCTTAAAATCGAACCAACAACTCAACCTCCATCTAGAAAGTGTATGAACAACAATCAAGAATTATTGAAGTGCTAAAATGTGGGTAAAGAGGTGTGTAGACGGTAGGGCATAACCCAAACATTTACATGGTATAGAATCGTAAGGATACTTCCCTTTAAATAACTCTAAAATTCATAATTAGCAGAGCATGCTAGGAATGCTGTGAATAATTTGGTAGAAAACACTGAAAGAAAATATATTTTTTATTTTAGACATAATATCATCAAGATAACAAATCAACCCAAAAAATTTGACATAAATTATTTAAAATGAAGTTTATTAGGAGGATATTTACCCCAGCATACCAAAGTAAGAGGAGTTTCGATTTACAGTCCCAATGAAACAACTGTTTCATTCAAGGATAGAAAGAAATTCATCTATGAATAGAATGAAACAACGATTAAAATATTTAAATAAATAAACTCAAAAAATATATCTGATCAAAACCAAACCCTTACTCTATCTAGATCAATGAAAATAGAAACATCAAATAAAAATGAAACCCTAACCTAGTCAGACTCGATCTACTCAGACTAACCTCACTGGCCACCATTCTTCATTCCGTAAAAACTTTCAACTATAGTCGAACCTTAATATCCACATAATTCATGCATCAACTTGATCAGACCATGATAGTATCGCATGAACCTGAGGTCGAGCTGCCTTCCTGGTGGCATGACATTCGACTTGGACGCCCCTAGAAGAACCTGTTACAGCGAACCCACTCAATGCCACCCCATTGAAACCCTAAATGTGTCCTTGAAAAACCTACACCATGTGTCTCGGACTCTCAACATGCACCCAATGTGGGTACCCCACCACTAAAATGCTATGCTCTTGGAGATTTTCCCACATGCATTGTGTCACCCTACAACACGAACCCCCTCTTCACAGGTCTTCATTTATTTTTTAATCATTTAACCCCTCATTCACCAACCGTTTTCCATCTTTTCATTTCCCCTTTTTTGTCGTTTTTCAGTTTCAATATTTTATTCATTTAATAGTTCATCATTTATCTCTTTGTTGTTTGTTTTTTGATGTTTCCTATTCTTTGGAACCATTTCCCTCTATCTCTCAACTAATATACTCCTTTATTTCCATCAACATACTATTATAATGACATTTTTTGTTTCCAAAATTACCACTTTTTGTTATTAATTATTTATATCACCTTTATAATAATTGCAAACATATATTTTAAAACAATAAAACCATAGCTAAAAATAATAATAATATATATATATATAATTGAATAATTTTCTTTCTTCATCACATCATTAATAATACAACTCACAAAGATGAAAAATGATAATTTATGAATTTATAAAATTATAACTATTAAACATATTTTTATAGTATTAAAAGGATAATTATTTATATTTATCAACATATTCGTATATATAATTATTATATCAGGTGTTTATGTTTTTTTCAATATCGCCGTCCTTTTTTAAATCACATATTCACCTTTTATGACATTATTACGTCTTTATATTTGGATTTGTTTTCTTTTTTATTATTATTATTATTACTGCATTATTATCATTATTTAATTATTTCTTTTAATGTAATTTATATAAAATTTAACAAAACACATGTATTATATGTTTAACTTTTAAAATTAAAATAGTTATACAATAATGAAATATCATAATATCATGAATTTATTATCAAAAAAATCTAATCAAAATTTATAATTTAAAACAAACAATTATAACTTTATATATATATAGTATATATATTCATTTGAAATAAACCTATTATATTAAAAATTATATATTTTAAATATTTTTAAGAAATTATTTGTTCAAAATTTATAATTAAAAATGTAACACCCCAAGCTTCTACGGTACGTTTCCCTTCGAATAATGCGATAGCGTGTGTTGTACGCAACCTCGAGTTCTAACACACACCACAACTAATTAAACTAGCCGTTGTGAATAGTAATACCTACTTTTTGAAATCATATATATGCAATATTTCAAAATGGACTTCATTTTTGGATTCAGAATATCAAAATTAGCCTAGGGTGAAATTTTGGTACATTTCAGATAACTTTCATATTTTGATGAATAGTGAAAATTTCTAAATTTTAATTAAAAACAACTTTTTTAATCAAAATAATTAATAGTGATAAATTATGAATTTGAGTGGTTTTGAAGTATATTTAGAATATAGTTTTACCATTCAATTTAATGTTTATCATTGGACATAATTTTACAATTAAACCGAACATAAACAAGTGTCAATCTTTTGATAGTTATTATCTCTTAAAAACACGTTTTTTGTTTTGACAGCGGGAATTAATTTTAAATTAATTTCTGCCACTTCTGTGTTTTGAATTTAGAAAAATGGATTCCATATTTGGAATCAGGATGTTCAAATTGTGTAAATAGGTAACTTTTATTTTTAGACATTTTGAATAATTACTGCGGTAAATATTTTATTTACCATGGTTAAAGGGTAAATTCGGTAAATAAGGGTTAAAAAATAATATTATAATAATACAAAATTACCCTAAAACGTGTCCTAACCTTATTGGTGGACACATACCCGACCATGGGCATCCTTGGGTCAATTTGGGGACCCCTTGGAGCCACTTGTATGTGGCAGGGACACATTATATTAATAAAGTTAAAATAAAAATAAAAATGGCATAAGCTTACATCTTTTAGAAGAACAATTTTTACATAGGTTTATACATGTTGGAGTTTCGATTATAAATATTCATTAGAAATCTAAAAAGATTTCCTACATAAGTATGTTTTATTTATAATTTTTAGACATTAAATAATTTATTTTATTTATGACACAATGATGATGCAGTAATTACTAAAATAGTAAAAAATTAACATAATTGATATTATAAATACCCAAATAAAAATAATATGAAACTTTTAATGAATTACACTAATTTTATAGGATAATATGATATATTAGGATTGATTTAATTGACTTTGTTCGAAGTAATCAATCTGTTATGAGTTTCACAAAAATCAACTATTGAATAGTGTCAAAATTGACATAAAAGAGTTGTTAAAACAAATATTATATTAATAATTGATATTAAATTCCTAAAAATCTAAAGTTCGGCCAACAGACTTATATTATGATAGGTTAATCATTAATGGACCACTTGGGGGTCTCTTGGATGTATATAGTATGTTTATTAACCATATTATATAAAAATACAAAGAGACATTGTAAAAGTGAAACTAATTAACTTAGAGTTAATACTTAATGATAAGGTTAATATAAGTACCCAAACCTGTATAAATTCTACTGGATGCGTTGTTTTCGACCTATCCCCACCTCATCCTTTGAATAGTCAACTTTGGAGCCTTTGGAAACCGAATATGAATTTATTATAAATTAATATTTCTAGCTTTTCCAAAAGTGCCCCTCACCCCTCTTATAAAAGGGCACTCCTCCTTCTCTTTTCCTCACACCTCTCAAGCCACTTGGATCGTCCAAACTCTGCCCAAATAAGCTCCCCAAATCCCTCTCCTCCTCCTTGAAGCTTCCCCTTAGGCAGAAAGCATTTCAAGAAGTCCTTTGGTTCCAACCAAAGTGAGCTACCTAAATTAAAGGTAACAATTTCTCTTAAATTATTTTCATTTATTTTGCTTCTCCAACCCCCGAACTCTTTTTATTTCCTTTATTTTGTAACAACACCAGTATCCAAAATATACTAGAATGTTGTTATAAGAAGGATTCAAACTACACATACACACAACTCTATCTAATGGATGATGAACATAATGTTTCTGTGGATGGCAAACTAACGCCTCACGAAACGATGATTGTTCAAATACATCTTACCGCCTCTCATGGTGGCCATTATGATGGAACTATAATTAAATATGATATTAAGGATATATTTTTTATATATAAGCTTCTGTAATTCCATTTTATTTCATATCATTATTTGTTTCATGTTGTATATACATACGATAATTTCATTTGAGGAAGTGCGGACTACCGCCCCCTTAAAATGATATGACTCGTTCATACCACACATGGAACGTATAAAGGATGGTGTTAATGAACTTAAGTAACATATATAAAATATTATATTATAATGGAATATTAATATACCTATGTATCATTTGGATTCGATTCTTTTAAAATAAAAATTAAATAGTAGCGTTCGTGCGTACGTACGGACTACCGTCTCCACGAACGCGATGAGATTCATTCTCCATCGTATCCATTCAAGTCTTATTCACATTTTAGGGTTAAAAATAATGTTAATATCTTTATGATTATGAATAAGATATAATCTATCCATTACAAACTTGTCTTACGTAACCAAACATTTTAAGAAGAACGAATCGATTATCACCCGAAACGACGATAATACTAAGGTATTATTAATAAAGCAATGTTAAAAGATCATATATGATATCATATTAATGTATATGATTCTTGTATAATTTAATAACAATTATTTCACCATTATACAGGAGGTTAACCTACCCCAACAAAGGAAAAGTACAAGGTAAGGGTTCTTTCACAATCTCTTCATTATCCGAGGTTGTATTATACGTAATAATCTACTGGGATCTCTTTATCATCCACATCCATGTTTCTTTGAAATGTAATTCAAAACATTTTTACTATTTACAAGAATATGGGTTAAAGTCATTTATACCCTTGTTTGACTTTTTATAAGAGGTTTATAAAGGAATCTTTCCGTCGTTTTCAAAACAAGGTCCTTTTTAACCTTTTCGACTGAATTGAGGTAAGAATGTTTTTTTTAACTTATACGGCGGGTGCGGTTATTTTCCGCCATTATAAAATCGTCGAAGCTTTCCATACAAGCTTATAAGAATATTTTCAAAGAAAATGTTTTATTTTATATGGATTTTAAATGATTTCAAAATAAAAGGAGATACTTCTTTAAAAAGAATTTTGATTTCATCTATGTCAACATCCTTTGATGGATTTTAAGATTATTTGAAGTTGATTTATTATGATACAAAACTTCTATATTGTATTGAAGTTTTTTTTGTGATATGTTTGACTGTGGATGTGCTATTTTTATACCATTCATATTTTATGGTGAAATTATTGACATTTCGTATGCTAGTTTTAATACGAATGTTTATGTTATGTTTAAACCTTTTCATATGGGGATGCATTGGACTTAATAAGTGACGGGTGGAGCCCGCTATATCTCCTAGATGCATCGGTAGGTCTCATGAGACAAACTAGTGTCTTGGCACAAGGCCATGACAAAATCTTATTTGTAGTCTTGGCACGAGGCCTTGGCTATGTGGTTATGATAGTCTGGCATTATGCATTCCAACATTATGAAAGTGGTTATTGATATTGCATGTGATTATTCGATTAGTAGAATATCCATGTGAATAAGTAAATGGCATTATTTCATTTTATTTATTCCATGTTGAAAGTTAATATTTAAAAGGCTTTTGTTTTAGTTATACATTGCCTTAAATGTTTATTCTTATTTATGAAAGTTTCCGCTATATTGTTATCCTTACTGGGCATTTGAGCTCACCCCTTTTCTATGTTTTATTTTTCCCAGGTAGTGAAGAAGTAATTTATGAATGACTTTCAGGGATATTATGAGGGGTTAATAGTGTGGATATGAAGACTTTGTTGTTGTAGTAGTTTTTCACTTTGAAATGTAATGTAAAACTTTATGATTATATCTAGTGTTTCCAAGGCTACTAAACCAATCGGTCTTTCGGGATTTGATCTTTCTTGTGATCATGCCAATGTTACGAAGTAATGCACCGACTCTGGGTAGCTGGGGTCGGGGCGTTACAGTTGGTATCAGAGGATGTTTAGTACAAACCTTGGAAGCTAGATTTAGATAAACTCTGATTAGAGCACCTAGACCTAAGATGAACTTTGAGGATTAGTATAGAAGAACTTCCTAGAATTTTGGTATTGTAGAGATTTTGTGAGTTTTCCGAGCAATACATCCCTGTCTGGATACGAGAAGGTAGAGGCGGCTCTGGCACAGATGTACCTAGGGGTAAAACCCGAAAACACCGCTTTGAGCTAGACTCGAACGGGAACTGGTGCACGACAACGGGCCTTGCTGCACTCTTGGTTACGACACTCCCGAGGGATATGCTTAGGATAACTCTCATTTTCTTTACAAATCATTTTGAAGGGATTATGAGTATATACATCCTCAAAGAAAACATTTTTATGATTATGGATTATATCCATAAATAGTTCAATTTATGTTAAGTGTTTTATAAGTATGGGATTATGTATTTTGATTCATAAACTGATCTAGTTTATGCCATTGTTTACAAATGGCGCCTAGTGGAAGAAATGGAAACCGTATCAATGCACGCACTCCATGTAGGGATTTCCCTCCTGCTCAAGATAATTATAGTGGGGCTGGTGATGCAAATGGTGCCGATCAGCTAATCACCATACTGGGACAACTTACTCAGGTTATGAATAATAACCTTACCCGTATGGAGCACCCTGATCCGCAGCGTGGAGGATCAATGTTAGATCGATTCATGAGGCAACAACCATCAACGTTCAATGGGAGTACAAATCCCTTATTAGCTGAGCAATGGATATTTTCCCTAGAGAAAATATTTCAGGCTTTGGGGAGCAGTGAAAGGGAGAAAGTTATCATGGCAGTTTACCGCCTCACTGGAGATGCTGATCAATGGTGGTCATTGATTCAAAACATGAAGGAAGATGATGAAGTATCAAATATGGAATGGAGGGAGTTCAAAGATCTGTTTTTAGAAAAATACTTCCCTCGCGACCATCGAGCAGATATGGAAAGGCAATTTCTGAGTCTGAGACAGAAGGAGGATGAGAATGTCACAAAGTATGAGGCTAACTTTACAAGGTTAGCGAGGTATGCTGGAGATTATATTCGCAACCCAAGAAGTAAGATTGATCGTTTCTTTGATGGGTTAAAACCATTTCTCCGTCGAGCGTTAGTCTCACAATCCTTTTCATCATACGAAGACATTGTCTCATGTGCTATCAAGACCGAAAAGGAATTCTCTAAGTCTTATGACTTTAAAGCAAAGCAAGAGAAGAAGAGACCTGCTGATCAATCTGGGAATGGAAATAAGGGGAAGAAGGGAATGGTTGAATATCCATCTTGTGGTAAATGCGGGAAGAAACATCCTGGTACTTGCTTGAAGGGAATGGGAGTCTGTTACAAGTGTGGTGAAAAAGGCCACCAAGCTCATGATTGCAAGGGGAAGAAGGAAGCTACCAACATTCAGTGCTACAATTGCAGGGAGATGGGGCATTATGCAAATGCATGTCCTAAGCGTTAAGAAAACTTACCTCAGAAAGGGCCAAGGGATCAAGGCCAGGCTTATGCTATCACTACTGCTGAGGTAGAAGCTCCGAAAGACGTGGTGGCAGGTAATTTAATGGTTTCCTCAAGTTTAGAAAATGCATTATTTGATTCTGGATCATCGCATTGTTTCATATCTTCACAGTTTGCTAAGAAAATTAGATATTTCCAATTTGATTTAATAAGGGAGTTGTCAGTCAAAACTCCTAAGGGAAGTATCGTTGCAACAAAGTTTTGTGAATCAGTCCCCATTAGAGCACATAAATTTTCTTTATCTGCTGATCTCATCGTCATACCTATGATTGAGTTTGATATAATCCTCGGTATGGACTGGCTTTCGGACTATGATGCGAAGATTTATTGTAAGAAGAAGGAGGTTACGATTCTTGATGATAATGATAAGGAACACCTTATTTTTAGAGCAGAATCGTCACCACCTAATTCTTATTTAGATCCACCCCCAGTAGCTCAACTTAATTCAATTATTGGGGAGGAAGAGAATGAAATAATTGTCGGTGAGGAAAGGAATGTTCAAATAGAGGATGTACCTGTTGTGAAAGAATTTGTAGATGTATTTCCGGAAGATTTACCTGGACATCCTCCAGAACGAGAAGTTGAGTTTTCTATTGATTTGATTCCTGGATCAAGGCCTATATCGAAGACCCCTTATAGAATGGCCACTGTAGAGTTAGTCGAACTAAAGAAACAACTAGAGGAATTGAGTAATAAGGGATTTATTCGCCCTAGTGTTTCTCCATGGGGAGCCCCTGTTCTTTTTGTTAAAAAGAAAGATGGATCTATGAGGTTATGTATCGACTACAGGGAGATCAATGCTATAACGATAAAGAACAAGTATCCCCTACCTCGTATTGATGATTTATTTGACCAACTGCATGGAGCTCAATACTTTTCAAAGATTGAACTTCGATCTGGATACCATCAGTTGTGTGTGATGAAGGAAGACATTCCGAAGACAGCATTTCGAACCAGGTACGGGCATTACGAGTTTACTGTAATGCCATTTGGATTGACTAATGCACCCTCTGTATTCATGGATATGATGAATAGAGTTTTCAAGGAGTATCTCGATGAATTTTTGGTGGTATTTATTGATGATATCTTGGTATACTCCAAAACCTACGAAGATCATGAAAATCACTTGCGCATTATCTTGAAGACTCTGAGGAGGCATGAATTATATGGGAAGTTTAGCAAGTGTGAATTCGGGCTTCAGGAGATTTCTTTTCTTGGACATATTGTCTCTAAATATGGAATCTCTGTTGATCCTTCTAAGACCAAGGCAATCCAAGAATGGCCAGCACCTACGAGTATAACTGAGGTACGTAGTTTTATTGGTTTGGCAGGTTATTATCGACGTTTCGTCCAGAATTTTGCCCGATTGGCTAACCCATTAACGAAGCTCACACGTAAAGGGGTTAAATTTGTTTGGAAAAAAGAGTGTGAAGAATGTTTTGAAGAACTGAAGAGAAGATTAGTCAATGCTCCTATATTGACTCTACCATCAGGGAATGATGGGTTCGTTGTTTATAGTGATGCATCGAAGAAAGGACTTGGCTGTGTCCTTATGCAGAATGATAGAGTTATTGCCTATGCATCACGACAGTTGAAAATTCATGAACAAAACTATCCTACTCATGATCTCGAGTTAGCAGCAGTGATCTTTGCTTTGAAGATATGGAGGCACTACCTCTATGGTGAAAAATGTGAGATTTATACTGATCACAAGAGTTTGAAGTATATTTTCTCACAAAAAGAACTCAACATGAGGCAAAGGAGATGGCTTGAATTACTCAAGGATTATGATTGTACGATACACTACCACCCGGGGAAAGCAAACAAGGTGGCAGATTCTTTGAGTAGAAAAGACCATGGAGTTTTGAACAATATGAGAATTGAAAGGGATCCAATTTTTATGGATCTAGTGAAGATGGACATGGGAATAACCAGGGAAGGTGAAACATCAATGCTTTTTCAAATGGTTGCCAAACCATCATTACTAGAAAGGATTAAGAGTTCTCAGACCGATGATGAAGAATTTCAGAAGATGATTAAAGCTGTGAATGATGGGAGATTGAGATACTTTGTGTATGAAGATGGAATTTTGAAATTCGGGAAGAGACTTTGTGTTCCCAATATACCTGATCTAAAAAGGGAATTGCTGGATGATGCTCATAGTTCCAATTTCTCTATACACCCTGGGAGCACCAAAATGTATAGAGATTTGAAGGAACATTTTTGGTGGGACAACATGAAGAGGGAGATTGCTGATTTTGTGTCAAGATGTATGGTTTGTCAACAAGTGAAAGCTGGAAGGCAACAGCCTGGAGGAGTCATGCAACCTCTTCCCATACCGGATTGGAAATGGGACAATATTACGATGGACTTTGTCATGGGGCTACCAAAGACTCCTAGAAGGAATGATGCAATATGGGTTATTGTTGATCGTCTTACCAAGTCAGCACATTTTCTTGCTATAAGAGAAGATCTACCCCTGGAACGTCTAGCAAGACTATACATTAATGAAGTTGTGAGACTTCATGGAGTACCCCTATCAATTGTTTCTGATCGTGATCCCCGTTTTACTTCAAGATTCTAAAAAAGTCTTCAGAAATCCCTGGATACTGAACTTTATTTAAGCACTGCTTACCACCCTCAGACAGACGGACAATCAGAACGGACTATTCAAACCTTAGAAGACATGTTGAGATCTTGCTCACTTGACTTTCAGGGTATGTGGGATCAATATTTACCACTGGTAGAATTTTCCTATAACAATAGCTTCCATTCGAGTATACAGATGGCACCATATGAAGCGTTATACGGAAAGAGATGTCGTACACCAACCTGTTGGGATGACGTTGGTGAAAGAAAACTTGTAGGCCCAGAACTGGTGGAGGAAACGGTGGAAAAGGTGAAGGTAATCCAAAATCACATTAAAGCAGCTCAAAGTAGGCAGATGAGCTATGCCGATAATCGAAGGAAGGATTAGGAATTTCAAGTCGGTGATCATGTTTTCCTGAAGGTATCTCCGTGGAAGGGAGTCATACGTTTTGGTAAGAAAGGTAAATTGAGTCCCAGGTACATCGGACCTTTCAAAATTCTAGAACGAATTGGGGCTGTAGCTTACCGATTGGCAATGCCGCCAAGTCTCTCCAAAGTTCACGATGTGTTCCACGTATCTCTATTGAGGAAATATATGCCTGATCCGACGCATGTACTCACCTATGAGGAATTAGAACTGGAACCCGATCTGTCTTATTGCGAAGAGCCCGTCAGGATTCTTGATACAAGAGAACAAGTACTGAGAAACCGGACGACGCGTCTGGTAAAAGTTTTGTGGAGAAATCATAAGATGGAAGAGGCAACGTGGGAACCCGAGGAACTTATGATGAAGAACCACCCGAGTCTTTTTATGCAGTAATACCCTAGAAATTGCGAGGACGCAATTATTTGAAGGAGGGGAGAATGTAACACCCCAAGCTTCTACGGTACGTTTCCCTTCGAATAATGTGATAGCGTGTGTTGTACGCAACCTCGAGTTCTAACACACACCACAACTAATTAAACTAGCCGTTGTGAATAGTAATACCTACTTTTTGAAATCATATATATTCTATATTTCAAAATGGACTTCATTTTTGGATTCGGAATATCAAAATTATCCTAGGGTGAAATTTTGGTACATTTCGGATAACTTTCATATTTTGATGAATAGTGAAAATTTCTAAATTTTAATTAAAAACAACTTTTTTAATCAAAATAATTAATAGTGATAAATTATGAATTTCAGTGGTTTTAAATTATATTTAGAATATATTTTTACCATTCAATTTAATGTTTATCATTGGACATAATTTTACAATTAAACAGAACATAAACAAGTGTCAATCTTTTGATAGTTATTATCTCTTAAAAACACGCTTTTTGTTTTGACAGCGGGAATTAATTTTAAATTAATTTCTGCCACTTCTGTGTTTTGAATTTAGAAAAATGGATTCCATATTTGGAATCAGGATGTTCAAATTGTGTAAATAGGTAACTTTTATTTTTAGACATTTTGAATAATTACTGCGGTAAATATTTTATTTACCATGGTTAAAGGGTAAATCCGGTAAATAAGGGTTAAAAAATAATATTATAATAATACAAAATTACCCTAAAACGTGTCCTAACCTTATTGGTGGACACATACCCGACCATGGGCATCCTTGGGTCAATTTGGGGACCCCTTGGAGCCACTTGTATGTGGTAGGGACACATTATATTAATAAAGTTAAAATAAAAATAAAAATGGCATAAGCTTACATCTTTTAGAAGAACAATTTTTACATAGGGTTATACATGTTGGCTTTTCGATTATAAATATTCATTAGAAATCTAAAAATATTTCCTACATAATGATGTTTTATTTATAATTTTTAGACATTAAATAATGTATTTTATTTATGACACAACGATGATGCAGTAATTACTAAAATAGTAAAAAATTAACATAATTGATATTATAAATACCCAAATAAATATAATATGAAACTTTTAATGAATTACAATAATTTTCTAGGTTAATATGATATATTAGGATTGATTTAATGGACTTTTTTCGAAGTAATCAATCTGTTATGAGTTTCACAAAAATCAACTATTGAATAGTGTCAAAATTGACATAAAAGAGTTCTTAAAACAAATATTAAATTATTAATTGATATTAAATTCCTAAAAATCTAAGGTTCGGCCAAGAGACTTATATTATGATAGGTTAATCATTAATGGACCACTTGGGGGTCGGTTGGATGTATATAGTAAGTTTATTAACCATATTATATAAAAATACAAAGAGACATTGTAAAAGTGAAACTAATTAACTTAGAGTTAATACTTAAAGATAAGGTTAATATAAGTACCCAAACCTGTCTAAATTATATTGGATGAGTTGTTTTCGACCTATCCCCACCTCATCCTTTGAATAGTCAACTTTGGAGCCTTTGGAAACCGAATATGAATTTATTATAAATTAATATTTCTAGCTTTTCCAAAAGTGCCTCTCACCCCTCTTATAAAAGGGCACTCCTCCTTCTCTTTTCCTCACACCTCTCAAGCCACTTGGCTCGTCAAAACTCTGACCAACTAAGCTCCCCAAATCCCTCTCCTCCTCCTTGAAGCTTCCCCTTAGGCAGAAAGCATTTCAAGAAGTCCTTTGGTTCCAACCAAAGTGAGCTACCTAAATTAAAGGTAACGATTTCTCTTAAATTATTTTCATTTATTTTTCTTCTCCAACCCCCAAACTCTTTTTATTTCCTTTATTTTGTAACAACACCAGTATCCAAAATATACTAGGATGTTGTTATAAGAAGGATTCAAACTACACATACACATAACTCTATCTAATGGATGATGAACATAATGTTTCTGTGGATGGCAAACTAACGCCTCACGAAATGATGATTGTTCAAATACATCTTACCGCCTCTCATGGTGGCCATTATGATGGAACTGTAATTAAATATGATATTAATGATATATATTTTATATATAAGCTTCTGTAATTCCATTTTATTTCATATCATTATTCGTTTCATGTTGTATATACATACGATAATTTCATTTGAGGAAGTGCGGACTACCGCCCCCTTAAAATGATATGACTCGTTCATACCACACATGGAACGTATAAAGGATGGTGTTAATGAACTTAAGTAACATATATAAAATATTATATTATAATGGAATATTAATATACCTATGTATCATTTGGATTCGATTCTTTTAAAATAAATATTAAATAGTAGCGTTCGTGCGTACGTACGGACTACCGTCTCCACGAACGCGATGAGATTCATTCTCCATCGTATCCATTCAAGTATTATTCTCATTTTAGGGTTAAAAATAATGTTAATATCTTTATGATTATGAATAAGATATAATCTATCCATTACAAACATGTCTTACGTAACCAAACATTTTAAGAAGAACGAATCGATTATCACCCGAAACGACGATAATACTAAGGTATTATTAATAAAGCAATGTTAAAAGATCATATATGATATCATATTAATGTATATGATTCTTGTATAATTTAATAACAATTATTTCACCATTATACAGGAGGTTAACCTACCCCAACAAAGGAAAAGTACAAGGTAAGGGTTATTTCACAATCTCTTCATTATCCGAGGTTGTATTATACGTAATAATCTACTGGGATCTCTTTATCATCCACATCCATGTTTCTTTGAAATGTATTTCAAAACATTTTTACTATTTACAAGAATATAGGTTAAAGTCATTTATACCCTTGTTTGACTTTTTATAAGAGGTTTATAAAGGAATCTTTCCGTCGTTTTCAAAACAAGGTCCTTTTTAACCTTTTCGACTGAATTGAGGTAAGAATGTTTTTTTAACTTATACGGCGGGTGCGGTTATTTTCCGCCGTTATAAAATCGTTGAAGCTTTCCATACAAGCTTATAAGAATATTTTCAAAGAAAATGTTTTATTTTATATGGATCTTAAATGATTTCAAAATAAAAGGAGATAATTCTTTAAAAAGAATTTTGATTTCATCTATGTCAACATCCTTTGATGGATTTTAAGATTATTTGAAGTTGATTTATTATGATACAAAACTTCTATATTATATTGAAGTTTTTTTTGTGATATGTTTGACTATGGATGTGCTATTTTTATACCATTCATATTTTATGGTGAAATTATTGACATTTCGTATTCTAGTTTTAATACGAATGTTTATGTTATGTTTAAACCTTTTCATATGGGAATGCATTGGACTTAATAAGTGACGGGTGGAGCCTGCTATAGCTCCTCGATGCATCGGTAGGTCTCATGAGACAAACTAGTGTCTTGGCACAAGGCCTTGACAAAATCTTATTTGTAGTCTTGGCACGAGGCCTTGGCTATGTGGTTATGATAGTCTGGCATTATGCATTATAACATTATGAAAGTGGTTATTGATATTGCATGTGATTATTCGATTAGTAGAATATCCATGTGAATAAGTAAATGGCATTATTTCATTTTATTTATGCCATGTTGAAAGTTAATATTTAAAAGGCTTTTGTTTTAGTTATACATTGCCTTAAATGTTTATTCTTATTTATGAAAGTTTCCGCTATATTGTTATCCTTACTGGGCATTTGAGCTCACCCCTTTTCTATGTTTTATTTTTCCCAGGTAGTGAAGAAGTAATTTATGAATGACTTGCAGGGATATTATGAGGGGTTAATAGTGTGGATATGAAGACTTTGTTGTTGTAGTAGTTTTTCGCTTTGAAATGTAATGTAAAACTTTATGATTATATCTAGTGTTTCCAAGGCTACTAAACCAATCGGTCTTTCGGGATTTGATCTTTCTTGTGATCATGTCAATGTTACGAAGTAATGCACCGACTCAGGGTAGCTGGGGTCGGGGCGTTACAAAAAACATTTAATATACATATTGACATAAATCAGGTTTTAAATAAAAATTTAAATATTCATATTTTCATCATTAATTTAAAACAGTAAGAATTTAGTAAATGTAATCTTAATTAATAATTTTAAAACAATATATTTTTTACTATATATATAAATATTATTTTAAAAATCATAATTTTTTATTCCAAATATATTTAATATGTGGTATTTATTATTTCATATTAAACAATGTTTATCATTGTTAAATTGAAATAGTCAATATATTTGTTTTTTTAAGAAATTTATTTATTTAAAATATTTTATCAAAAACCCATTTTAATAAATTTTTTATTCAAATTTTTTAATAAATTTATTCATGATAATATATAATGGTATTAAATTATTTTGAACAATATATAATTATCTATAAAAATTGTTGCATAATTATCTTATAATAAATTTAATTAAAAAAATTATTATAATTATTTTCATTATGGAAATCAACCAACTAAAAAAAATTAGGTTTATAGTATGTTGAGGTTTTATATATAGAGTACTTTCACCATGGTCCAACCGGGGAGTACGTACTCTACCTTCCGATGAGTATGGAGGGCCCACACCCAGAACCCGAAGGGGAGCACTATCTATCCTTATTAATGATATGGAATACCATTACTTAAATCATTAAGGGAGTAACAACATTTTCTATCATCCAAAAATGATTCACAACATCCCATATATATGCCTTGAATTCCCAAGGCTAAGAAAATCAATCTCCAAACCATGATACTGTCTTCTTTGGCCAGTACTGACTCACCCTCATGGTTTTAGGTTGTGTCACAAGGACGCATCTCAGTGAGGAATGAGCTCCTGTTTCTCATGAGTCCAAGCCTATTTCAAACAATATGTCAACTTAATGAAAAAACCAATGGTAAAATAACTCGTTCACATGATGTGGGGTGTCTTTTGTCTACTAAACAAAATGGTTGGGAACCCCACACCCTAGTGCTACAGTGGAGTACTAGTCCCAGCATCTCTATATCCAAGAACCACACTGATCTCTAGACTTAGTCAAGTGATAATAAAACAAGTGTCCCACATTCAAATAATCATGCACTAACCCTAATGTTGGTAGAGAACCCACATCCAAAAGTATTGTGGAATGGTAACGATGCCAAAGTCAACATATTGATTCACCCTAATCATTGCCCATGATTTTTCCCCACTACCCATGTGGTGTTCCACCCTGTAGCTCGTTGTTTGAATCCTAGGACATAATCATGTTCTATGTAGAAAAACACTCAGTATTTGATACTCGCAAGCATAAATATGTGTCTCATAGTAAGATATGATATAGGTCAAATATCACAAAAAATCACCTAGTAGAACATGACATGAACTAGGGCACACACAGGGTGTCAGTCCACCTGAGAACTTGGTTATGTAACAATCTTACATCATTTCCAATCCATGTATGTGTACATGGAATGTACATAAGGTACATGTTGTGGCCAACTTTAACCAGCCACTGACAATGTAGTTCAACCCATTTCCATGTATCAGACCCCATATTCATGAACTGGACCCTGTGCTCATGTACATTGGTCGTGTGTTGTTGAATTACCACATAGTTTTCACACATATTCCCAAGCCTTGTCCTATAAATACATGTATTTTGGTACTAAATGGTGTGGAACCCATATAAATATAGTTTTGTCCCCAAGGATTATCTTCCCATAACATCAAATCACACACGACGTGTTTGAATGGACTACATGTCGTGTAGTCGGGAATTCCATCTGGGAATAACCTGAAAAAATGCCCAATTCACCATGATTCAACCAAAACACATAGAAATACATAGTAAAGATTGTATAGAATTCAAATTGGGATCTAGAGACTGAAAAAAAATTAAAAATGCGATCAAGACTAGAAATCAAATCCAACTACATTGACGGAGGAACGTCGAAACATAAGTTGAAGAACGATTCATGGATCACTTTGGTTCTCAATCTGATGATAATCTACGATTAAAATGGGGATCAAGAGACCCACACTTCCATTATTAGGTGGTGGTTTCTATCATCTCCAAGGGAGGATAATGGAGAATGAGATAGAGAAATGTGGACTCCCCTTATGTCACTCCACTGCGGGGGATGTGGTAATTAGGTTAATTTTTAATTAAATAATTAAATACCTTTTTAATTAATAAAACTACTATACAATTCACCATAAAAACATCTAGAATAGTCAACTTTATGTCATTACTTGGGTAAACAAGGCATTTCGGACTCAACTATGTCCTCATAAATTTGATTTGATACTCCCAACGGGTGTTATTTACATTTCCATCCAAACATGATTCATGTGAAAAAACATATTAAATATTTTAAAAAATCTCCGTGTCGGGGATCTATGGGATCTGGATACCTTTTCAGATTCAACATCTAGTTTTGGGAATATTCTAGAAAATATTCCAAATTCTTATAGATGAAAACCAAGTTCTCTACACTACTACCACATTCAATAGATTTTGTCCATGAAAAGAAAAATGATATGAATATATAAAAATAAATGAGATCCCCTATTAGTACATCCAAACTGGTGAGCTCACCAAGGGTTCTAACACTTCTTCTATGAACAAACTCTAGAAAATAATCCAAAAAAACCACTATTAAATATAGACGATACGTAGCCAAAATCATTCAATAAACAATCCATTGTATCCTTCACTACAACAGGTACAATAACATATTGCTCCATGGTCCATATGCAGTCATGGGGTCTTGTTATAGATAACCTCGCTAACCAAATATAGATTCTGACAATTACGCATAGTTCATATCCTCCCATGAATAAACATTCTCACAACCTCTTCAAGTGTATTTCATTAATGTTTGATGCCAAGAATGTGAGGGTACCAAATAAATAAGAGAGGAGGGAAACTCTTCCAACATTGAAAAGATATACACTGAATGAATCTGGAATACCCCCACATTTCTTTTCCCCTTTTTGAAAGAGAGTGACCAAAACTAAAAAACATCACCACAAATGATAATAGAATCCCGGCTGAGTATAAATAGAAGGTATCCAATCATTAAATTAGAATCATTTTAGGGTCTAACTCTTCCCCTGCTTAACAATTCTACGAAAGGATCTCCACTTTTCAATGTCACTAAAAAAATAGAGATAATCAACCCCCACACCTTGTTATTTTCCTCTTTGTGTAGAACTGACTCACCTGAATCGTATTAGCCGCGTCATGGAAACACATATTAGTGAGGGAACGACTATTCCTTCTCATGAATTCAATGCTACATTGAACCACAATAACACATGGTTATACTGACACTTCATGTCACACTGGTTTAAAACTCTAGTAAGAAGAAAAATGACAAGAGTACCCAAATAAGTGTCTCACAATTGATATTGTACAATGTAGAAAGGAAACAATGGGTACCTCTATTCATCATCGGATTTTTTGGGTCGAAGACCTCTATGGCCTACTGTTTTCCTCTTCTACGTCCTCAAAATCTCTAGGCCTATTGTGCACAGTCTCTTTCTACTATCCAAGCCCCACTGACTCTTCATCCGACTTGTTTAACTCCATGCTCCCAAAACAACCTTTTCCATGGTGGTTTATTAGCTTACCCCCTCTCAGTAGCACGGTGGGTCATAAAATCTATAGCAATATGTCCTCGGTCGTCTCTAACATAACACAACATCTCTTGCGGTTAGCCTATTCCCTTGTGCTTCTCATGTGCTACATGTCCACATGTCTGAGTCCGAAAATGTGTATTCTTCCCCTTCCACAATCACATATCCTTCCATCATCTAGTTTCTTTAAACACGTCATCCTCATGACTACCACCTTAGGCGACAACCACATGTTCCTCTAACATGAAACTCCCTACTACCAGAGCTCGCTCCAACACCCCAGTGTATGTGGGAATGCAGAGTGGAATATTGGATGCCCTAATATCCTAGTACAAGCCCTTCTCAATCATTCATGCACCAAAAAACGATCAGCAGGCCATATATACGGAGTATCATGAATGGTCTATTGACCACACCAAAAGCCTTTCCTCGTTCATGCTAATATATTGATGCTCCAGAATCACTAAAATATTCATTGATATCAAAATTAAGTGGTATAAATTTAACCTAAAGATTCACTCATACTCCTTCCAGGTGAGTGTCACCTCATCCTGGTTAAACATCACTAAAATCCCCCATCTCATTCCCTATCCATGCGTAAAGATCACCACTAAGACCACCATTTAATCGAGATGTGTCCTCACTAAGAGGAAAACTCACAAGACTGCCTTGAGCCAATCATATGCTTTTTGGGGGTCTAGAAAACCATGGTACCTTAGAGTTCTCTACCTCTAGGACTTCTGTCGAACACTCATCTTATACCCATCCTTGTCCTGAACTACTAGTAAAACCTACTACTCAAAAGGTGGTGGATCTACCAGAGTACCACCAAGAGGTAATTCCATAAAAATATCACCTTGTAGTGAGGCCTCATCATGGGGAATATTGTCATTGAAATCATGCCATAACATCTAATCTAGCTATCATTGTGGAGGCTTCCTGAAATAGAATCCAAAAGCACCATAGTCAAAGAGTATAACTGTGGGGAGATCACTCAACAAGGACATTAATGACCGAAAAACCAACCCAATATGATGCATGTACCATTAATTTCCCCTATTAGTATAGTTTTAATGGGCCATGTCGAAAATGAGGCTTTTATAGTCCAAGTGATTGCATATGTCTTCTACCACATCATAACTAGAACCAATAGCTTTAGAGCCAAACAAAAATCATCACAACACTACCACTATGAAACCCAAAAAAATATTATTAAGGGGAAATGTATGAACAATTTCCCAAGGATTGAACTCAATCTGATACCACTCTATCATGACCCAACCCATGTCGAAGATGAAACCAGAACTACCTCATGCCCACCCCCATAGGCCAGTGGTTGGCGACAAGAACCAAAAACATAACTAAATTCATGGAGGAATTTTTCTCATTTATATGTAAACATGCACCCACAAACACCTCAATGAAATTTTGTTGAGATATAAAAAGATGAAAATTCAATTGATGCATAAATCTATCCCAAATAAATGTATAGAAGATATAATTAAGATAGAAATAGGAAAAAGAACTGAACAATAAAAAACTACAAAATCATCTGACCTAAAAATAAGAATGGGATTACTACCAAAAGTAACTACTTGAATGCTCCATGGCCCATCTACAGTAAAACCATGGTCTTTCTAACTTTCTAAGCTCCTCCTAACATAGGCCCTTCATGGACTCAGTCAAATTAAATGTGTTCTTCACAAGACAGTAGACATGTACACAAAATTCCCATTCATGTGTGAGTATAAAAATACAAATTAGGTCCCCCAAAACCCCAAAAGAAATTGTAGTGACTGAATGGTTATATTCCACTAAACCTAGCCAGAGGGAAACCCATCGATAGAGAAACTCCATATTGAATCGTCCTAGATTGTACATGACTAATAAAATATATCAAAAGAGGAGGTGAAATCATGAGAGTAAGGAGAAGACTGTGTCCCACATCCCAACCCAACAAGAGGTTGAAAATAAACTCATCTGAATAGAAGGAGCTCAATAGGATTTGAAGATGAGCTTATTGTTGAGTTTTTGTTTCCTATAGTGGGATAGTTGTCTCAACCACCCATGAGAATATAAACATAGAAATCACAAGGAATACCCCACACAACATCAACTCTCTTGTAAGGAGAGTAACATGTGGAATGGTATGGGCACCTATGTGGTAAGTATACTCAGTCCTCAAGGGGTGTCAACCCAGAATGTGACAACACCAAAAAGGGTCATAGAAAAATCACCCACATATATTCGTATCTGACTCCTAGTCTCATGAGGTTCCAACCTCATGGATTGGAAGATAATTATATTTATGGCTCTAAAGGTAGACACAAAACTAGGAGTACACAGACCACATGATCTCCAACCCACAATGAAATTCATATGAGATATACACTCCATCAGGTATAGCTTTAACATTATAAATGGTATGTCTGAGGTAACGTTCTCCATTGGAAACAACCTATACCCTCCATCTCTAGTTCCCAACACCATATGTTCTTTCATCGCTAACCTTCGCTATGTTTAAGGATAAGGAAACCAATAGGATAACCATACTTCTAATAACTTCTCAGTTATTGATGCAGTAATAAACCACACCAAGCACCACATGTATCTTCTCTATAAGAGGAAATGGAGGGACCCATGACTCTCCCCTACCGTATAGTTGAGGTAGTAATAGATCCTATATAATTGGTAAAACCACTATCACTATTATATGTTGTGGCTCGCCCCTCTATATATCGAGGGAGCACTAGCTCCAAACTAGCTACCATTCACAGAAAGATGAGGGGCCTACTCCTCATATATGTATACACCATCTGAGGGAGCTCCAACTCTAATAGAGGAACTGCTCCCCATAGCAACTCAGAGATGTGGGAGTACTACTCTAAATGTGAGGACCCCCACACTGATCCAACTAGGTAGTACGACTCATGAAAGAACTGCTTTTTGATACAATAGGGGAGTACCAATTCATAAATCGAGGATGCTAACCATAACCCTATATGAGAGTACTACATAGGGAATAGAGGACTCACACACTGGTAAGATAGGGGAATAATGACTCTACCATTTTTTCCCTAGGGGTGACCCTCACTCTCACATGGTAGTTGTGTGTGGACCCTAGTCTAGAGGGTACTCTCCTTAGCACGGATGGGGAGTACTACTCTTTTGGGACCCACACTCCATCCCAATATGGAAGTACCACTCACTAGCTTGAGGACCCACACCCTGGTTAGACAAGGGAGTGCTGAATCTTCTAGAACAACACGTATGGAGGACCCATACAACAGAATGATAGAAGAGTACCATCAACTAGGATAGAGGACCTACACCATAACACGGTAGGGGGTACCCACTCTCTTTATACACCTTATACGGAGGACCCTCACCCTAGTCCAGCATGGGAGTTTGTACTACATAAATTGATGTCTCACACCCAGCTCCAACATGGGAGTACATACTCTACATTCCTATGAGTATAGAGGTCCTTAACCCTAACACAGTAGCAGTGGAATATCCATATTAATGAATGATATGGGAACCTGCACATTAGACGATTTAGAGAGTACCAATAGTTCAATAATTCCATTAATGATTCCCGACATCCCAATTATCTACCCTGAATTCCCATGCCTAAGGAAATCAAACACCACACATTGATTTTATCTACTTGGGTTGGCACTAACTCTCCCACATGGTTTCAGGTCATGTCACAACGATTCGTCTTACTGGGGAATGAACTCCTATTCATTTTGAGTCAATAGCTATGCCAATCCATGTATCGTCTAAAATAACTATCCAATGGTAAAAATATTCGTGCCCAGTCATTAGGGAGTCTCATCTCTACTAAAAAAAGTGGGGAAACTTGCACTGTAGTGCCTTAGGGGCGTACCTATCCCAACTTATCTCTCTCCAAGAACCACACTGATCTCCATCATCAGTCAGAAACCACTAAAAAGAGTGTCACACTAATCAATAATCATGTAGTAACCCTGATCTATGTAGGGGACCCACCTCATAAATATTATTTGGAAGGTACAATCCACAAAGTCAACCTAGTGATCCTCCCTGGTCGCAACCCATGATTCGACTCCTCTACCCAAGCATCAGGAGACAATATATCTTTTAGGCCAAAACTGATTCTGTAACACCCCAAGCTTCTACGGTACGCTTCTCTTTGAATAATGTGATAGCGTGTGTTGTACGCAACACCGAGTTCTAACACACCATAACTAATCAAACTAGCCGTTATGAATAGTAATACCTACTTTTTGAAATTATATATATTTTATATTTGAAAATGGACTTCATTTTTGGATTCGGAACATCTAATTTAGCCTAAGGTGAAATTTTGGTACATTTCGGATAACTTTCATATTTTGATGAATAGTGAAAATTACTAAGTTTTAATTAAAAACATCTTTTTTAATCAAAATAATTAATAGTGATAAATTATGAATTTGAGTGGTTTTAAAGTATATTTAGAATATATTTTTACCATTTAATATAATGTTGGTCATTGGACATAATTTTACAATTAAACCGAACATAAACGAGTGTCAATCTTTTGATAGTTATTATCTCTTAAAAACACGCTTTTTGTTTTGACAGCGGGAATTAATTTTAAATTAATTTCTGCCACTTCTGTGTTTTGAATTTAGGAAAATGGATTCCATATTTGGAATCAGGATGTTCAAATTGTGTAAATAGGTAACTTTTATTTTTAGACATTTTGAATAATTACTGCGGTAAATATTTTATTTACCATGGTTAAAGGTAAATCCGGTAAATAAGGGTTAAAAAATAATATTATAATAATACTAAATTCCCTAAAACGTGTCTTAAACCTATTGGTTGATACATGGTCGACCATGGGAATCTTTGGGTCTATTTTGGGACCCCATGGATCCACTTGTAAGTGATAATGACACATTATTTTAATTAAGATAAAATGAATACAAAAATGGCATAAGCTTACATCTTTTAAAAGAACAATTGTTACATAGGGTTATATAAGTTGGACTTTAGATTATAAATATTCATTAGAAAGCTAAAACGATTTCCTACATAATGATATTTTATTTATAATTTTTAGACATTGAATAATTTATTTTATTTATGACACAATGATGATGCAGTAATTACTATAATAGTAAACAATTAAAATAATTGATATTATAAATACCCAAATAAATATAATATGAAACTTTTAATGAATTAAACTAATTTTCTAGGATAATATGATATATTATTATTGATTTAATGGACTTTGTTCGAAGTAATCAATCTGTTATGAGTTTCACAAAAATCAACTATTGAATAGTGTCAAAATTGACATAAAAGAGTTCTTAAAACAAATATTATATTATTAATTGATATTAAATTCCTAAAAATCTAAGGTTCGGCCAAGAGACTTATATCATGATAGGTTCATAATTAATGTACCACGTGGGGGTCTCTTGGATGTATATAGTAAGTTTATTAACCATATTATATAAAAATACAAAGAGACATTGTAAAAGTGAAACTAATTAACTTAGAGTTAGTACTTAAAGATAAGGTTAATATAAGTACCCAAACCTATCTAAATTCTATTGGATGAGTTGTTTTCGACCTATCCCCACCTCATCCTTTGAATAGTCAACTTTGGAGCCTTTGGAAACCGAATATGAATTTATTATAAATTAATATTTCTAGCTTTTCCAAAAGTGCCCCTCACCCCTCTTATAAAAGGGCACTCCTCCTTCTCTTTTCCTCACACCTCTCAAGCCACTTGGCTCGTCCAAACTCTGCCCAACTAAGCTCCCCAAATCCCTCTCCTCCTCCTTGAAGCTTCCCCTTAGGCAGAAAGCATTTCAAGAAGTCCTTTGGTTCCAACCAAAGTGAGTTACCTAGATTAAAGGTAACGATTTCTCTTAAATTATTTTCATTTATTTTGCTTCTCCAACCCCCAAACTCTTTTTTTTCCTTTCTTTTGTAACAACAACAGTATCCAAAATATACTAGGATGTTGTTATAAGAAGGATTCAAACTACACATACACACAACTCCATCTAATGGATGATGAACATAATATTTCTGTGGATGGCAAACTAACGCCTCACGAAACGATGATTGTTCAAATACATCTTACCGCCTCTCATGGTGGCCATTATGATGGCACTGTAATTAAATATGAGATTAATGATATATATTTTATATATAAGCTTCTGTAATTCCATTTTATTTCATACCATTATTCGTTTCATGTTGTATATACATACGATAATTTCATTTGAGGAAGTGCGGACTACCGCCCCCTTAAAATGATATGACTCGTTCATACCACACATGGAACGTATAAAGGATGGTGTTAATGAACTTAAGTAACATATATAAAATATTATATTATACTGGAATAGTAATATACCTATGTATCATTTGGATTCAATTCTTTTAAAATAAAAATTAAATGGAAGTAGCGTTCATGCGTACGTACGAACTACCGTCTCCACGAACGCGGTGAGATTCATTCTCCATCGTATCCATTCAAGTGTAATTATCATTTAATGATTTAAAAATGATGTTTAAGGACTTGATATCATTCTGGATATGAATAAGATACAACAAACATGACTTATGTAACAAAACATACAAAAGCAAACGAGTAAGTTAACACCCGAAACAACGATAATACTAAGATATTATTATCAAATCAATATTAAAAGATCATATATGATATCATATTAATATATATGATTCTTGTATAATTTAGTAACAATTATTTCACCATTATACAGGAGGTTAACCTACCCCAACCAAGGAAAAGTACAAGGTAAGGGGTTTTCATCTCACTCCTTATTTTCGTGAGATTCATGCCATATTGCCACCATCACCTTTTGTGTGGTGTATGTACTGCCCATAATTATATTCTCTATGTAATACACTCTAATTTATGTGTATTTACATATTCATTGTATGATACCTCTTACATGGGTTGTATGTTTCATAAGTTACCAAATTGGTAAGGGTTATTTCACAATCTCTTCATTATCCGAGGTTGTATTATACGTAATAATCTACTGGGATCTCTTTATCATCCACATCCATGTTTCTTTGAAATGTATTTCAAAACATTTTTACTATTTACAAGAATATAGGTTAAAGTCATTTATACCCTTATTTGACTTTTTATAAGAGGTTTATAAAGGAATCTTTCCGTCGTTTTCAAAACAAGGTCCTTTTTAACCTTTTCGACTGAATTGAGGTAAGAATGTTTTTTTTAACTTATACGGCGGGTGCGGTTATTTTCCGCCGTTATAAAATCGTCGAAGCTTTCCATACAAGCTTATAAGAATATTTTCAAAGAAAATGTTTTATTTTATATGGATCTTAAATGATTTCAAAATAAAAGGAGATACTTCTTTAAAAAGAATTTTGATTTCATCTATGTCAACATCCTTTGATGGATTTTAAGATTATTTGAAGTTGATTTATTATGATACAAAACTTCTATATTGTATTGAAGTTTTTGTGATATGTTTGACTGTGGATGTGCTATTTTTATACCATTCATAGTTTATGGTGAAATTATTGACATTTCGTATGCTAGTTTTAATACGAATGTTTATGTTATGTTTAAACCTTTTCATATGGGAATGCATTGGACATAATAAGTGACGGGTGGAGCCCGCTATAGCTCCTCGATGCATCGGTAGGTCTCATGAGACAAACTAGTGTCTTGGCACAAGGCATTGACAAAATCTTATTTGTAGTCTTGGCACGAGGCCTTGGCTATGTGGTTATGATAGTCTGGCATTATGCATTCCAACATTATGAAAGTGGTTATTGATTTTGCATTTGATTATTCGATTAGTAGAATATCCATGTGAATAAGTAAATGGCATTATTTCATTTTACTTTTGCCATACTATGTTGAAGTTCATGTTTAAAAGGCTTTTGTTTTAGTAATTCATTGCCTTAAATGTTTATGCTTATTTTGAATGTTCCGCTATATTGTTATCCTTACTGGGCATTTGAGCTCACCCCTTTTCTATGTTTTATTTTTCCCAGGATGTGAAGATGTAAGTTATGAATGACCTTCAGGGATATTATGAGAGGATAATAGTGTGGATTGTGGAAACATTATGTTGTTGTATTAGTTTTTCATTTTATGATGTAATGTAAAACTTATGAATATATCTAGTGTTTCCAAGGCTACTAAACCAATCGGTCTTTCGAGATTTGATCTTTCTTGTGATCATGCCAATGTTACGAAGTAATGCACCGACTCTGGGTAGCTGGGGTCGGGGCGTTACAGTTGGTATCAGAGGAAGTTTAGTACAAACCTTGGAAACTAGATTTAGATAAACTCTGATTAGAGCACATAGACCTAAGATTAACTTTGAGGATTAGTATAGAAGAACTTCCTAGAATTTTGGTATTGTAGAGATTTTGTGAGTTTTCTGAGCAATACATCCCTGTCTGGATACGAGCAGGTAGAGGCGGCTCTGGCACAGATGTACCTAGGGGTAAAACCCGAAAACACCGCTTTGAGCTAGACTCGAACGGGAACTGGTGCACGACAATGAGCCTTGCTGCACTCTTGGTTACGACACTCCCGGGGGATATGCTTAGGATAACTCTCATTTTCTTTACAAATCATTATGAAGGGTTTATGAGTATATACTTCTTCAAAGAAAACATTTTTATGATTATGGATTATATGCATAAATAGTTCAATTTATGTTAAGTGTTTTATAAGTATGGGATTATGTATTTTGATTCATAAACTGATCTAGTTTATGCCATTGTTTAGAAATGGTGCCCAGTAGAAGGAATGAGAACTCCAGAAATGCACATGATCCAAAGAGAAGGAAGGATCATATCTTTCATGGTCTTAAGCTGGAATTTATAAGAGAAATAGTCTCCCATGTATTATCATCATATGAAGAAATAATATCATGTGTTGATAAGATAAGTAAAGAGTTTACTGAGTCCTATGGCTTTGAAGGGAAGAAAGAGAAGAAAAGGATGGAAGAGGGAAAGATGGATAAAGGGAAGAGGGAAAAGAAGAATTTTCCCATATGTGGTAACTGTGGAATGAAACACCCCAAGATTTCATAGTGTGTTATTTCTTCAAAATAATTCAATAACTTGCACTACATACAACACCGAGTTCAATCACACCATGACTTACAAAAAAAAGGCATTCAAAAGAGGTTATGAATAGTATTATATAAATTTTAAACATTATATAATCCTTATAATTTTAGAATCCATATTATGAGTTTCTTAGATATAATGCAAGAACAAATTCATTTTCAGTATTGCCCTTTTATCAACTTTTAATAGTGAACCCTTTTTAAATACAATATTTTAAACTTTTTGACTAAATGGGAACCCAAGGAACTTATGATGAAGAACCACCCGAGTCTTTTTATGCAGTAATACCCTAGAAATTGCGAGGATGCAATTATTTGAAGGAGGGGAGAATGTAACACCCCAATCTTCTACGGTACGCTTCTCTTTGAATGATGTGATAGCGTGTGTTGTACGCAACACCGAGTTCTAACACACCATAACTAATCAAACTAGCCGTTATGAATAGTAATACCAACTTTTTGAAATTATATATATTTTATATTTGAAAATGGACTTCATTTTTGGATTCGGAATATCTAATTTATCCTAAGGTGAAATTTTGGTACATTTCGGATAACTTTCATATTTTGATGAATAGTGAAAATTACTAAGTTTTAATTAAAAACAACTTTTTTAATCAAAATAATTAATAGTGATAAATTATGAATTTGAGTGGTTTTAAAGTATATTTAGAATATATTTTTACCATTTAATATAATGTTGGTCATTGGACATAATTTTATAATTAAACCGAACATAAACGAGTGTCAATCTTTTGATAGGTATTATCTCTTAAAAACACGCTTTTTGTTTTGACAGCGGGAATTAATTTTAAATTAATTTCTGCCACTTCTGTGTTTTGAATTTAGGAAAATGGATTCCATATTTGGAATAAGGATGTTCAAATTGTGTAAATAGGTAACTTTTATTTTTAGACATTTTGAATAATTACTGCGGTAAATATTTTATTTACCATGGTTAAGGGTAAATCCGGTAAATAAGGGTTAAAAAATAATATTATAATAATACTAAATTCCCTAAAATGTGTCTTAAACCTATTGGTTGATACATGGTCGACCATGAGAATCTTTGGTTCTATTTTGGGACCCCATGGATCCACTTGTAAGTGATAATGACACTTTATTTTAATTAAGTTAAAATGAATACAAAAATGGCATAAGCTTACATCTTTTAAAAGAACAATTGTTACATAGGGTTATATATGTTGGATTTTAGATTATAAATATTCATTAGAAAGCTAAAAAGATTTCCTACATAATGATATTTTATTTATAATTTTTAGACATTGAATAATATATTTTATGTATGACACAATGATGATGCAGTAATTACTATAATAGTAAAAAATTAAAATAATTGATATTATAAATACCCAAATAAATATAATATGAAACTTTTAATGAATTAAACTACTTTTCTAGGATAATATGATATATTAGGATTGATTTAATTTACTTTTTTCTAAGTAATAAATCTGTTATGAGTTTCACAAAAATCAACTATTGAATAGTGTCAAAATTGACATAAAAGAGTTCTTAAAAAAAATATTATATTATTAATTGATATTAAATTCCTAAAAATCTAAGGTTCGGCCAAGAGACTTATATCATGATAGGTTCATCCTTAATGTACGACTTGGGGGTCGCTTGGATGTATATAGTAAGTTTATTAACCATATTATATAAAAATACAAAGAGACATTGTAAAAGTGAAACTAATTAACTTAGAGTTAATACTTAAAGATAAGGTTAATATAAGTACCCAAACCTATCTAAATTCTATTGGATGAGTTTTTTTCGACCTATCCCCACCTCATCCTTTGAATAGTCAACTTTGGAGCCTTTGGAAACCGAATATGAATTTATTATAAATTAATATTTCTAGCTTTTCCAAAAGTGCCCCTCACCCCTCTTATAAAAGGGCACTCCTCCTTCTCTTTTCCTCACACCTCTCAAGCCACTTGGCTCGTCCAAAATCTGCCCAACTAAGCTCCCCAAATCCCTCTCCTCCTCCTTGAAGCTTCCCCTTAGGCAGAAAGCATTTCAAGAAGTCCTTTGGTTCCAACCAAAGTGAGTTACCTAGATTAAAGGTAACGATTTCTCTTAAATTATTTTCATTTATTTTTCTTCTCCAACCCCCAAACTATTTTTATTTCCTTTCTTTTGTAACAACACCAGTATCCACAATATACTAGGATGTTGTTATAATAAGGATTCAAACTACACATACACACAACTCCATCTAATGGATGATGAACATAATGTTTCTGTGGATGGAAAACTAACGCCTCACGAAACGATGATTGTTCAAATACATCTTACCGCCTCTCATGGTGGCCATTATGATGGCACTGTAATTAAATATGAGATTAATGATATATTTTTTTTATATAAGCTTCATTAATTCCATTTTATTTCATACCATTATTCATTTCTTGTTGTATATACATACGATAATTTCATTTGAGGAAGTACGGACTACCGCCCCCTTAAAATGATATGACTCGTTCATACCACACATGGAACGTATAAAGGATGGTGTTAATGAACTTAAGTAACATATATAAAATATTATATTATACTGGAATAGTAATATACCTATGTATAATTTGGATTCAACTCTTTTAAAATAAAAATTAAATGGAAGTAGCGTTCGTGCGTACGTACGAACTACCGTCTCCACGAACGCGGTGAGATTCATTCTCCATCGTATCCATTCAATTATAATTATCATTTAATGATTTAAAAATGATGTTTGAGGACTTGATATCATTCTGGATATGAATAAGATACAACAAACATGACTTATGTAACAAAACATACAAAAGCAAACGAGTAAGTTAACACCCGAAACAACGATAATACTAAGATATTATTATCAAATCAATATTAAAAGATAATATATGATATCATATTAATATATATGATTCTTGTATAATTTAGTAACAATTATTTCACCATTATACAGGAGGTTAACCTACCCCTACCAAGGAAAAGTACAAGGTAAGTGGTTTTCATTCACTCCTTATTTTCGTGAGATTCATGCCATATTGCAACCATCACCTTTTGTGTGGTGTATGTACTGCCCATAATTATATTCTCTATGTAATACACTCTAATTTATGTGTATTTACATATTCATTGTATGATACCTCTTACATGGGTTGTATGTTTCATAAGTTACCAAATTGGTAAGGGTTATTTCACAATCTCTTCATTATCCGAGGTTGTATTATACGTAATAATCTACTGGGATCTTTTTATCATCCACATCCATGTTTCTTTGAAATGTATTTAAAAACATTTTTACTATTTACAAGAATATGGGTTAAAGTCATTTATACCCTTATTTGACTTTTTATAAGAGGTTTATAAAGGAATCTTTCCGTCGTTTTCAAAACAAGGTCCTTTTTAACCTTTTCAACTGAATTGAGGTAAGAATGTTTTTTTTAACTTATACGGTGGGTGCGGTTATTTTCCGCCGTTATAAAATCGTCGAAGCTTTCCATACAAGCTTATAAGAATATTTTCAAAGAAAATGTTTTATTTTATAAGGATCTTAAATGATTTCAAAATAAAAGGAGATACTTCTTTAAAAAGAATTTTGATTTCATCTATGTCAACATCCTTTGATGGATTTTAAGATTATTTGAAGTTGATTTATTATGATACAAAACTTCTATATTGTATTGAAGTTTTTGTGATATGTTTGACTGTGGATGTGATATTTTTATACCATTCATAGTTTATGGTGAAATTATTGACATTTCGTATGCTAGTTTTGATACGAATGTTTATGTTATGTTTAAACATTTTCATATGGGGATGCATTGGACTTAATAAGTGACGGGTGGAGCCCGCTATAGCTCCTCGATGCATCGGTAGGTCTCATGAGACAAACTAGTCTCTTGGCACAAGGCCTTGACAAAATCGTATTTGTAGTCTTGGAACGAGGCCTTGGCTATGTGGTTATGATAGTCTGGCATTATGCATTCCAACATTATGAAAGTGGTTATTGATTTTGCATGTGATTATTCGATTAGTATAATATCCATGTGAATAAGTAAATGGAATTATTTCATTTTACTTTTTCCATACTATGTTGAAGTTCATGTTTAAAAGGCTTTTGTTTTAGTAATTCATTGCCTTAAATGTTTATGCTTATTTTGAATGTTCCGCTATATTGTTATCCTTACTGGGCATTTGAGCTCACCCCTTTTCTATGTTTTATTTTTCCCAGGATGTGAAGATGTAAGTTATGAATGACCTTCAGGGATATTATGAGGGGATAATAGTGTGGATTGTGGAAACATTATGTTGTTGTATTAGTTTTTCATTTTATGATGTAATGTAAAACTTATGAATATATCTAGTGTTTCCAAGGCTACTAAACCAATCGGTCTTTCGAGATTTGATCTTTCTTGTGATCATGCCAATGTTACGAAGTAATGCACCGACTCTGGGTAGCTGGGGTCGGGGCGTTACAGATTCCACATTCACATACTATGGGGAATCACACATAGGATAGACTACTAACATGATTAAATCTGATTCCTAGGGATAGAGATACAAATGGTGGAATATCTCAAAGAGATCCCCTAATAGTACATGACGTGCACTGGGTCACAAATGGCTTGTGAGTCTGCCCGTGCACTTGTAAATTTCATTGTCTTACAAGGTTTCCAACCCTGGTATGGGTACATGATGTTTACAAGAGGTACATAACATGTCCCTTTTGATATGGCCCCTGTATATTTTATTTAACTTGGGTATGTGTTCCAGATCCCATTTCTATATACTTTGGTCGTGTGTTAGTGCATGACCAATTATTTTTCACATGGATTCCCAAGACAAGTCCCATGACACCATATATGAGGTTACTACATGGAATGTAACCCCTATACACATTTTTTAGTCCCCAAGTATTTTCTTCCCTAAATAAGAAGACACACATGGTGTGTTTCCATAGACAACATGTCATGTAGTTGGTAATTCTAACCGAGAATAATGTTCAAAAACTCATAATTCACCCTAATTCTACCCAAATAGATAGATCTACCTAGATAGGATCATATAAAATTCTTATTGGGATCTATAACATTAAAAAAAGAAAACTGAATGGGATCATGACTTTAAATAAAAAACACCTACCTAAAGGGTGGAATGCTAAAGCCTTAGTTGAAAACGGTTCCCATATCACTCTAAATCTCGATCCTATGATGATCGACATTGAAAATAGTGATAAATGACATCTCTCTTATATGATTAAGTGGTGGGTTCATTCATTTTTATGGGAGGAGAATGGGTAATGAGATAGAGAGTTGTGTCCTCACCTTGGGTCTCTCTAATGTGATGGAAGGGGGGAATTATGTTAGGTTTTAATTAATTTATTAAATTCTTTTTTAATGCCCCAAAAAATACTTTTGGTGAAGATTACATTATTTCATGCATAGGGTTAATGTGAAATTATAGACTCAACAAGATCCTCAAAAATTCGGTCTGAGACACTAAGTTGGTGTTATCTATGCTTCCATACAAACTACTCGCACGTGAAAAAACATATTTAATATTTTAAAAAATAATCTATCTACGGATCTCTATGAACTGGATATATAAAAAAACTTAGTTCATGTATTTGGAAAAATTATTGAAAATATTATAATGTATTATAGGCCAAAACCTAGTTCTCATCATTTTAAACAATGTGGCCTACCCCACACACTTTATAAAAAAAATGAACAATGAATTTTGTTCATCACAAAGACCTATGTTCCAAACCATTGACATCCACATATGCACTTGATACCTCAATAAACACATATCTAATTAACATTAATCAATATTTAAGAATGTATTCATAATAAAGAGGATTTAATACTCATAATAAGATTTGGGTTCTTACATGTTTCTTATTTCAATTCATATTGTTTTGGTTCATATATTAGATTTTTTTCTTGTTTTTAAAAGGGGTAATGGTTGGATGAAAAAAACTATCTAATAGTGATGTTATAACAATTGTTCCTTTCAATTGATTTTGTAGATTCTATATACCATCAATTACACATACCGTTGGTATAAAACTTACATACAAATGGTTTCATAAAACAGTTGGTATCATGTTACACGAATAACTTATTACCAATTGTTTCTATAAACCATTGGTATAGTCCATACCCAATATAGATATTATTAATGGTTTGGTAAAATGTTGGTATAATATATATCAATAGTTTCTAATCCTATACATTGGTTATATATGATTGTAATAATCCAAATTTATAGTATTTTCACATTTCATATTATGAAGTTTATCCCTAGTTTCGTGAAAATGTTTATTCCATATCAAAATTATGTAGGGAATTATAAGTGGAGTATTCAAATTTTAGTTTCTAGAGAAGAAAAATCATATTCAGTGTTTTTTAAATAATGAATAATATTTATTTATTTAGTATTTACATTTATAACTTAGATTTCTATGAAATGAACTATCAAGTATTAAAAATTTAATATCCTAGTTGAATTTTGATGGATGAATTCATTTTAATGGGGGTAGAATGTAACTCCCTAATATTTTGTGTAATATTATTCCCAAATTAAATAATACTTTTACAATATTTTTCATTAAATTAAACACCAAATATACATTTTATTATATGAATGTTCTCTATTAAAATTGTATAGTATGCAACAACAAGTTATGATTGGGCTACATGAAACACCCAGTGTGTTAGGGAATATAATATCACTAGACATTAAAATATATATACTATTTAAATAGATTTTATATGTTATATATAAATTTAAATTTATGTGATATCACGTTAGTGTGCATCATATACAACAACAGGATTCTTCAATGGCTTACTTTACACATATTATCGAGGCTAATAGAATAACAAAATATTATTACAACATTATTATATAATATAACAATATATAACCTAGAAATTAAATAATTATTTGTTAATATGTATTGAAAAACATAATAAAATAAGTGGTTTATGAATATATAATAAGAATTCATTTTTACTAGTTAATTGGAAATGAAATTGTAAAATAATTAAATATAGACAAAATATTTAAAGTTTTATGCTAATAAAGTTGTTTTATCCCACTATATTAATGTGTAATATTTATGTAATATAAATTTTATAAATTAATGTAAATATTCTTTATGTTCATGAAATATATTTAATATTCATAATTAATGAAAAATAAAATATTTCCAATAAAAATCAATATTTTTATAATGGTGGTTTTAAATCATTTTAATGTGGAAACATTTTTAAATACATTTTTTCACGTTAATCAATTTATTAGGTCCAAATAAACATCATCATTTTCATAGAAACAAAAAAATTATGTTTGGGATATTTTTTGGTGTTTTCTTATGAAATTTAATTTTTTGACGAACTGTAAAAAATAATGAATTTAAATTCAAAAACACTTTTTTCATATAATGTATTTATAATGGTAATATATATTTTCAATTGGTTTTATAGTTTAATTAGAAGTTTTTTTTATAAATTTAAGCATTTTATATTATTTAATAAATTTTACATTGAAATTGGAAATAAAAATATATCATTATTTTTAATGTTTTTCCGTTAAAAACCGGAATTTTTATCCCATCTACGAGATTAAATTTATAATAAATTTTGTCACTTATGTGACTGGAATTTAGAAAAAATGGATTCCATATTTTATTCATCATTATTTATAATGTCTAATAATGAAAACTAATTTTTGGATCTAAGATATTAGTTAATGTAATTAAAACTAATTTATATGATTAAGGTGAAATTAATCTTAACAGGTACTAAACCATATCATTAAGAGACCACATGACCTATAAACTAGTCCAAAACCCATTTTATTTCCTTATTATAAATCAATAATCCATTTTATTGAATTTATATAATTATTTTACCCCATTTAAATTTAAAACGTTGATAGAATTTCTGTTCCAAAAACTATAATGATTGCCACTCCACATCAACTATAAAAGGACTCATCTCCTCCCATTTCCTAATAACTCTCAAGAAAAGTTGGATCTAAAAAAATCTAAGAAAAGAGTTTCTCAAAATCAATTACATACAACTAAAACCCTCACATTTGGAATAAATGTATCCATTAAATCTCTTTGGTGAATCCCTAAAGGATTTTCCCCAAGAATATGTAATATATTTCCTCAAACATAATAGATTTATTACCACTCTAAACCCCCTCAAATATTCTCATTCCATGACACTAAAATAACTATATTATAATAAATAAATAAATATATATATATCTTATTATATTAATTTTTCTTCCAATACTTACGACACATTCATCTAACGGTTATTGAACTTACCGTTCTGGTGGATGGAGTACTATCACCTCACAAAATGAGGTTTTTTGTTTTTTAATCTAGAACCTCTCATAGTTGGTAATTATGATGGATAATTTTTTTATATATGATATAAATTATTTTTCTTATTAATTTATTCATCTTTAATAATTTGATAACACATACCATTATATTTTCTATTTTATGTAAATACGATAACATCATTTGTGGACGTGTGGACTACTGCCTCCTCAAAGCGGTGCGATTTATTGAGACTCTACATGGAATGAATTTGGAATTAGGTAAGAGAAATTATATGATATAAATAATACAATAAATATACTATAATAACAATATATATAAAAATATATATATATATTTCATTTACATTATTTCATTTAATACGACTATAAAATAGAAACAACACTCATACGTACATACAACCAACCATATCCACAAACGATGTGTTCCATTTCATACCTCTATATTATATAGGTTATAAAAATAAAAAAAATAATTAATATACATGCTATTTATATGAATTATTATACTATTTATGTCCTCATACATGTATAATGACAAAACATATATCAAAATAAGACACGTGTGAAAAATAAAGAACATATTACCTGAATCACAAACTTATCATCGAATTAGAAATAAGAGGGTAATATTAATTCATTGTTAAATAATATGTTTTATTAGATATAAGAATATGGTTTTTCAAAAATATTTAAAATAAACATCAATTTATTATACATGAGTCTTGTATGTGTACATTTAAATTCAAGACCCAAGGTAATGGGATTTCATCTCACTTTTGATATACATGAGATACATGAAACATTCAACATATTTTATTTTGTGTCATGAATATAATACCAATTAATATAATCTATTATGATACCATGCTTCCATGTGGATATATTTTATTGAATCAATCTCATCGTTTATTTGGATTGTTTAGGATTATTCTTCCATTGACAAAATATTATGATCTATCTCTCAAGAAAGAACCTGAATTATATTATATTTTGGATTTCCATGGCATAATAATTTATTAGTACCATTTTATTACTCATTGTTATGTAAGATATATTATATAATATTTTGATATAAATTTATCATTGTTTTCCCTCTCGGTCAAAATTCTGTGCACCTTCAAAACCATGATATATAAAAATGTTGTATTGGTATCCTATGATGCTAAATTGAATTTTTACCCTTGATTTACATTTAAAAAATGTTTTTAGAAATAATATAATTTAAAATTTTCCGTGATTAAAACTTACTAAAATGTAATGGTACAAATAGAATGATCGACCAGCAAAATCGTACCCATCGTCAGGACCGTCATTTATTTGAAGATTTCATTGTACATTTACAAGATTATTTTTTAGGAAAAATCTTTCTATAAATATAATGTAAATTCATTTTTTAAAATATTCTAAATAATAAATGTTTTTAAATTTTTTTATGGTTATCAATTATTCCATTAGGTGTTTTAAAATTTATTTTCAAAAAAAAAATGTTTGCAAAACAATTATGTTTAAAAAGGTATTTTAATCATTTTTATGATTTCTTTATAAGTATTAAAATTATTTTCAACTAATTATTTTTCATAAAATTATAAATATTCCTTTTTATTAATTCATGTAAAATGATTTTCAAAAGGCTTTCATGATCTCTTTATATGTTTGTGAAGAAAAATATTTCTAAATTCATTTAAAATAATATTTATATTATTTCATGTTTATTTTCATGAAAATGATTTCTGAAATATTTTTTTTAAAAATGAATTTATCAAGGAAGAAAATATAATATCATCATGAAATGTTTTTAAAATATATTTATAAATTATTTTCCATATAAGATGATATCTATTGGTTTTACTCATGCCTTTCTGTGAAATGATCCATATTATCCATTAATATTATTACTTTGTATGGTTTATTCTTTTATAAAATGATGTTTGAAAACCATATTTTAAATTAATGTGTTATAAGATTTTGAAACTCACTTACTTTTATAGGTTATTATTTTGATGAAATTATTAGAAAACCTGTATCTATTTCCATAGGTTATGATATGATTACATTTTTATGATACCCATTTTATTTCATTGGTTATAATATGATTGTTTATAACTATGTGTACAAAGTATGTATGTTTTTCTTATGAGATGGGTGTGGAAAAATACCTCCCTCCAATGTATTGGGAAAATATTTATATCTTTGGAGATATACTATTATGGTCTTGGGAGTGAACCTTTACTACTTATATGTCCATGGGAGTGAACCATGAATACCAAGATGGTATAGGGAGGGAAATCAAACTCTTATGATGGCCATGGGAATGAACAATGACTACCTAGATAGTATATGGATTGAACCCATACGACCATTATTGCCTTGTTAGTGATGACCTGACTACTATGGAAATGATTATTATATACTTATGTGTCTGCCATAAATTCTATATCATATTCCTACATTATTATATAATTAATTATTCTCTTCATTCTCGTATGACTCATTTCTTAATAACTAATAGTACTTATTCCCTGATTCATGTTTATGATCTTTGGTATAAAGGGTATCATCCTCTAATGTTAGGATCACATTGTCATACATTTTCCTCATGGTTATGCTTTCATGTCTCCTTTTTTAAACCTTATTGATCATATGATCTCACCCCATTTATTGTCTATTTCCTTATGTTATGATGATATATTCCATGTATGATATATCTAAGAGGTGTTATAATTTTTTATACTCTAGGGGTAGATATTTTTTCTCACTCATGTAGTAGTTTTCATGTTTAAATGTTTCTAATAGTAATAAAATAATAGGTTCTTTTAATGATTTTTTGTGTGTAATGTGTTATGTATTCCTAAAAATTCATGTAATGTTAATGTTTGGATTGATAGTGTTTCTATATCCAAATTCCCATATGAATAAACTCTATATATGTTATATCATATCCACTATCAAATGAACATCTATGATTTGTACTTCATCTACACAAACATAACACATATGGTCCCAAAGCCCCGTGTAGGGGTGAATATATGAATACTCAGTTGGAAACCCATAAATAAATTATGGGATAATTATGAAGAAATAGATTATAACCCTAAAATACTAGGTTTATAATAGGAGGAGGAAAGTATAAATCAAAACATCATTTTCAATAAAGGTTCATAAAACATATTAGTAGTTGAAATAAATTCAATAAGAATACTTAAAATTTAATAAAACACTAGAAACCCCAGGGATGTTATGAATTCATGGTTATCAATGCTCCAAACCTGAAAACCACAATATGTATAAGTATATAGATGTTGTTGAAACAATGAAGAGTCTATAATTTATATGTTAAATAGTGAACTACAACATCATGTGCCAATAGAAACCACCAAAGTGTTGAGGAACCACAAGCCTCATAGAATACATCACTAAGAAAACATATAATATAAACAGTTCCTCTAGATTCCACGAAGGGGGGATTTATCAAAACTAAATCACACGGGATATATGAGGCATCATGTGCTACCATAGGGTATGGATAAAACACATATATTCTCAAAATAATGATTTTTTCATAGAGTGTAGCCTCATGTAACCAATGTGGTCATTCCCTTCGATGATGCTAGAGGATCTATACAACATGAATATAGGGAAAATACTGAATCCAGTGGAGGACCACTATATCTTATATGTTTTATAGATACGAGAAATGTTGAATATATTATTAGTTGATACTTTCCTATACAATGGGTAAGGTACAGACTATATCTAATTATGCAGTTTGAAGATTCCAATCCTGTGCTTACCTGAGTGAAATATAAACACCCCAGGAGGATCATAGTATAAAAATTTGATATAAATACTCCAACTAGGAATAATGAGGATGAATTAAAAATCAATCTAGACTATTCCATGTAAATAGGATGACCATATAGTTTCTTATGAAAACATAATGAGTTATCCAATTTTTACCATATAAATATTTTCGATAATGAAAAATGGTGTGTCTCTACCTAACCACATGAATTGTAGAGGGGTCACATAGTGTTCATTTTCAATTATGGTACTCTAAATTTTCCATCTATATATGAGTGATGTAAATGTGAGGGTAAACGGGGAGTGTCCTAGAAAATATTGAATTTGGTACAACATGGGTCCCTTAGGGTGCACTTAATGATCATACCTTGATAACTATGTGTTTATCACATAATGTGTGGATAAGTTACATGAATATTTGATAATTATATACATGTTGACTACTTATCACCATAAAACAGGACCTATATGACATGTGGTATTCCTATGTTTGTTCCACATTGTTAGGATATGATCAAAATTATTTTTTGAAAAAGATTTTTCTAAATGTCCCTCTTCATCAACAAAATATTCCCCAAATAATTATTTAAATTGTCTAAAAATGTTTTGACTATCTTCAAATCTCTATCATAATTCACATTCCAGACCTAGTTCATCGAATAAATGAATTATATTCATTATTCTAGTGTATAATGAACCCCTAAATGGAAAAAACGACAATCCCAACATATCTCTACATTCCACCATCATCTAGGATCCATCATCGCATCATCTTCCTCGGTGTAAAACAGTAATTAGGGATCTGATATCGGATATTCAATTTATAGTGTTATTGAATAATAGTGATAGTTGATTCATTATAGAAGAATTAACATATATGATTAAAACCTAAACAATGAATGTGAAATCCAAAGGAACTTAACATATATTAATGGAAAAGGCCATACATTATTAAACTTAATTTATGGTGGTGAAATTAGATTTAAACAGAAAATATTTACAATATTCATGGTCAGCAACCACAAAAACAATTTTAAATAAAATTATAAATTCAAAAAAGGTAATTTCGTAAATAGATATTAAATTTTAGAGTAAATTAATTCTATATTCATGGGAATATAAATGTTTTGGAAATTTAAAATATAAGAAACCCCTAACTCAATTATGAATTGATTGTTTGTGGAGAAAGGGTCAACAAGTGACATCATTGACAATTTTTCTGTGTTTTTCATCAACTCCAAGAATATTGATGATCAATTATCATCAATCCAAAATCCTTAGTTCATATAAAAAATACATTCAATGAAAATATATCCCCTCCATAAATGTTATCTATGGTTTTATGAAAAATCCTAGAGACTATCCTATGAGAGTATTAAATAATAAATTACTGGTTTTATTATTAAAATAAATCAATTTATTAATTTAATTCTTTAATCCATTTGAAATATTTAGTGACCATGCATAACTTGATAACATGATGAAAATAAATATTTCATTGTACCTAACTTAATAACTACACTATATATTGAATCATGGTCATGGATTTCCATCTAAGACTCTGTAAAGGAGGCATAATCATTTTATCAAAAACAATCGGGCATAGAATAAATCAAATAAAATATTTTTATTATATAATTTTTTATGACACACTATACTTTAATATTCAATTGGGATTAACATGATGATAAATTCCATAATTTGAAACCAATGGAACCTTTAGAAAATTATTCCTAGGAAAAAACGATGGAAATATTTCCATTTTAACCCAATAATTTATCTATGAAATTAAAAATAAAAACCATCCTAAACCACACATTGGTACAAACCCATGTAACTACATATTCCAACCATAATACATTTCATCCTTGAAATGAAAATATTTTAGGTTGAAGACCAACAAATATTATGACTGAACAGAGGAAAAATATATATTCGATCCTATAAAATACCATAACATTAATGATTACTGGTCATGAAATATTATGAATGAGGGAACCTTCCATCATATATAATAATATTGTCCTTATTATATCATAATTTTATGATAAAAAGGGGTTTAATCTTTTAAATTCATGATCTAGATATCATATTCATTTCATCCAATATTCATCCCAACTCATTCCTAAGATAAATAATACAACTATTGAATTTTCAAAGAAAAAGGTCACTGAAAAGATCAACCCTAGGGGGTAATATCTACTCCTCACTAATTAATGACCATTAAAAAGGTTCTAACTATAGTGAAAACAATCTATACCATACAACCACACAAATAAATTATCTTATTTTTCAAGATAACATTTCAAAAATTAAAAAGGTGAAAGATTTTTTGGACTCATGTATATAACCTATGCTACAAAATTCCAATAATTGATAAGATCTACCATTATTTTCTTGTAGTATAGGGGAAACATGATCCTTCATGTCAAAATTGAACACTAGTATTATATATATTTTCCCTTTTTTGGTTGATAATCTCTAAGTGAATCACATCCTTAAATGAAGATAAATTGAAAGGATTATCATATCTCATTTTTTTAAGCTATAGATGAGAACATCATTAACAATAACTAACTAAACTGAATATTCAACACCATTAAACTTCCCATTGAGTGACATAATCCAGTACAGTCCAAATAATAAAGTATTTTTACCTATGATAACCCTACCCATGTGTCTCCAAACAATATCAAACAACCTGCGTGAGTGAAAAATAATAATAACTCATTTAGGGAATCTCCTCCTCTTTAAAAACTCTATATACCATGGTATGGGTACACCAAATCAAAACCACTAGGAACAAGACACATTAGAATATTATTTAATTGAACAGTGTCTATTTAGGATTATCTCTATAATACCCATCATCTGCACTGTGGAAGAATCACTATCCACATGAGAAACTAAATTACGTGCTTCCCATATTTTTATTAAAAACTATTAAGGTATACAATGTGAGAGTATATGATCATAGAGAAGTAATGTATCGACATTAAACCCATAACATGACTCTCTGAAAAAGTATTGTGTGAGGACCTTATTGTTAAATTATGGTGAGAAATGCCACCCCATTTAAGTTTGAGTCAACCACCAAATAAAAACGTCCCAATTTCTTCTTTCATTACTCATATATAATGTTCATTACATGAGAACACGAAAATCTAGGTTATTACCACTTTCCTATTATCCACATCCCCTATGGTGTCAGTTCATGGGGACTCAAGACAATCTATAACCTTGGGTTTAATTCCACATGAAAATGATGGCCTGATGGGGTTCAGGAAAAAAAATTTGATGGAGATATTATTTTCAGCACAATGCCACTCCATAAGGTTGTTAACCATTACTCATATATCGGTTGATACATACACCAATTTTATTCCATGTTCCAACCATAGTATGCACTTTGAATTATTGAAAAATTCCATGATATTCACAAGCAGGTAATATATTTTACATGAACCTATCATGTCAATACGTGTCCAAAAATCATGGAAAACCAAACATTGTATCTATAGGGTTATCTACGATTACCACAATTTATATATATTTCTCCTGGAACCAGAAAGAATTCTCACTAATATAGATAAAATAATCCCTATCCCCACAAGTTCCAGTCTTCTCATAATACCCATAGAAATTACCAAAAACACCACAAGGTGGGTACCATCACGCATATTCTATTTTACAAAGTCTTTTTTATAAAGACCATTTCCACAACCATAAGAAAATTAAATCTACCAAAATTATGAGTGGATAATGTTCAATTTGAGTTCGATTTTATTAGATGAAAAAAATCATGATCAGTTTTCACTTGTTCCTCCCAAATCCAAATATTTGAAATTATGTGACCATATCATTCGTACACAAAACAACATGAGGTTTAATGAGAAATATGAAACAATTCATACCTATTTTGGAAAAGTTTCATTCCAATCATAGGCGTGCACTACAGTCTCTATCCCATAATAAAGGTAGTGGCCACACCACAACACTCTATAATAAGAACCTATTTTCAAATATAATTTAATAATATAAATATTTTCCCATATTCTCCATATATAACATTTAATTCCTTTAATAACACTAGTACAAGTGCCTTCATTGGAAAATCTAGGTTTCCCATTCCCAGAACCATCAAACATATCAACCAAAGCTTGTTCACATGACTCTAATATAAGTGTAATTTTAGATATGTTATGATATATATTGATAATAATTTTATTTTATATCTTCTTGATTCCTTATTCTCAATCCATTACACTACAAAATGTCTCGAAAACCCTGAATGTCTAGAATTGTTTGACATGTAACTAACACAGATCTGCCACACTATGAATGGTTCAAGATTATAAATACATAGGTAGTTATAAGGAGTTTTATTTTCAACTGTAATTAATTTTTTTAATTATATTTTATACATTTATATTTATTATTAGTTTATAAATGATTTATTTAGTAAAAAGGTAGAAAAAAATTATATCTAACAAAATATGGTTTTCATGCATTATAATGAATCATTTGAAAGATTTATTTTCAAATTATAAAAAATAATTTTTAAACAATGAACATAATTCTATAATTTATGGTGAAATTTTATCACATGATAAATTTTTTACAATTTTTTATGGTTTTATATTTCAATTAATATAGAAAAATACTTATTTTTATTGAATGTTATCTTTTCATTTCATTAATTTAGAAAATGTCACTTTGATTTAATATGGTTTCAATAAATAAATAGTTAAAGTATACTATTAAAAATTGAATTATGTTCTATAGGATTAATTTTATAGTATAATTTATTATAAAGTAATCGACGCTTAATAGACGTTTTTCTAAAATAAAATGATTTATTTATGTTTTTCATGTTTAATTTTAAATTACATCCTTGAATTTATTTGAATTGAATTTCATAAAATGTATTATATATTTATAATATTAAAAATTACAATTAATTAATGAGGTAAAAAACTTTCGTTAGAATGAATAGTAAAACAATTAATTTTTTTTACCACATATGTTGATAAAACAGGTTTACCATTGGATATAATAAATTTATAAGTCTTAAAATGACGTTAAAATATGTTTAAATGTTATATAATTGGAATATCTTGACACTATATATAATATTAAAAATTATCCATCCGGGATCCACTTAGATTGTGTAATACATTAATAAATTCTATTCTTTTTAAAAATTTCACAATATCACGCTCCCCCAATTATAAAAGGATACCCCTGATCCTCTTATCTCCAAACTTCAAGTACTTTTTTGTTTATACAAGATATAAAAAATACATTAATTATGTCCCTCCTCATGTCTCATAGGGATTTTTTTATCATAAAACCTAAATAAGAATGATTTATATATAATAAAAAATAGTTTTTCATATGCGGTATGTTTGGGAATATGGCATGGATTTAAAAACAAAATTTTCATGGTTGTGGTCTATCAAATTTTTATAAGGAGACTGTAATTTGTTTTTCATGCAATGAGATGGGCCATTATGAATATGATTATCTAAAGAACAACATGAATGATAGAAAGAAACTAGTTTATATGATTATGGGTGTGGTGAAATCCTTTAATCATATTTCAATGGATGATGGGCTATCAAATGAAGTGGCAATAGGTAAATATATTTTTTATTCATAATATTATAATGAATTTTTTTATTAAGGGTCATAACATTTGTAGACACCGAAAAAGTCTGTAACTCCGAAAGGAAGTTCCAAAATGATGAAGCGAAGTCATAATAGGATTCGGAGGCTCGATCTGGAGGGCTCGGAAGTGGTGTGTGAAATTAAGGAGGACTTGCAGGAAATTTTTTTCCCATGTGATAGAATTCCAGGATTCACGGAAAGGAACCGGTGTGGCGCACAATTTTGTGCGCCCGGTTCCACGCGGTGAGGCCTTACGCGCCGACAGGTCCTAGCGCGGAAGATTTCGCACGCCACCCGGATTCTGCGACACCTGCGACCTATAAATAGAAGGAGACACCTTCTGTTTCAGGGTTGCGGAATTTGGACCAGCTCCCGAGCGTGCAATTGGGCTCCCGCGCGGGGAATATGACTTTCAGGTATCAAACCTTTTCGCGCAACTTTTCCACGGTGTTCTCCTTTGGGTGCAATCCCACCGGCTTAAATAAAATTGAAAACTCCTCCAGGTTCCTCCTTTGCACGCAATAACTTCCATTGCACACACTCCATCCTTTGCGCGTAAAACCCAATTGCACGCAATCTCATCGTTAGGTTTTTCCCAACCATAGGAATCAAATGTTTCCCCCGTGCACAATCCAAGTCTGTTGAGTGAATTCCCCTAGCAGCGTGCAATCCTGCTGCCCCAATTGCGCGCCATCCCGGTTTTTTGTGCGCAAACCTTCTCTTTGCATGCAAACCCCAGGACCCCTCACCTTTACGCCCCCCGGGGTGCCTCCCTGCTTAGGCGCCTGATTTCCTCTATTCCGGGCATTCATGTTATGAGTTGTTTTCCCATATGGCCTTCTAGGCTCACACGACGTAACCTCAAAGTCCCTTGGCCGACGTTTACCATTGCGTTTCTTTTCTTTATGCTCCATCACATAGGCATGCTAGCGGCTATTTCTTCTTTGCATAGCCATGCTAACGTTGACGCCTCGATGGTTCGCCCTGTGGCCCCCCATCATCACGGCCTTGCCGATGCCTTCCCTCCCACAAGGGGTAGAGGGTGTTGGGAATGTAATCCCTAGGGGTGTGGAGTGAACTGACCTTGTTTGAGATGTAGGACGTTAAACTTCCAAGTACCTCATCCTCAACACATGACGTTAAACTGTGATCTGACCCCGTGCCTCGCACGCAGGGTCCCCTCGGCTCAAACATTCTTTACGCCGCTCGTCTCCATGGGAATGGAATCTTCTGCACATGGAATAAGATCCTCCCTCTCGGAGTGGTGTTTGTCCATGGGGGAAGGGATTCCTTATAGCGTAATCCCCTAGCCTCTCTTGCGAAAGGTAGCACCCATGGACCTTCGTACTTCCTCATCGCCAAGTCCAGGGGAGGGTGTGATAGGGAATGAGGCATCTCCTTTGTTCGGTCCCAAGTCCCTCTCCCTCTGTGCTTTGTCGCACCACAGGCCTCCATCCTAGAGTAAGACTTGGCACCAAGGGACGATCAACGCGTAATCCCACTCCGCTTCTCATGGATGCACCATTAGCAACGTGATCGTCTGGTCCCTGCTGCCTCTTGTTTCTCACAACACATGGGCTTAGAGTGAGAATCGACCATGACATCCTCTTATGGGCTACATCAGAGCGTAATCCCTATCCCAGGGAACTACAAGGACTTTGATCCTTGCTAAGGAATGGTACGTAGGTAGCCTCCATGAGGTCCAATCCCCCCACCCCGTCGTTCCGACCGTTTCACGTCGGTTCGCCAACACTTAGGGCCGCCTTAGAGCGTAAGCCCCAAATTGTTCATCCTGTATGACGTTAAACTATATGTCGTCCTGCATGATGTTAAACTGTATGATGTCCAGCATGAAGTTAAAATATATCCACTCATCCCACATGACATTAAACTGTATTCCATCCAACACGGCATTAAATTTTCTGCCTCATCCCGCATGAAATTAAACTACACCACCCAAACTATGTGGACTTTTATCCATGGTAAATCATGGTACGTAGGTAGCCTCCATGAGGTTCAACCCCACCACTCAGTTGTTCCGACCCCTTCACGTCTGTTCGCCAACTTGTTGGGCCACCTCAGAGCATAACCCCTATATCCACCATTTTGGGCCGCCTCCATGCGTAAGCCCCATATCCGCCATTTTAGGCCGCCTTAGAGCGTAAGCCCCATATCCACCCATTATGGGCCGCCTCAAAGCGTATGCCCCAAATTCCCCTGTACCACATGACATTAAACTGTATACCCGAACTACGGGAACTTTGATCCATGTAAAGGCACGGTACATAAGAAGCCTCCACTAGGTTCAATCCCCCCTCCCCTTCACTCAATCACCCATCCTGATTCCTACCCGGGCTGCCACATCTCGGTGGGATCATGCCACCTCATTAGACTCCACCGTATCCAGGAAGTCGCCCATGTGCTGGCCCCGACATCATTGTTTCCCCACCAGGGGATTCTTCAATCTGATCCACTCTCAGTGTTTTGATCAGTCTGATCCATCTCCGGAAGACGTTAAACTCGCGACATACACCGTGTTAAACATGGGAAGCTGAGGAAACCCTCAGATACATGGATATGGAATTCCAGTTCCCCGCGTTCGATGTGGGATGCCTCGGGATTCCATGCCCTCGAGAAGCCCTATAATAAGGGACATAAGACAGACATGCCAATCCCTAGCGTCAAGACATGCCAACGACACTCCAGTGTGACCATTCTCCTCCCTAAAGGTTGCTGCCCCATCCATACCCCTTGGAGCATCTCGACGGAAGAAGCGTAAATAACTGGCGTCGATGAGGATATGGTGCCAGGAACGAGATTCACGAACCCATCTTAAATCTATATGGGAGTCCGGGACTAGGTGAAGATCTCCAAGGAGAAATCCATGGAAGGAAGAACCGATATCCTATCATCTCGGTTTCGATCAAGGAGCAAACATCCCTGAACAAGGAACAGATGTCGACCGCCTTTGCAAAGCGTGAATGCGGGGCAACAAGCTGCACGTCCACCCCCTGTATGACGGATGCGTGCGCGCGCCCTTGCAGAAAGTGTCAGAAATAGAAAATGGTGAACCCGACATGATCCTCTTCTCCTCAGCATGGATACTGGTAGCATTTGGGGTGTCAGAAGATTAGCATGTCACCAGGTCCGGGAAACCAGCACCAGGACGCGAAACCCGCCAGGGGTTGGGGCGGTCAGGATGTTGAGCACACCGTTCTTCGATGTCGTCATTGTGGATCCCTCTTACTGACCATGGAAGTCGGAATGACGCTGGACTATTGGTTGTCGATTCCTTTTCCTGCTAGTGTTAATGGGTTCATATCCCTACATTCATGAATTAGATCACTGCAGCCAGAGCTCGATCACCACCAGCCCACTGGCGCAGAGGCAGAGGTAGTACCCACACGGCCACCCCGCGCGGTCCCGCTTTTCCACAGTTGCTCTAACTCCGACCGCCGCAGCTGCCGGTCGCTCATGCCCCCTCTCTCCGTCAGAGATTATTCATCGAAGGGGGATCAATGACCTTGTGCATAGGTACGAGGAGGAAGGGGTCATACAGACAAAGGACATGGCCTCTTTGGATCTCGAGGAAGTTGCGCCTCACCGCCATCGCTGCCCCCGAGGGCCGCATAGGGATTCGCTGCTTCCCACACCGACGTTCAGCCGTTTCGAGAGCCTATCCCCTAAACTCCTCGACACCTCACTTCCCTATACTAATGAGGTTGGGAGATGTCAAGGTTCTCCCAATTGGGTACCCGCTCCAAGGGTTCATGACAAGGGTCCCCGCCAGGCTGCGGTAACACCGCTGCCTGACTCCCCGAGCTGGAGAGCTGGAAATCCATGTGCCCGCACCACTGGCTCCAACCCATCTGACCTAACGCCAACTTCGGGCATGAGGAGAAGAGGATGCACACCCTGGGGCATCATCGTCAGCAACCACTGTGGCCCGATCCACTACTGACTCTTTTCATCAAACCCACGCACATGTTGAGAAGGGGCCATTACATGCATGACCTCGATCGAGGCCCCAACTGCCCCACAAGCTGGTTGGGTCAACTATCCCAGTCACTGGCATAGGAAATGGCCACTGCAGACCAATTCGTGGTAGTGCCATTCAGAGTAAAGGCCTACTCTGTTCCACTGATCTGGAAAGTAGAAGGCTTCCCTGTGATAGCTAGGCTCCGAGTATGGCTCTTTCCATCGCCCACTGCACGGGGTACATGGTCACTTCCCCTGTCGCTGGACGCGAATATGGAGCCATTGTATATCCAGACTCTCACCCACCTGGAGGTCCTCCCCATGTCCCTTTCGACATCTACCCCGGTGCTCCACGCACCGCGGCCTCTAGGCTGCTCAGCCTAGTACCATTGCAGCCATAGGGATCATTGACGGAAATCAGCCTTTCCTTGAGGAGCCACCCAGGGGTAGGAATGTGGGATGTCGTCACCGCAAGATAAATGCCAGGGAAGGCCGAATGGAAATCAGACCAGTCTGTTTCTTGGACTCTGAGGTAGAGTAAGACTCGGCGATGGAGCCCTACCCCCGGTCCTATGAGTCAAGGTTAGGGATAGGGACATGGTGTGTCAGTCTCGTGCTCCCTGAATGCGAGATCCATATGATCCCCACCTCTCTTCGAATGTATATCTTGATGGACGAGGTCGTGGCATACCCCGAGGGATCAAACCTGCATTTACAGTTGGCATCTCCAGAAGCACCTTCCACCTCGGTCAGATAGGGTGGAGAACATTTCTGGTGACCGATGGAAGAGTCGCGACATGGCACACCCTCGGAAAATGCTGACATTATGACATGAGGCCCATTCTCCAGCCCAACCAATCTTGACGTGACTACAAGGACACTGTAGCCCTTGGAGGACGACTTAGGATTCGGCGGCCAATCAGCCTACTCGCCGTATTCTTCGTCAGCCTGCCCACCAGCCCAGCAGCATGCCTTGTCACCGCTGCCAGTTCCCCGGGCATTCTAGGTTGATATGCGAGGCCAACAAGGGTCGGATCCTGAACCCGAGTCATGGAGCTTCTGGACCGTCCTCGCAGCAGGCCACTTTCCTGAGATGTTTTGTCCAGTCGTAGGATCAGATTTTGATATACTAGAATCTCTCACCCCGGGTGAGTTTGAATGTTTCCTCCAGACTCTCCGGAAAACTCACTCTCGTCTCCACCATCAGAAATTTCCCTATACCGGGAGTCCAGTACATCTCAAGGATATCGGTGAGCAGTGTCGTCAGGTCGACCTAGCCACGCTCCCCACAGTTCTGCACCCTGAGTCACTTGGCCACCATAGGGACCTCCAACAATAATGGGTCCAGAGTTTTCACGTACTCCGCAAAGTTATCTAGGAATCCACCCCCAACACGCGCGTCCGTGGATGGGGCAGTATGTTGCCCTTCTCTTCAGCACGATTTTCCAATAGCCCGAATCACCATGCAGTTCTGAGGGTATTCCCCCAAGTGCAGTCACAGTCAACATGGCTGACCTGTTAGGAGAGGGGAAAAGTTTGGAACTTCTTCACGGGGACTCAACCCCTAAGTACAAGCCACTACTGGACCTATCCGGGAGGATTACTCGTCAATAGAGAAACCTCCAAGGTCTCCCCACACCCACTGAGGCGTTAATACTGATCCAGAACATCGGTAAGGGTAAAGAAAACATCAGAGGTGTCAAGCTCACTGACCCATCTACCTCAGTACAGAAGATCGAGGTAGATCCCGAGAAGGCCACGCTACGCCAACAGCTTGTTGAGCAGAAGAGGCTGGTCGATGAGCTTTTGCTGAATGCATTGCAGAGCAACGACCTAACTACGGTGATCCTACGTAGGGATAGCAGAGGTAGGAACAACTACCCCTCGACGAGATTCTCCCAAGAAATCGCGTTCATGTCGTGTTCGCCAATAGAGGAGAGGTTGGAGCTCTTGGAAAGAGGGCGCGATACGTTTCACCGAACCCTCCTGAGCGGCATGATCACCCAAGGGATCCCGCTCAGCTTCCTCCCGCTGCCCCAAGAGTCACTCCAATAGCTTCCCTGCGAGCTGCTAGGCTTGACTACCGGATTGAATAGCCCGACAATGAACTTGTGGTTAGGGATCCCCGTCTGGACAAGAACCCACATCCAGACGATCCGATGGTGGCAATTATCGCCCTCTTGGGGGCCTTAGAAACACACCAGGTGGCAATCCCACCGGATGACAGGCCACACCCATCATGGGTGGATGACATGCCGGACCCACTGGGATTTGGGAACCCCACATTTTCCCCCTTAAACGGGACATGAGACCCGCCACATCACATGGACCACTTCAACTCGAGGTGTGAGCCTATGTTAGGAACTCCAGCGCAGAAGGAGTCCGCCAAGCTCTGTTACATTATTCAGACACTAGAAGGGCCATCATTCGTCTGGTACAGCCAGCTCCCTGTCGGATCTGTGACTAGCCCGGATGAGCTTCGCAGACAATTCCTCTACCAGTTTAGTTCCACAACCCAGAAGACGAACATCGCAGACCTCTTCAGGTGCAAGAAAAGGCTCGATGAGCGGGTCGCGGACTTCATCGCCCGGTGGAAGGGGCTCACGTACTCCCTTGACATGCCAATAACTAAATAGAAATTACTGACAATGTGCGTAGGGAATGTCAAGGCAGATCTGGTTCCTTCCCTGATCACTCAGAATTACCCCAGAGGGTTCCGGGACTTCTCATACAAGGATCAGTGCCTTGAAGAAGCCCCACAACAGGCCAGCCAGGCACGTCCGCTACCTCCTGTAATCCCTACAGAGAGAGCTTCTAGAGCTGATCCCACTACTGTGGCCCATATAGAGGCCCCCAGGCAGCTAGATTTGCTACCAGTGAGGCCAAATCTGCATCCCCATAGGGGTCCACCCCACGGGAATTGCCTCCGGCCCAACAACGGCCGCCTCAAAATCGGAAGGCACCTCCGCGTAACGCACTGCCACAACATAGGAGAGATAATCAGGTTCCGCCTCCTCGGCATGCTCCTCCGACCCCTCATCAGATCCAGCCGAAAAGAGAACCATTTCTGGACAGATGGAATTAGACCTATTCGTTTGACGAGGCCCAAGTCCCTAGTTACTTTCGTAGTGCTTTGGAGCTGAGAATTATGCGGCTGCCAGAGTGATGGAACCCAGAAGAGGCACATCTCACTGATCACCTCACCTAATGCCCTTATCACCGGACCCTGGGGAACACCATCTAGCGATGATCCATGTTCAAGGACTGGATCCAAGACCAGATTGACAAAAATATAGTCAGGTTGGGCATAGCCCCGGTACAAGTAGTAGGTGTCTTTGTGAGATCAGAAGGCGGTAGCAGTGACGACGATGAATTGAAGAAGGTTTCCAACCATGGTTCCTAGAAGTATAATGACTGGATGGGCTGCAAGACGGTCTCCATCACCCATGGAATCGTCCACGTGCACCTGAATCAGCCAGAGACCTCAGAAGCTGCGGTTTCTACTTCGATATCATCATCCCAGCATGCCTCTTCCCAGAAGAGAAAACAACGACAACACAAGAAGAAATAACGCGCCATTCCAATTCTGTCGTCATCCTGCACTCTTGGAGACTTCATGCCCTCAAAAATGGGGATCCTTCCGAGACTCCACTTGGTAATGGATGATTCCTCGAGTGATAGTCAGGGGTACACTTCGGTTAACACCGTAGAGTTCGTAAAACCCTTTTTGACTCCCAAAGATGAGGAACGCCAGGTGGACCTTCCCAATGTCCCCAACCATCGCCAACGTCGGCGGAGCCGTGGATACATGAATCGCCAGGGCACGACATTTGGAACCTCGAGCTAGGCCGTACATGCCTCTGAAACTAGGAAGCAGGCCCAGTACAGAGTTCAACACATGTGGCCCCTTTATCCGGTGTCTACAGGTCTGCCTCCACCACAGTTTTTGTTACTGGATCAGGAAGAAGCACCTCGGTCATGTCGCGACCTGCTTTGCCCTGCTACCAGCCAACCCTAGCATTCTGTTCCTAATCCGGCAGCCACTCTTCAGGATTCGACTAGTGAACTGCAAGACGTGACTAGTACCAGTCAGCCACCGGTCCTGCCGGCAGGGCCCATCAAGCCTGCAATATTAGAGAAGCCTCTTGTAAACAAAGGCTCGCGTTTGGCCCGAATGTTTGAGGTTCTAAAGAAACTGGCTGGAATTCCAGCAAGGCTCTCTATCCTTGAGGCTCTTCCCCTGTCATCTGGATTTTTTGAGGTTCTCACCGAGGCCCTAAAGAGCCCCCTCCAGTTTGAGACTGAGGTAGCAGCTGTGGAAGCCTTCCACGCTGAGGCTATTGATAATGCCGAATGTGAGGAAGATATCTCATTCTCTGATGAAGATAATGACCCTCCCATACAGGGGCACATTAGCCCACTATACATCACTGGCCAGTTCAATGGCATGGAAGTCCACTACTGTCTTGTCGGCACGGGTTCTGGGATTAACCTAATCCCAAATCAGACACAGTAGAAGCTTGGTCTATCCAAGAATGATTTAACTTCCTCTGACCTTAGAATCCAGGGATCTGACAGGACCATGTAAACTCTAGTTGGAAATATTTTCTTGAAAACCCATTTCAGTGGCCTAATTTCCAGCACTGAATTCATGGTTGTCTCCCAGGACATATCCTACAATGCGTTGATGGGTAGGTCGTGGCTCCACCTTCACATGGAGGTCCTCTCATAGTATCACCAGTACCTCAAATACTCCCTTAATGGTCATGTAGGCATGCTCCAATAAGATGCATCTCTTTTGTCCTCTTACGAAGCCCGTTATCTAGATGCCAACTACTACAAGATCAAGGATAAGCAGGTTCTGGCAGGTGAGGTTGAGCCCGCCACTACCACAAGTAATCCTGGGCAGGATTGGATGATGCCCACGTCTTCGAAATCCATTGGTTGGAGGCCAAGACCCTCAACATGGGGCAGTGATTTGTGGTTTTGGGTGCAAGAGGAAGGCATATTCCCAAGTTGAAGAAAAGTCTAAAAATCACCTCATACTCCTACACCAACCAGGCTCAAGTGATTCCAAAACCTCCTACCCCTATATGGTATCGGGATAGTAGGCTCATGGAAACAGTGGTATGTCAAACATGTCTATTTCTCCAGGCATGAATTAACCGGCTCAAGCCGATGGACCACTACTGCTTCTATGTCATCAAGTGTGGCCCCTTGGGCCGGAGACCGGATGGGATTGGATTGACTGCCTTCATCGCCATGGTCTTAGTGGCATGTGACTCTCTTGATATGATGACCACTGCCGCCCAAGCCAGCACCAGTTTCCCATCAGGGTCTAGTAACCCCGAAACGACTCCCCCGCGGATGATCCCTCCACAAGTGGAGAGGAGGACATACAAGATCCCCCCCGCCTTTGAGGAGGGTGTCTCCACCACGGTCGATGAGTTAGTACAGGTGAAACTCGGTAGCAAGGCGGACCCGAGACCCACATTAGTCAGTGCTACTATTCCCCCCGAGGAGCAGCAATGGTATGTGGAATTCTTCAGACAGAACCATGATGTGTTTTCCTGGAGCTACGATGAGATACCAAGGCCAGATGCCCAGGTATCGGGATAGTAGGCTCATGGAAACAGTGGTATGTCAAACATGTCTATTTCTCCAGGCATGAATTAACCGGCTCAAGCCGATGGACCACTACTGCTTCTATGTCATCAAGTGTGGCCCCTTGGGCCGGAGACCGGATGGGATTGGATTGACTGCCTTCATCGCCATGGTCTTAGTGGCATGTGACTCTCCTGATATGATGACCACTGCCGCCCAAGCCAGCACCAGTTTCCCATCAGGGTCTAGTAACCCCGAAACGACTCCCCCGCGGATGATCCCTCCACAAGTGGAGAGGAGGACATACAAGATCCCCCCCGCCTTTGAGGAGGGTGTCTCCACCACGGTCGACGAGTTAGTACAGGTGAAACTCGGTAGCAAGGCGGACCCGAGACCCACATTAGTCAGTGCTACTATGCCCCCCGAGGAGCAGCAATGGTATGTGGAATTCTTCAGACAGAACCATGATGTGTTTGCCTGGAGCTACGATGAGATACCAAGGCCAGATGCCCAGGTAGCCGTTCACCGCCTTGGCCTTCCAGCGAACCGTCACGGGTTCAAGTAGCCTCCCAGAAAGATGCACCCTTCTCACGGTGCCATGGTTGAGGCCGAAGTTGACAAGATTATTAAAGGAAACTTGTCATGGAAGTTGAATACACCCGGTGACTGGCCAACATCATGCCATGAAGGAAAATTAAAAGACAAATTAGAGTCTGCATTGACTTCCGTGATCTCAACCTCTACTATCTGAAGGATGATTTTCCCCTCACAGTGACAGGGTTGTTGATTGATGCCACATCCAGGCTCCAAGACCTCCCCTTCATGGATGAGTATTCCGGGTACAACCAGATCCAGATGGCCCCCTAAGATGAGGATTCCACTGCCTTCAGGGCCCCCCAAGGTACTTTCTGTTACTAGGTCATGCCGTTCGACCTGAAGAATGCAGGTGCCACCTATCAGTGGGCAATGCATTTCATATTTAAGTCAATTCTCAGGAGATTGGTTGAGTGCTATGTGGATGACCTGGTGTTCAAATATTTTCAGCGCCAGGACCGTCTCAAGGACCTTGAGAAAGTGTTAGGCTTCCTCCGTTCCCACCACCTGATGATGAACTTGTTGATGTGTGCCTTCGGGGTCACCTCCAGAATGTTTCTTGGATTTGTTGTCAGATACCGAGGCATTGAGATCAACCCGAAGAAGATCGAGGCCATCATCCAGATGCCTCCCCCGAGTAATATTCAGGAGCTTCAAGGTCTCCCAGGACACTTAGCCTACGTACGCTGATTCATTGTGAATTTGGAAGGCAAGTTTAATCCCTTTTCCCTGCTCATGAAGAAAGGTACCAACTATGAATGGGATGAAGAGTGTCATACCGCCTTTGAGGAAATCATGCAGTATCTGCTCCAACCTCCAATCTTGATGCCACCTGTCTCCGGGAAGCCACAGGTCCTTTACGTGACAGCCTTGGAACGATCCGTCGGTGCACTTCAAGACTATAAGAACAATGAGGGAATAGAGAACAACCTCTACTACCTCAGATGCATGCTCCATGATATGTAAACCAGATACTACCCTATTGAAAAGAGCTGCCTGGCATTCATATCCGTACAGAAATTACAGCACTACATGCAGCACCACGAGTTACAGCTGGTCTCTTGGGTAGACCCATTGAAATACATCCTAAACCGACCTATGTTGACTGGACGACTAGCGTGGTGGGCAGTGATCCTTCAACTGTTCAACATCGGGTTTGTACCTCAGAAGGCTATCAAAGGACAGGCATTGGCAGACTTTCTAGCTGCCCACCCAACCTCTGCGGATCAGCCACTGGATCTAGGTTTTCCTTATGAGGTAATCCTCTCAGTCTATAATTTTGTTCCATGCTGGAAGATGCACTTTGACGGTGCTTCCCGGAGCCCCACCGGTAGAAGACTCAACGATCCTTGGCTCAATAGAGTGGGCCTTGGTATCGTCTTCATCACCCCGGAGCAAGATGTCCTGCCATATTCCTTCCTGCTGTCAGAGGGATGTATTAACAATGAGGCAGAGTATCAGGCCCTCATCACTGGCCTCATGCTGGCCCTCATGATCGACGTGCCCCATCTGCATGTTAAAGGGGACTCCAAGCTGGTCATCAAGAAAGGTCATGGGTGACTATGTTTTCAGAAATCTAGAACCCATTCCATTGCTGGTGTGGGCCCTCCATCTAATGGCCCAGTTCCCCTCTCATCCAGAGGGCGTTCATATTCCATGGTCACAGAAAAGTCGAGAAGATTCTTTGTCCAACATGGCCGCGTCGCTTGCAGAGCCCGAACAGGACGACTTGATTATCAACGTGGCACACTGGAGAGTCGTTGCTCCCGTTACCCCGAAGGATGATCCCGACCCACGAGTGAACTATCTTACCGCTGATGCCCCTACGTTAGGATCCCCGGGTACCTCAGATAAGGTCAACAAAATAGTTCCTGGTTGTAGGACACCCTTTGTTGAATAAATCCAATGTGGTAATTTTCCATCGGACATGGCCGAGCACGAGCGAATCTGATGCCATGGGCTGCAGTTTACCCTTCAGAGTAGTCCCAGCCTTGAGCAGATCCTTTACATATGCAGATTTGATAGTGTTCTCCTCTGTTTCCTTTAAGGAGTCGAGATCCCTCAGGTCATGCAAGATGTTCATTCTAGTTCCTGTGGCGCCCATCAGGCCGGGTCGAAGTTGTCTCACCTAATTCGGAGGCTGGGGTACTTCTGGCCCTCCTTGGTCTATGACTTCATCGGGTTTTCCAAGAGGTGTCATGAATTCCAAGTTCATGATAACTTTGTGCATCGATCACCGAAGCCCCTCCACACTACCAAGTATTCTTGGACCCTTTCTGTCTAAGTGTTGGATTTCGTAGGACCTTACCCATCGGAGATGGCTCACCAATGTCGGTTCATTCTGACCGCTATGGATTTCTTTTCCATGTGGGAAAAGGAAACTCCTCTCAAGGAAGTCAAATCCCATTCTATCGCTGACTTCGTGAGTTCCATCATCATCTATCGATTTGGAGTGCCCATTGCTGTCCTCCCGGATAATAGAACCAACGTCCGAGTGGCCGAGATGATGAAATTGTCCGCCAAGTACAACATTCTCTATAATCATACCTCCAGCTATCACGCACAGGAGAATGGATAGATCGAGGCGTTTTACAAAACCCTCTCTAACATTTTGCAAAAAATGGTTGGTCAAAATAAGAATGGTTGGCCAGACAAGCTCCCCAATGCCCTCTGGGATTATCGGATGATGAATCGTAACTCCAACCAGGTGACCCTGTACTCCCTGGTGTATAGAGCTGAGGGCGTCCTGCCCATCGAGATTCAGTTTCCCTCATTCCGTATGGAGGTCTACGACCAGAAAGGGTTGGATAGAGTTTCTGAAATCCATCTAGCCAAATTAGAAACACTGGATGAGAATAGGCTTCGTACTTTTCAGAACCGGGAAAGGCATCAAAGTAGGATGACTCGAGATTTCAATAAGAGGGTTCGCCTCCGCTCTTTACTGCAAGGCGATCGGGTACTCACCCTCAGGGCGCCAATGATTCCTGGCAGGAAACCATCCAAGTTGGAGCCCAAATGGGAGGGACCATTCATCATCCATAAGGTCTATCCAAATGGTGAGTATTCCCTAGTGACTATGGATGGTGAGCGTGTAAATACTCCCACCAACGCCAAGTTCCTCAAGTAGTAATTTTCCAGAACCTTAGGGTCCAACATGACCCTAAAATTCATTTGGTCCTATATTTGGGCCCCTGGGGTCATCCCTGACCTTAAACTGGATTGGGGTCCCCCAATGACCGTAAACTGGATAACGGTCCCCCATGACCTTAAACTGGATTTCGGTCCAGCATGGCCTTAAACTACATTTGGCCCTGCATCTGGTCCCCATTGGTCTATGTTCCAAGACCATAAACTAGGATCCTTGTAGTTAAGCATTACCTTAAACTGCATTCTCGTCCTCCCTATAAGACGTTAAAATGCAATCTGGTCAGGATCATTCTTGATCGAGGCCCAGCCTCAGGCCCCTTGGCCTTCTCGGGCCCCTTAGCCAAGTCCATACCTAGAGTGTGCTATGTAGTATAATACTATGTCCTCATCCACCATGGGATACCCACCGCGCCTACACATTCCTGGATGAAATTCATATCTTTGTCCTACATGACGTTAAAATGTGCTTCTAGAACTACGTGTGACTTGAATCCCATCCTTATGGGATACGTACAACCACCTGAACATATAGGTTTCAGGTCCAGCCCCATCTCCTAGGATATCCCACGATATCCCAGTCACCTCGGTCTCTTGGCCTATCCCTCCCCACGGGTGGATATATTGGTATGGTACAAGGTTCACGGCACGATGCCCCCTTCTCCCGGGAATCCACCATCTTTTGGATGCTCTCAAACTGAGCCCTTCATCCTTTTACAGTGGTCCACTATTGTGCTCAGAGTACTATGGTCTAGGACCTTGAGTGTCAGATTTGACTTAGGAACGTTTTTTTCCCACTTGTCAAGCTTCGTGCACCCTTTCATTCGGGCCCCCGTTATCATTCACACCCGAAGGGACCCCCATGAATGGCTTGGATACAAAACCTAAGGGCTCTCCTACGATCATGGGCCAACTCCCCCAAGGGTTTTTGGAGAACAAATTGATACAAATCCCGCATTTCAAACATGGTCAGCAGTCGATTCTCATTTGTTTGTCCCCATTTTAGGCTAACACGATATGATGCTGTGTTGCAAACATGGTCAGCAGTAGTCCTCAGTCGTCACACTGGCTCCTTCACTCCCAAAATGTTTGTTTCATGATTCACATTATGTTCAACCCCATCGTGTCAAGGTGGAATCTCGACACTCCTTGCACTAACCCTTAGTTGACCTAAACATGTCAGATGGACAAAGCTATGTAACGACGTCTCTCGAGGCTCTTGCAATCCGAGCACCAAGGTTATATACTGGGGTTTTCTCTATGTATCATGCGAAGCTTGACCCTAATCCCTATGGGAAATTAGGAGTCACCCAGACATTATGTTTCGGGCCCAGATCGGTTGGAAGCTAGTGTCTCCTACCCCCCTGATTTTTGGACCCTTGTCGGCTCCTTGCCCCGAGGCTCCTCTCCTGGAATCACTGATGAAGATCTGAGGATATGACCTCATCTACATTGGGTACGCCTTATAGGATCGTTCAAGTTCCCCCAGGTCAAAGCCATACGACCATAAACTGTGCTGGTTGGTCCTTCTATACGACCATAAACTGTGATGATATTGTCCCGGCCGCACGACGAAAAATGGCACTGCATTGTGGTAACCTCCCCATAGGTGATATCATGTTGGGTATCGGTCCATTACAATACCATTTTTCAACGCGTATATACGGCTTGATTATTTTCATGATTCTAGGAGTTTCTACCCTAGGCCGGTCATTCCATGAAAAAGAAAAACCATTCACCATCCAGGAAAAACAAGATATATCAAATACCGCTTCTTTTGGTGTGAGGGCTAGACCCGCACACTTCTTTCATCCTTTGAACATGTTCCATGTCAGGTTGTGCCACCTTTCAAGAACTACGTGCAGCTTGATCCCCATTCTCATGGGGTACATAGGAACGCCTAGACCTCTCGTCTAAGGGTCCAACATGAGTTCCATTAATTCATCGTGTATGTCCCGCATTTGGGACCTTGACCACAGGACTTTATGGCATGGTGATCAGGACCTTGTCCTCATTCACGTCAGGTTTTTGATTGCCACACCACATGCACCCTGTTATGAGAATTACCCACCTGTTTCTTGTCCTGCCTGACGTTAAAAGGTGCCCCCAAGAACTACGTATGGCTTGATTCTCATCCTTATGAGATATGTAAGAGCACCTGGGTACTTCCCCATAGGCCCAACCAAGCTTCTGTGTTCGTCCCTTGACCTAGACTTGTATCCAAGGAGCACACGATAAGCAGGACCATGCCCCATTTACGTCGGGTTTCGCGACCACTTTACCATGTGTCTCGCACTTACCTTACTCCTTCAGTCTGAGCTGTAAGACCCTAAACAAAGATCATTTCTAGAACTATGTGTGGCTTAATTATCATCCTTATGAGATATGTAGGAATTCTTGGACATTTCGTCTTGGGTCTAGCCCCAGGGGTTACCAAATCTCGTCCCTCCTCACTGTCGGCCCCTTGGCCCGGCTTCTTGGGGAGTGGTGTAATTGCGACGTTTACCCTGAATATGTTCGGGATTCCCCATAGTGATGTTGGGAAGCTACAGTTCTCTTTCTAGAGAAGTCCTCTCATAAAATTGGGATGATCTGTGACCAGATTAATACGTCCGCCTATTGCACCTCTTCCATAATGGCACAATTTTGGGAGTGTTGGACTCTGTTTGAACAAACCACCACTCCACATTCCTTTCTTTGTGTGTCCCTTTATTCGGATCCTCATCCTATTTAATGTTTGATGGGACCCCCTAAAATTATGGATGATAGACCATTGATCCACCTATTATAGCAATAATGATGATAGACCTTTTGTCCGCCTATTGTAGAAATATGGATGATGGAACTACGGTCTACCTGCGGTCCTGGAACAACGTTCTGGAAGACTGGTCATGTTTGATTGGACCGTCGAACAGTATGGATGATAGAACTTTTGTCTGCCTATTGTAGCAATATGGATGATAGACTTTGGTCCGCCTATTGTAGCAATACAGATGATTGACCTATGGTCCGCCTGCTGTCCTGGGACAATGTTTCAGAAGATTCATCGACTGTATTTTTGTTAGGCCCCGCGTTGCAAACATGGTCAGCGGTCATCCCTCATTTTTTGTCCCTGTTGTAGGCCAATGTGATATGAATGCTGATCTTCCTCCACGGTTAATAGTTTTCCACCATCATTGTACCCCCATAGTGTTCCAGATTTGGGTAACACGATTCACCTATTTCACCTCCCTATGCTCGGATGGATTTCAATGCCCCCGGCATTGCCCCGCTCATGTGTCAGGACACTTTGGGAGGGTGACATATCAATCGGTCTGAGGTCCTCTCCTCAAAATTCCAGGCCCTATTTTAGATTCCTGAAGCTTGGTTGACGCTCCCACAAAGTGGTAGATTACAGTTGAGCATATCAAACCAAAGGTAAAAATAAATGGATTTGTCCATATATAGGATCGGGGTGATGAGCGGTACAAGAAAAAGTTGATGAGATGGCCAAAATAGGGCCCTTATGGATCAACGTTTTGGATTGATCATTCCAGCACTACTACCCTTTGGCTAGTTCTTGCTCCCTGCAGAGCACAGTTCACCAATCCTAGCTTATGCATGTGCCCGTTCCATTTAAAGTACGGTCATCTGGTTACTCGCCTCCATCAGTTGTTCTTGGGCATCAGCCATCTGGGCCATTAGTTGATCAACAAGCTCAGAGCATGTTGCAATGAAGACCTCCTTCTCTGCTGCCTTCCCTTCGAGGCGCATGACTTCTTGCTCCACCCACAAAAACGCTCGGGTGCTCACAAATCATTCCCGACACTGGGCAACATCGGTGCGCTGGCTGCTCTCACGTATCTTCTCGTCCATGTAATAATAGACCATCATATTAAGGCATTGAGCGTCATCCACTCCATTACATATGAAGCGCAGCCATGTCTAGAGTGATCCCATCCGCCTCAGCCAATCCATCTGAGGTTGCCTGAGAAAGCGCTGGATACACTTCCACCCTTTGCGTCGTGTCATCTGGATCTCCTCGGCCACATCCTAGTCTGAATTGTCTATCTCCTTAGGATCAGTAGGCCGGTACATAGGAAAGGCAGCCTCCAGGTCAGCAGAAGTGTCTGCCTCCGGGATGCCTTCACAAGGAATAGGATCCTCAACATCTGGGAGACATTCCTCTCTCGCCCCGACAATGGCGGTGTCTCTGTCAGCTTCTAGCCTTGCTCCAATGATAGCACCGCTGATGTCCACCGCCCCCTGCTCGCCAATTGATGGGGCCGACTCGGTTTGGGAGGTATGTTCTAGAAGAGGTGGTACGTCTGCCACTGGTCCACTCACGGACGGCCTGGGCTCAGCATCCCGACGAGCCTCCAATGCCGAGATCACTGTATGAGGAGCATCCGGATTAGTTGGGTTTTCTGACAGTAATCACCAGCAGCGAAGTAGGGTACTTATACGAACCCAGAGCCTTAGCCTCTGGTGTGTTGGCCGCTATAGGAGTTGTCGTGGCAGGAGACCCCTCAGTGCTTTTCATTTCGATGATGGGCGTCGAAGCCCCATCCTGTCCCACTGGAGCTTCTCCCCCCTCCTCTGTTGGGGATGTCTGATCAGCACCTATGTGCTCCTGAGTGAGATAGAGAAATGGATTCGAAATTGCAGAAGATAATGGGCAAGGAAGGAGAGTGAATAATGATAGAGACGGACCATGAGCAGTTCTGTTATCTCCATGTCATAGCCGACAATCTCACCTATCTCTTGCAAGTTACCTTGGTAGGTCGCCCCCTATGACACCCCACCATCAGGTTCTCCATCTCCTTCACCTTCTCCGTCATATTATCCTTCTCCTTCATCTTCTCATGTTTCCTCCTCTCCCTCTGAATCATCATCACTGTCACCTTCTCCCGGCGGCAAGAATTCCGGAGCATGCTCTTGGCTGAGCATCAATTTCACTATGAAAGGTGGCTCTGCACGCCGACCCCTATGGCGTGCATACTTGTCCATGGCTGTTAGATATGCATGCCTCTGATGGATGTTTACCCGGTTGGTAACTCGAATGAGCCCAACCTCTGGCATCTGGATCTCGTCCTGCATTATCTTCTTCCAAATGGCTTCAATGCTCATTGATTGTCATATGGTCATCCAAGACGACCACAATGCTGGGAAAATTTCATCTTGGGAAGGTTCGAGTAGGTATTTTGTCTTCTTCCTGGGAATTTTTCTAGCTACCTCGTGTGCCCCCCCTCCGTGCAATGAGGTCGCAGCGACACCATGCGATGTCCCCGCTGTAGAGGTCCCAGCCTACGCAGGCCTCACTGCCTAACGCGCCCCTAGTTCCCCCCTTAAAGCAGCACCTTGCCCGCTCCCTCGTCGCCCTGTTTCCACGTGGGTAGTCTCGAGTTGCCGGACTCGATTGCATAGGAGCCCTTCGGGGTATGCAATAGTCCAGTGTTCAGTATACTCGGTTGATAGGTCGGCATCGACCCCAGTGGGAGGAAGGGTAATGACGTCCCCAGAGCCGTAGGTGGTGAAAATTAACCACATCTGGCGAAGGATGAATGAATTATTGTCCTCCCGGATATCTGCTAATAACTTCTTCAGCATTTGATGGAGGAACCCAAACTGCATGGTGAATCGTGACAGCACCTAAAGCTCACAGATGATCTTCTCGTCAATCTGAGCTACAAGCACCCCGCCTCGGATGCTCTAGATGTATTATTGCTTCTTTAGTGATCCTTGCCCATTATCCGCCATCTGGCCGACCGGGGTGGGGAACATGATGAAGTTGAAATTGGCGTGGTTACCGATTCGTATCCTTATGCCCTCCTCGTTGAGCATCATTGATGCAACCCCGACAATATTCAAGACAGATGGCTGCAGGCTGTTTCCCAGAGGACGAACGACGTTCAGAAAGGTGTACCTGCCAAGATGAGCTACCACCCAGCCATGAAAGATCTGGAAGAGGCCACATAGTGTCCGAGGCGACCCCCCTCTAGAGATGTGTCCTAGAATGGCATACAACATAGCCAACATGGGGACCCCTAGATTGAACCTTTTTTTGGTGGCCATAGTGCCCGCCATCACCAGTGTTGACGGATGGATGCCCATTCTTGCATCCCACACCGGCAGGAGCCACCTGCTTAAGAAGGTGGCGAGGAACCCGACATATCGGACGTTCAGGTCTCGAGACTCAATAACACAGTAGCCCCACGATTGGTATTGTCCCACCTCCAGGGTCCTCCAATACGATCCATTCTTGCACAACTAAGCTGCGTTTGGGCACCATTTACCCCGTCCCAACATCTTGATCGCCGGGTCCTTCTCTATGAACTGGCCTAACCAGTCCTTGTGGGAAATGTCCTTCAAGAAGACATTGACCCGCAACCTCTGTTTGGCCATCTCCAACAGGTGCCATGTTATTATGGGGGTCCAAAACTTGTCTTCCCATATTTTCATTGGAGGAATGAACTCATCGTTTTGGTAGCCTTACAGTGGGATACCTATGATCCAGTGACCCACCCAAAGGCTAAAGCCAACTTCCCCGTGGTGGAGATGGAATGATTTGGTATCAGGAGACCACCGCGTAAACTTCTCCGGCCCGAGTTCGGGATATCGGTAGAATTGGAATTGAGACATCCACACCGCCTCGAACAGAATGATGTGCTGCAGCTCGGCCCCGAATCGGTCGCATGTATGGTGAGCCCAGTACACCCAGGCCCACACACTAGGGATGTTGCCTCCGGACCGCAAGTCCCAATCTTGCATCCATCCCTTAGTATCGTCCATGATGCTCTGACGAAACGTGCTTGCATAATGGTCCGGGGATCTCTCTACAACAGGATCACCCCCATCAATGGTCCTGGTCCTTGGGTTCATGACATACACATCCACGTGTCTGGTCTCTCTAGAAAGATGACCATTGTTGGTGATGTTGTAATGAAGAAGGTTGTCCTCCCGAGTCACCCATGACCATGGTGTGTTCACCTCAAAGCCAGGCAGAGGGACCTCCTCTAGGATGCTGATGTTCCAGAGCGGGAGGATGTTGGATAGAGGATACCCTTTCTGGGCAGCGGTCAGCAGGTTGAACAAGGTATGGTTGTTGGAAACAACCACCTTGGCACCATAAACCTATTCATGGGCTTCCATTTTATCTCTACGAGTGGCTGCTTCCCCCTCACCGGTCTGGTTCACATCCATTTTCAGTTCATTGAGAGTTGCGTGAAATCAGAATGAGGTGCGTGGAATTGGAAATGGTTGCGTGCAATCAGGACATGCGGCACGAAATTCAGGAGTTAGGCGCTCAATCAAAACCGTTGGTGTGAAATAACCGAAGTTTTTGCTGAAATGCGCCCGAAACTTGAAAGGAATTATGCGATGCCAATGCGTTTTTTACGCGCAGCCACTGAAGCGATTTTGTGCACGAGTGCGTTGAACCTATCATGCAGAAATGCTTGAGTACAGAACATGTGACCCAGGGCCCCTTTTATAGGAGAGACCGAGGTTCCGCGCCACGGGGAATGAGAATTACGCGCCAACTTGGATTTTTTTGCGCCCTATTTGGCTTTTGCGCGCAAAGTGCCCATGTAACCCACCACTTCGGAGTTTCGGAGTTTCCCTCGGAATCAGATCGTTGTGACCTCTCGCCAATCCAATTCCGAGGGGGGGAATTTGTAGATGCTGAAAAATTCTGTAACATCTAATGGAAGTTATGAAATGACAAAGAGAAGTCATATTCGGATTCGGAGGCTCGATATGGAGGGCACGAAATTGGTGCACCAAATTATATAGGACATTCACAAAAAAAATGTTTCTAGTGTGGAGGAAGACTACGATTCGTGGAAATGAACCGGTGTGGCATGCAATTTTGCACGCCTGGTTCCGTTCGGTGAGGCCTTACTTGCCGACAGGTCCTGGCACGAATTATTTTGTGCGTCACTCGGATTCCGCGATGCCTGCGGCCTATAAATAGAATGAGACCCCATCTGTTTCAGGGTTGCGGAATTCAGACCAGCTCTCATGCACGCAATTGGACTCCTGCGCGCCCAATATGACTTTCAGGTATTGACCCTTTTTGCACAACTTTTCCGCACGGTTCGCCTTTGCGCGCAATCCCACCGGCTTAAATAAAATTGCAAAATCCTCCATGTCCCTCCTTTGCGCGCAATCACTTCCATTGTTCACACTCCCTCCTTTGTGCGTAAAATCCAATTGCGCGCAATCCCATAGTTAGGTTTTTCCCAACCATAGGAATCGGTCGCTGCCACCGCATGCAATCCATGTCTGTTGCACGCAATCCTCCTAGCCGCGTGAAATCCCAATGCCCCAATTGCGCACCATCCCGGTGTTTTGCGTGAAAAACTTCTCTTTGCATGCAAACCCCATGACCCCTCACCCTTACCCCCCCAGGGTGCCTCCCTACTTAGGCACCCGATTTCTTCTATACCGGGCATGCACGCCATGCGTTTTTTCCCGTACGTCCTTCTAGGCTCGTACGAAGTAACCTCAAGGTCCCTTGGGAGGTGTTTACCATTGTGTTTCTTTGCCTTATGCTCCTTCACATAGGCATGCTAACGACTGTTTCTTCTTCAAGTAGCCATGCTAACGTGGACCCCTCGATGGTTCGCCCTGCGGCCCCCCTTCATCACGGCCTTGCCGATGCCTTCCCTCCCACAAGGTGTAGAGGGTGTTGGGAATGTAAGCCCTAGGGGTGTGGAGTGAACCCACCTCATCCGAGCTGCATGACATTAAACTGCCAAGCACCTCATTCTCAACACATGACGTTAAACTGTGATCCGACCCTATGCCTCGCACGCAGGGTCCCCCCAGCTCGGACATTCTTTACGCCGCTCGTCTCCATGAGAATTGAATCTTCCTCACATGGACTGAGATCCTCCCTCTCGGAGTGGCTTTTTTTCACGGGGGAATGGTTCCTCAGAGCGTAAGCCCCTAGCCTCTCTTGCGGAAGGTAGCACCCATGCACATCCGTACTTCCCCACCACCAAGGCTAGGGGAGGGTATGATAGGGAACAAGGTATGTCCTTTGTTTGGTCCCAAGTCCCTCTCCCTCTATGCTTTGTCGCACCATGGGCCTCCATCCTGGAGTAAGCCCCGACACCAAGGGCCGCTCAATGTGTAAGCCCCCTCCGCTTCTCACGGACGCACCCTACGCAACATGATCATCTGGTCCTTGCTGCCTCTTGTTTCTCACACCAAGCCTGACTCACGTGGGCTTAGAGTGAGCATCATCCATGACATCCTCTTATAGGCCACCTCAGAGCATAAGCACCATCTTGGCGAACTATGAGGACATTGATCCGTGCTATGGCATGGTATGTAGGTAGCCTCCACGAGGTTCAAGCCCACCACCCAGTCGTTCCGACCTCTTCATGTCGGTTCTCCAACACTTAGGGCCGCCTCAGAGCGTAAGCCCCAAATTTCCATTCCCAAATGACATTAAAATTTATGCCGTCCCACATGACGTTAAACTGTATTCTATCCAGCATGACGTTAAACTGTATGCCCTCGTCCCGCAGGACGTTAAGCTTTATGCCATCCAGCACGACATTAAACCCTCTACCTCGTCCCATATGACATTAAACTGCACCACCCAAACTATGTGGACTTTGATCCATGCTAATTCAGGGTACGTAGGTAGCCTCCATGAGTTTCAATCCCACCACTCAGTCATTCCGACCCCTTCGCATCGGTTTTTTCAACTTTTTGGGCCGCCTCAGGGCATAGGCCCCATATGCACCATTTTGGGCCGCCTTAGAGCGTAAGCCCCATATCCGCCATTTTGGGCTGCCTCAGAGCGTAATCCCAGTATCCACCCATTATGGGTCGCCTCAAAGCGTAATCCCCAAATGCCCATGTCCCGCATGACATTAAAATGTATACCCGAACTATGGGGTCTTTGATCCATGTCAAGGCATGGTACATAGGAAGCCTCCACGATGTTCAATCCCCCCTCACTCCATCACCCATCTTGATTCCTACCCAGGCCACCACATCCCAGTGGGATCATGCCACCTCATTACACTCCACAATATCCGAGATGCCGCCCACGTGCTGGCCCCAACATCAATGTTTCTCCCCCAGGGTATTCATCAGTCTGATCACCTCTTAGTGTTTTGATCAGTCTGATCAATCTCCCCAAGATGTTAAACTCGCGGTATACCTCATGTTAATCATGGGAAGTTGAGGAAAACCTCAGATACATGCCTATGGCATGCTAGTTCCCCGCATTCGATATGGGATTCCTCAGGCTTCCGCGCCCTCGAGTAGCCTTATAATAAGGGACATAATGTGGACATGACAATCCCCAATGTCAAGACATGACACTCTAGCGTGCCCATTCTTTTCACCGATGGTTGCTGCCCCGACCAGACCCCTTGTAGCATCTCGATGAAAGCAGTGTAATTAACTGGCGTCCAAGATGATTTGGCACCGGGAACAAGATTCACGAACCCGACATAAATCTGTAAGGGAGACCCGGACTAGGTGACGAGCTCCGAGGAGAAATCCATGGAAGGAATAACCAACATCCCATAATCCTGGTTTCAATAAAGGAGAAAATGTCCCTGAACAAGGAACGGATTCTTCTTTCCTTTGGAAAGCGGGAATGCAGGGCAACAAGCCGCGCATCCTCCCCCTGCATGACGGATGCACGCACACACCCCGATGGAAAGCGTTATAAACAAAATTCTAAATTTTTTAGATTTTGTTTTTAGTAAAATGATACATTCAACTAAAGAAATGAAGTCAAAACTTTTAGTGAAAACACATGTGCGTAGTATTAAGGTAACATGAATTCACAATGATCGTAAAGATATGATTTATTGAAGTTTTTTCACTGAAAAATTGTTATCATTCCCGTTTAAAAATTTTAGGTTTTTTTGTTATGAACTTCATTTAAATTTATCATTTTATGATAGATTACATTGAAAATGAAGTTATTTACTATAATATGAATACCTTTTTATATAATAATTATTTCATACTTATTATAAAAAATCAAGAATCATCGATAATCTTATCAAATGTAAATAAATTATACCATTATAAGGAATCAAAAAAATAAACTATTCATATTAAATATTTCTCAGTAGTAAAATAATATTTAGATGTTTCTCACGATTACTACCCTAATATTATACCATATTGAGAAATTGATTTTGATTTTTAAAAAGGTTCTAATACATAAAATAATTTAATACCCCCTTATCAAATCATTCAATTTAATCTTCTACAATTGAAAAATACATTTCATGATATCCTTTATAACAATATCATTCATATTAGAACTTCACCATAGGGTGGTCCTAATATATTAGGTAAAAAATGGTTCCATGAAGCTCCGTATAGATTATATTGCATTTAATGACATTAATCATAAGAAATTGTATATGTTACATATTATCAATGAGTTTTTTGAACAACTATAGTGATCTCTGTATATTATGAATGTTGATCTGAGGTCCAGATACCATCAGCATAAGGTGAATGAAGATTAAATCCCAAATATAATATTTTATACTATGTATGGGAATTATGATTTTCTGTTCATTCAAATTACATTAATGAATTCTCTATATGTACTCTTAGATTTTTGGAATAGTCATTTACTTTAATATTTGGATATGATTATGGTTGTGTTTATTTATGATATTTTGGTTTATTATAAATTTTTAAGGATCAAATAAAATATAAAAGAATCATTATGTAAACCCTAAAATTAATTATTTCCTGTGGAAAATTTAGTAAAATTTATTTTTTTCATACAACTAATATCATTAAATGTATATTTTTTAAATAAATGTTTTACAACTACTTTTACTACTAAAAATAATGTTGTTTATGAATGGAAAATAACTAAAATTTTCCTGAGAATCATATTGTTCATGATTATTCAGGATATCACTGATCATTTTTTGAATATATTATAATGTTAGGTATCCCTATAATTAAGTTAACACAAATATAATTTGGGTTTATATTGATAAATAAATATGATTAATGTTTCCATGAACTGAAAAAAAGTGTAGTGAGTTCACCAGGTTTGGCCTCCCCATCATGAAATATGTTATCTATAGTGATGCTTCATTGATGGGTATTTGTTTTTTTTAATATAGAATCATGTGATGATTTCATATTCTTCACATCAATTAACACATGTTGATAAAAATCTTTCCACACATTAACATAAACTAGAATAAATATTATTTTCATCGAAATTGTAGATATTTCATTTATATGGAGTAAAGATAAAAATACAGACTGATCATAAAATATTGACATATATAGTCAATCAAAAAGTGTTGAATATAAGAAATATGAGATGTCTATATATGATAATGTATAAAGACTGTAATATTTATTACCATCTAGGTAAATAAAAAATATTATTTAATTCATTGATTCTAGAAGATAGGGCATTATTAGCTATGTTATATCTAGAACATTATAACATGGTTAATGATTTGATTAATTTTTTCTTAGAAAATATGTATTTATAAACACACTCTATTTTGTTTGAGGTTTCAATAAAATCTAATCTATAAAACATGATTAATACATATCATAAGGAATATATTATTTTACAGTAAAAGGATTAATTGATTACGAATGAAAATTTGAATGATTGAAATGTTGAAAATTAATGTGTTTTTAGATTTAAAAAAAGTTTATATTTATCATGTGAATCATAATTGAAGAAATAATTATCTGGTGGGGTTCATAGATATTAAATTTAAATTCATCCTTGTAACAAAAAAATGTATATTGACCATTGATAACGTTTTGGGTTGGAAGGCACAAAGAAAGGTATTGCTTATTTTAATACGAAATTAATGGATTATCAATAGGTTAAAGCTAAATGAAAATTAATGAAGGTGATGCATCAACCTTTGAATGTACTAAAATAAAAATTGGAGAATAAATCTATTGATATAATGGTTGGATTTCTAAATATATCACGATGTAATAATGAGATATGGGTAAATTATGATCAATTAACTAAATCAATGAATTTTATTAACATTTTATATAATATTTCCATAGGTAAACATTATCAACATTATGTTAAAGACATAATATGATTAAAAATATTCACTATCTCCATTGTATCTATACATGATCATATATTTACCCCTAATTTTTGGAAAATTTATCAAAATTTATTTTTTACCGAATAGAGTGTTAGTACAACCTATCATCCTAAATCCAATGGGAAATTAGAGGAAATTATTCTAAAATTGAAAAATATTCAATAGGACTGATCAATGGGTTATCAAGAAACATGGGAATGGATTATTGAATTTCTTCAATTTTCCTATAATAAAAATTCTCATTATAGAATACATATGACACCTTTTGTGGAATTATATAGAATGTGGGGTTGGAATGCATCTTCTTGAGATGAATATAAGGAAATAATGTTGTTTGTTAAATTAATTTTTGAATATATTTTTGTGAATTTGAAAATAAATCAGTAAAAAATGACGATGCCTCATTGTATGGGGTAATGTTATGTATGTAACCAAAGTACAGACTTTTTCTAATTTTAGAGATCCTGTTCATATTAAATTATCTTCATGGAAAAGTGTTAAAAGTTTGTAGGAAGGGAAATTTAAGTATGCAGTTCATTAGACCATATGAAATCATTGAGAAATTTGGAACATTATCTTATCAAGTAGTGTTCCCTTTGATTTTATAACTATTATAGTATATATTCCATATTTTTTTAATAAAATAAATTCTTGATTCATATCATGTATTGAACCATAAAGTAGTTAAGTTGGAAGAAACAAATTCTTGTGAAGAATGTCCAGAACATATTCTTGATTCATGGTGAGTTTTATGTTAAATAAAGTGATTTATTTGGTTAATATTTTGTGGAAAATACATATCATTAAAGAGGTAACATGAGAAACATAAAATGCGGCTATGAAAAAATATATCCACTTATTTATGTAAGGAATAAAATAATGAGGATGTAATTTAAAAAATTATTAATGAATGTAAAAAAATCATGGTTAATAAAAATAATTATTATGTCCAATAAATAATAATTAATTAGAATATAGAGACTTATATTAATTAAAATAACAATAGGTAATTTTCAGTTAAATGGGGAACGATTTATTTCTAAAAAATTTATGTTTTCATATGTAATATGATTATATTTAAAATCTTTTTTTATAATAATATATTTTCATTTTTTTAAATAGGTTCAATTTACAATTTCTAATAACTAAATGATTATAGGATAAAATTTTGAGAATTTTTTATAATTTGTTTTCAATGTATAATGGAAAATACAGATTATAATTGAGAACTTCTATTTCATTCTTGTATTTACAAAGATTCATTCTGTGTTAAAATATATTCAATTAAAATTTTGATTAATAAAATTGTTATTAATACAATTATGGTTAATTTAATTTATTCTATGCTTTATTTTGGTAAAAATTATTTTTTAAATAAAAATATGTTTTTTTACGTAAAAATACATTTTTTTAGAAATTGTTTTCCCTCACGGTCTTCGAGTTTAATTTTAATATAATAAATTCCATGTATATGATATAAATTAAATAAAATAGATTATATATTTAGTATTCTAATAATTAATATTATATAATAAGGTTAATAAAAATGTTGGTAATTATTAATAGTTAAAAAAGTAATAATCTATTACCATAGAAAAGGTTATAACATATTTATCAAGGGTTAAACATATGTGATAAGTGTTAAAATTATATATAAACTATTATAAATTATAATATTCATACATATTTAGACCCTATATTGAATAATATTTAAAAATGGTCCATTTTGGATTCTATTTTATGTAGTAAATCATTAAAATATTTCATTATTTTTAATAGTTCAACGTGTTCCCTCTCCCCCAATAATATAAGTACACCCCATCTCATCTAATATCCACACATCAAGTGAAATTTGGTTTTTCTAATAAATGTTGAAAACCATTCATCACATCCCTTACCCCACACCCAATAGATTAAATTTTGATTTGAAAATCAACATAAAAAGAATTTTGGTGTTATTGTTAAGAATTTTCCTGAAGCATATATATATAACATAACTGATCAATTTCATTTTATTTATTCTTAACATTCTTTCCTGTATTTTCTAATATTTATGAAAGAATGAAAAAATTATCTTCCATATATATGAAATTTTTTATTCTAATGGAACAAACAATATCATTCTCCATCTTCTACTAAATGTGAAATTAAAACACCATTCTTGTGTACGATGTTCTACCATCTCGCAAACAGATATAACTCATTTTGCATCACCACCACTCAAAAATGTTTTTAATGAAAGATTTAATTTATATATGGGATATTGTTGATATATTTATCATTCTATAAATATAAGATATCATCCTCTTTCTTACTATTCCATCGATTAAAAAATTATAACAACTTTCAGGAGTACGTGTGGATTACCACCAACACGAAATGGTATGATTATTTTTTTTGTGACCACATCCCATCGAATATATATAAATATATATCTTAAAAAATAATATGATATTTATTATATATTCATGATAATATATAGATAAAATCAAATATAAAATCATTTAATAAAATCCCCATTGTTGGCATCCTCAAGCTTTAATCATATTCTAATTATCACAAATCATGTTAACCATATTTAATCTATCTTAAATAATTTGAAGAGACTTTTCGTTTCCACATGATTAAATGATTAAAAAACATGGCGTAATATTTTACAAGATCATGATTCATAATCTCACAAATCATTTTTGAATCTAGTCAACTCTATTTGATCTTATTATATTCTGTCTTGTTAAATTAATACATATTTATAATCCATTTCGTAATATCATTTCTTAAGAAAGATCATATAATTCTACGAAACTGTAAGCCTTCCATCGATTTTGGGTTCTTCCAATGTTCCTGGCCCCATAACCCTGACACCATAACCTAGACATTGTAACCCTGAAACTATAACCATGACACTGTAACTATGACACTATAACCAGTTCTGAATTTCAAAAAGTCTATGACACCAGTTCCTTGAAACCATTTCCGTGACACCGTTCAATGATTTAACAAAGGAATAGACTCCACTACCTAAGACACAATGATCCTAACATTGCATTTCTGCTACCAGTTCCATTTGAAAACATAACGGTGGCAATGTGAATGTCTCAAAGCTCAATGATAAATGAGAATTCATTGTTTCCAAGTGATACCATTTCATAACAAGTCGAGTCATCAATACTTATTCACTTTTCTGTATTTTGTAATTTATCTTAAATGTTATTTATAATGGTCATATTTGAGTTATTTAATTAATCTAACATAATTACTGTTTCTTTGCTGACATGTCACCTGATAGAATGAGGTATGATGTGTAGAAATTATGCTTCCTATCGAATCCAACACATGAAATCGAAATAAAAGATAAAAGAACAAGACTCAGAGACAAAAATACCGAACAAGTGTGTTCAAAAAGTGAACTACATGCATGATAAAAGAACATCCATACACTAAAGAACACAAGAAGAACCCTAAATTCGTGAAGTCTGAACTGCTACAGATCATAACCTCAAACACTCTCACAACAACAACCTCAAAATGAATAAGATCCATAATGAACATCTCATCTAAATCAAAACCAGAAAACGAGACTCATGATACTCTATTTTGATAAGGGTACTCGAAAATCACATCTTCAACATCTTACATGTCCAGAGCTGCATAGAAAAAAACTTCGAGGATTTATAACTCTTTTTATCGTTTTTTCAATGTTTAGTACTGTTTTTATTACTTTTTGAGCAGTGTGTGTTTTTATATTATAACACACACTGTATCATGTATTAATTTAGAGGATAAAATATATCCTCACTCAATTATCACTTTAATTCAAAGAAGAGTTAAAAGAGATAAAATCAATGTTAAATAACTAAAACATTTTTACTATAGAGTTATACATGTGATAAATTAGATTATAAATATTTATTAGAAAGATAAACAGATTTCATACATAATGATATTTTATTTATAATTTTTAGATATAAAATAATTTATTTTATTTATTACATAATAGTGAAGCAGTAATTACATAATTAATAAAATATTAAAGTAATTGATATTATAAATATCAAAATAAATGTAATTTAAGACTTTTAATGAATTTCAATAATTTTATAGGTTAATGTGACATGTTAGAATTAATTAAATTAAATTTATTAGAATTAATAACAATGTTAAGACTTTATCAAAAATCAATTATTAAGTAGTGTCAAAATTGACATAAAGGAGTATTTGAAACAAATATTATATTATTAATTGATACTGTTTTCCTAAAAATCTATGATTTGGCTAAATGATATAGATAAGGTTATATATATAAATATTTAACCACTTGGGGTTCTCTTTACTTGTTATAGTATGTTTATATACCATATAATATAAAAATAAAAAGAGACATGGTAAATGTCAAACGAAGAATCTAAGAGTTAAATCTATATAATAAGGTTAATATAGTGACCCAAACCTATATAAACGCAATTTTTTGAGTTTTTTTGACCCATACTCACCTTATCCTCGAAATAAATCAGTTTTGATACCTTAAAAACTGAATATGAATTTATTATAAAATAATATTTTATGTTTTTTCTAAGGTTCCCCTCACCCTTCTTATAAAAGGGCACTCCCCCTTCTCTAACATTCATACCTTAAAACACTTTTGGTTTGGCCAAACCTAGACAAAGTTTTCTATCAACTTTCTGACCTTCATCCTAGAGTCCCTCCTTTAGTCAGAAACCCAACCTAAGCAGCCCTTTTGATCAAATCAAAAGCATAAACTCGAAGAAGAGGTTATGTTTTCACCACCCTCTTTCTAGTTCATTTCTTCTTCCAATTCTTCTTTCATTTTTATTTCCATTGTAAAATAATAAATATAGTATCTTATATATACTATGATGTTTTTATAGAAAAGGTACAACCATATTTGTTATTCTATTTATCATTTGAATGACATGTCACTATACGTTCGTATGTATGGCTTACCATCACCACGTCGTGGTGTAATTGTTATTAAAAACATTATTATTTGGATTGGTATGATACTGATGTGTAATTTATGTAAATAATAAATATAACATTATACTTATTCTGTATATATGACATACCATCCCATTATATATTATTTTAATATCAGAAGAATGAAATTGTCGCTCGTGCATACGTACAAAATACCGTTTCCACAAACACGATGAGATTCATCCCCCATCATATCCATTCAAGACTAATTGTCATTTGATGGTTAAAAATAATTCTTAAATACATAATATAATTATGTATATGAATAAGATATAAACTATCCATAACAAACATGGCTTATGTAACAAGAAATATAAAAGAAAACGAGTAAGTTAACACCTGAAACGACGATAATACTAAAATATTATGAAGATCATATATGATTTCATAATTATGTATATGGTTCTTGTATAATTTAATAAAAATATTTTAACTATAATACAAGAGGTTAACATACCATCGACTAAGGAAAATTACATGGTAATGGTTTATTTCACAATCTCTTCATTATCCGCGGTTGTTTATACGTAATTATTTATTGGGACCTCTTTATCATACACATCCATGTGTCTTAAAAATTTATTTCAAAACATTCTTAATATTTTACAGAATATGGGTTAAAGTAATTTATAACCTTGTTTGAATTTTTATAAGATTTTTATAAATGTGTCTTTCCGTCGTTTTCCCAACAAGGCCCTTTATAGCATTTTCGACAGAATTAAGGTAAGAGTGTCTTTTTTTAACTTATACATTGGGTGCAGATATTTTCTGCCGTTATAAAATAGTCAAATCATACCATACAAGATTATAAGATTATTTTGAAAGTAAATGTTTTATTTTACAATTATTTTACTTTTAAATTATTTCAAGAAAAGAGATATTTATCTCAAATAATTTTGATTTCATCTGTGTCAACATCCTTTGATGAATTTTAAGCTTATTTGAAGTTGATTTATTATGATACAAAAACTTCTATATAGTATTGATGGTTTTGTGATATGATTGACTTAGGATGTATTATTTTTATACCGTTATTGGTTTATGATGAATGTATTGACATTTCATATGCTAGTTTTAATACAAACGTTTATGTTAGGTTTAAAATTGTTCATATGAGGAATGCATTGGACTTAATAAGTGATGGGTGGAGCCTGCTATAGCTCCTCAAGGAATATGTACGTATCATGAGACAAAATATTGTCTTGGTACAATGCCTTGACAAAAAATTATTTGTAGTCTTGGCACAAGGCCTTGACTATGTGGTTATGATAGTCTGGCATTATATATTCCATCATTATGAAAGTGGTTATTGATATTGCAAGTGATTATTTGACTAGTATAATATCCATGTGAATAAGTAAATGGAATTATTTTATTTTATTTATTCCATATTATGCCTATGTTCAAATTTAAAAGGCTTTTTTTAGATATACATTGCCTTAAATATTTATTTTTATTTATTAAATTTTCCGCTATATTGTTATCCTTACTGAGCATCTGAGCTCACCCCTTTCAATGTTTTAATTTTTCCTTGGATGTGAAGATGTATTTTATGAATGAACTATAGGGAATGTATGAGGGGATATGAAGACAAGATGTTGTAATTTGTTTCAAATTATGATTTAATTTAAGACTTATGAATATATCTAGTGTTTCTAAGGCTACTAAACTAATCGGTCATTCAAGAATTGATCTTTTGTGATCATGCCATTGTTATGTAATAATGCACATACTCTGGGTAACTGAGGATGGGGAGTTACATTTTGTATCATAGGAAGTTTAGAACAAAGCCTGAAATCTTGATTTTGATAAACTCTGATTACAGCACATATCCCTGAGATAATCTTTGAGGATTATTATAGAAGAAATTTCTAGAATTTTGGTATTGTTGAGATTTTGTGAGTTTTCTGAGCAATACATCCCTGTCTGGATACAAGAAGGAAGAGGAGGCTCTGGCATAGATGTACCTAGTGGTAAAAACCGAAATCACGGCTTTGAGAAAGACTCAAACGGGAACTGGTGCATGACAACGGGCCTTGCTGCACTCTTGGTTACGACACTACCAGGGGATATGTTTAGGATAATTCTTATTTTCTTTACAAAACATTACGAAGTGATTATGAGTAGATACTTCTTCAATGAAAACATTTTTATTATTATGGATTATATCCATAAAATGTTCAATTCATTTTAAGTGTTTTACAAGTTTGTATTTATGTATTGTGATTCATAAACTAATCTAGTTTATGCCATTTTTTGGAAATGGCACATTGTAGAAGAAATGAAAACTGTATCAATGCACACACTCCATGAAGGGATTTACCTCCTACTCAAGATAATTATAGTAGAGTAGGCAGTGCAACTGGTGCCGGTCATCTAATCACCATACTGGGACAACTCACTCAGGTTATGAATAAAAGCATTACCTATATGGGGAACCGTGATCCACTGCATGGAAGATCAAGGTTAGATGTCTTCATGAGGTAACAACAACTTCCATTCAATGGGGGTAAAAATCCACTAGTAGGTGACCAATGGATAAATTCCCTAGAGAAAATATTTCAGGATTTGTGAAGTAGTGAAAGGGAAAACGTTGTCATGGCAATTTACCGCATAACTTGAGATTCTAATCAATGGTTGTCATCGATTCAAAATAGAAAGGAAGATGAAGAAGTATCAAGTATAAAATGGATGGAGTTTAAAGAGATTTTCTTATAAAAAATACTTTCTTCATGACCATCGAGCAGATATGAAAAGACAATTTCTGAGTCTGAGGCAAAAAAAGGCTGAGAATGTCGAAATGTATGAGGCTTACTTTACATGGTTAGAGAGGCATGCAACAGATTATATACATAACCCAAGGAGTAAGATTGATCTTTTCTTTGATGGGTTAAAAAAATTTCTCCATTGAGCATTAGTCTTACAATCCTTCTTGTCATACGAATATATTGTCTCATGTGATATCAAGATAGAAAATGAATTCTCTAAGTCTTATTACTTTAAAACAAATAAAGAGAAGAATAGATCTGCCGATCACTTTGGGAATGGAAATAAGGGGAAGAAGGGAAATTTTGAATATCCATCCTACAATAAATGTGGGAAGAAAAACCATAGTACTTGCATAAAATAAATGGGAGTCTGTTACAAGTGTGGTGAAAAAGGCCACCAAGATCGTGATTGCTAGGGGAAGAAATAAGCTACCGATGTTCAATGATACAATTGTAGGGAGTTGTGAAATTATGAAAATGAATTTCCTAATAATCAGGGGAACTTACATCAGAAAAGGATGAGGGATCAAGTCCAAAATTATGATATCACTACTGCTGAGGTAGAAGTTCCGAAAGACATGGTGGTAGGTAATTTAATGGTTTTCTCAAGTTTAGAAAATGCTTTATTTGATTATGGATCATCGCATTGTTTCATATCTTCCCAGTTTGGTAAAAAATTAGATATTTCTAATTTTATTTATCAAGGGAGTTGTCAGTCAAAACTCTTAAGAGATGTGTCATTGTAACAAAGTTTTGTGAATAAATCCGCATTAGACCATATAAATGTTCTTTATCTACTTATCTCATCGTCATAACTATGATTGAGTTTGATTTAATCCTCGGAATGGATTGGATTTCGCACCATGATGTGACGATTTATTGTAAGAAGATGGAGGTTACAAATTTTGATGGTGATGAAAAAAAACACCTTATCTTTAGAGCGGAATCGTCGCCACCTAATTCTATCTAGAACCACCCCAAATAGCTCAACTAAATTCAATTATCTGGGAGGACTAGAATGAAATAACTGTGGGTGTGGAAAGGAATGTTAAAATAGAGGATGTAACTATTGTGAAAGAATATGTAGATGTGTTTCCAGAAGATTTAATTTTACATACTCTAGAATGGGAAGTTGAGTTTTCCATTAATTTAATTCTTGGTTCAAGGCCCATATCGAAGACCCTTTATAGAATGGCCACTGTGGAATTAGTGGAAAAAAAGAAAAAACTTGAGGAATTGAGTAATAAGGGATTTATTTGCAGTAGTATTTCACCATGGGGAGCCCATGTCCTTTTTTTATGAAGACAGATGGATCTATGAGGTTATGTATCGACTACAGGGAAATCAATGCTATAACAATAAATAAAAAGTATCCCCTACCTTTCATTGATGATTTATTTGACCAACTACATGGAGATAAATAGTTTTCAACGATTTATCATTGATCTGGTTACCATTAGTTCTGTGTGAATAAGAAAGATATTCCGAAGACTGCATTTCGAACCTGGTAAGGGCATTAAGAGTTTACAGTAATTCCTTTTGGATTGACTAATGCACCCTCTGTATTCATGGATCTAATGAACAGAGTTTTCAAGGAATACCGCAAATAATTTTTAGTGTTATTTATTGATGATATCTTGGTTTACATTAAAAGCAACCAAGATAATAAAAATCCCTTGCGCATTATCCTGAATACTCTTAGAAGACATGAATTTTATGGGATGTTTAGAAAGTGTGAATTCTGGATTTAGGAGATTTTTTTTCTTGGAAATATTGTCTCCAAAGATGAAATCTCCATTGATCCTTCTATGACAAGAGCAATCCCAGAATGGCCAGCATCAACGAATATAACTGAGGTATGCAGTTTTATTGGCTTAGTAGGTTATTATCGGCATTTCAGTAGAAAGTTTACCCAATTGGCTAACCCATTAACGAATCTCACATGAAAAGGGGTTAAATTTGTTTGGACAAAAGAGTGTGAATAATATTTTGAAGAACTTAAGAGAATATTAGTCAATGCTCCTATATAGACTCTACCATCAGGGAATGATGGGTTCATTATTTATAGTGATGCATCGAAGAAAGGACTTTGTTGTGTCCTTATGCGGAATGATAGGGTTATTGCCTATGCATCACGACAACTAAAAATTTATGAGAAAAAATATCTTACTCATGATATTGAGTTGGCAGCTATAATCTTTTCTTTGAAGATTTGGAGACACTATCTCTATGGTGAAAAATGTGAGATATATACCGATTATAAGAGTTTGAAGTATATTTTCTCACAGAAAGAACTCAACATGAGGCAAAAGAGATGGCTTGAACTACACAGGGATTAAGATTGCATGATATACTACCACCTGGGGAAGGAAAATAAGGTGGCATATGCTTTCATCATAAAGGATCATGGATTTTCGGACAAAATGAGAGTTGAAAAGCATCATATATACATGGATATAGTGAAGATGGATATGGGAATCACCATGGAAGGTGAAACATCATTACTTTTTCAAATGGTAGTCAAACCATCTTTACTAGAAAGGATAAAGAGTTCTTATACTGATGATGAAGAGTATCAAAAGAAGATTAAAGCTATGAATGATGTGAGATTGAGTAACTTTATATATGAAGATGGAATTTTGAAATTTGGGAAGAGACTTTGTGTTCCCGATATACCTGATCTAAAAAGGGAATTGTTGGACGATTCTCATAGTTCCAATTTATCTATACACCCTGGGAGCACCAAGATGTATAGGGATTTGAAGGAACATTTTTGGTGAGACAACATGAAGAGGGAGATTTATGATTTTGTGTCAAGATGTATGGTTTGTCAACAACTTAGAGCTAAAAGGCAATAGCATGGAGGTGTCATGCAACCTCTTCCCATACCTGAGTGGAAATGGGATAATATTACGATCGACTTTTTCATGGGACTACCAAAGACTCCAAGAAGGAACGACGCAATATGGGTCATTGTTTATCGTCTTACCAAGTCAGCACATTCTCTTGCTATAAGAGAAGATCTACCACTTGAACGTATAGAAAGAATATATATTAATTTGTTTTTGAGACTTCATGGAGTACCCATATCGATTGTTTCTGATCATGATCCCCATTTTACTTAAAGGTGTTGGAAAAGTCTTCAGAAGGCCCTGAATACTAAACATTGTTTGAGCACTGCCTACCACCCTCAAACAGATGGACAATCGGAATGGATGATTAAAACCTTAGAAGACATGCTGAGATCTTTCTCACTTGACTTTTAGGGTATGTGGGATCTATATTTACCTCTGGTAGAATTTTTCTATAACAATAGCTTCCATTCGAGTACTCAGATGGCACCATATGAACCATTATACGGAAAGAGATGTCTCACACTAACCTGTTGGGATAGCGTTGGTGAAAGAAAACTCATAGGCCCAGAACTGGTGGAGGAAATGATGGAAAAGGTGAAGGTAATCCAAAACCACATCAAGGCAGCGCAAAGTAGGCAGAAGAGCTATGACGAAAACAAAAGGAAGGATTTGGAATTTTAGGTAGGAGATCATGTTTTCATAGAAGTATCTCCCTGGAAGGGAGTTATACATTTCGGTAAGAAATGTAAATTGATTCCCTGATACATATGACCTTTCTAAATTCTAGAACGAAGTGGGGCTATAGATTACCGTTTGGGAATGTCGCCAAATCTCTGCAAAGTTCAAGATGTGTTCAACATATCACAGTTGAGAAAATACATGCCTGACCCAACACATGTACTCACTTATGCGGATGTAGAACTAGAACCTGATCTATCTTATTGCGAAGATCCCATCAGGATTCTTGATACCAGAGAACAAGTGCTGAGAAACCGGATGACTCATTTGGTAAAAGTTCTATTGAGAAACCATAAGATGGAAGAGGCAACGTGGGAACCCAAGGAACTTTTGATGAAGAACCATCCGAGTCTTTTAGTGCGATAGTATTCTAGAAATTTTGTGGATGATATTATTTGAATGAGGGGATAATGTAACACCCCAAGCTTCCGCGGTATGCTTCTCTTTGAATAATACAGTAGCGTGTGTTGTACGCAACTTCGAGTTGTAACACACACCACAACCAATCAAACTATCCGTTATGAATATTAATACCTACTTTTTGAAATTTTATATATATTATTTTTCAAAATGGACTTCATTTTTGGATTCAGAATATCGAAATTGGCTTGGGATGAATTTTTTGTGTTTTTTGGAAAACATTCAATATTTGATAAATAGTGAAAAACACTATGTTATTAGTTAAAACTAACTTTTTATTTAAATAATTATTCATTTTATTTAAATTTATTTTAGGTCAGAATAGATAAATAATACCTATATAAGTTCAATTTAATTCATTGGTGTAAATTTATATTAATTTTAGATATATAAAAATTTTATTGTACTTTTCACAGTCTTTTACCCACCTCCTTGAAGAATTTGAAAATTCACAGAAAACATAATTTTATGGCTTCTGTGAGTGGAATTTCAAAAATCTGAGAGACATGGTCAATATCAAGGAGTAAATTGTTTTTCAATAAGATAAAAATAATTTTTGGGGAATAGTAACTTTTTACTTTTATTTCCACTGTTAAATGTAAATAGGGTAATTAAGGGTAAAAATTAAATTATTATTACCCTAACACATGTCCTAATTCTATTGGCTAAGAATAATTCGATGAAAAACAACCTTATTAATAAAACATGAACCTATTTGGTCCACATGGATTTGATTGGGACATTTATTATTATTTAATTCAATGATGAGTTAAAAGAGATAAAATCAATGTAAAATAACTAAAAAATTTTAAATATTGGGTTATACATAAGATAAATTATATTATTAATATTAATTAGAAAGATAAAACAATTTCCTACATAATGATAATTTATTTTTAATTTACTTACGTCAAATAATTTAATTTATTTATAACACAATGGTGATGCATTAATTACCTAATTAATGAAATACTAAAATAATTGATATTATAAATATCAAAATAAATGTTATTAAATAATTTTTATAAATTTAACTAATTTTATAGGTTAATATGACATGTTAGGATTACATAAATGAATTTTTTTAGAATTAATAAAGTTGTTAAGACATTATCAAAAATCAATTATTAAATAGTGTCAAAATTGACAAAAAGGAGTATTTAAAACAAATATTATATTGGTAATTGATATTATTTTCCAAAAAATCTAAGGTTCTACCAAATGACTTAGATAAGGTTATATATATAAATAATTAATCACTAGGGGTTATCTTGGCTTTTTATAGTAATCTTCTTCACCATATAATATAAAAATACAAATAGACATGGTAAATGTAGAACTAATTAACTAAGAGTTAAATATAAAAGATAAGGTTAATATACTGACCCAAACATGTCTAAACCCAATTGGTTGAGTGGTTTTCGACCCATCCCCACCTTAGCCTCGAAATAAATCAGTTTGGAGCCATAATAAACTGATTATAAAATTATTATAAAATAATATTTTATGTTCTTTCTAAGGTGTCCCTCACCCCTCTTATAAAAGGGCACTACCCCTTCTCTCAAATTCATACCTTCAAAGCCTTTTGAATTGGCCAACCCATGAAAAAATATCCTCTCAATTCATCACTAGTGATATTTTTAGAATAAAATTCATCCCTATAATAATTGTAATTTTCTACCATAGACTCAACGGTCACCTCAGATGTGTTTTTCATAAAACACTTATTGTCCTTGTCATCATTTTTATCCTGTGAAGACTCTGAGTAACTTGAAATATCCTTAGAATCCATCCATGTTTCATTAAATAAATTATTCAACATGATATAATTACCCTCATACGTCTTATTATATTTCAAATTGGTAAAATCATCCATTAAATGTACCTTACTCTTATATTCATAGCAGATTATTTCATGATATTTTTCTCTTATTTTCTAATACTTCTTCCGGTTTCCCTTTTAATGATATATTCCATTGATGTTTGGATTTTTAAAAAATTTATTCCTTTTATAAAACTTCTTAAATCATCTTCCCATTTTTTCATCACTGACTGCTGATGATTGTTAAATTCTGGAACATTCTGTAGGGGCTTGTAATTAATCCTTTTACTTTTCTTTAGTTTTCAATATAGAGGTTTTGAAGGAAACTAAATGTCTGTTTGGTTCATCTTACTCTTCCTTGTTTGATTTTAATACTTTCTTATACATCATCAACATTCCTGTAATATCCTTTACTGGTAGATTGATAATATTACAAGATTCTCTAATTGAGATAGTGGTTCCTCTTCATCTATATGGTATGAAACTAAGTATTCCCAGGATTTTCTCCGTGGTTGTAACATCTCTTTCCAGTGAGATCATATTGATCAAAATTTCAATAAAATGGATATATATGTCCGAAATAATCTAACCAGGATACATTTTAATTCTATCATATTTAATTGTATATATGTTAGTTCTCATTTCCATAAAACTAGAGGTTCCTTAATGTGAAATAGATAATGTATCCCAAATATCATTTCCTATTTTACATGATGAGATTCTGTTAAACTCATCATCTCCTAAAGAACAGTATAAAGAATTCACTTATTTTCAATTATTATTATACAAATATTTTGTTGGGTCATACCAATTATTCCTATCAGTATTAGGAATCTTATATTCATCTATAATAGGGGAACAAATCTCAAAACCCATATTTTCTAAGCGCATTTTTAATTTAATTTTCTATAGTTCATAATTTTTTCCATTAATGAATGGATGTATATTGGTAAAAACAACTTATAATATATTTTCTAGGATAAATAAATAGGCTTTTTTAATGAACTAAAAATTTACAACTAAAAACAAATTAATGATATTTAAAACATAACTAAAATCACAGTTGGCCAATATTTTGAAATGATTAAAAATATTTCAAATAATTATTCTAAAAGCACTTATGATAACAAATGTTAGTTAGAGTAGTGACCTCAATAGGCATAAAACTCAATTCCAATAAAAATTTATGTTATATGTTTTTAAAAAAATATTTCCCCAATTTAAAATAAATCATGAAACTTAATCAAGGTAAAAAAAAATATAATAGATTGTTTATTCAAATAGCTTCTTAGAGAATTGATTAATTATAACTAATATAAATTTGAGATATTGATATAAATTTTGAAATGATTATATAAGGAATAAAAATTTATAACTACTGTCCATGAGTAACTATCAATGTAAAATTTCGTTTTCTGAAATATAAGTTACAAATAGATAAAAAATAAATTTAAGAGCACATCAGCTAAACGAAGTCATTCATTCTCAATCCAAGACCTAAACCACAACACTTGGTGATCACTTAACACCATGATATATATATATGTATATATATATATATCATTGATCCACACCCTGTATCCGAGCTAACTAATGTAAACAGGGCTATTCGAGTCACAAAACCTTTTTCACTGTTCTTCGTGAAAAAAATCGGGTCACACAAAACCTATTCCATAATTATATGTGTTTGAATAAATATGTAGAAAATATTTTTGGGATAGGATATCATGTATCCCCCAATTTAATATATGAGACAACGTTTGTTTTAATACAGATACACATACTTCTGTTAATTTAATAAAATAAGTACATAGAAGAACAAAGATAATGAGAAAGGATTATAAATGCATTGAGTGTTATTTTATGAACCTTTGGGCTTGTATGATATAGTAGATATTATTTTTGAGTCATTTTGTGGAATGCGTGTATCATGAGGCTTGTTTTATGGTTTCTAGTAAGATGATCTGTTCATTTTATCACTTGTTCTTTTTTGATATGTTGTTGCAATAATTGTTTGAGATTATTAAGTGCAGTAGTTCAACCACAAGGAATCGAGATTTATTCATATATTATTCAGTGTATGTTTCTTCCATTTTTTCATGCGTTCAACTTCTGTAATTCTAATGCTCTAGTTTCACATTTTCTTCTTATTTCTAGTGTATGTGTTGGAGTTGACATGAAGAAAAATTTCTATTCCTCATTCATCATTGTATTAGGTTACATTTATACAAAAAAACATTAATTATGTCAATTCCATTAAATGACTAAAACATATCCATTATAAATAAAATATAATTTAAATTGAAAAAGACCAAAAAAATGGTTATGAATGGAAGAGTTTTATAATTATTGTCTTGAAATGGTGTCACATGAAACAAAGTAATTTCCTTTCCCTTTGAGAGGTGAGATTGTCATGGTTACATAGTTTGGTTGAGATAATTGTATAACATTTACGATGTCTGGTCCATTATAAATTCTTGAATCAATAGCAAGACTACAATTTTAGATAAGCAGTGTCTCAGGTAACAATGTCCAGTCCTTTGGTCATAATTCGGAGTGGTTTCACGTTATCATTTCTTGGAAATGGTAGCCAAGAAATTGTTTCATGTCCATTGAAAAAATTTAGAACTGATATCAAACATACAGTGTCATATACTTTGTGAAAATTGTGAACTGATAGAAAACATACTGTGTCACTGACTTTGTGAAAGTTTGCAACTGGTAGCATACATACGGATTCCCAGACATTTCCAAACAGATGTAGTATTTCATAAGATGTAATACTCACATAATGTATTATGATTAACAACAATCCAACAAAAACATAATATAACCATATTAAACATTTTTCTAAAGATTCAAACCTAAATTGTGAGATTCTGAGTCTTGATCCTAGGAGAGTTTAAACCATGATTTGTAAGCATTAAAACATAAGAAAACAAACATTCTCGCAACATGATTTGTGATAGGTTAAACATGATTTATGATATGGTAAACATGGTGTTTGAGACTTAAAACGTGAGGATTAGAATATTATCATTTTTAATGATCAAATATTAATTATACCTGTTAATGAGATTATAAATGTCTCACACATAGGTTTTTCTAGAGTAATTTTTATTATTTTTCAATATTTAAAAACATCTATTCTCTTAATCTATTAATATTCTATATAATAAAATATTAGTATCCACTATATGTAAAATTTTTATAAATTCCATCACAAGAATTTATACAAACAATATTTTATATATATTTAAACATGGAAATTCCACATTCTATGATAATTAAAATCATCTCGGGCATGTATTATTATCTGATGTCAATTATATATATTATTCACTAATATGTTAACCATTTTATAAATTACAAAAATTAAATTTTATTTTTTATATAATATTAAATAATTAATTATTATTCATTGAATCCCATAATTATCATGTGAATTATTAAAGTGTATATATTAACATCCAATTTAAAATTCTAGAATAAATATTTCATTTATAGAATTTCATTACATGTAATATGTCTGTATGATTTTTAAAATTCCCCTACTATGTGGATTCCATTTTCATCTGATTAATTTCATATATTATTATCTAATTAAGGATAATCATATCAATTAAACATTGGAATGTGAAGAATAGTACTTTCACACATTATATATATATATAATATTGTAAAATCCTAGAACTATATCCTTGTATTTATTTTCCAAATCACATCATAGAAAATGATAAAAGAGAGATTGTTGTTTTTTTAACATTTAGATAATAGATCCACAACAAAAAAGAGACTAATGTTTTTATACAAATGATTGAATGAATATAACATCAATGTTTGAATAAAAAGTACTCAAGAAGAAAAAGTATGTTCTAAAATGGGAGAAAATACATTTTTAATCATTTAGAGACCATCCCCTCTAATAGAATCTATAGAAATCTATAATTTTATTCCCTGTAAATTTATATTAAAAATGTTTACATTTAACACTGAGCTCCCATAAGTTAGTATCTTGTAATATAATATTAAACTACATATATCCATTTCAATGGTCATTATTTATATTGAAAATGTATGACATGTGGTCAGTTCGATTTTGATGGAGGGCTCCTCGAGGATCTCTCCCTTCCGGTGACGATGGTGGCCTCTGTGACCGCTCCTCCCCCGTTGGTGGGGGAGGGAGAATCATCGTCTCAAGGGAGAGAAATGTCTTTTTAGCCTTTCTCCGACCTGGAGTTCCATACCCCTTTTTCGAAAGCCTCGATAAACCCTATAGTTTCAGATCTAATTAAGTGATTTCCAAACCTTCATCTCTCCTCATCTGAGTTTACGGAAGCCTCACCCTCGTTGAATCTCACCCTGGTGGCTCGGTTCAAGCACATGAGGCCTCTAGTTGATTAATTCGACCAATTTGTCTTTGGATCACGGGATCTTCTTGAAATAGTAGTGGTTGGATTTCTCGATAGCAGAAAAATCATGATTAGGTTTGAATCAGAGGTAGATCACATCCAAGCTTGGTCGAGGGCTCCTCACAGCTTCAATGGATCTCGTTTTCTACTTTTACATTGGTTCTTTGATCATCATATGAATCAAAACTCTCCTTCCATTGTGGTTTGTGTATGTTTCCCAACACCTCCTTTTCCGTTTCAAAACCCTTCGATTATTAGCATGTTGGGCAATCTTATAGGTAGATACCTCTTCTCTGATAGTTGTACCAAGATGGTTGACATCCGATGAATCCCTGGGTGTGCGTTGAAATGGTTGTGTCTCTCATTCCTCTTGGTTTTGTTTTGGATCACGATTGGCGATGAATACCGATGCAAACAGAGGATTGTTTATGAAAATTGGACTGAGTTTTTTGGCTCTTGCAAGATATTGGTCCACTCAGTTGAGGTATTCCAAATTGGACATCCTTCAAAGTAGATTAAGGCTCATCATAATGGGAAATATGCTTCTGTGAGCACCGAAGATGGTTCTAGAAGCAAAGCTTTGGAGGTTGGTGTGAAGGTGGGTCTGGATTTGGGAAATGATGAGTCGGTTGATGGTGGGAGGGGCTCCCTTATGTCTGTTTCATCTGTGGATGACAATTCATCTGGGTATCATATGGTTTCTATTCAGAAAGACTAGGATCATGGGGCTTGAAGTGTTAAGGCGAATTAGGCGAATCTGAAGGTTTCTAAGGTTCTCTAATGGTTAAGGCAGGACATAGAAAAACCTACTACATCCATGATTAGTCTGGGTATAGAGGAGATTAGGGAAGGAAGGGATTCCAGCATTGTGGATGTGGTCATCACGGCTAGTGCTAAGGATACTAAAAGTCTCGATCCTCTGGATAAACCTTTTCTATCATTGAGTAATAGGTTTTAAGGGATTTCTGAAGACATGTTGGCTGTGGGACTGTAGGAGGATGTTTTTGAAGGAGGTGATGGTGGTGTGGAGGCCTTGGAAGGTCAGTAGGTTGCGTTTATGGGGCTTGAACCAGATTCAGATGGTGAGGAGGTCTTGGAGGATCATCATGTTGAATTATTGGGGCATGAAACAATTACCATGACTGTGGAAGACAACCAAAATGTGGTCAGGCGCTATCCTTTTGCGGAGAGTACGGATCTGAGGCTGGGGGATAACGGTGAACACTTTGATTCTATTTCAATTGTACGATACAACAAACTGAAGGAACATTTTGGGATGGTTGAAGATGATGTTACCGGGATGGTTGGTTGTGAGAAACCTAGGAGGGTCTACAGGTTGAACGTATGGGGAAGGGATCACATTCCATGGTTGTGGAAAAATCTACTACTGAGGATAGGCGTCTCCATTTTATGGAGATTAATATTCCAGACCCGCAGTTCGAGAACAACTCTGGGTGTCCTGATTCTACTTTCAGGGTGTAACTCCCCAAGCTACCATGGTGCGCTTCTTTTTGAATAATATAGTAGCCTGTCTTGTACGCAACATCGAGTTCTAACACACCACAACCAATCAAACTAGCCATTATGAATAGTAATACCAACTTTTTAAAATTTAATACATTTTATCTTATAAAATGGACTTCATTTTTTTATTCGTAATATTGATATTAACTTAGGGTGATTTTTTGATACTTTTTTGATAACTCTCATATTTTGATGAATAGTCAAAATTATTGAATTTTAATTGAAGAAATTTTTTTTAATCGAAATAATTAAAAATGAAAAATTATAAATTTGATTGATTTTAAAGTATAATTATATTATATTTTTACCATTTATTCCAATTTTGATCACTGAAAATAATTTCACATTTAAACTGGACATAAGGAAGTGCCAATCAATGGATAGTTATTATTTCTTAAAAACATGATTTTTGTTTTGACAATGGTAATTTATTTTAAATTAATTTCTTCCACTCCTGTGTATTTAATTTACAAAAATGGTTTCGATATTTGGAATTAGGAGGTCCATATTGTGTAAATAGGTAACTTTTATTTTTAAACATTTTGAATAATTATTTCGGTAAATATTTTATTTACCACGGTTAAAGGGTAAATCCAGTAATTAAGGGTAAACAAATAATATTATAAAAATATTAAATTACCCTAAAACGTGTCCTAACCCTATTGGTTGATACATTTTTGACCATGGGTATAATTGGGTCGATTTTGGGACCCCATGGACCCACTTGTAAATGATAATGACACATTATATTAATTATGTTAAGGTAAATACAAAAATGACAGAAGCATATCTCTTATTGCAAAAAAAAATTTATATAGGGTTATATATGTTATATTTCCAACAATAAATATTCATTAGAAAGATAAAAATGTTTCCTACATAATTGTATTTTATTTATAATTTTTATACATTGAATATGTAAATTTATGTATGACACAATAATGAGGTATCATTTTCCTTATTAATGAAAAAATCAAATAATTGGAAATATAAATGTTAAGATAAATATATTATAAAATTTTTGATGACATCAAAAATATTTATTGGTTAATATGAAATTTTATTATGGATCAAATGGATTTTGTTAGAATTAATAATGTTTTTAAGACTTTAACAAAAACCAATTGTTAAATAGTTTCAAATTTGACTGAAAAGAGTATTTAAAAAACATATTATATTATATATTGATATTCTATTCCTAAAAATATAAGGTTCGACCAAGAGACTTATATAATGATAGTTGTATCATGAAAGACCCACTTGGGGTTCTCTTGGAAGTTTATAGTATGTTTCTGAACCATATAATATAAAAATAAAGAGAGACATGGTAAATGTCAAACTAATTAACTAAAAGTTAAAACTAAATGATAATGTTAATAAAGTGACCCAAAAAAGTATAAAACCTATTGGATGAGTTTTCGTTTACCCATAACCACCTTAGGCTCTATTAAATCAGTATGAATCCATTATAAACCGAATATGAATTTATTATAAAATAATAATTCTATCTTTTCCTAAGGTCCCCCTCACCCCTCTAATAAAAGGTAACACACCATTATCTCTAATTCACACCTTAAAATCCATTTGTCTCTCCCAAAACCTGACAAATTATCCTCCCAACATCCATAACATCAACCTAGAGTCTTTATTTTGATCATAAAGCCAACCAATGGATCCCTTTTGATCAAATCAATTAGAAGAGCCTGAAGAAGAGGTAATGATTTTACCTCCCTCTTTAAAGTTCCTTTCTTCTTCCACTTCTTCTTTCTTTGTTATTTCAATTATAAAATAATAAATCCAGTATCATCTATATACTTCTATGTTATTATTAATATGGTACAACCATATTCAGTATTCTATCCATCCTTTGAATTACATTTCACCATACCTACGTACGTACGGCTTACCGTCTATAGGTCGTGGTGTAATTGTTATTCAATACATTATTATTTTTATGTGTATAATAATGATGTGTAATTCATGTAAATAATAAATATAACATGATAATGATTATGTATATATGATATACTGTACAAATATTTATTATTATAATATCAAAATAATGATATTATCGCCCGTGCATACCTACGGATTACCGTCTCCACGAATGCGATAAGATTTATTCCCCATTTTATCCATTAAAGACTAATTTTAATTATATCATTAAAAATAATATTTAAATACTTGATATAATTCTGGTTATGAATATGATACATACCATCCATAACAATTATGACTCACAAAACAAATAATATAAAATAAAATGTATCTGTTAACACCCGAAATAACGATAATACCATGATATTATTAACAATGCAATGTTAAAAGATCATATATCATATCATATTAATGTATATGATTATTGTATAATTTAATAACAATTATTTCACCATTATACAAGAGGTTAACCTACCCTCGACCATGTAAAAGTACAAGGTAAGGGTTAATTTCACAATCTCTTCATTACCCGAGGTTGTTTATACGTAATTATCTACTAGGACCTCTTTATTATCCACAAACACGTTTCATAAAACTGTATTCCAAAACATTTTTAATATTTACTAGACTATGAGTTAAATTAATTTATACCCTTGTTTTACTTTTTATAAAATGGTTTGAAAGGAATCTTTCTTTCATTTTCCAAACAAGGCACTTTTTATCCATTTCGACAATATTAAGGTCAGAATGTTTTTTAACTTATATGGTGGGTGAAGCTATTTTCCACCATTATGAAATCTTCTAATCTTCCCTTACAAGATTATAATAATATTTTAAATGTAAATGTTTTATTTTAGAAAAATTTAAATTTTAATTGATTTCAAAAAAAATATATTTCTCTCAAATAGTTTTGATTTCATCTTTGTCAACATCCTTTGATAGATTTTAATCTTATTTGAAGTTGATTTATTATGATAAAAAACATCCATATTGTATTGAATGTTTTGTGATATGTTTGACTCTGGATGCGTTATTTTTATACCATTCATGGTTTATGGAGAAAGTATTGTCATTTTGTATGCTAGTTTTAATACCAATGTTTATGTTATGTTTAAACCTGTTCATATGAGGAATGCATTGGACTTAATAAGTGATGGGTTGAGACAACTATAGCTCCTAGATGCATCAGTATGTCTCATGAGACAAACTAGTTTCTTGGAACAAGGCCTTGAAAAAATATTAGTTGTAGTCATGGAACAAGGCCATGACTATGTGGTTATGATAGTCTGGCATTATGAATTCCATCATTATAAAAGTGGTTATCGATATTGCATGTGATTATTCGATTATCAAAATATTCATGGGAATAAGTAAATGGAATTATTTCATTTTATTTTTACCATATTATGCTGAAGATCAAGTTTAAATGTCTTTTGTTTTAGTTACACATTTCCTTAAATGTATATTCTTATATATAAATGTTTCTACTACATTTTTATCATTACTGTGCATCTGTGCTCACCCCTTTCTATGTTTTATTTTTTTCCCAATTTGTGATAAAGTATTTTATGAATGACCTTCTAGGATAGTATGAGGGGATATAAGTGTGGTCTATGGAAACAAGATTTTGTTGTAGTTTTTCACTTTATGATCTAATGTAAACTTTATGAATGTATCTAGTGAATCCAAGCCTACTAAACTAATCAGTCTTTCGAGACATGATCTTTTTTGATCATGAAAATGTTATGTAATAATGCGCCGACTCTGGGTAATGGGGGTCAGGGAATTACAGTTGGTATCAGAGGATGTTTAGTACAAACCTAGGAAGCAAGATTTAGATAAACTCTCACTAGAGGACATAGACCTAACATAGACTTTGAGGATTAGTATCGAATAACATCCTAGAATTTTTGTATTGTAGATATTTTTTGAGTTTTCAAATAAATACATCCCTGTCTAGATATGAGCAGGTAGAGGCGGCTATGACATAGATGTACCTAGTGGTAAAACCCAAAAACACAGCTTTGAGCTAGACTCAAACAGGAACTGTTGAACGAAAACGAACCTCGATGGTCTCCTGGTTACGACACTCCCGAGAGATATGCATAGGATAATTCTCATTTTCTTTACAAACAATTATGAAGTGTTTATGAGCATATAATTCTGAAGGAATCTTTTTTTATTATTATAGATTATATCCAGAAATTGTTCAATTTATGTTAAGTGTTTTACATGTTTGGATTTATGTGTTGTGATTCATAAACTAATCTAGTTTATGCCATTGTATAGAAATGGAACCTAGTGGAAGGAATGGAAAACTTATCAATGCATGCACTCCATGTAGGGATTTCCCTCCTGCACAAAATAATTATATTGGATCTTGTGATACAACTGGTACTAATCAACTTATCACTATACTGGGACAACTCACTCCGGTTATGAATAATAACCTTACCTGTATGGAACACCCAGATCCACAGCGTGGAGGATTAGTGTTATATCGCTTAATTAAGAAACAACCACCAAAATTAAATGGGAGTACAAATCCATTAGCAGCTGAGCAATGGATAAATTTCTTAGAGAAAATATTACATGCATTTGGATTAGTGAAAGGGAAAAATTTATCATGGAATTTTATTGCCTCACTGAAGATGATGATCAATGGTGGTCATTGATTCAAAATACAAAAGAAGATGATGAACTATAAAATAAGGAATTTAGGGAGTTTAAAGAGATTTTCTTAGAAAAATATTTTCCTTGTGACCATCGAGCAGATATGGAAAGACAATTTCTGAGTCAGAGGAAAATTTTGGATGATAATGTCGCAAAGTATAAGGCTAACATTACATGGCTAGCAAGGCATGACGCAGATTATATACGTAACCCATGAAGTAAGATTTATCGTTTTTATGGGTTAAAAACATTTCTCCAACGAGGATTAGTCTCAAAATATTTCTCATCGTACGAAGATATTATCTCATGTGCTATCAAGTCCGAAATATATTTCTCTATGTATTATGACATTAAATCAAAGAAAGAGATGAAGAGATATACTGATCACTCTAAAAATAGAAATAAGGGGAAGAAGGAAAATCTTGAATATCCATCCTACAGTTAATGTGGGAAGAAACATCTCGGTACTTGCTTGAAGGGAATGGGAGTCTATTATAAGTGTGGTGAAAAGGCCACCAAGCTCACCATTGTAAGGGGAAGAAAGAAGCTACTGATGTTCAATGCTACAATTTCAGGGAGATGGGACATTAGGAAAATTAATGTCTTAAGCGTCAAGGAAACTAACCTTAGAAAAGGCCAAGGGATCAAGGCCAAGCATATGATATCACTAATGCTAAGGTAGAAGCTCCAAAAGATGTGGTGGAAGGTAATTTACTGGTTTCCTTATGTTTTGCCAATTCTTTATTTGATTCTGGATCCTCACATTGTTTCATATCTTCCTAGTTTTCTATGAAAATTAGATATTTCCAATTTGATTTAACAAGGGAGTTATCAGTTAAAACTCCAAAGGGAAGTGTCATTGCACAATGTTTTGTGAATCAGTCCCCATTAGAGCCTATAAATGTTCTTTATCTACTGATCTCATCGTCATACCCATGATTGAATTTGATACAATTATTGGTATGTATTAGATTTCGGACCATGATGAAAAGGTTTATTGTAAGCAGAAGGAGGTTACAATTTATGATTTTGATGATAACGAACACATTATATTTAGAGCAGAATCATCACCACCTGATTCTTATCTAGATACACCCCCAGTAGCTCAACTAAATTCAATTATCGGGGAGGAAGAGAATGAAATAATTGTCGGCGAGGAAAGGAATGTTTAAATAGAGGATGTACCTATTGTGAAAGAATATGTAGATGTGTTTCCGGAATATTTACCTGGACATACTCTAGTATGAGAAAGTGAGATTTCCATTTATTTAATTACTAGTTCAAGACCCATATATAAGACCCCTTATAGAATGGACATTGTGGAATTAGTTGAACTATAGAAACAACTAGAGGAATTGAATAATAAGGGATTTATTTTCCCCAATTTTTTTCCATGTGGAGCCCCTGTCAATTTTGTTATGAAGAAAGATGGATCAAGGAGGTTATTTATCGACTACAGGGAAATCAGTTCTGTAACAATTAATAACAAGTATCCCCTACCACACATTGATGATTTATTTGAAAAAAATACATGGAGATCAATACTTTTAAAAGATTAACCTTCAATCTGGATTCCATCAGTTGTGTGTGAAGAAGGAAGACATTCCAAAGACAGCATTTCGAACCAGGTACGGGCATTATGAGTTTACAGTAATGCCTTTTGGGATCACTAAAGAACCCTCTATTTTCATGGATCTAATGAACAGAATTTTCAAATAATATCTTGATGATTTTTTAGTGGCATTTAATGATAATATCTTGGTATATTCTAAAATCTATTAAGATCATGAAAATCACTTGCGCATTATCCTAATGACTTCTAGAAGACATGACTTATATGGGATGATTAGCAAGTGTGAATTCTGGATTAATGAGATTTCTTTTCTAGGTCATATTTTCTCTATGGATGGAATTTATGTTGATCCTTCTATGACTAAGGAAATCCAAGAATGGCCAGCACCGACGATTATAACTAAGGTATGTAGTTTTATTGGTTTAGCAGGTTATTATCGGTGTTTCGTCGAGAATTTTTCCCAATAGGCTAACCCATTAACGAAGCTCACACGTAAAGGGTTTAAAGTTATTTGGACAAATGAGGGTGAATAATGTTTTGAAGAACTGAAGAGAAGATTAAACAATGGTCCTATATTGACACTACCATCGAAGAATGATGGGGTTAGTATTTATAGTGATGCTTCAAAAAATGACTTGGTTGTGTCCTTATGTAGAATGATTGGGTTATTACCTATGCATCACGACAGCAGAAAATTCAGGAGCAAAACAATCCAACTCATTATCTTGATTTAGATGTTGTAATCTTTGCTTTGATGATATAGAGACATTATATCTATGGTGAAAAATGTGATATATATACCGATCAAATGAGTTTGAAGTATATTTTCTCACAGAACGAACTCAACATGAGGCAAAGGTGATGGCTTGAACTACTCAAGGATTATGATTTCCTGATACATTACCACCTGGGGAAGAAAAATAATGGTGAAGATGCTTTGAGCAGAAAGGATCATGGAGTTTTGAATAAGATGATAATTGAAAGGGATCTTATTTTCTTGGATATAGTGAAGATGGTAATCGGAATAACCATGGAAGGTGAAACATAAATCATTTTTCAAATGGTTTCCACACCATATTTACTATAAAGGATTAAGAGTTCTCATACCGATGATGACGAGTTTCAAAAGAAGATTAAAGATGTGAATGATGGGAGATTGAGTGACTTTGTGTATGAAGATTGAATTTTGAAATTTGGGAAGAGACTTTGTGTTCCCAATATACCTGAACTAAAAAGATAATTGTTGGATGATGCTTGTACTTCCAATTTCTCTATACACCCTGGGAGAACAAAAATGTATAGAGATTTAACGGAACATTTTTGGTGGAAAAACATGAAGAGGGAGATTGATGATTTTGGGTCAAGATGTATGTTATGTCAACAAGTGAAAGATGGAAGGCAATGACCTAGAGGATTCATCCAACCTCTTCCCATACCTGAGTCGAAATGGGATAATATTATGATGGACTTTGTCATGGGACTACCCAGGATTCCTAGAAGCAACGTTGCAATATCGGTCATTGTTGATCGTCTTACCAAGTCTGCACATTTTCTTGCTATAAGGGAGGATTTACCACTTGAACGTCTTGCAATACTATATATTAATGAAGTTGTGGGACTTCTTGGATTACCCATATGGATTGTTTATGATCAATATCCACATTTTACATCATGAATCTTGAATATTATTCAGAAATCCATGGATACTAAGTTTAGTTTGAGCAATGCCTACCACCCCCAAGCTGATGTACAATCAGAACGAAATATTCAAACCTTAGAAGACATGTTGAGATCCTTCTCACTTAACTTTCAGGGTATGTGGGATCAATATTTACCTTTGGTAGAATTTTCCTATAACAATAGCTTCCATTGAAGTATTCAGATGGCACCATATGAAGCGTTATATGGAAATATATTTCATACACCAACTTGTTGGGATGATGTTGGTGAACGAAAACTTGTAGGCCCAGAACTAGTGGAGGAAATGATTGAAAATGTGAAGGTAATCCAAAACCACATCAAAGTAGCTCAAAATAGGAAGAAAATCTATGCTGACAACCGAAGGAAGTATATTCAATTCTAGGTAGGAGATCATGTTTTCTTGAAGGTATCTCCAAAGAAGGGAGTAATATGTTTCGGTAAGAAAGGTAAATTGAGTCCAAGGTACATAGGACCTTTGAAAATTTTAGATCGAATTGGGGTTGTAGCTTATCGTTTGGAAATGACACCAAGTCTCTCCGAAGTTCACGATGCGTTCCACATATCACTACTGAGAAAATACATGCCTGACCACGAAGAGCCCATCAAGATTCTCGATACTAGAGAACAAATGTTGAGAAACCGGACGACTTGTCTGGTAAAAGTTCTATGGAGAAACCATATGTTGGAAGAGGAAAAGTGGGAACCCTATGAACTTATGATGAAGAACCACCCGAATCTATTTATGAAGAAATATTCTAGAAGTTTTGAGGACAAAATTATTTTAAGGAGGGTAGAATGTAACACACCATGATTCCACGGTACACTTCTCTTTGAATAATATAGTAGCGTGTGTTGTACGCAACTTCGAGTTCTAACACACCATAGCCAATCAAACAAGCCGTTATGAATAGTAATACCCTCTTTTTGAAATTTTATACATTTTATCTTTCAAAATGTACTTAATTTTTGATTCAGAATATCAAAATTAGCTCAGGGTAAATTTTTTGTACTTTTCAAGTAACTTTCATATTTTGATGAATAGTAAAAATTACTAAATTTTCATTAAAAACAACTTTATTAATTGAAATAATTAATAATAATAAATTATGAATTTGAGTGATTTAATAGTATAAATAGATTATATTTTTACCATTTAACCCAATGATGGACATTTAACATAATTTCACATTTAAAATCGATATAAGCACGTGCCAATCTTTTGATAGTTATTATTTCTTAAATACACGCTTTTTGTTTTGACAACAGGAATTAATTTTAAATTAATTTCGGCCACTTCTGTTTTTTGAATTAAGAAAAATGGATTCCTTATTTGGAATTAGGAGGTCCAAATTGTGAAAATAGGTAACTTTTATTTTTAAACGTTTTGAATAATTATTTCGGTAAATATTTTATTTACCGTGGTTAAAGGGTAAATTTGATAAATATTGGTAAAAATTAACATTATAATAATATTAAATTACACTAAAAAGTGTCATAACCCTATTGGTTGATACATTTCCGAGCATGGGCATCTTTGGGTAGATTTTGGGACCCCATGGAGCCACTTGTACGTGATAATGACACTTTATATTAATTAAGTTAAAGTAAATACAAAAATGAAAGAACCATATATCTTTTAGCACAGAAATTGTTATATAATGTTATATATGTCATATTTTCAACTATAAATTTTAATTATGAAGCTAAAACGATTTCCTACATAATGGTATTTTATTTATAATTTTTAGACATTGAAAAATTAACGTTAATTATGACACAATAATGATGCAATATTTTCATTATTAATGATGGAATCAAATAATTGGTATTATAAATGTTGAAATCAATATAATTTAAATGTTTTTATGACATATAATAATTTTAATGGTTATTATGACATGTTATTATTGTTTAAATGAATTTTTTTAATTAATATTGTTGTTAAGATTTTATCAAAAATCAACTATTAAATAGTGTCAAAAATGACATAAAATTGTTTTTAAAACAAATGTTATATTATAAATTGATATAAAATTCCTAAAAATCCTAGGTTCACCCAACTGACTTATATAATGATAGGTGTATTATTAATGAACCACTTGGTGTTCTCTTGAAGTTTATAGTAAGTTTATTAAAAATATATTAAAAAATAAAAAGGTACATGGTAAATGTCAAACTAATTAACTATGAGTTAAAACTAAAAGATAACGCTAATAAAGTGACCCAAACACATATAAAACCTGTTGGTTGAGATGGGTTTGACCCATACCCACCATAGGCTCGATTAAATCATTTTGGAGCCATTATAAATGAAATATTAATTTATTATAAAATAATATTTCTGTCTTTTCCTAAGGTGCCCCTCTCCCCTCTTATAAAAGGGCGGCCCCCCTCTCTAATTCACACATTTTAAGATATTTGGCACGGCCAAACCCTGACCAAATATCCTACACTCTTCCATAAATTGAACCTAGAGTCCTTAATTTAATCATAAAGCCATCCTATAGTGCTCTTTTGATCAAATCAAAAGGAAGAACCCGAAGAAGATGTATTGATTTCACCACCTTCTTTCATGTTCCTTTCTTCTTCCACTTCTTCTTTCTTTCTTATTACAATTGTAAAATTACAAATCAAGTATCTTCTATATACTGTGATGTTATTATAAATATGGTATCACCATTTTCAGTATTCTATCCATCATTTGAATGACATGTCACCACACGTGCATACTTACGGCATACCATCTCCAAGTCGTGGTGTAATTGTTATTCAAAACACTATTATTTGGATGGGTATGATAATAATGTGTAATTGATGTAAATAATAAATATAACATTATAATGATAATTTATATATGATATAACATCCAATTATATATTATTTTAATATCAAAATAATGATATTGTCGCTCGTACGTACGGAATACCGTCTCCACGAACGCGATGAGATTCATTCCCCATCATATCAATTCAAGATTAATTGTCATTTTATGGTTAAAAATAATGTTTAAATAATTAATATCATTATGTATATGAATAAGATAGAACCTATTCTAAACAAACATGTATTATGTAACAAAACATATAAAAGAAAACGAGTATGTTAACACCCGAAACGACGATAATACTAAAATATTATTCAGATCATATATGATATCATAATTATGTATATGGTTATTTTATAATTTAATAACAATGTTTTAAATAGTATATATGAGGTTAACATACCATCGACTAAGGAAAAGTACAAGGTAAGGGTTTATTTCACAATCTAATTATTATCTGATGTTGTTTATACGTAATTATCTACTAGGACCTCCTTATCATCCACATCAATGTTTCATAATAATGTATTTCAAACATTATTACTTTTTTACAGAATATGGGTTAAATTCATTTATACCATTTTTTGACTTTTTTTAAGATGTTTATAAAGGAATCTTATCGTCGTTTTTCAAACAGGGCCCTTTTTAACCTTTTCGATAGAATTAAGGTAAGAATGTCTTTTTTTTCACTTATACAGCGGGTGCGGATATTTTCCGCTGTTATAAAATCATCGAATCTTACCTTACAATCTTATAAAAATATTTTGAATGAAAATGTTTTATTTTATAATTATGTGACTTTTAAATGATTTCAAAAAATGATATATTTATCTCAAATAGATTTTATTTCATCTATGTCAACATCGTTAAATGGATTTTAAGATTATTTGAAGTTGATTTATTATGATACAAAACATCCATATAGTATTGAAGGTTTTGTGATATGTTTGACTTAGGATGTGTTATTTTTATACCATTCATGGTTTATGGAGAAATTATTGACATTTCTTATGATAGATTTAATATGAATGTTAATGTTATGTTTAAACGTGTTCATATGAAGAATGTACCAGACTTAATAAGTGACGAGTGGAGCCCGCTATAGCTCCTCGATGCTTCGATAGGTCTCACGAGACAAACTAGTGTCTTGGAACAAGGCCTTGACAAAAACATATATGTATTCTTGGCACAGGGCCTTGACTATGTGGTTATGATAGTCTGGCATTATTCATTACATCATTATGAAAGTGGTTATTGATATTGCATGTGATTATTCGACTTGTAGAATATCCATGTGAATAAGTAAATGGAATTATTTCATTTTATATTTTCCATATGATAATGAAGTTCAAGTTCAAAAGGCCTTTGTTTTAATTATACATTTCATTAAATGTTTATGTTTATTTATGAAATTCTCCGCTATATTGTGATCCTTACTAAGAATCAGAGCTCACCCCTTTCAATGTTTTAATTTTTCCTAGGATGTGAAGATGTATTTTATGAATGACCTGTAGGGAATGTATGAGGGGATATAAAGACTAGATGTTGTTGTAGTTTTTTTTTCACATTATGATGTAATGTAAGACATATGAATATATCTAGTGTTTCCAAGGATACTAAACTAATATGTCTTTCGATACATGATCTTTTGTGAACATGCCAATGTTATGTAATAATGCACCGACTCTGGGTTACTAGGGTCGAGGCATTACAATACCCATCATTCCCCAATGGTAGAGTTAAAATAAGAGCTTTGACTAATCTTCTCTTCAGTTCTTTGAAACATCATTTAAAATATTTTGTCCAAACAAATTTAATCCCTTTACATGTGAGCTTCGTTAGATAGTTAGCCAGTCGCGAAAAATTCGTCCTGAAATGCCGATAATACCCTACTAAGCCAATAAAACTGCATACCTTAGTTATATTCATTGGAGTGGGAGAATTTTGGATTGCCTTTGGCTTTGTAGGATCAACTTGGATTCCATCCTTAGAGACAATATGGCCAAGAAAAGAAATATCCTGAAGCCAGAATTCTCACTTGCTAAACATCCCATATAATTCATGTTTTCTAAGAGTCTTCAGGATAATGCGCTAGTGATTTTTATGATATTTGTAGCATTCGTAGGATTCCAATATATCATCAATAATTACCACTACAAAGTCATCGAGATATTACTTGAAAACTCTATTCATTATATCCATGAAGAAAGAGGGTGAATTAGTCAATCCAAAAGTCATAAATATAAACTCGTAATGCCCATACTTGGTCCGAAATGATTTCTTATGAATATCCTCCTTCCTTACAAGAAACTGATGATATCCATATCAAAGATCAATCATCAAAAAGTATTGAGCTCCATGAAGTTGGTCAAATAAATCATCAATGTGAGGTAGGGAATTATTGTTCTTTATTTTTATAGCATTGATCTCTCTGTAGTCGATACATAACCGTATAAATCTATCTTTTTTCTTAACAAAAAGTACAGGGGTTCCTCATGGAGAAACACTACGGAAAATAAATCCCTTATTAATCAATTTATCTTGTTGTTACTTTAGTTAAACTGATTCTATAGTGGCCATTCTGTATGGGGTCTTCGATGTGGGCCTTAAACCAGGAATTAATTCAATGGAATACTCAATTTCTGGTTCTGGAGGATGTTCATGTAAATCTTTTGGAAACACATCAACATATTCTCTCACAATAGGTACATATTCTCTTTGAACATTCCTTTCCTCTCCCACAGTTTTTTCATTCTATTCCTCCCCAATAATTGAATTTAGTTGAGCTACTAGGGGTGGGTCTAGATAAGAATCAGGTGGTGACAATTCTGCTCTAAAGATAAGGTGTTCTTTATCGTCGTCATAAAAAATCATAACCTATATCTTCTTACAATAAATTTTTGTGTCATGGTCTGAAAGCCAATCCATACCAAAGATAATATCAAATTCAATCATGTGTATAATGATGAGATCAACATACATAGAACATTTATATTCCCTAATGGGAACTGATTCACAAAACATTGTAGCAATGATACTTCCCTTAGGAGTTTTGACTAACAACTCTCTTGATAAATCAAATTTGAAATATCTAATTTTATTAGCAAACTGGGAAGATATGAAACAATGAGATGATCCAGAATAAAATAAAACATTGGCTAAAGATGAGGAAACAATTAATGTACCCGCCAATATGTCATTAGGAACTTCCACCTCTGCAGTTGTGATTGCATAATCTTGTCCAAGATCCATTGGCATTCTCTGTTACATATTTCCTTGATGTTTTGGACAGTCATTATCATATTGTCCCATCTCTCGACAACTATAGCATTGAACATCATTGGCTTCCATCTTCTCTTTACAGTCACCAGAAATATGGCCTTTCTAACCACATTTGTTGAATACACCATTTCATTTTAAGCATTCACCAGGGTGTTTCTTTCCACAATTTGCACATGGTGGAAATTCAAATCTTCCCTTTTTCCCCATTTCCTTATTTCCTTTCCCAGGGTTTTCAGTAGCCCTCTTATTTTCTTGCTTTCTCTTAAAGTCATAAGACTTATTGAATTCTTTTTATGTCTTGATGTCACATCAAACTATATACTAATATGATGAAAAACATTAAGATGCCAGTGCCTTCTAAAGGAATGTCTTTAGGATATCAATGAATCAATCAAATTTGCTCCTTAGATTTCTTATGTATTCCACAACATGTCTCAGTAATCTTGTAATGTTAGCTTCTTACCTTGCAACATTATCATCTTCCTTATGCCTCAGATTCAAGATTTTCTTCTCCATATTTTCTCGCTGGTCATTTGGGAAATATTTTTCTAAGAATATTTCATTAAAATCCCTCCATTACATCTCTTCCATTTCTCCCTCCTCCTTTGTGTTTTGGATTAAGGAACACCACTGATCTACATCTCCTAATAGATTATAGACTTCCATAACAACCTTCTCTCTTTCATTATATCCCAAGGAGTGAAATATCTTCTCAAGGTAACGTATCCACTGCTCTGCTACAAATGGGTATGTAGTCCCGTTGAATGATGGAGGTTGTTCATACATAAAGCGATCTAGCATTGCTCCTCAACGTGGTGGATCCGGATGCTCCATACGTGTAAGGATATTATTCATAACGAGAGTAATTGTTTCCAGTATAGTTATGAGTTTCTCAGCACTAGTCACAGCACCAAATCCAACATCATTATCTTGCGTCAGAGGAAAATCCATATAGGGGACACGTGCATTCGTACGATTTACATTCCGTCCACTAGGCGCCATATCTAGATAATGGCATAAACTCGATTAGGTTATGAATCATAATGTATAATCATAACTTAACAAAATACTTAGAAAAAATTGAGATCATACTAATGGGTAATCCCATATTCACAAATGTGGTTTCTTTGTTGAATATTTTACATTTAAATCCTTCATAATAACATTTAATGAAAATGTGAATCATCCTAAGCATATCCCCCGGAAGTGTCGTAACAAAGAGTGAAGCAAGGCCTGTTGTCATGCATCGGTTCCCGTTCGAGTCTAGCTCAATGTGATGTTTTCTTGTTTTACCCCTAAATACATCTATTCCAGAGTTGCGTCTACCTGATCTTATCCAGATAGGGATTTATTTTTTGAATGATCTACATAATCTATTCCTTACCAAAATACATGGAAGTTATTGTATGTATTTCTTCAAAGACTAACTTAGGGACTCTTCCCTAATTCTACATTTTCTCAATCTAGTTTCCAAGTATTCTACTAATCTTCCTCGGATACCAACTATATGAACCCGACCACAGTTGCCTAGATCCAGTTCCTTATTTGATTATGTTGGCATACATACAAGGAATACAAATCCTGAAGGACCGAGTAGTTTAGTATTATTGGAAAGATGTTACATACATATGTTTATCATTACAACATGAAGGGAATCAAACCACTGTTTTATTCCACTAGAAACATCACATCTCTTAGATAATTCTTGGACGTCATTCATAAATTGCTTCTTCATGTCCTGATAAAATGAAACATAAAAAAGGGTTGAGATCAAGCTCTCATTAAGAGTAAGAAATACAATGGATGATAATATAAACATTAGAAATGTTGAATAATTAAAAACACATGCCTTTAATAATAAACTTGAAACACATGATGGCAGGAATATGAGCTGAGTAAAAAATTCCATAATAAATCATAATCATGGGTATTCTAATAGTCGAATAACCGCACGAAATTTCAATTACTAGATTCATAATGATGGAAGTGCATATGTCATACATCATAACCTTATCGTCCAATCCTTGTGCTAGGACCATAAAACAATCATTTTTTCAAGGCCTCGTGCAAATAACATAGTTTGTCTGATGAGACATACCGACACATAGAGGGGCTATAGCAGTCCCCACCTGTCAAATAATAAGCCTGATGAATTCCTCATATGAACGAGGATCAACATAAACAATATATACATTCATATTTCAACAATAACATGAAATGTAACTTACTTTCCCCAATCATTAAACATAAAACACTAACCATTCAGAATAATATGGAGAATGGTTTTAGGATAGTTCATCCACAATAGATTTAGTCATAAAACATTAAATAAAACATGGTATATGACTTCATAAATTATTAAACCCAAAAATACCATGGAATCAACAAGAGTGTTTATTTAGACGAAAACACTCTTATAAAATCATTAAGCAATTCTTGAGATAAATACCCCATTATTTTGAAAAGAAGAGTTCTTTTGGAAAAATATTTGCATAAAAACATAAGTTATGTAAGATAGTATTTCATTATAACATTAGTTTTTTTAGAATAATAATGGTTTCCAAAAACAGATTATAGATTTCCCTTGAAAATAGATATGAATTTGAGAAATTCCCTTGTATTGGGCTCGTAATTTTGGAAATAGTTTTGGAGAGATTCTTTTTAAAACATGTAACTATCCAAGAAAATAGGGAAAGATTCTGGTTGGTGTACATATATATAATACTCACACAGAATTTATTAGGAGTACATAAAAATACATAATAATTTCATCACGAAAATTAGACAATAAAGGTAACCTGAATGAAAATGGAAGTTCGGGTGGAAAAACCCTTACCATAACTCCAAACATGTTCTTATCTCGAACATAAGCTCCTGGAATATGAAATTAGAATTATTAATAACTTATTTACAAACCTATTAGAAATGTATTTAGTTTATCATAATTCTTTTTATTTCATTTATACCATTATTTATAAGTTATTATATTGAATTTCGTTGTTCCGGGGTGTTCATTTTATTTATTTTCATAATCGGTTCACTTGTTTTTAAGTAATGGAGTTCATTTTGAATGGTTATAAATCTCTAGTATTGGAATTATATAGTATTTATGAACATAAATATTTTTTAATTATAATTTATATCATTTGGTTACAAGGAATTAGGATGAATCATTAGAGAAGAACCACTTTGATTATTTGGCGGTATTTGCATTATTATGAATTAGTTTTGTCATAAAACATAATTATATGTACATATTCTGATTCATGAATATTGATTATGTTATAATAAATATATTATAGTCTGTTTCAACCATAAATATAGTTTCATGAACATTAATGAAGAAGAAATTGAAGAACGAAACTTCGTCATCCATGAAGGCTATAAATTGGAACCTCATAGACGTTGATTTCATTTATAAAAATAAAAGGGAGGGAGAAACAATATTTATGATGGTCATTTCATTGACATGATATTAATCTAGTATATAGATTTTACTAGAGTTATCATGATCATTTGGATAGAGGAGGGGAGGAGAGAAAAATAAAATAGATGAACTTGAAAATAAAATAAAAGTTAAGAGATCCCTTATGAAAATTCGGCAGCCTAACAGCGTCACTAAAAATTTCATAAAATCAAATGATGAGAAAAAAGGGTATCTCAACATATTTAAATCAAAATTACTGTATTAAGAATTAATAATATCAAACACCCACAATTAGAAAGTAATTTCAAATAGATAACATAAAAGAATTGCCGACTTAAAGAAGAGAATGAACGATTCCCTTACCTTGTAGAATGACTCCTAGATCTTGAAGGATGGGACCTTGGGGGCATAAGGACACCTTGGGAGGACTCCTAGAGTGGTAAGACCACCAGATCTTCAAGGATGCGGGATTTTTAATGAATGAAAATGAATGGATGGGTGAGTATTTATATAAAAAGAGAGGTAATTGTTTAATAATATCAAAGGGACACCTCATTAGTGGTTTTTAACAAACCATGGGCTTGTCCATGGTATTTTCCCATGGTTTTAGCCACTTGGGACACCTCATGTCATAAGATACTATATAAAATTCTTCTGTACTTTTATATTTAATTATTACATCATTATGATGTCATTAAACTACAGAATACTCAAAATTGTAATTTTACTATTCATGAAAATTCATGTATTTTAGAAAAAACTCAAAAATTCACCCCTACCATTTTACGATGTGTAGAATTCAAAAGTGAAATCCATATCTCAAAAATAATTTTTTTAATATTATTAATTTTATATTTTAAATAAAGTCATAGTTAATTTGAAAAATTACGATCTTAAAGTGTAATTAGTTTTATTTCTCATTGAAAACTAATTAATATCTCATTATCTTATAGCCTTAAGAAAATAAAATTACATTATTATTTACTATTCATAAGGGTCATATTACTATCCATATTACTATTCATAAGGGTATGTTACTATTCACAAAAAAATCATGTTTGTTCTATTAGACTCCAAATGACTTACTGAACACAACTCTAGATGACCATTTTTCGAAATTCAAAACATAGAAGAGGAAAAGTTGTGTTTAATGGATAGATTGTAAAATTGAATTCTATATTTATTTTAAAAACCTTGGGGTGTTACAAAAACCATCAGTACATATACGAGTGGTACTACTAAATATCATCAGTGATTAAGAGTTGTTAATCAAGTATATTAATGGGTAATATTCAATTATGAAATAGGAATTAGCTTTATTGTTCAGGTATGTGTGAGGTTAGATAGTTGAATTCCATTATATGTTAACATTAAATCTTGTTCCAAATTAACAAACGACCCAATGGAATTTAATTTCTAATTCCTAAATAATCATGGTATATCTAGAATGAGAAGAGATAATCATCGACATTGTATCTCTTAGGATAGTGTCCCCATTCACTAGAATTTTTCAGTAAGATATCAATGATATCAATGTCCACTCTAAACATGTTGAATCGATATCCTCACCAATTGAAACCATTACTGGATGGATTTCCACCATATTTAACTATGGTAAAATTTCAATTCAACCATTTTAATAAGAACTTAATGAATAGATCTTATGTCTTCTAGTTAATTTTCCTCTATATAACAGCCCAAAGACTCAGCCTTTATAAATGATGATATAATAGATCCCCCCTTATCTAAATTGATGTAATATAGGATCTTAACAATAGGAAATATATCAATATTAGTTCTTATGTTTATCTTTATTCAAGAACCATTATATCTCACTAGTTTAGGTAAATATCTTATTTTTCCATTGATGACATTAAATTTCATGTATTTCACAAACAAAAAATTTCCAACCAAATACATTGCAAACTCATCCATCAACCTCTAAAAATACTTCATACCACCTAATATTATTTGATTATTTACATTTGTGGAAAACTTATAATGGGGGAATATTCACCATCTACAATCAGACAGTTTTAATATATTCTTATGGTTATTTCTTTATTACTAGAATTGGTCAAGGATATATCACTCAATGAGTTTAGGAAAAATTCTATAAGATGATTTAGGAAGAAAAACATAATTAATAAATTTAGAATATCATATGATATTTGATGGATAATGTAAACAACATGTGGTCCTCTATATTGAATTTTTTCATTAATAATACATCTTTTAGTCCAACCACTTTCCCCACTATCAAAAATTTGTAAACGGAATGATTAAGTATTTTAGTAAGATTCTATATAATATAATCCAATCGAAGGTGGATAATGCAATGAGATGTCCGACTAAAAAACATCTACCAGTTTTGTGGGCCTATCGCACCATGACCATACATCAAAATAAGATATCAAATATTTACTTGTATAGATAGTCTTTCCCTTCATGGTCTGGCTACCCTCTCCTAGTATGATAATTTAAAACATGTTTCCAGAAGGTGAACACAATCATAATAAAATAGATTATTTGGAGTTGTTACATTAGAAGAGGTTATCCCATTTTCATAACATGTATGTTAATCATAACCCAGTTGCATGAGCCTTCAATAATAATGTTCAACTTCATTGGTTCCTCCATAGAGAAGTGGTATTTGCTCATAAAAAATTGATGATACCAAAAATGAATGCTTTGAGTATTTAAAAAAATCGGTGTGACCTTATGAAATGATCAAGGTATACTATAGTGGATCAAACTCCATGAACACGAGGGACAAGTACTACATAAAACCAATCATTACGGAATGACTTCTTAAGATTAACAATGTATATATTTCAAATCAGTTCATACCTCATCTATACCACACGAGTTCAATCAATGAAACAAAATTCGAAATTTTATGGCTTTAAAATAAATACTATATCATAGCCACCAAATGATGTTAAACTATTTGTTTGTTATCATATATATCTGAGATAAAACCATATGACAACATCTTTAACATGTGAAATTAAACTAATTGAAGTTATTCATTAGTATAAGATGTTAAATTACACTGTAAACATCCTCATAAAATTAAATTAAACTATATTAGAACCTTCATATCATAAATATTAAATATCAATATATGAGTCAAAAACACCCCTGTCATGTGACCTATTAGGGTTATGGATTTTCTTTAGTTTACTCTTGCTTTTCACATTATGAATGTCTCTTCTTAACCTATAGGTCTTTGAAAACTAGTATATTTAGTGTAACTAATAGTTCCATGTCCATAGATAGGTGGAAAAATGATCGACCCTACATGTCATTAAAATATAGAAATAAGACCACTATACATGGCCTAATTTTGATATGTTATATTTAGATATTTTAAGGATACTTTGGAACCTAATATTCATGGGATCAATGAATATTAATTCCCTGTGCATTGTATTGGTGCATGATATATACAAGGGAATGATTTTATAATAACTACATTCATCTTTATTAAAAATTATAATATGATATGTTGAGGCATCAATATCAATTATCGTTAACCTATCCTTGAATAAAAGAAATGCCTCCTCCCTTTAATACGAGGAAAATATGTATATATAATTTATCTTCAATAAATATGTGTGGATAGAATATTAATCTGATAGTATATATATTTATGCAAAGATAATTGATCTCAAACCTAGCCAAAAATTATAACAACAAAATTTTAATACATTTCAGTCCTATATTTAATACAGTTCAACGCATGAATGGGTAAAAAACTCTTTTCATCGTGATTCTATTTCTACCACAATACATAGTTATTACTTTAACGATTATGTATAGTCAAATTACAAAATAAATAATAAACAATTCCCTCCCCTAATAAACAAAATAGATTCAATTGTATATTAGGTTGGATTCATACACTCATAAAGGATAGAACATAAACATCCCCCATCATAGAATTTGTGATATATTTTATAGTCATATGATATAATAAAATGTTTTAATTTATTGATATTGAAATTTTTAGTATTTATTTCATGATGTTATTCTCTACATTACATAGTCTACCTTTCATGTCTTATAAGGGATTAGGTGACCTCCTTCACATATGAGATCATTCTCCACCCAATGCATCCTGAAATAGTGTTGTTCCCCAAACAAACATCAAGATGAAATTCACTTTTTTGACTATTATTCCATAACACTGGGAGTCTCCCATATAGTATAAGGGCTGTTAATGTATTGACTCATAGTAATTTAGGATACACATGTAAATAATCTATTTAGGACCTAGACACAAGTCATTATTCAGTCCCACTCATTACAATGGAACGATGTTGTCATATTTATGTCCCGATGAGGGATAAAATACCTCAATTTACCATTCACAACTATTATCCTCAGAAGATCACACTTCATTCTCCAGGTTCTGTGGATTTCCGAAAACTATATCTCAAATATTAGTGACAACAAAAAATGACACCAAAGGAAAATTCATGTTTACTACGGATAGTATTCCATTGATATTAGTCTATACATGATTCCCCAATATGGTCTATAGATTGGATGAATCGTCATACTGAAAGGGAAGATGCTATAATTTCCATGTTCCTTCCCAATATCATAGTGAAACCTATTTTTTTAATATATTTTATGGTAATCCCATGCATACATTGTCCATGTAACTACTCCTGATCCAAAAACCAAAAGTTTTAATTTACTATGTCACCACATCCCATTCAAATGTTTTTTTGGAATATTCTTATCCTTTGGTAAAAAACATGCATTGTTATTAATTTTCAACATGTTGAAACATTATGACCATAAACAGTGTTTACCCACACTTTGTGATATTTTATAGGGGAATTGGGATATATTCATGTCAGGTCAACTATTTCCTTTTCCACCAAATGGATTGTCTTACACCAGAATGGTATAAACCCTACAACCATAACATATCTTCACCACCATAGTTATATATTCTATAATAAAGTTTTGCTCTCTATTCATGTCATTTTTTCATCCCATTTTCCCATATAGGATATCCCACGTCACATGAGGCCAAGGATATATAAAATTAAATGCAATATTTGTTATAAAAGGCCATGTATCATTGAAATATCAACCATTTCTGATCCAAACACCATGTGCTTATAAAGTGGAGAAATGAAAAAAAACATGTCTGTATGATTACTTGTAATGGGATTCCTTTGTATAAATGAAGTCTTCACTTGTTAAGACTTTATCCTTCAAGGAATTTGAAAATTTTATAGATGTAATAATGAAGTAGTCACAAAGATCATTGGGCCCACCAAATGGTCATAATAAAATTATATCCTTCGTCACAAGTCCCATTTGTTCAGGAAAATTTTAGATATGTGAAACATCATATCCATTCAACCATATTTTGCAGTCTGTACTCGTTAGAAAAATATTTAGGGTGCTGAAACACTTCATGAATAATCCTTCCTTCCAAGAACCAACTTCATTTCATGATTTTTTTAATCCTCATAAACCATTCATTGGATATTAGTTATGAGTGAATTTGGCTTCAAAGAACAAAAAACCATGATTTTGAATACAATTCTATATGATATGGCACTATATAATAACCTAAAATATTTCCAATTAATAAGAGTAATCAAAATCATGAAGAATAAAATCTATTAATTTGGATACACCGTTACACAATAATAGATTAACCCATAATTCAAATATGAACTACAGTCATCCCCACGTATGTATCTCACCTCATCACTCCTAATTCAAAATTCCTAGGTTATAACTTACACAAGAATAATATTTTTAAATTTTCATAAATCCCTTTTTGTTTTAGTGATATCTTCGAAATGATTACACACAAAAAAAGAATTTACACCCAAAATCACCCTCATACATACCTTCGAAAACATCCTTCTTCCTCTCAGAATTTATATATTAATCCACACGAAAGATGTAAAGATTGGAAGATGAGAGTTCGAGTGTGAAACCTTCCTAGCCTATATACCACCTCAGTCCATCCAAATACTATTGAGGAAAATCCACTGTAAGAAAACGCTTGTTCTTTTTATTGATTTTTTGGATACCTATTTTGAATATTGTTGCCCCCCAAGGTGGTTATAGAAAACCACAGGTGAAACAAAATGATCATGGTCCCACATGCCCCTGATCTGTCTAACCTCTAATGTAGAGATTGGAGAAGTTCCTACGACTTTAATATTGTCCACAGGAAGAGAAGCAGTGATGTTCCCTTTATCTCCCTTAACCATTAGTGTACATGTCAATTTTGGGACATTCCTTCCCCTGGTAGGGTCTTCCACTAAACCATGCACAACATTGTCATAGGAATTTAAAACACCACAATAGATTCAATAGCAATTCCCTAACATTTATTATCACCACCTGACACCCTTGAAACAAGGGGATGAACATTAGTGGTTGAGCCTAGTATAAAATAAGCAAGAGAGAAGGGTTTTCCTGGGCTCAACGTGGATGGATCCCATTAAATGCATGGAGAGGAGTGATGAACACCCGATCATGGACTCTTCTCTCTTCAAAAAGTGTGGAATTCCAATAGTAACCATTGGGACTATGAGAGAAAGGGTGTCAATAGGGTGAGATATCATATGAACTCTCATCCCACACCGAGAGTAGAACAAATTCAAATTGAGTAATAGATAGAAAATAAAACAATAGTCAATGTTTTCCACATATTGATTCTGTTTAGAAAACCCAAATGTACTTTCCACACAGATACAAACATTTTGGGAAAGGATCTAAGATTTCCATCTCGTCTCACATGTGAGAAAAGCCGAGTTTCTTTAAGAAAAGAGTATAATCATAAATTTAGAGAAAACAAATACTTCTATCACCAATACCATTTGGAAAATATCTGTTCCGAAAGGGAAGGGGAATATGTGTATTATGAATCCAAACCTATGCACACTTGTAGTCTCAACAACAATAGAAATCGACTATATGATGTAAGAGAATGAAGCATCAATTATCACAAAGGTGCGAATTCGATGACCGGGTATAAGGTAAATAAACATAAGAAATAATATGAATGATCAGGTGTTGAAGATCCATATCCCCCACTACTGCCTATGAATGAAGAGCCCATTATGGTTTGATGAAACCTTCAAACAATTTAGGTGAAGGTCGATCGATGCCATATCTGGCCACATGTGTCCTGGAATAGAATCTAGCAGCATCTTGAAACTCAGTTGTGGGAAGACAAAATTCTAGGGAGACCACAAATGAACATTATTACTTCGATGATATTGGGGTTTGTGGGATTTAAAAATATGAAATAAATAGATAAGAGACATTAAGGGGAATAGGTCGTGATAGATCCTAAGAGAATAATAGTAGGTGGATCAATGACCTCACCTTTTCACCGCAGGAAGTGTTTCAGAAAACTCTATTGTTAGTGTCAGATGAGGATCATGAAAATTGTTTGGAATGGGGTAATTACTATATAGTAGTGTTCTTCTCCACAAAATGGAAACTCTTACATGGAATCACAGTCACACATATCTTTTCTCTAGTCACCAAAGACCCTGAGAGAGCCGCTCCTCGATAGGGTTATGTGTGGTGTTAGGGTTCCACTCTGTGGCCTCCTCCTTCTCATGCTCATCTGCTATCCTCGAACACTTTTATATCTTACAAAATCTATAATTAAACAATTCAACTTTAACCAACACCTTGGATGTTCTAAATTATTGTATCAAGATCACTTTCAAATAGTGAGTTTAATATACCATCCTCTAACCTGTAATTTCACCATGTCATGATTCTCGAAATCAAATAACACGACAGTCTGAGCGCTATGACCATTAACTGAATTAATCCTTTTTGGGTGAATCATAAATTATTAAAATTCCCTAAATTTATATCATGATTTCCTTATATTTCTAATAACACTATATTTGTTCAAACCTATATGACCTTAAACTGCATAAATATGTGGTCTAAAAATCCTGACAATAATCTTTGTGCACCCATGTCGAAGATATGAGGCCTTAAAAATCATACACATTACATTGCCATGAATTAAATAAAAACCCATAATGAAATAGAATTAAAATATCACTGGGATAATAAATTTTAAATTTTAACATAGATAAAATTCTTGTATCCTCATGCAAGACATTGACCACACATAATTCCAGAATAATGGATCATCGGAAGATAAAAATGAATAAATATCTATTTGGTTGAAAACATAATAAGGGAAACCTATGAAAAAGTGATTTCCTTTTCTAACTAGGACTCCCTGATATGTGGATTTGTAAAAAGCTATGGTGAAAAAACAAAATAATCAAACCATGTGGAGTCCACAATATGACCTCATGAGATGTTGTTACATGATTACTAAGACACATGGAGAAGAAAAAAATTTGGAGTATTAGTACTTTCTTTCACCCCTATATTATCATCCTAAGGGATCCACAAGAAATGAGTATATAAAACACTTCATTGTATTCTAACCCCTATGATAATTTAAATCCTCACACTAGATCCCACCTCCATGATCCTCAACATATCAGGTAACATCAATCATCCAAAGGACTAACTCTAATGTTATACTTATGGTAAATATGATAATACCCATCATCAAAACATGTTGAATGGGATGTTATTCATCCAAATAGGCCCACTCTTGGGATACTATCATAGTAGTTACAGATATACCTATCCATGGGATATAACCAGGAGGAAAACATCATGATTATAGTGTTTTAGATTCATGATTTCTCTATTTATTGAAAATTGTTTTTGTCACTGAGATAAAATTATGGTCATTTTTTCACTAATTTTTCATAGATTTTTAAAAAAATCTCCCGAGTAAAAATAGAAGTCACAAAATAAATAATTAACAAGTGGTTTAGGATAAATTTATTTTCCTTTATTACAATATAGGAGGTTGAATGTCAATAGGCTGGAGTCTATCTTTATTATAATGATACATAAAAAATTCTATGAACATAGTAATGGGGTCACTAGATTGATACCCATGACTCATAAATATTCCATTCAAGTTTGAAATTCTCCATAGCCTCAACCACTTCGGTAAGATAATGATTTTTTATCATTTAAAAAGAATATATTTTACCAAATATTTACATTATTCAAGATAATAGTTTAGAGGTATTAAATGTTATTTGATTTCAATGAACTTTTATTGGATAAGGATCAACTCATCATTGATATTACTCCATATCCATGGAGTGGTCAAGTGCTTCCCAATACTATTTCATTGATATTATTATATTTATCTACCAACATCAGTTTGATAAGAAGTTGATGTGATTCTTGATCTTATTCTCATCATTGAATGACCTCCTATTTCAAATAATAGATATCATAATAATCAAACCCATCATATCCCAATTTTGTAAATTTACTAATGAGTTGGTAAAGTTTTAAGGATATATCTTATATCAGAATCCTTGAAAAAAATATTCATATGTCTCACCATATAAATTAGAAAGAAAAATGAAAAACATCCAGGCCACAATGTCATTCTCAGAACCACTTACAGAGTGTAAAAAATACCCCATAATCAACTCACTCATTGAAATGGGTATTGTGTCACCCAATATATTGGATATATTTTTTATAGCTTTCGACCTACTATTCTCTGATAGTTGAATCAGGGTGGAGATATCTCTTTTAGGAATTAAAATTGAGTTTAATGAAACTAAAATTTATAATATTAGGAGGAAGTCCTATAATTGAGATAATAGAGAAATCAAAACGGAAAAACAAACAAGGTAACTATAGTTATTCACCCATGTAATTATCAACTGTTGGGTATTATTATATCTTTATATTCTAGAAATCATTATCTTGCAAAATGAGGACTTCTTGTGGGTGTTTGATTTCATTAGTATTTCTATGGTCTTCCATAGATGGCCCATGTGAACCCACCATTTTAGGATATTTTTTTTGGATCCATAAATCATAGGAGAATTAAAAATATTGGCCTCCACAGATATATTACATTATAAAAAATAAACACTTATAAATATAAATATGTTATGAATTTTGATCAGCACACCATTCTCTTGGAGTCTAATTGAACATTAATTAGGAGAGTTACATACATCCAAAACCTTATTAAAATTAAAAATCTTTTAAAAATAGATGTAGAAATTTATTTGAGTGAGATTTGGTTACAATATTGGTGGGTAATTATAGAGAGTATATGTTCTTAATGTATCTTTCTTAGTGGGAACATCTTTTAAGACACATGAATTCTGGTCCACGATTCATCATTTCTTTGACTCTACCAACCCTGAACTTAGTGTAAACCCTTTTAGAAGTTATGGGAACCTTGAAATCCTTACGGGGTTAAAAAATTAGATTCATGGAGGATAAAATTGTATCTATTTAAACCAATTCACCATCAAGGATTAAAATTTAAAGGAAATGTTCCCAAACATTAGTATTTGGCTATCGATTTTGGGAACATATGGGTTTATTTTATGTTCTCTCATATCCTTTGTAATACAACCTAACAAGTTATTCTCTGGTAAGGGAAAATTGGTAATGTAATATAGAGCACCTCTTTGGGGATGATAGTTACCATATCTACACACTATGTCATACCAGGAGCCCGTGAAACCCATGTCATGTTCTTAACATCCTCTTAGTAATGACAATCCTCTATAATAGTTGAACAACATTATGTAAGAAAATGTTTTCTGGTTGGGTAATACCATCAGAATATGGATCGTACCTCAAATAAAAAAATTATTATCTTTATCAGCATATTTTGGGAATATTAGAGGACGGATAACACCTATTTTTTCAATGTGATCCTCAAATGTGAATGAAGATCCTACAAATCATTGGAGAAGTTATAAATCATTACAAATCATTATAATAGAATGTGGTTTCCATAACCATCTTATTTTATCTAACTTCATTGATGGTACTAAGAGGGGTTATATCTTTTGATATATTTTCCTCCTAATTTATTTCCCAATTAGCAATAATTTACAATCCTCCAAAGTAATCGTCAGTAATATTCACTTGATTGGTTCCATATCTCTAAAGGGAATAGATATATATATATATATATATATATATATTGATTATGTAATTTATGATCATTTGATATAGGATTTACTAATCAATAAAGGATTAAAATAAATAATTAATGTGTATGAAACATCTAGATAATTAATTGATTCTCTATTAACATTTGTCTTTAGGGAAAAAAGTAATAGTATGGGAATTCTTAATTACCATCATCAAAGGAATAAAGTCAAAATGACCTCCCTCCATCTATTTTTTTTATAATATTATAGACCTTGAATCACTCCCCATCTTTGGAGGAGATGTTTCCTCTACCCAAATTTCAATTTCGTCAAAGTATACCATGATTATTTCATTAGTTGTTCTTCTATTTTAACCCTTAGTAAATGGAGATTTTTTATTTTGTTATAAATCATTTCCCATAAAAGTAAGATAAGTAAAAGAACTCTTACAAAAATACATCCACACGATTAAAATATTAATCCAATTATACAATAGATCCTTCAACCAACATTATATTTATTCTTCACTCAATAATTTCAGTCATTATTTTCATATCAGGTATATTTATTTTGGTGGAACATAATTAAATTTCCATCTCATGGAATAAATTTCCAACATCCATTTGATTAGAATCATAATTGAAGCCTGGGTAAGCATGTGTATCTTTTACTTGAGAAATGTGAACATAAATCTTGTGTATAAAACATATAACCTTGATGATGGATTCACCATTATTCCATAATTGATCCCCCTTAGGTCATATTTTGTTAGAGGAATGTCTTGATTGTTGTGGAAAAGGATATATATCTGTAACATCCCAGGTAAATAAAAAATACAACATTTTCATATTTTTTAAAATATGTGAATTAAATATTAATTTTACTTTAAATGGGATGAGAAGTTCGATGGCGTACATGATACACGACAACAGGTTTCTTTGAAATCTTATATTGCACACAATGTTGTGTCATTGTGAAAAATAATAATATAATATTATTTTAAATGGTAGTTAACGCATAGACATTTTTTTGGCACAAATGAAAAGAACTAACTAAAATATGAATATACATATTTGTTTTTTACATTTATCCAATAAATTTTAGATTCTTAACATAAAAATGAATCCAATTTTAAGCATAAATACTCTAATATTCAATAAAATATCGATTTACAGCCTTTTGAGGGAGAACCCTCTATAAATATATTTTTGGTAAATTTTAAATTTTCTATTTGAAAAAAAAAATTCTTTTTTAGAATCAGGAATTCAATATTTACTTTTGGTAAATTGTTGGTATTTTTCTGATAAAATTCATCTTAAATGAATAGTGAAAAAAATATATTTTAATTCAAAACTAAATTTAAAAAAAATTTCCTAATTAGGATATATTATCTTTTTAATTGGTGTTAAAGTATAATTATATTATGATTTTTCCATTTAATCAAATGTTGGTCATTGTAGGTAATTTCACTATGAAATTGGACATAAACAATTGTCAATCTTTTGATAGATATTATTTCTTTAAAACACGCTTTTTTGTTTTGAAAATGGGAAATGATTTTAAATAAATTTATACCGATTAGGTGTTTTTAATTTTGGAAAATTCATTTCATATTTGGTATCAAGAGTTTTAAATTGTTTAAATAGGTAACTTTTATTTTTAGACATTTTAAATATTTACCTTAGTAAATATTTTATTTACCATGGTTGAAGGGTAAATCATGTAAATATGGGTAAACAAATAATATTATAATAATATTAAATTTTCTAAAATTTCTCTTAATAATATTGGTTGATATATATCAGTCCTTGTTAATTCTTTGGGTCAATTTTTGGACCACATAGAGCCACTTAAGAGTGAAAATCACACTTTATATTAGATAATTTAAAGTAAAGACAAAAATGATTAAAGCATATAACTTTTAGTAAATCATTCATTACATGGGGTAATATAAGTTATATATTCAACTATAAATATTACTATGAATGATAATATGATTTAATACAACATGATTATTTTTTTATAATGTTTTGACATCAAACAAAAAAAATTATTTATGACAAAATAATGATGCAGTGTCTAACTCAATAATGAATGATATAAATAAATAATATTATAATGATTAAAACAATAACCAAAACCTATCCAATATTTATTGTATGATTTTATTTCGAACATGAGTCATCTTATATGTGACATTAATCAGTTTTGGACTATTAGAAACCGAAAATCATTATATAATAAATAATATTTGTAAACATTCTTAAAGAGCCCCTCCTCCCCGTTATAAAAAGTACTCACTTATAACACATTCATCACACTTCTCATTCCCCTTGGCTCATCCAAACTATAAAAAATTAATCTAACTAAATCCCTCTCCTCCTCCAATAATCGTCACCCTAATAAAAAGGCAATAAAATTAAACCTTTGGGTTCAACACAAAGGGAGATACCCAATTTAAATGTAATGTATTCTATTATGTTCTTTTGTTTTATTTTACTTCTACAACCCCTAAACACTTTTGTTATTTTTTTATAACAAAAAAAGTATACTAAATATACAAGGTTGTTTTTATGATAATTATTCTAACTAAACATACACACACCACCATCTAATGGGTAAATAACATACTATTTCTATGGACGTTGAACTACTACCTCATAGAACTATGATTATTAAATATTGTCCTATCACCTCTTATGGAGGCCATTGTGATGGAAATGTATTCATATGTGAAACAAATTTTATTTATATTGTTTAAATGATTCTTTATTTTTAATCTATATAATACCTTTATGGTTTCAATAGTGGGTAAATACGATAATTTCATTTTATGAAGTCCGGACTACCGCCCCCTTAAAGTGATATGACTCGTTCACACCATACGTGGAATGTATAAATTATTGAGATAATTAAATTTTATAAGATATTATACTGGAATTATAATATACATAATTATCATTAATTTTTCATTCCATTAAATATGAAATAGAAATGAATGTACCGTTCATGCGTACGTATGGCTTACCGTCTCCATGAACGGTGAATTTCATTTCATAACTCCAAATGTTATTTAATATTATAATTTAAAATATATATATAGGATATATATGATCTATATTATATATAAATCATGAATACCATTCGGACAACAATTTAATTTTGACCACATGGACAATTTATAATTATAACCTGATCATTTTTAACTCATGCTCTAAAAATAGACAAATTTTTTGATATGAACTCAAATAATTAACTAATTGTAATAGAAAGATATTAAATGATATAAAGGGAATAATAAAAATGAAAAAATTTCTTAACAAAAGTAATAATTAACATTAGTTTATTTTTAAGGATATTAAAGAACGGTTAAGTCACGTTAGACTTGAGGTAAGGGATTTCTTATCTCAATTTTAATTCCGTGAGATTTCCATTGTTCGCCACTTATTTATTGAATGTGGTGTACTGTGTACATTAATTTGTTATATAATATCATGATACTCTTTATATTCATGGTATTATGTGATTCATTTCTTGGTTTTTAACTTTTGTTCATACGATTCAATTGATTGCTACATGGTAAGGAGTTTTCATCTCACATATTTATTCCCATGAGATTCATGCTATATTTTCCACCATTTCCTTTTGTGTGGTGTATGTACTACCCATGATTATATTCATTGAGTAATATACGTTAATTTATGGGTTTTTATATGGTCATTTTCTGATCTTTATTTCACATGTTGTATATTTCATATGTTACCAAATTGGTAAGGGATCCTTTCACCCTCCTCTTTTTAAAAGACTTATTTTTTGTTATGACTTTTAACTAAGAACTTATTTTGTTGGAATATGTTATTACTTGTCATTATTTCTGTAAATTTATTTCCAAGTGGTGAGATTAGATTTTTTCTCTCATCAACTAATTTTTTTTTTTAATTTTAAGGTGATGTCGTTAGGTTGTTGAATTTCTGTATGAGAACTTCTTAACCCAATTTCAATTCTTTGGGTTAAACTTATACATCTTGATAATGTCATGCTATGAATAAGTTTGAATATCATTTGATTTTTTCACACTTAATATTCACATATATTGGGTGTATTATTATTGTTCCCAAATAATTATGTCATCTATTTATCCTTAATCTAAGGATATGATATTTTCAAGGGACTTTGTCCCAATTTATATTCCATTGAGACTTGTTTTTTGTTATACACCAATTAACTTTTATATGGTGTATATACTGCCCTTTGACATATTATATCATGAATATCTTAATTCTCATGATATTATAAGATTTTATTATTGTTATTCTTAAATAATTTTTATTCAAACGTCTCTCATTTTTTAGGAACTCTATAACTAAAATATCATTTTAAATGTTTTAATGATTTAATCTTCTAAATATTTATCATTAATGTTTATGTTTTCAAAATGTATTAAAGGGTATATTTATATGGAAATTAATTTTTTAAAATGTTAATTCATTTAAAATCTTCAAATTGGTATGGTGTACATTGATTCAAATATCACTTTATTAAGTGTTTTAAATTGTTTTGAAAATGGTTTGATAATGCATTGATTATGTCAACATCATAAAATTATATATTGTGATTGCAACGAGTAAATGTTATCTTTCTTCTAGTATTGTTTTATATGTTATGAATATGTTATGGTTATTGGGAATTGGTTACATATACGGGTGGTTTTATGATAAACCTAGGGCGGGTGAGCCTGAGATAGCTCTCCAATACATTGGGTAATGTGATAGAGGTAGACATAAATGAATCTCCTAAGATATTTAGGGAATATGCGGTGATGGGAATTCCAATGAAAGTCCCTATGATGTTATGATAGCTACAATGTATGTATGATATGGATGCCACAAGTTACCTTTATAAATTATGATTTCTATGTGTTATTCATAAATATTACGATTTCATAAGGTATGTTACGATTGAAATGTTGGTTTCATTTATTTGAATTTATTCTTGGGATCAAGTTTTCTTTCCTCATTTTATAAACTGTACTGAGTTTTTTATGCTCACCCCATGTTTTGAATTTTTTTTCATAGGACATAAAAATGAATAGTGTCAAGTATGGGATCAAGGAAATGTCATGTTGTCGACAACATGGAACTAGAACTGATTTTTTAAATTTTTTATTTTACGAAAAAAATGGATACTGAGTAGAAGTGTATGCATTTTTTTGAAATGAAATGTAATTGATATGGCCTAATTCTATAAAACACTAAACCTGAAAATATCATCAATATGAATTATTCATTTAATTCAATAATATTTAATATTTATGGAGGGGTCCTTATAGTTGGTATCAGTGGTCTGTTTCAACAACGTTAGGGATAAAGAGTTTTAGTTAAAAACATCGTTAGTCCATAAGTCACTTATTTTAGTTAAATACTTGTTTTATAAAATTTTAAAATAATGGAATGTCACTTAAAAATGGTAGGAGTAGGATCTAAAACAACATTCATATATCTTCCTGATGACATGATTGAAATAATTCTTGAGAAGTCATGTTCACATGATTGTGAAAAATATTCTAGCACACAACTCACTTGTAAGTAGTTGTTTCAAATATCAAACACCTCCATAATACCTCTATATCATCATGGATCATGGGTTTTGTTTAATAAAATCTTATTTTCCCTATATTCTAATATTTTCAAGTATGGTTAATTTTATCAAGTAATTTATAAATATTTTACCTCATCACAGGATTTTGAAGCATATTATAATTTTGAAAAAGGAGGTAAAGAAGGAGACCCATTCACAACCTATTTATATTTTACTTTACAATATAGTCACTCAACACATACTTGTTGTATTCTAAAAGGACCATTGATTGATTGTTTAAACTCAAACTAAATATGACTTTTTATAAAAATTATGTTTTATCATACGTTTTAAAATTAAATGTCATAAATGATTGTTTTCTGAAACTGTTTTTCTACGAACACCCACATGACCCATGTCTTACAAGGGGTATTTGTATGAATGAAGAAAATGATTTTGGAGGATCTATAAATTATTATTTAAATGAATGGACCTTATACCTGCATGATCAAGATGATGATGAAACCATATGGGAACCATTATTAAAGTATGATGTTGTTTCTATTTGGAATATTTATATTTTATCATATTAAGGGGAAAAAATGAAAATATATAAGATGTTGAGGTCTTAATTTATTGTGATAAAAACAAAAGGTATAATAAAATTTTTGAGGATAAAAAAAAGTTAGGGTTATTTTTTATTTTTATAAAAAGGAAGACCTATATGATTGGTCATGACACATCGCATCCGGAAAGGCTGTATGAATCAATCCCACAACCGAAAGGTGACAAGGGCACATCCCCAACAACTTACCTACCTAAAGTACCTAGTTAATATGACTTATTCTTTTATGTTAAATGATTTTATGGATCGTGAATAAGTAGATATTGGGAAAATAGGTTTTATCAAATGGATACCCTTAATATTGGAAAATGATTTGGTGATTAAGTGATAAAGGTTATTTTAGAAGATTTTTTCTCTTTTCTAAACATTATAAGCTTTGGGTAAATAAAATAATATGGGATCTCATTTGTGGAGTAATGGTTGAAATTTAATTTTGGAAGAATCTATGTTTCTATTGTGGGCATATGATGATTTTTTTTATTTAGGAAAATGATTAACATACCATGGAGGATATGTGTTTAGGTTTATTATATTTCAGTATGAGGCTTTATGAGTACCAAATATTATTTGGAGGTAAATGTTAAGATTTATCTTGGAAGACTATGTGATTAAATCCTTTTGTGATTTGGGATTCAATATTAGTTTGTATTACTTTGAATAATTTTATGGACTATTATTTATTGATTGTTCTTTGTTAAACTTTTTGTATTGATTGAAAATTTTGGATATTAAGAGAAGAATTTCGTTTTCTAAAAGATTATCCTTTTTGAGAATTATCTGATATTTTACTAACCATTTTGGTTTTGGTTAATGTCTAAAAACATGCGAAAATATAGTTCATCAGTTTTGGATTATGTAATTCTATAGATGTTGATTACAGCACTTTTAAAGTGAAAAAGTCATCTTGAATACTCATCGTTTGGAGAAAAGACAAGTTTGTGGTAGAAATCTAGTAAATGGTGAATGTTTACATGAAATGTAAGTATGTTTCCTTATGTTATTATTCAAGATCTTAAATAAATTATTCATCTTTATGAAAAGGTACATAAAACAAAAATGTTTACTATTTACTTTTCTAACTAGGGAATCAAAAACCATTTACCCATCACATTTTTGTGATTTTCTGGTGGATAACATTCCCCTAATCACTTTTTCTATCACTCTCCATCATAACATGATGTTTTTTCTCCTCCATATACATTTCTATATTTAATACTTGTATCTATTATTCCAAGTATCTTTTTTTCATTTCTTTCTTTCTTTTAAGGTGGTAGTTTTATTGACACTTTTTCGATGTGGGGCATTTAATGACGTTTCAAAGACCAATTATTAAATTGCGAGGACACAATTTCCAAAAGGGGGGAGAGATGTAACATATCAGGTAAATAAAGAATATAACATTTTTATATTTATTAAAATTAGTGAATTAAATATTAATTTTGCTTTAAAGGGGATAATATGTTCGATGGCATACCAGATACGCAACAAAAAGTTTCTTTGAAATCTTATGTTGCACACAATGCGGAGTCATACTAAAAGATAATAATATAATACTATTTTAAATGGTAGTTAACACCTAGCCATTTTATTGGCATGAATAGACCGAACTAACTACACTTTGAATATACATTTTTTTATATCTTTTTACATTTACCCAATAAATTTTAGAGTATTAAAATAAAGAAGAATCGAATTTTATGCAGAAAACACTCTATTATTCATTAAAAGGCCGATTTAGTGTCGTTTGATAGTGAACCCTAAATAAATCTAGTTTTGTTTACTTTTAAATGTTCTATTTGAAAAAATAATTTTCTTCTTTAGAATCAGGATATCAAAATTTACTTTGGGTAATTTTTTTTCTTTTTCTAAAGAATCAATTTTTAATGAATAGTGAAAAATACAGTATTTTAATTCAAAACTGCTTTTCTATATAATTATTTATAACAATATATAATCTTTTTAATTGGTTTTAAAGTATAATTATATTATTTTTTTACCATTTAATCCAATGATGGTCATTGGATGTAATTTCACATTGAAATTGGACATAAAAAAGTCGCAATCTTTTGATGGTTATTATTTCTTAAAAACACACTTTTTGTTTTGACAATGGGAATTAAGTTTAAATAAATTTTGGCCAATTTTGTGTTTTGAATTTGAAAAAAATTGATTCCATATTTTAAATCAAGAGGTACAATTTTTGTAAATAGGTAACATTTATTTTTAGACAATATAATATTTACCTCAGTAAATATTTTATTTACAATGGTTAAAGGGTAAATCTGGTAAATAAGGGTAAAAAAATAATATTATTACAATATTAAATTACCCTAAAATGTTTCCTAATTTTATTTTTTGATGCAGTTTCTACCATGGTCATCATTGGTGTTGATTTTGGGACCCCATGGAGCCACTTAAGAGTGATAATGACACATTATATTAATTAATTTAGAGTAATGACAAAAATAACATAAACATATACCTTTTTGTAAATTATTTCATAGATGGGGTTATATAAGTTATCTATTATACTATAAATATTCATTAGAATTATAAATATATTTTTTACATCGTGATATTTTTTTAGAATTTTTAGACATCAAATAATTAAAATTATTTATGACACAAAAATGATACAGTGTTTGCCTCATTAATGAAAAATTTAAATAAATTAGATTATAAAGTTTAAAATAGTATCCAAAAACTGTACAATTCTTATTGGATTATTTTATTTCAAACACTTTTAATTATATCTTCGCCTTTATTATGTTTTTTTCCTTTATAAACTTAATATCATTATATAATAAAATAATATTTTTAAACATTCCAAAAGAGCCACTCCACACCCTTATAAAAAGCCATCAAGACTAACACATTCCTTACACATCTCAAGCCCATTGGATCATCAATAATCTTACTAATTAAGCTCTCTAAATCCCTATCCTACTCATAGAATAATTAACCTTGGCATAAGGAAATCCAATTAAACATTTTGTTTCAATGCAAATGGAGATACCTGATTTAAAGGATACATCTTCTTTTAAGTTCTTATGTTTTATTTTACTTATCCAACCCCCTAAACTCTTTTTATTCTATTTTTATAACAAAAAAAGTATCATCACTATACTATATTTTTTTATGAGATGGATTCGAACTAAACTTTCACACACCTCCATCTAATGGGTAAAGAACATACAGTTTCTATGGACGGCCAACTACTACCTCATGAAACAGTGATTGTTCAATATTCTCAAACCACCTCTTATGGTGTCCATTAAGATGGAAATGTATTTATATGTGATATATATTATATTTATATTGTTTCTATTCTTTTTTATTTTTAATTCATTTAGTAACATTATGGTTTCCATAGTGGCTAAATACGATAATTTTATTTGAGAAAGTGTGGATTACCGCCCCCTCAAAGTGATATAACTCATTCATGACATATGTGGAACATATAAAAGATGGAGATAATTAAATTATATATGATATTATACTATAATTATTATATACCTATTTCTCATTATCTTTTTATTCCATTAAATATGAAATATAAATGAAAGTATTGTTCATGCATATGTATGGCTTACCGTCTCCATGAACATGACATTTCATTTCTTATATTTAGATGTTATGTACTATAATAAATACATAAATACATAAATATATATATACTAGATATATATGATATATATTATATCAAAATAATGACTATAATTCATTAGATAAGGGAATCTCGACCACATGGAAAATCTATAATTATAACATGTTCATTTTAACCGAAGTTCTGAACATCGACAAAATGTCTGATATGATCCCAAATAATTAACTTATTGATATAGCTAGGTAATAATTAATAAAAAATTAATAATAAAAGTGGAAATGGTTCTTAATATAGTATAAATTTTCATTATTTTATAATTTAGGAGATCATATAATGATCGAGTCAAGCGAGACACGAGGTAATGGGTTTCTTATCTAACTTTTAATTCTGTGAGATTTCCATTGTTTGACACTTATTTATTTCATGTGGGGTATTGTGTACATACATTTGTTATATATTATCATTATTATCTATATATTCATGTTATTATATGATAACTATTTTGGTTATTAACTTTTGTTCATACGACTCAATTGATTGCTTCGTGGTAAGGAGCTTTCATCTCACATTTTTATTCTCATGATATTCATGCTATATTTGTCACCATTTACTTTTTTGTGATGTATGTGCGTCCCATGATTGTATTCATTGAGTAATATAATTTAGTTTATGGGTATTTAAATATTCATTTTATGATCATTATTTCACATGACGTATCGTTCGTATGTTACCAAATCGGTAAGGGAACCTTTCACCCTCCTATTTTTAAGTCTTCTTTTTTGTTATTCATTTTTATTTACATCTTATTATTTTGGGATATGTTATTATATATCCTTAGTGCTATAGATTTTATGTCCAAGTTATGAGAAACCATTTTTTATCTCATTAACTCATTTTATGATTTTTTATGTAACAATGTAAAGCTGTCAAATTTCTGTAAGAGAACTTCTCAACCCAATTTCAATTATTTAGGATAAACTCATAATTCTTGATTATGTCATATTATGAATATGTGTGAATTTACTATGATTTATTTACACGCAATATCAACTTATATTGGGTTTTTTATTATTGTTCACACATAATTATGTCATTTATTTCTATTTAATCCAAGGACATGATATTTTCCAGTGACTTTGTGTCTATATACATTCCATTGATACTTATTTCTTGTTATATATAAATTCACTTTCATATGGTGTATATACCACCCATTGACAGATTATATCATGAATCACATTATTCTCATGATATTAGAATCTTTTATTAATGTTATGCCTTAATTATTTTTATTCAAGCTTCTCACATTTGGTTAAGAACTCTCTAACTAAAATATCATTTTAAATGTTTTAATGATTTAATCATCTAAATATTTCTCATTAATGTACAAGTTTTAAAAATTATTTTAAGGATTTATTTATATAGAAAATAATGATTTAAAATGATAATTCATTTAAAATCATCACAGTGGTATGGGACACTTTGATTCGAAAATTTCTTTATTAAATGTTTATATTCTTTAGAAAATGGTGTGTTAAAGCATTGATTATGTCAATATCGTGAAATGATATATTTTGATGAAATTTGAAAATTTTATAATTATTTTATTCTTGTTTTAAGTGTTATGAATATTTTATTGTAATTGGACATTGTATTCGTATATGGGTGGTTCCAAGAAAAAACTGGGGCGAGTGAGCCCGAGAAAGATCTCCAATGCATTGGGTAACATGACAGAGGTAAACATAAATTTTTCTCCAAAGAGATTAAAGGAATATATAGTGATGGTTATTACATAATAAATCCCATTGTAGTTGTGATAGAAATAATATAAGTATGATATGGATTCCACAAGTTACCTTTATAATTTTTGATCTCTATGAGTTATTCATAAATCTTACGATTTCATGAGGTATATTATGATTGAAAAGTAAGGTTTCATTGATTTGTATTTATTGATGGGTTAATTTTTCCTTTCCTTATTTTATAAAACTTATTTATATTTTAATGCTCACCCCATGTTTTGATATTTTTTCACATGACATAAAGATGAATTGGGTCAAGGATGGGGTCACAGAAAATACATGATATCTAAAACAATTTACTAGACCTGTTTTATTTACAGTTTTTATTTTATGAAAAAATGGATACATAGTAAAAATGTCTACTTTCCATTTCTTTCAAATTCAATGTAATAGATATATCCTAATTCCCTAAAACTATAATCCTGAAAATATCCATAATGTGAATTCTTCATTTAATTAAAGATTATGTATTGTTTGAGGTAGGTCCTTATAGTTGGTATCAAAGGCCATTTTAGAAAACATTAGGGATCAAGAGTTTTAGTTAAACACATGGTTAATCCCTATGTCTATTATTTCGGTTAAATCCTTATTTTATAAATTTTTATAATAAAGGAATGTCAGTTACAAATGGAAGGAGGGGGATCTCAAACATCATTCATATCTTTTCATGACGACCTGATTGGTATAATTAATTCAAAGTCAGGTTTATATTATTGTGAATCTTTTCCTAACATACAACTCACTTACAAGAATTTTTTTGATATATCAAACACCTCCACAATACCTCGATATCATCGTGGATCATGGGTTGTATTTAATCAAAACACATGTTCCCAATATTCTCTTATTTTCATGAAATGTAAATATTATAATGTAATTTTTCAATATTTTACTTTATCACAAGATTTTGAATCATATAATGATTTTAAAAATGGTTCTAAAGAACGAGACCCTTACACAACTTATTTATATTTTCGTAAAATATATAGTCTCTCAGCATATACTTATGGTTTTTTAAAATGACCATTGATTGATTATTTCAACTCAAACACTGCCCGAATTATTTATAAAAATCATGTTTTATCAGATGTTTTGAAATTATATGTCATACATGATTATTTTCCAAAACTATTTTTCTATGAACAACCATATGACCCATGCTGTACAAGGTGTATTTGGTTGAAGGAATCATGTGATTTTGAAGGATCCCTAAATCATTAATACAATACATGGACCTTTCACCTACATTAACAAGATGATGATTAAACTATATGGACCCAATGATAATGGTATGTTGTTCCTTATATTGGGAATATTTTTATTTTATCATATAGAGGCTAAAAAAATGAAAATATATAAGATGTTGAGGTCTTAATGTTTTGGGATGAAAATGAAAGGTATAATAAAAAAATTGAGGTTAAAACAGGTTAGTGTTCTTTTTGAGTTTTATAAAAATTGGCAACCCGTAAAATTGGTGACAACCCGTCGTGTTTGGAATGGACGAATGAATAAATCCCACAACTGAAGGGTGATAAGGGTGAATTGCCTACCACTGTTCGATGTGAAGTCTTTGGTTAGTTTGAATTATTATTTTAAGTTAAATTATTTTATTGATAAAGTATAAATTGATTTTGGGTTCTTATGTTTTATCAAATGGATATCCTTAATATAGGAAAATTATTTTGTTATTAAGTGATAAAGGTAATTTTAGAAGATGTTTTCTCTTTTAGAAAAATTATATGTTTAAGGGAAATAGAATACTATGGGATCCCATTTGTGGAGAAATTGTAACACCCCGAGATTTTATGAAAAATATTATTTTAATTTCATTAATGTCTTGTGTTGTATGCTACACCAAGATTACCTTGTGCTATACACAACACCGTATTAGCATGTAGTATATGAAACAATATTCTTGGATCGTGTTACACACAATTTTGATAATAGTTATTCTACACAACATTGAGTATATATATATATACATTCAATGTATAAATGAAATATGGTTGGATTATGTTATACGAAACAATGAAGGATTCTTCCACAACACGCAACCCTGACTTGGCTTGCATTACACGCAATCACGACCTTCCTCGATAGCGTGTGTTGTACGCAATACCGGGTTTTACTAAACAACGATATATTATTATAATATTATTATGAACTATCCGTTATGAATAGTATTAACTAAAATTTGAATTTTATAACATTATAATTCATCTTACACATTTTCTAGAACATGTTATAAGAACAAAATAATTTTTTTGGGTAAAATAAGTATTTTTCAAAAAATGAAGTTTTGCCGCCTTTTGATGGCACACCAACTTTAAATATAGTTTTTGAAATGTTTATAAGTTCAATTTTACAAAATAAAATTATTCTTTGGAATCATGAAATAAAAATTTACTTTGGATAAATTTTTCATATTATTCTGGTAACTTTCATATTTTGATGAATAGTAAAAACACGCTATATTTTAATTAAAAACAACTTTTTTCATCGCAATAATTTATATGGTTAAATTATAATATTGAATGTTTTTTAAGTATAAATAGAATATATTTTAACCATTTAATAAAATTCATGTCATTATCATTGATTCTAACTTGAATTCGTAGGATAAATCAATTCAATATTTTGCAATGTTTTAAAGAAAAACCCGTTTTCTTTCGACAACGGGATTAATTTCAATTTAATTTCTGCAGCTTTTTTGTATTGAATTTGGAAAAATGGATTCCTTATTTGGAATCAGTGGATCCAAATTATGTTAATAAGCTACTTTTAATTTTGGGAATTATGAATAGTAACTATGGTAAATTTTATTTACCATAATTAAAGGTAAATCGGGTAATTAAGGATAAATATAATATTATAAAATTACCCTAGCACATGTAAAAATCCTATTGGATGGCTAAAAGTCGACCCATATCACCTAAGGGTTGGATTATATTTAATTAATGGACTTTGTTCCATGAAAATAATTTAATTTTTATTAAAACCAAAGAATGTGACAACATGTCACTTTCTTAAATATTATAAGTATAATAATTTTAATTTAGTGATAAACTTCATGAAACTTCAAACATTAATAGTCTCCAGAAATCTAATACAATTATCTACATCATAAGAATTTATTTTGAATTTTTAGTGATTAAATAATTATCATTTATTATGACACATAGATGATGTAGTAATTGTCTTATTAATGAAATAGTCACATAACTGATGTTATAAATACCCAAATAAATGTAATTTAAGACTTTTTATGAGTCACACTAATTTTATATGTTAATATGACATGTTATTATTGATTTAATTTACTTTTTTCTAACTAATCAATCTGTTATGAGTTTCAAAAAAATCAATTAATAAATATTGTCAAAATTGACAGAAAATATTTTTTAAAACAAATATTATATTATTAATTTTAATTTTATTCCTAAAAATATAAGGTTATTCCAAAAGACTTATATAAGGTTATATATATTAATAAACAACTTGGTTTTCGTTTGGATTGATATAGTAAGTTTATTAACGTTATAGTGTAAGAAAACAAGAAGACGTGGTAAAAGTAAAATTATCTAACTTAAAGTTAAATATATCTGATAAGGTTAAAATAGGAACCTAAACTTCTATAAATTCTATTGGATGAGATTATTTCGACCCATCCCCACCTTAGCTTCGAAATAAATCAATTTTGATCTATTTAAAACCGAATTTGGCTTTATAATAAAATAATATTTTTAGTTATTCCAAAGGTGCCCCTCTCCGCCCTTATAAAAAGGCACCCCTCCCTCTCTTCCTCACAACACTTTGAGCCTTCAAGCTCGGCAAAACTCTGCCAAATTCACTTCTCTACTTCCCTAGAAACATACTAGAGATTCTGGTATTCCTCAAAGACCAATTTTAGTGCCCTAAGAGGAGGTCTCAAAGAGGCGCTTCAAAGAAGAGGTAATTTACGTTACTGATTCTTTCATCTTTATTTCTTCTTCCACTTATTCTTATTTAGTTTGTTTCATTATGAAGTAAAATCATCAGTATCATTCATATACTTATATGTTATTAAAAGTATGAAACAAACCTATTTCACCATCTATCCATCCTATGGAAAAAGAAATCACCGCGCGTGCGTACGTACAGAATACCGTCTCCACGCCGTGGTGTAATCTATTTTCCACCACCACCTTACTTGGATGGGTATAATGGTGTACATAATAACTATATATGATTAAAGTAAAGTGATATTAATTCTGAAATAGTATACATACACTCCAATACAATTCCACGAGCTTGAGAACGATATCATCGCTCGTGCGTACGTACGGACTACCGTCTCCACGGCGCGATGAGATTGATTCTCCACATTAACCATTCATGAATGATTATAATGTATATATAATAAGTAATCAGGAAATATATGACATAATAATGATACTGGATTTATGTGTATATATATGTATGTCATCTACTTATTTCCATTCAACTTAATAAGGAAACGAAAACAGCGTTCATGCGTACGTACAACATACCGTCTCCATGAACGGTGTATTTATTTCCATTTATTGTTCTATTATATATATGTGTATTCTGAATATATATTATATATAAATCATGTTTTATATTCTTGAATGATGTAATCATGATCTAAGTAATCATATGAATAATTACAAGTCAAAACACAGACGATAAATGAAACGATTTTACCCAAAACGCTCTTTAACATGGAATTTACAAAAGAACGGGTAATATAAAGCCATAGGTGAACCATATATGATATCATAACAATGATTATGATTCTGGAATAAGTCAATGACATTATTTAAATCATTATACAGGAGGTTCGGACACATACGAAGCAAATTGGACCTAAGGTAAGGGAAATATCACAATCTCATTTTCATCCGAGATTGTTAATACTTTGGTATTTACTTGGTTGTATTTTCTCATCCACATCCATGTTTCCTCAATATGTAGTATTATTTCCATCCACCTACAATTGTTTAAATCCGATTTTACCCTTCGGTGAGTTTTAGTAAAAGATATGAAGGGAATCTTTTGTCGTTTTTCGTACGAGGTACTTTTGGACTTTTCCGACAAAAGTACGAAGAATGTTTTTTTAACTTATACGGCATGAATGGATTTTTAAAAACTTATTTCCAAGAAGCTTCCTTTAAATTTTTTGAAGTTTATTTTTAATCAACTTCTCTCAGTTTAAAATTGTATGACATGTTAAGAAAGGAAAAGTGTTTTTTAGGTAGAAAAGATATTTTCCTCAAGAATGGAGTTCAAGTGTTTTATCAAAATTATTTTCCATATAAGATAATAAAGGGTTATGTTTCTATCCATATTATTACATGGATTTTATTATGTTGTGATGGAAATACTTTTATGAATTCCTTTATCTTATATGAATTGTTTTATGATGTCATATTGTTTAAGAATCCCATTTTTACTACATGGGTTATGCAATGATGTATGATTTATGATTTTGTGGAACACATTAGAATGGTATCATTATGAGATGGGTGGGACCTATATCTCCCTCCAATTCATTGTGTAATGATTTTATATCTAATGAGATAGACATGGCTGGAACGGTAGGTTATACCGGTTCAGTGAAACAGGGCTGAAACGGGGAATAAACTCGGTTCAGAAATGGACTTTGTCCACTAAGATAGTCTTGGCAATGAGTCTTGACTAAAAATAAATGATTCTCTATGATTATGTGGTTTGACACAAAGTTTCATGTTTTATGTTATGATTATTGGGATTACATTTCACTACTATGATTTATCCCATGTTATGAAATTATGCTCTCTTTTGCGGGTTACGATTTCCAAAAGTTATGTTCTTATGAATATGATGTGATTGATATTTCTTTTGTTTACCTTTACTAAGAACTTGAGCTCACCCTTTTGTATGTTTTCTTTCCCCAGGTTAGGAAGAAGGATATTAAGTAAGATATGCCAAAAGGGACTATAGATATGATGAAATAAATGGGAGACAGTGTAGACGCTTTATGAACCAGTTGTTTATGTTTCCAAGTTTCCAAAGACACTAAACTATTACGGTCCTTGTGTGTGTGTTTTTGTTATGTACTAAGTATTCCGCAAAAGTAATGTAATGTCCATGTACGTTTAGATTCGGGTCTCTACAGTTGGTATCAGAGGAAAAGTTTAGTCAACCTTTGGAATGTAGGATGCGAAAATGTTAGTGAGATCCCTAGAGATATTTCTAAGGTATGTCTAGGTCTGTCCTTAAGGATAAGTATACGTATAGGATATTGTCCTAGAACAATGGTAACGATATTAGATTAAACCAAAGATGTTATATATTGAAGTTACTCCCCCTTTATTATGATTTTTTCCTCTCACACTATTCTTTTTTGGTTTTAGAAAATGGCTGGAAACAAGATGATTCATGATAATGGAGGATATGATGGACAATGGAATGATATCCTTCATGAGAAACCAAATGAAATGGGTTTTGGAAGTCCAAACATCATTATTATGCCGAATCAGCAATCTCATAATATGATCAATAAAGTAAAATATGTTATGTTTCCTGACTCAGCTAATAAGAGAAAGATGGAGTTTCATGATGATCATAGAGGAAAGAAAGTTCAATTTCCCCTATGTAAATCATGTGGGAAGAGGAATCACGGAGAATGTTTCAAAGGAACTGTAAGATGCTTTGGGGGTGGAAAAGAAGGACACAAAGCCATTAAGTGCAAAGGAAAAGGATCAGTTAACACCAGGAATGAGGATAATGGTATTTCTACGACATAAAAAATGGTTAAATGTATTAAATGTGGAATGTACCGGCATTATGCAAACCAATTCCCTAAGGGAAAGTCTCATGAAGAGAATCAGTATGGTCATATGGGTAGTATATATGTTGATGATGATGAAGAGACTACAAATGATATGTGAGACGAAGGAATTGTTGAAGCTCAGTCAATGGTTTAAGAATGTAGTGGAATGATTACATGCTTATCATGTGTACTGTTGTATAAGTAATCTCATGGTACTATGGAATAAAGAGACATCTAAGGATTGATGCATTGTTGTCTTTCCTTGAGTTTTGAAAGTGTATGATTAATGGTACCAGTATCCATGAAGGGTTATTCAGATATTTTTGGAATGTAAATGATATTCGCATAATGATGGGATAAGGAGAAAATTAAATGTTTGATAGTATTCATGAGATCATGACTGATATAAGGAAAAGGTTATATCATTGTTTGAGTATATAGAATTTTTGGATTTTGGTATGTGGAAAGAGTTTACTTATGACTGAATTCATGTTTTCACTAAGGTTCAATGGGTATTCATTCTTCAAGAGAATACATGATTAAGGTATTCAAATGTTTGTAATTTGACCAACAAGATATATCTTATGATATATGGGGGATAAATGATGGCATTCACGTGATCATTTTCTTTATACTATGAGCTTGGAACGAAGTATTTTAGATAATACTAAAGATTGGAATGGATTTTGTTGGACATAAGTTAGTATTGTTTAAGGATAACACATTTTTTATATTGTTGATGGGATGTTATAGTAATATAGCTTTAGAAAAAGGACAAACTGCAGGACGGGCGACAGCCCATCGCGTCAGACAAGGCTGTGGGAATCAAACCCACAACCGAAGTGTGACTGGCCTTTATCGCCTACCACTGGCCTACAGGAAGTCCCTATTTAGTAGAATATAGTTTTTTTATATTAAGCAGTATGATATATGAAGTATAAGTCCATTTTACGATACATATATGATTAATCTCACTATAGATGGACTTAAGTATTTTTTGATAACTTTTCTAACCTTTTGTTTGAGACAGATGAAATGACCCATCATTCTATCACATGATCTGCTAACAGATCACGAATGACAAATTTAACTTCATTTCTTTAAGAGAGGATGTGGAAATTGTCCAAAGAACGACCAACGGTGAGACTATACAAAAATCACGAAAGTATTTCTTCTAATTCCAATTTCATCAACATTAGGGAAATGATCTTTAAAACTAAATTTTTTTTCCTAGTGCTCTTATATCTGATGAATCAGATGGTACCTTAGATCGTCACAAATTTACGGCTTTGTGATTGCTGGCTTTTCCATAGCCATGTTCTCTACCACTCTCCATCAGAACATGATGGTTAGATTTATCTTCCATATCCATATTTTCACCTATGTGGAATCCCAGTGATTAGTTTATTTGGGTAACCGTTATGTTTCATACTTTTGTTTTTAATGACTGGTTTTGGTATTCCTTTTTACGATGTGGGTTTGTATTAAAGAAACGTTCGAATAGTAAACCATTTATAACCCCGACGTATTTCGAGGGCGAAATTCATTTTTAGGGGGGTAGAATGTAACACCCCGAGATTTTATGAAAAATATTCTTTTAATTTCATTAATGTATTGTGTTTTATTCTACTCCAATATTAACTTGCGCTAAATGCAACACCGTATTAGCTTGCACTATACGCAACACTATTCTTGGATCGTGTTACACACAATTTTGATAATAGTTATTCTACGCAACATTGAATATATATATATATATTCAATGTATAAATAAAATATGGTTGGATTATGTTATACGAAACAATGAAGGATTCTTGCACAACACGGAACCATGACATGGCTTGCATTACACGCAATCGCGACCTTCCTCGATAGCGTGTGTTGTACGCAATACCGTGTTTTACTAAACAATGATATATTATTATAATATTATTATGAACTAGCTGTTATGAATAGTATTAAATAAATTTTAATTTTATAACATTATTATTAATCTTACACATTTTCTAGAACATAGTATAAGAACAGAATAAATTTTTCTGGTAAAATAAGTATTTTTAAAAAAATACATTTTTTCCACCTTTTGATGGCACACCCACATTAAATCTAGTTTGGACCTGTTTATAAGTTCAATTTGTCAAAATAAAATTCTTCTTTGGAATCATGAAATAAAAATTTACTTTGGATAAATTTTTCATATTATTCTGGTAACTTTCATATTTTGATGAATAGTAAAAACACGCTATATTTTAATTAAAAACAAATTTTTTCATCACAATAATTTATATGGTTAAATTATAATATTTAATGGTTTTTAAGTATAAATAAAATATATTTTTACCATTTAATATAATGTATGTCATTAGCATTGATTCTACCATGAATTCGTAGTATAAATCAATTCAATCTTTTGCAATGTTTTAAAGAAAAACCTGTTTTCTTTAGACAACGGGATTAATTTTAATTTAATTTCTGCAACTTTTGTGTATTTAATTTGTAAAAATGGATTCCATATTTGGAATCAGTGGATCCAAATTATTTAAATAAGCTACTTTTTATTTTTGGGAATTATGAATAGTAACTACGGTAAATTTTATTTACCATAATTAGAGGTAAATCGGGTGATTAAGGGTAAATATAATATTATAAAATTACCCTAGCACATGTCAAAATCCTATTGGATGACTAAAAGTCGACCCATATCACCTTAGGGTGGGATTATATTCATTTAATTGACTTTTTTCCATGAAAATAATTTAGTTATTATTAAAACCAAAGAATGTGACAACACATCACTTTCTTAAATCTTATAAGTATAATAATTTTAATTTAGTGATAAACTTCATGAAACATCGAACATGAATAGTCTATAGAAATCTAATACAATTATCTACATCATATGAATTTATTTAGAATTTTTAGGGATTAAATAATTATCATTTATTATGACACAATGATGATGCAGTAATTGTCTTATTAATGAAATATTGACAAAATTGATGTTATAAATACCCAAATAAATGTAATTTAAGACTTTTTATGAATTAAACTAATTTTATATATTAATATGACATGTTATTATTGATTTAAGTAACTTTTTTCTATCTAATCAATCTGTTATAAGTTTCACAAAAATCAATTACTAAATAGTGTCAAAATTGACATAAAATAGTTTTTAAAACAAATTTTATATTATTAATTGTTATTTTATTCCTAAATGTCTAAAGTTCTTCCAAATGACTTAGATAAGGTTATATATATTAATAAAAAACTCGGGGTTCGTTTGGATTGATATAGTAAGTTTATTAACCTTATAGTGTAAGAAAACAAGAAGACACGGTAAAAGTAAAATTATCTAACTTAAAGTTAAATATAAATGATAAGGTTAAAAAAGGAACCTAAACTTGTCTAAATTATATTTTATGAGATTATTTCGACCCATCCCCACCTTATCTTTGAAATAAATTAATTTGGAGATATTTAAAACCGAATGTTTCTTTATAATAAAATAATATTTTTAGTTATTCCAAAGGTGCCCCTCTCATCCCTTCTAAAAGGGCACCCCTCCATCTCTTCCTCACAACACTTGGAGCCTTAAAGGTCTTCCAAACTCTACCAAATTCTCTTCTCCACTTCCCTATAAACATACTAGAGGTTCTGGTCTTCCTCAAAGACAAATTTTAGTGCCCTAAGAGGAGGTCTCAAAGAGGCGATTCAAAGAAGGGGTAATTTCCATTACCGATTCTTTCATATTTATTTCTTCTTCCATATCTTCTTCTTTAGTTGTTTCATTATGAAGTAAAAACATCAGTATCATTAATTTACTGATATGTTATTAAAAGTATGAAACAACCCTATTTCACCATCTATTCATCCTACGGAAAAAGAAATCACCGCGCGTGCGTACGTACGGAATACCATCTCCACGCCGTGGTGTAATCTATTTTCCACCACCACCTTACTTGGATGGGTATAATGGTGTAAATAATAACTATATATGATTATTTTAAATTGATATTGATTCTGAAATAGTATACATAAACTCCAATACAATTCCACGATCATGAGAACGATATCATCGCTCGTGCGTACGCATAGACTACCGTCTCCACGACGTGATGAGATTCATTCTCCACATTAGCCATTCATGAATGATTATAAAGTATATATAATAAGTAATAATTAAATATATGAAATAATAATGATACTGGATTTATGTGTATATATATTTATTTTATCTACATATTTCCATTCAACTTAATAAGGAAACGAAAACAGCGTTCATGCGTACGTACGGCCTACCATCTCCATGAACAGTGTATTTCATTCCATTTATTTATCTATTATATATATGTATATTCTGAATATATATTATATATAACTCATGTTTTATATTCTGGAATGATTTAATTATTATCTATGTAATCATATGAATAATTACAAGTCAAAACACGGACGACAAATGAAACGATTTTACCCAAAACGGTCTTTAAAATGGAATTTACAAAAGAACAGGTAATATAAAGCCATAAGTGAACCATATATGATATCATAACAATGATTATGATTATGGAATAAGTCAATGACATTATTTAAATCATTATACAGGAGGTTCGGACACATACGAAGCAAATCGGACATAAGGTAAAGGAAATATTACAATCTCATTTTTATCCGAGATTGTTTATACTTTGGTATTTATTGGGGTGTATTTTATCATCCAAATCCATGTTTCCTCAATATGTAATATTATTTCCATCCACATACAATGGTTTCAATCCAATTTTACCCTTCGGTGAGTTTTAGTAAAAGATATGAAAGGAATCGTTTGTCATTTTTCGTATGAGGTACTTTTTGACTTTTCTGACAAAAGTACGAAGATTGTTTTTTTAACATATACGGCATGAATGGATTTTTAAAACATTATTTCCAAGAAGATTACTTTACAAGTTTTCAAGTTTATTTTTAATCAAATTCTCTTAGTTTATAATTGTATGACATGTTATGAAAGGAAAAGTTTTTTTGAAGTAGAAAGGATATTTTACTGAAGAATAGAGTTCATGTGTTTTATCAAAATTATTTTCCATCTAAGATAATATAGGGTTCTGTTTCTGTCCCTATTATTACATGGATTTGATTATGATGTGATGGAAATATTTTTATGAATTCCTTTATCTTATATGAATTGTTTTATGATGTCATGTTGTTTAAGAATCCCATTTTTATTACATGGGTTATGCAATGATGTATGATTTATTATTTTGTGGGACACATAAGAATGGTATCATTATTAGATGGGTGGGACCTATGTCTCCCTCCAATTAATTGGGTAAAGATTTTTTATATCATGATATAGACAGGGCTGGAACGGTAGGTTATACCAGTTCAGTGAAACAGGACTGAAACGGGGAATGAACTCGGTTCAGAAATACACTTTGTCCACTAAGATATCTTGGAAATGAGTCTTGACTAACAAGAAATGATTCTATATGATTATGCGTGTGTGCCACAAATTTTCATTTTTTATGTTAGGATTATTGGGATTACATTTCACTACTATGATTTATCCCAAGTTATGAAATTATTCTCTCTTTTGTAGGTTACGATTTCCAAAAGATATGTTCTTATGAATATTATGTGATTGATATTTCTTTTGTTTACCCTTAATGAGCACTTGAGCTCACCCTTTTGTATGTTTTCTTTCCCCAGGTCAGGAAGAAGGATATTAAGTAAGATATGCCAAAAGGGACTATATATATGATGAAATAAATGGGAGATAGTGTAGACGCTTTATGAACCAGTTGTTTATGTTTCCCAGTTTCCAAAGACACTAAACTATTACAGTCCTTGTGTGTGTGTTTTTTTTATGTACTAAGTATTCCACAAAAGTAATGTAATGTCCATGAACGTTAAGCTTTGGGTCTATACAGAAATGGTTGAAACATTATTTTGGAAGAATCATTGTTTTTATTATGGACATGTGGGGAAATGGGTTATTTAGGAAAATGATTAACCTACCATGGAGAATATGTGATTAGGTTAACTACTTTTCAGTATGAGGCTTTATGAGTAACTATTGTTTTTTTTTGGAGATAAATGTTATGATTTATCATCGAAGACTATGTGCTTAATTCCTTCAGTGATGTGGGTTTCAATATTATTTTGGATTACATTGAATAATTTTATGGACAGTTGTTTATTGAATGTTCTTTGGTAAACTTTGTGTATTGATTGATAAACTTTGGAGAATTAGAGTAGTTTTTTTTTGTAACAAATTTTCCCTTTTAGGGATTATCTGATCTTGTACTAACCATTTTGGTTTTCTTAATGTCTACAAAATTGAAAAAATATATTTAATCTTTTGTAGATTATGTGATTCTTTAGAAGATGATTACTGCACTTTCAATGTGATCAAATCATCTTGAATACTCATAATTTGGGGAAAAGATGGGTTTTTTGTAGAAATCTTTTAAATGATGAAAGTATACTTGAAAAGTAAGTATGTTTACTTATATTGTTATTGAAGATCTTAAATAAATTCCTCAACATTATGGAATAGAACTTAAATCCAAAACATTTTCTGTTTACTTTTCTTACTTGGGAATCAAAAACCATAGTCCCATCACATGTTTGTGATTTTCTGGTGGTTAATTTTCTCATAATCATGTTTTCTATCACTCTCTATCAGAACATGATGGTTTTCTCCCCCTACATATACATTTTTTCAGGGATTACATGTATTTGATGTCTTGGGTGACCATTTTTATTTTCATTCAATCATTTATTGTGTTAGGTTTATTGACTCTTTTTCGATGTGGGACTGTTAATGAAGTTTCCAAGCACAATTTTAAAATTTCAAGGGCACGATTACCAAAAGGGGGGATTGATGTAACATCACAGGTAAATAATGAATATAAATATTTCATATTTATTCAAATTTTTTAATTAAATATTACTTTCACTTTAAATTGGATGATTTGTTTGATGGCATTCCTGATACGCAACAATAGGTTTCTTTGTAATCTTATGTTGCACACAATGCTGAGTCATACTGAAAAATAATAATATAATATTATTTTAAATGGTATTTATTTCCTAGTCATTGTATTGGAGAGAATGGATAGAACTAACTGATATAGAAATATAATTTTTGTTAAATGATAGTACATTCACCAAAAAAATGGTGGCTTAAAATAAGAAAGAATCTTATTTTAAGCATAAATACTGTATTATTCATTAAAAGGCTGATTTACTGGCTTTTGATGGAAAAACCTCATAAAATATAGTATTGGTAACTTTTAAATGTTTTATTTGACAAAATAAAATTCTTCTTTAGAATCTGGACATCAAAATTTGTATTGTGTAAATTTTTGGTATTTTTCTGATAAAATACATTTTTTAATGAATAGTGAAAAATATTGTATTTTAATTCAAATCTTCCTTTTAATATAATTTATTAATAAGGCTATATTATCTATATAATTGGTTTTAAAACGTAATTATATTAATTTTTTACTATTTAATATAATTTTGGTCATTGGAAGTAATTTTAAATTGAAATTGGACATAAACAAGTGCCAATCATTTTATAGTTATTATTTCCTACAAACACGTTTTATGTTTTGAAAATGGGAATTAATTAAAAATTAATTTCATCCACTTTTTTGTATTGAATTTGAAAAAATGGATTCCATATTTATAATCAAGAGGTATAAATTTTGTAAAAAGGCATCTTTTATTATTAGACTTCTTAAATATTTACCTGATGAAATATTTTATTTACCATGGATAAAGTGTAAATCTAGTAAATAATGGTAATAAAATAATATTATAATAGTATTAAATAACCCTAACATGTGTCCTAATCCTATTGGTTGATACATGTACGTCCATGGGCATGCTTTGGGTCGATTTTGGGACCTCATGGTGCCACTTAAGGGTGATAATGACACTTTATGTTAATTAATTTAATGTAAAGACCAAAATGACTTAAACATATATATTTTAGTAAATCATTTCGTACATGGGGTTATAAAATTATCTCTTTGACTATAAATATTCATTTTAAAGATAAAATATTTTTAAAAATAATGATATTCTTTTACAATTATTAGACATCAAATAATAAAATTATTTATGACACAATAATTATGCAGTGTTTACGTCATTAATGAGTTAATTAAAAAATAAGATTATAAAGATTAAAAAAATATCCAAAACCTGTCCAATTCTTGTTGGATTATTTAATTAATAACATGAGTCATCATAAATTTTACTTTAATATGTTTTGGAGCTTTATAAACCGAAAATAATTATTTAATAAAATAATTTTTTCAAACATTCCTAAAGATCCCCTCCTCACCCTTTTGAAAATCCCTCACTTCTAACCCATTACTCAGACTTCTCAAGACCCTTGGCTCATCCAACCTCCATTAAATTAATCTCTATACATTCCTATCATCTTCCTAGATTCCATCCCCTCTGTAGAAGTCAATTTAATTAAACCCATTGTTTCAAACCAAAGGGAGATACCTAATTTAAAGGTAATGTATTCTCTTAAGTTCTTTTCTTTTATTTTACTTCTCCAACCCCCTAAACTCTTCTTATTTTTTTATTTATAAAAACACCTGTATCAAAAATATACTTGGTTGTTTTTATGAAATGGATTCGAGCAACACTTACACACACCGCCATTCAATGGGTAAAGAACATACTATTTCGGTGCATGGGGAACTACTGCCTCACGAAAATATGACTGTTCAATCTTCTCCTAACACCTCTTATAGTGGCCATTACAATGTAATTGTATTTATATGTGATATATATTATATTTATATTGTTTATATTCTTCTGTATTTTTCATTAATAGAACACCATTATGGTTTCCATAGTGGGTAAATACGATAATTTCATTAGAGAAAGTGCGGACTACCGCCCCCTCAAAGTGATATGACTCGTTAATGAAATAATGGAACATATAAATTATAGATATAATTAACATATATATGATATTCTATTACATTTATGATATACATTTTTTTCATTATGTTTTCATTCCATTAAAAATAAAATATAAATTAATGAATCGTTCATGCATATGTACGACTTACTGTCCCCATGAACAGTGTATTTAATTTTTTATCACTCGATGTTATGTACTATTATAAATACATACATACATACATATATAAATGATATATATTATATCTAAATCATGAATATAATTCTGACAATAATGGAATATAGACCACATGGACAATTAATAATTATAACAAGATCAATTTTAACTCAAGTTCTGAACATCGACAAAATGACCGATATGGAATAAAATAATTAACTAATTGTTATAGAAAGGTAATTATTGATATAAAAGGAATAAGAAAATTAAAATGGTTCTTAATAAATTAGAAATTTACTTGAGTTTATTATTCAGGATATTAAATAATTATTGAGTTGAGTCAGACATGGTGTAAGGGGTTCCTTATCTCACCTTTAATTCCCTGATATTTTCATTGTTCGCCACTTATTTATTGCATGTGATGTATTGTGCATTTCAATTTGGTATATATTATCATGATTATATTTATATTCGTGTTATTATGTGATTAATTTTTTGGTCATTTACTTTTTTTCTTACAACTCAATTGATTGCTATGTGGTAAAGAGTTTTAATCTCACTTTGTTTTCTCGTGAGATTCATGCTATACTTGTCACCATTTACATTTTTGTGGTGTATGTACTATCCATTATTGTATTCATTGAGTAATATAATTTAATTTATGGGTATTTACATCTTCATTTTATGATCATTTTTTCATGGGGTGTATCTTTCGTATGTTACCAAATCGATAAGGGAACCTTTCACCCTCCTCTTTTTAAAAGTCTTATTTTTTATGTCTTATAATTTACATCCTATTATGTTTGGATATATTCTTCTATATCCTTATTGATTTAAATTTTATGTCCAAGTGATGAGATACCATTTTTTCTCATCAAATCATTTTCTATATTTTAATGTGATGACGTTAGGTTGTCGAATTTCTGTAAGAGAACTTCTTAACCAAATTTCAATTAATTAGGATAAACTTATACTTCTTTATTATGTTCTGGAATGAATATGTGTTAATGTACTCTGATTATTTTACACGAAATATCCACTTATACTGGGTGTATTCATATTTTTCACACATAATTATGTCATTGATTTGTCGTTAATCTAATGATATTATATTTTCAAGGGACATTGTCTCAATTTACATTCCTTTGAGAAATATTTGTTGTTATGAACCAGTTCACTTGTATATGGTGTATTTAATTCCCATTGACATATTATATCATGAATAACTTTATTCTCATTATATTAAAAGCTTTTATTAATGTTCTTCTTCAATTATTTGTATTCATGTGTCTCTCAATTGGTTTGGAACTCTCTAACTAAAATATCCTTTTAAATGTTTTAATGATTAAATCATATAAATATTTCTAAAAAATGATCATGTTTTCAAAATGGTTTTAGGATTTATTTATATGAAAATTAATGTTTTAAAAGCTTAATTCATTTAAAAGCTTCAAATTGGTATTGGACACTTTGAATCAAAAATCTCATTTTTAGATGCTTTAAATTGTTTTAAAAAAGATTTGATAAAGAATTGATTATGTAAATAGCCTGAAATGATATATTGTGATTGAAATGTGGAAATACTATATTTATTTTAAGCTCGTTTTATGTTATATTAATATGTTATGGTTACTAGGAATTTTTTACATATACGGGTGGTTCCGTGATAAAACTATAGTGGTTGAGCCTGAGATGGCACTCCAATGCATTGGGTAACGTGATAGAGGTAAACGTAAATGTTTATTATAAGATATTTAGAGAATATATTGTGATGGGTATTACAACGTAACTCCCTACATAGTTATGATCGCTACAACATATCTATGATATAGATTCCACTCATAACATTTATGATTTATGATTTCTACATATCATTCCAAAATCATACGATTTCATGATCTATGTAATGATTGAAAAGTATGGTTTCACTAATTTGTATTTATTGATGGGTTAATGCTTACTTTCCTCGTTTTAAAACCCTTACTAAGATTTTTATGTTCACCCCGTGTTTTGAAATGTTTTTTCACAGGACATAAAGTTGAATAGGGTCAAGGATGGGATCAAAGAAAAGTCATGTTGTCTTAAACATAGAACTAAACATTTTTTACAGTTTTTATTTTCTGACAAAATGGATACTGAGTAGAAGTGTCTTCTTTTTTTTTGAAATCAAAAGTAATAAATATGTCCTAATTCTTTGAAACACTAAACCTGAAAATATCCTCAATGTGAATTATTCATTTAATTCCACATTATGTAATGTTTATGGAAGGTTCCTTATAATATCCATCAACATTAGATGTTTTCATGGGAATCCTCCCTTAGTTTGAGTATGAATAATTCTGTCTTGGGTCTATTCTTGGGGATGGTGATTATACTATGGAAATCCAATTATATGTCACATGGGATATTCTATTTTGTGTCACCTGGTATCCCATAGTCGGGGTTAATTTGGTGATTCTAGGATTTCATAAATATTTATCTCTCTATGATTATATTTGACCAGTTTTCCATATCATATATTAATATAAACAATAACCATAGAATGAATTTCAACAACATCCCTTGAGGGTAGGAAAAAATCTGTGAACTGACTAATCTAGGGGTTAACTTGAGAGGTGTACTTGGCCAGGGAAACTTCATCACAACTTGAGATACATCCTTGGAAAATATTAAAAAGAGATGTCTTTCAACCCTTTGATTTATAAACATCCATTAGTGGTGGAATGGATAATTTTAACAGGCAACTAAATTCGCAAAAAAACATATAATGCATTAAGATTCAAAGATGATCGCATCATTAATCTATGTCACAATTATGTTTTCTCCAAAACCCATTATATATGACCTTATCTAAAAATCACTATATCCATTTCTAATAATTTTCCTAGTGAGAGGTATCATCGAAGGGAATGATTTTAACTTGTTTGACGAACAAAAAAATAAATTTATATGATCCATACATTATGTATAGCGGTCTGATGATAGATACAACATGAATTAAAGGGTAGAACCAACATTCAAGAATACCAACATCAATGAGTATTATATATGTATTAAAATGTGTTTTCATACATCCAAAATTCAACTAAAATAACCCCAACATTTAAATAGGTCTGTTCCCATTTAAACATAAATCATGCATTGGTGGACCCTCGAAAAAATTTGTCTTTCATGTCTAACTTGCTCCCATTGGGATAACATGGTCACTATAAAAAAATATTCTGGCTTCATGACACTATTATAATCTTTAACTAGAATTATATAAGTTATCATCCATTCCAATTCAAATCCATCTTGTCCAGACATTATATGGATATCAAGAATGAAGCTATAACCCCATTCAACATACTATCCATTTTTATGTATGAGATAATATTTTCCCAGGATTCCCCATTTTTTGTTAATTGTAATCCAATCATACTTTTATAGAAAGTTTCTATACTCTGGTGATTAAAAAATATATCCATCCGTATATAGAAGTGTATTTCATCTCATGTATGAGACAATTTCCCCATGTTCTTCATTGTTAACATCATCAATTCATAAAATAAGGTAGAAATACATTCATAATCCACAGATATCACCTTGGTGGGGATGAATTATTCATACATATACCCTTGAATGGGAACAGATGTGAAATTATAGACTAATCATAAATTGATTCTAACATCACTATGTATTAGAGGAATTGTTTTTTCATTGGTATCCATCTTCACAACAACTCTAGGGATATATTAGAGTGATTTCATACATAAGTTTGAGTAAGCAAGAAAACATATTTAATGGATAATTCATTGATCTCAAGGTTAATCTTATTCCACTCTTTTTACTAATTGGTAATATAATGCTGAAAAATAGATGATTAGAAATTAAATTTTTTTAAAATATGTGAGGATACATCTATGGAATACACATAATATTGCTCATCAAGCACATAGAGTGTGTTTACCCCTCATTGATGTAAACACCCTCAGTATAAATTTTGGATTTATTCATGTTCATATAATACCTAAACCATGAATATAGTGTTTTCTTATTTAATCTCAATATAATTGTGTGTACCATAATCCCATTATCATATAGTAGAAAAAAGTCAACATAGTATTCTTTATATTATGATTCTTTATGTTATTTCAAAGTATGATACGAAAAATTTCTTTTGGAAAAATTACTTTAGACCAATAATATCAGGCTTTTGTTCAAGGTGAGTGGGAACTTCTACATTTGAAATATGAATCATATTCTCATCCAAAATATTTTTATAATAAAGATAGGGTGGTTCATTATAAATGAAATACTAAAATAATATGAAATTAATCAAGAGAATAAGAGCGCTAGATACAATTATTTTGTGATAATTTTCCTATGTTCAAATAAGGCCAGCCAAATAATTTCGTAGTGGATCATATTTTTCATGTATAATATTTTTATATTTTATTGATTTTATTCATGACCAGTTGCTAAGACACCATGGAATTCTGAGGACTAGTGTGTATAGAATAAATATTTTCAATATATTCCAAATATTTAATAGTACACGCACAATGTTTTCTTTAAGAGATGAATAACAATCAAAAAGGGATCAAAATCAAAAACATGAGGGAAAAATTGAGTTATGAATTTGGGGTCTATCCAACACAAGAAATAAAATTGGTTAGTGCATGTCATTTTTTGAAAATTAATCATAGGGGAAAACTAAATCAAATAATTAATTACTTTATTAATTTCGTTGATGCATAGACCTAACCTCTTCTCTAAATAAATGGTTATGAGTAATTTTTAAGTTCACCTAATAAATACTATTGATATAGAGGACCACTTGAGGAACATCGAGAGATATTTAATTGGAGAATGATGACCGAATGATAGAATTATTAATGGTGAAAGAAGGAAAAAGAGGATCTCACCAACAATTATAGCACAACACTATTATTCATTATTAATAAATCCAAATATAGGTAATATATTATTTTATTTGTTTACACCTTTTAAATTATTATGATGTGTATGAATCATTCAAAAATCACATTGGTCTATGGATCGTTCATTTATGGTATGAGATCTATGGCATGGATTTATTTTGAGAGATTTTATTTTTGATTAATATCAAAATTTTATTTTTTCACTCTTATAAAAAATGGATTAAATCAAGAACATCAATCACGGTTCATTTATCATGATTTTTCTTGTTATTTTCTCCCCTAATTCAACATTCACCATGAGGAGTATTCATTTTTGCTAAAGTCTGAGGTACACTAAAAATCAAAACATTTCACACTTTATTCTTGTTGAAACATTTCAAATTCATAGATTCTGGATCATCATGACATGATTGTGGTGCTACAATGGAGGCAACAATAGATCAAAAGACGAAAGAACATGATTTTAGTGCACTTCATTGTGAAATGGAGAATAAAATTCAATGGAACTTTACAAAAAAATTAATGGGATGGAACATGTTAATTAATGATTAAAAGAATCCTTAGTAATTAGATCATGAATCTTCAATTTGGTTTTCTCTGGAAAGAATTTCAGAGGAACTTCTAAGAATGTGGGATACATATATGACAATATAGAAAGTTCAACATGACAAAACATGTAACGTGAAGCAAAATACCATGTGGCGCCCTTTTAGATGTGTCTAGGGTTTTGGGGAAGTGATGAGTATTTCATGGTATGTGATCTTATCACATGGTGTGTGGTACCCTTGGTGAGTTCAGTATGAACCTAAGGGGTACACATGCATAGGATATAGTACAGGGTAATGGGCATGTTGTGTAATCCCATATAGACATGCCCTACAAAAATTCACACTGGCTAAGCTGTATACTGGTACATGGAAAGATGATCATGGGAGGCATCGTGTACGTCTACACAGATATTGAAAAAGGTTGTTTAACATGGGTAAGACATAGGGTTGAATGTACATGGCGTGTGACCCTACTCCACATCATGTACTTCTTAATATTGGTCTTGAAAACCATTCCACTATATATTGAACACGAATCATTAGGGTGTGTTCACCATTCCATTCCCTAAATGTTGGTATGGAATTTTCATCTACACATAGAACAAAAATCACTTTAGATGGAATTGTTTGATAAGGTTGTTGTAATCAATCCATGAGGCCTAGAGTGAGATCCCGTATTCATCTTCATTCCCTAGGTGGAGTTCATTGTATCTTCATGGCCAACACTATGTGGTATTAGATCCTCTACATAATGAGTTAATTAATATTGAGTTCTTGGTGTACCCCATTGCCTTGGGAGTGATCCTCATCTTTGAATTGTATCTCTTAGGACAATCACCATATACATCTTAAGGCGACAGACAATGGGCATTACCTTTTGGACATACATCATCAGTCTGTTCATTCTCAAGAGTGTGTTCTCTCGAATGAGTTTTATGTGGAATATTTTTTAGGCAAAATCCGTGGTAAATTCAATTTTTTTTTGGATTTACATTTGAAATTATGTGTCATTGTTGATTATATATGAATATTCTTGTTATATGTGATGTAGAGATATACCAGTGTAGTGATTATTTTTTTTCCTTGTTGTTTGATTTGTGTTTTTTGGGATTCCTTCTAGATATTATTATAATCATCCAAAGAAGGGATTTTCCCACATGTGTCATATCTTCTTCAGATGATCAACAATTTGATTGTGTTGTTGAAGGACTAGGGAAAGATAGTGGTAAGTGAGAAAGGACATACCAATGTGTGGTCCTACGATATCTTGATAGCAGTCACCGGTATTACGTTCAGGTTGAATATATTTTCATACTCATTATATCGGGCTTTTATTTGTCCATATTTACTATCTTATACGTCAAATCTCACTCTATTTGTCTTATTTTAGATATATCCATGGATTTTTTGTTCTTTTTTTACAATTTTTCATTTTTTTGACATGGTGATGGGTGCATGTGTAAAATTACATAGGCTAAGTCCATCCCATGTTAGTTTTGTACCTACTCAATGTTAGTCGATAGTTTTTTTTATTGTAAGAACTCCTAGGGAGTCTCAGAATGGGACCCGTTAGGATTGGTCAAGATAGAGTAATATCAATTTAGTAGATTATACCTTAAGATATGAGTATGTGAGATTGTTTTTTCACCACGATTATAATTGTTTCAGTTTCATATTTCAATCCACGTACTCGAGTTCATATTTGTAGGATTATTTATACATTCACCAGGACACTGATCAATATCTTTTTGACTTTATACTTGATAAAATTAGTTTTAGGGGAAACTGGTATGTGCGTCAAATAAGACTGTGTAGCAGTGTCCATGTTGTTCTAGAGTAAAATCCTCAGATATAGTCATTGATCATTGTTTATATTATTTATTTTAGGATTCCTCCTTGGTGTATGCCTACTAGGATTCATCATTATGATCATAAGTATGACCCCCTCCATGAAGATGTTTTTATATATGGAATAGTTGGAATGGGGCTACGTCTAGGTGGTTTTCCTTCTATACCATCACCAGTTGGTAAGAAGATGGTGCCCACTATACTAGTTGATGAGGTACATAGACTGAACACACATTACAAGATTCAGTGATAGAGACTCCTCGGGTTTTGAGGTGAACCCATCCCATAGGCGGGTGAGGACATGCCTGAGGTAGTGAACCATGTTTTCCATATGTTCGTGACACATGTAGATTAGATGGTGGCCTTTTTAGATAGCCTTCATCATGAATTAATATGATGATGTTGAAGTTTGGGGACCATGTATCATGATTAGGTGACTCTACCATTGTCTGAACTTGAGTTTATCTTTATAAAGGAGTTCTCTCTAGAAATACAAAAAGATGTATACATCATGGAGCCTCTAGAGACCAATTAGGGAAGTGTGAAAATAGATTAATATTCATCCAGTTTTACAAATCACTTCAAGTACTCGATAGATATGGCTCATTATTAGTTATACAGATATATAACCTTGATGATATGACTAATAAGATTAATATAATTTAGTGTTATATCTCTATGAATTTTTATGAATTTTTGGGATCTAGAGAAAGAATTGGTGGTTGATAGTTTCTTGGAGGATAACACACAACATGTGGTTTTCGATTGTGTACATGTAATAGAAGAGACCTCAGTAGTGGGGATCTAACTTCATTATTAGGAAGTTGGACATGTCATATTTTTCATGATGAATTTCCATGATAGAGGTTATACGATTCGAGGATCATAGGATGGGACCAATAACCATTTGGAGAGGATGTTCAACTCATGTGATGGTATGAGACATCTAGCTCGAGGGTTTTTGACCAACCCTATGGATGACAGATAAACCTTGGATGGGCCACCACAAAATATAAAATGGTAGTAATAGAAAGTTCCACATGGTGGAGAATGTGATAGAAGAGTTGGGAGAATATCCGGAGGGTGTATATGATATTACATGTTACCACAACCTCCAACATCTAGTCCATGTTATGATAGGGGAGAGGTAAAATTGTAGTTTGTCATGTGATATAACCTAGAGTCTCTAAGAATCATTCAATGTATGATATTATTATTTTATAAATTTGTTAAAGTATTAATAGGCATAGTTTATAGCAATTCCTTCCATAATTACTATCTTGTTTGAGACATAATGATCCCTCTTGATCACATGGATCAAACCTTATACTTGAAGAGTCCTACTGTATATGACATAGAGATCACATATTTGTGCTGATTGTGTGACGAGTAACTTTTAGGTGAGAGTTTCATTTGATATATCATAGAATCAATGATGATTTCTAATGATATTATCTTAGATATGGATTGGTTATCAACATTTCATTCCTATATTAGATGTTTTAGGTGGAAGATGTGGTCTATCCATTGTGACAGAACACATATTTCCTTTGTTGGTGAAATGAAAATTGAGAAATTAATGATGTGATCATGCATAAGATGGTGCATCCATTAATAATCAATTGTCCATTATTATCCTTATTGTAGTGTATTTTATGAGTTACCTATTTTATATAGTTGTGGTTGAGTAAGAGGACTTCTTCCCTGAGGATTTTCCAGAATATACTTCAAAATATCAGATAGTCCCATAGAGCTTCGCGATATGAGGTTGAAGATGGATTATGTATAGAGGTATGGATTTTTAGACAGAATGTTTAACCCTTGGTATCCCCATTTTTGTTCACCAAGAAGGTATGCGAGATGTTGAGGTTATGTATGGATAGATGGAACATGAACCGAGAGACTGTGAAGAACTAGTATCCACTAAATAGAATTAATGAACTCTTTGATCATTTGACATGGGCATGATGGATCTCGAAGACTGACCTCTTGATAGAATATCATCAGTTGAAATTACGGGATGAGGATATAACAATTATTGAGTTCATATGTCTCTAAGTTCAATGTGAGTACTTGTTGATTCACATTGGTGTGATGAAAACCCCATCTATGTTCTTGGGACTCATGAAATAGATCTTTTATCCTTTATTATACTGGTGATTGATGGTATTCATCAAAGATATCCTTTTGTACTCAGATTCCAAGGAGGAGAATGCAAGATACATGAGAATGGTTATGGGTGTAATAAAAGAGAACCACCTTTATAGAATGATCGTGAAGATCAAGTCATGGATTATGGAGGTGAAATTTTTGAGGATCATTATCTTTGAAGATGGAGTGGTAGTGGACCATAAAATGGTCGAGTTTATGTTAAATTGGGAGCTTCCCAAGAGCATGATGGGGGTGAGAATTTTGCTTGGATTGATGGGATATTACTAGATATTCATACCTGACTTGTCCAGGATAGCAGCTATCATGATTGATTTGACTTGAAAGGGGTGGCCATTTGTGTGGACAGACAAGTTCCAGAAGTCCTTTTAGTCGTTAAGGTAAAAATTGATGAGTGCTTCCATAATGAGATTGTTGGAGTTGTTTGTTGATTATGTAGTGTATTTTGATGTATTTGTAACTGAGCATGGTTGTGTTCTCATGTAGTGGTGTGCAGTGATTGTCTGCAGTTCATGTCAGTTGAGGCCACATGACCATTACTATATGATCCATGATATTGAGTTAGTAAAGGATGTATTTTCACTAAATATGTGGTGAAACTACCTTATGGGAAAGTAGTGTGTCAATTTTTTTGATCAAAAGATTCTTGATTATGTCTTCTCTCAGAAGGAAAATATCTTGAGACAATGAAGATATATATAGTTACTCTAGGTTTTTAAAATTGATATTGATTATACTCATTTTTAGAGAAACATAGTTTTAGATTCTATTATTAATATATCATTTCCATATTTGCTGAGTGAAGAGTCAAAGTGGTTGGCCCCATTATAGAAATCATTTGTGGATAGGTATGGAGCATCTTACCTCCATTTTATGGTTGTAACCCCTCCACTTTTACATCATTTTTGGGATGAACAACTTGGGGTCCCAGAGTTTGACACCCTAAGTAATAATATATCCACTGTACGTGTTCCTTGTGGATCATATATTTATGGGGAACATCTCAGTTTTTTCATAGCACACACAATGGTAGAAATTATATTTTTTGAGGATGTTATAAGGGATTTTTATACATCTCTTTGGTGGTATATCCAGGTGTAAAAAAATTTTACCTGCACATCTAATGTCAGTTTTGGTGGTTAGGGAAGAATAAAGGATCAATAGAGTTGTTATCTTAATTCTTTAATTTTCCGAAAACGGAAGCCTAACAACAACATATAGTGGTAATTTCTCAACCCATTGAGTTGACAGAGTGAAACATTGATAGAATATCCATGAAATTTGTTATAGGATTACCACATACGTCCAAGGGACATGATTCCATCATGGTGAACATAGACCCAAACACAAAGTAATAAAACTTCATAGATATTAAAGAGGAGAGTTAGGTAGATATATTAGGTACCTATACATATATGATATATCCCATCTCTAGGGAGATCTATAAAAAATCATTTTTACTATGATTCGAAATCAACATACTGGTTGTGCAAGGGATTTAAAATTTTATTTGGGACTAAGTTACTCATGAGCACAACTTTTCACCCCGAGACTAATGACCATAAATAGTAGACCTTTATGTATTGGTGGACATGTTGATATCCTTCATGTTGGGAATTGGACAATGTAGGGTGTATCACCTACCATTATAAGAGTTTTCATAAAAAAATAGTTTTGATTAAATCACCAAAATGGCACCATTTGAGGCTTTTTATCCATGACCCTCTAGGTTACCTCTTTTATGGATTGACCCTGGAGAGTTAGTAAACATTGGTCTCTTATTGGTGTGAGAAACATTCAAAAATATGCATATCATATTAGAGAAGAGGAAGACTACACAATTCCATCATAATTAATATGCGGACCCACGCTGGAGCCCATTGGGGCTCGAAGAGGAAGACTATGTGATCCTATGTGTTTCAACTATAAATATATTATAGAGATTTTCTAAATGAAGAAATATGTCTCCATGATTCATTATACCATTCCATATAGTGCATAACGTTTCTGAGGTGTCATACCACATTTCTCTACTTCCATAATTAGATTTGGTGCACGATGTCTTCCATTTTTCACATTTGACAAGGTACGTGAATGACCTATTTCATATATTCAAATGTGTGTAGATGGACATCAATGATGAATCTATAATTATGGAGTACACAATTGGGATTGAGGATCAGCCGTAGAGGACCCTTCAGTGGAAAGATATTCATTTGGTTCACTTCTCATGTCAATATAAGATTCTTCCAGACAGAACACAGGAGTGGGGTCCCAAATTCATTCTCAGTTCCCACATCACTGTGTGAAGCCCTTGTTTTTTCTTTTTCGGATGTAAAAAACATAAGGTAGGGAGAATGTAGATTCATTGATATTCAATGAATTATTTTCTCTTACTGTAAGAGATATTTTAGAGACAAAGTGATGAGATAAAGTGCGATTCTAAAGCCCACTATACCTGTAATAAATTTTTGAAATATATTTAACATATTTAATAGACCATAAGTGTTTTTTCCCTAAAAATTGGAATGAAATCTAAACGAGGGACCAAATATGAAATTGTAGAGCACTGTTGAGTTTTAAAAAAAAGTTGTACCCATGGTACGACATAACCATGGTCATCATAGGGTGTGATTATAATTTGTTCATGTTCATAAAATGAATATAATAATTAATTAAATTATTTTATTATATTTATTTGATGTATGAACCTATTTTTATCTATAAATAAATGGTTATGAGGATATACTAGGTTTTATCGCTAAGACATAGGGATAGATAGTACTATTTTAGAACCATAAAGAGAGACTTTGTTTTCCACGGATGACCGGATCAGAGATCCATAACCAACATAAGATAGAATCAGAGGATATCTCCAATGATTATAGAATATATCCATTCATGATTAAAAATTAATACAAATTGATGTAGTACATTTTTTTATTTTGATTCTTTCCCCATTATTAATTTCTAGGATTAACACTACGTAATTAACAAACAGATTAATCCTAGGATCAGTCATTTGTAGGGTTGGATCTATTATGGGGATTTATTTTGGGAGAATCACATTTTGATTAATTAACATATCATTGAACATCATTCAAATGGAAATGAATCATGGTCGATACGAACATAAAATGAGATTCAATCCTCAAGAATATTCATTTGGTTTTATCCTCTGGTTATTTTTTTTATCATCGGTATTATTCTTTTATATAGTTGTTCAATGTGTACTGAATATTCAGATGTTCTAAAAAAACTCATATATAAATGAATCAATATCATAGATCCAGGATCAGCACAACAAGATATTGGTGTGACAATAAGGATGGAATTGGATCAGATGACATATGTACCAAGTTTTCGTGTTCGAATTATAATGAAGAAAACTGTTCGAAGGAAATTTCTAAATAAAAAATCTTTCTGATCATGTTTATCGATGATGGGAAGACTCATTGGGACATAGATAATAATTGTACATTTATCTGTTTTATAGATTGAAGATGAACTACAGAGGACATGGGATCCAAATCTGATAATCTATAATATTCCACAGTACATGATGTGTAACAAGGAGCCCCAAGTCGTGTGGTCCCATCTCAGTGTTGCCTATGGTTTTTGTGATGAGATATGTATCACACTTGTTGTGAACTTTTCACATGGAATTTGGTCACCTGGGTGAGCTTGGCATGCACCTTAGAGGGTATATAGACATGGTTGGAGTACACGATAATGGAATTGTTGTGTACTCCCACATGGACGCAACCTGTAGAAATATACATAGGATAAGATGTGTACTAGTACATGAGAATATGTATAGAGGATTAATCATGCCGTGTACTTTCATACAGGTAGAGACATTTGAAATTTTTCATAGGTGGTACACTAAGTCAAAGGGATATGGTTTGTGACCATAAAAATTATTCTATACTCTGTTAAATTTTTCTTGAAACATATTTGCTATGTATATTAGACAAGTCTCCTTAGATTTTTCCCCTTATAAATTCTATTTGGGTCAGTATTTAATCACCTCCTACACATATGATTGTGACACTTTCTGCATGACTTCTTCAATGGAGTTTTTGAATCCTTCCATGAGGCCCAATGTGAGATCGTCTATTAATCTTCCTTACTTGTTTGTATTTCATGGTATTATGTTGACCAACACTATGTTGGCACCAATACTCTAGTTTGTAGATTATTCCTGACTGAGTTGATGAAATACTCCATATACTTTGGAGTGACCCTCCACTATGTATTATATCTCTTTGAACTATCTGGGTAAACTTTTAATAACGAGACTTGAAGACCATTACCTTTCAAATAGACAACATTGGTGCTTTAAGGCCCAAAATTTTGTTCTCCGAATAAAGATCAAATTGGAACCATCAAGCTAGAATCCTCAACTGGTGTTATGAATTTTAATTTAATAACGAGACATTTTTTCTTTGTTGATTATATATGGGTATTCTGGTTATATGTTCTATAGAATTATACTTGCGTAGATTGGACGATTGTTCCTTGTTTTATGCTTAGTAGTTTTAGTGATTCTTAATGGGTAATGTTATAATCACACCTGCATGAACTTTTCCCACAAATGTGGTGTCATGGAAAAATGATTGACCTTTGGAAAGTGTCCTAGAAGGACCATGACCATAGGGTTTATAGTGAGGCTAGGCAGACCATGGCGTGTTCTTAAGGTATCATGACAATAGTCCCCATTATTACTTTTAGGATGTATTTTTTTAGACTCATTGTAGAGGGGTGGTATATTCCCATGTTTACCTTACCTTACATGATGTTGTCCTCTGGTTTTTAGATTTTATATGTACTCATTCATCATTGCTCTGTTATTTTTAGATTTCAACATTTCTTTCCATGGAGATGTGCACAAGTATGCATGTACTTTGGCTAAGGCCTCCAATGCCATTAGTAGTCCCACATGGTACTAGCCATCACCCCCTATCATATTGAAGGTGGGATTGTAGATTCATTTAATCATACCCATTGGGATGGGTTGTAAAAAATTAATCAAATAAAATCAACTAAATTGGGAAATTATCCTTAGTACTTCACTCATATCCCCTTCCAGAGTTTATCACCTAGGGTGGGACCTCATGTGGATCATCAAAAAACCCCTACACCTAACACAAATTCACTAATATAATGGTCTAAACCAAAGGTGAGTTAATACCTTGATCTAGTGAGGATGATTAAGGTGTTCATAAGTTGAGTTACCCTCTAATTTAAGTAATGGAACAGACAAAAGAAATGGGTGATAAGGGGATAATTTTATTTTTAATCACATATAATAGATTTTTTCATAATATAAACATGAAATGTTTTCACAGATCACATGAACATAATATTAATATGATCAAAACATGTATTATGTTTCGAATCATGATCCTTTAAAATATTTATTCATTCATATTATGCTTTTTCACGGATATTAAAGCTTATATATTCCACTATGATCTAATTTTAAGGTGTAGGAGAGACATGTAATCTTTCTCATTACAAGAAAAGGGTGAAGATATTTAATTAAGAATACATCAAACACCTGAATAGAAATTAATATGTAAAGGATGTGCAGTCCTCCCCCAAAAAAACTAAATTTATCTCTTATTAACCATATGAACACAACTTTCATGACCAGGAAATTCACACTGGTTTCACCCAGGTGAGTCACTAGAGTTTTATTCAACCTTTTTATTAGTTCAAGGATTCCCCTGTCACATCACCCTAGAATAACCTAAGTGTACCCCTAATGACATATACCTTGAATTATTTTGTAGAATCCCATATCACTTTTCCCTAGAGTCACCGAGTAAAATATCTTATCATAGAACCCTATCATCATTTGGGTGAATCCACCATCTCTTCCACATAGCATCACTTGGATTATTTCATCTCACTCAAACAAGAATTAATTGGGAACAATATTCTTATAACCCTTTATAATGGAATACAATTTTTACATCACAAACCAAATCATCATGAACCACTGTAATTTATGGAAGGTAATTCCTTTATCCAATTTCTCAATTTAAACCTTTAATTATCAAGTCCTTCTCTAAAGTCACTAAATTTATCGAATCACGGTACAAACAGTAGTTTCATCCTCTTTCAATCATACATTCACTTAAAATGGAGTTTCTAATCTATCTCCCATAGTAGATAGGGTCACTAGGGGTTTTCAATCCTAAATTACCCTAGAAATGGTGGTCCTAATCATAAGGAATCTAATGAGAATTACCAAAAGATTTCCATCAAACCTTGTCTAATCTAAAATTTAGTTCAATAATTTTGTGTTCCAAGTGGATACATCTGTCCATCTAAGGAGAGAGGTATCCATCGCTATCATAATCCCTACATCGACCCTTCTAGTCCCGTATTAAGAAGACGACCCTCTATAAGCTACCTGAAATCTATTGATTTAGTTTTTTCTACTATAAATTATCTATTATATATCATATGTGTATGTTTTTATGGTGTAGCTATTAATAGTCTCCATACCATATCCTTCACTCCTACTCTCGTGATTATAAATGGGAATGATAATGAATAATTCCACAAAACATGTACTGGTTGCTTTCCATTAAGCTTTCAAGAACCAAATCCATGACATATGACATAAATCATGGAAATATCATTACCCCTTAACATAAAGCATCATGGTTTTACCCATTAACATGACATCAAATTGTTCATATCTAAGTACATGGGAATCGATTCCTATCAAATAGGATATGTAAGATATTCCCCAAGGGTTTAATTTTCATGGGGCCATATTCATCAAATGATTATTTATATCCTTCCCTTTCCTATATATATTCCCACTAGTTTTTATGCCCCATTCATTGGTCTAATATTCTATATAGACCATCCATGGATCATGACATATTCCCATCATGTCATACCCCCATACGGATGGCCACATTCAATATGGGTGAAACAATTTCCATCCTAATCTGGGCCATATTCTTAATGGGATTATAGATACCCTAGTAGGGATCTATTCCAAGTTAATCCGACATATCCTCACAAATTTCCACTCATGCATAAATCATACACCAACCATTACTAAGAATGTTTTGTTAAGTTTTCCTTACGATACAATGTTAAAAATATATTGATAAGTCCTTATCACAAAAAATTAAAAGGTATGATGTTACCTATTCTATGGAACTGAAAAATGTTGGTTTAGATTTCTTTTTTAGGGATACATATGAAGTCTCGTTTATGATCTGGATTATAGAACTACAATCATCAACCTTCTTCAAGGATAAATATGAAATCCTTAAATTATTAATGTGTGGATTTTAATATATTGACCTATAAATAAGAACTGTTATTTAATATTATGAGAGTGAAGTAGAACTACTAATAAATATAGATGGTTTCATTGATTGATAACAAATTATATATTTAGATTCCAAATTTACAGGATACCTCTGATGTAAACAAATTATAATATTTAATTTCTATCTTGTGGTTACGATTACCATACTAGGATTTGAGAAGGATTTAAAAACATGACATAAATCAATAATAGAGTCTCACATTAGGAAATAATTCTCCATTGCACAGTGTGATAATCCCTACCTCCCACTATCTCAACAGATGTGAGATATTGAGAATAATTATTGAGAAACCCCAGTGAACTCCTTTTTTAATGTATATCTTTATTAACACACCTTTTAAAAAAATCATCAGACACTAGGTGTTTCTGGTTCCAAGGTTAAACTCCACTGGAATGTGTCTGAAGTAAGAATAGTGATCCAATGTGGAGATTGTGCATCCACATGTATTACTTCACAATCAAGAATCAGACTACTGTGTTCCAGTTTGGAACAACTATATCAAATCATAGTGTGAAACATATATGTTTTGGTTACAATACATTCAATAATAAAAATTAAATTTTTTTCATGAACATCATCTTTTTTCTATAAATTTACATAAAAATTGAAATTATTATATAAAAATATAAGTTATTTTGAGAAAATTATAAAATTGATTTCAATTTTCTATGTATATTTTATCGACCCATGAACATAACATTCTATTATTATACTGATGTTTTCATAGGATATCACTATGCCTAATTAACTTTGATAATAACAAAAAACCAAAATCTAATGTCAAACAATAATGTAAATGATAAATTTAAATTAAAATAAAATAAACAAATAATATCATACTATCCATAACTAATATTATATAACATTTTTATTATTTATATTCTTTGTAAATATATATATATACAGTACTTAATAATAAACTGTAATTTTAATATTTTAGTTATAATAAATGAAAGAAATTTCTCACATTTGCTTAAATATTTTTATTTATATAATATATGGGATTAGATCAATCATTGGAATGTTTGATAAAATTAAATTTTTAGACTTTCATAATTAATTGTATTATAAGGTATATAAATAATTTTATTTTAATTAATTGGACATAATATTTTTTAAATTTTTTCCCGAATTAATTTGATAAATATTTTATTTGGGAATCTAAGCCGAATTGTTCGTTTGGTTGTAGGAATTGGGCCATGAATTCAATATTGGGGTGGACTCAACGGATTGGGCATCAGTTATGTTTTGGGAATATAACTTCAACATATTTTCTTAGATTGGGTCCAAATATGTAGAGGGTATCTAGAACAACATATTTTACAAATAATCCTTCTGTAAGGATAATTTTTCCACAAATTTTGAAGGAAAACTAGGTGGTAAACCATGGAATATAATATTTGTCATAATATCCCCATTAACACTTGAAACGACTTGAAACCTAACCTTCTATCCACTCAATAATATTTTTTATCATTTGGAGGAGTTAGGACATGAATTGGGAGATTTAATGAAATGGATAATTGATTTCACTTCATTTCTCCATTCAATTCAATAAGGAGATCTCATGAAGTTAAGGTCCCTTCATGGAAGTCATCATCTTCTTCTTCACATTGTAATATTGTTGTTATTTTAATAAACCATTAGTTTCTCCTCCACTCCTACCGTTTCTTTAAATTTTATTATTCTCTTAATATTATTATTTGGGACAGAATTCAATAGTTAAACAGGATTGGGTAATACCCTTACTGAACCATTGTGAATAATAAATGATTCAATGATTACTAGACCACTAATGGAAGAGTATTTATTTTTAGTAATCGTTTTACATCATACCATATTCATTAATTTATTTTAAATCAATTTTATAATAAAATTCAGTTAAATTTATATATTAATATTGTTTTTAGTTTAATTGAATCTAATTGAGAAATTGAACGATTCATGCAAAAACACAAAAGGTCGAGTAACATCCAAATTTTGAGAATGCAACCTTAACCGATGTAATAAAAGAAAATGGGATAAACTTGTAGAGTTCAAATATTATTACTAAACCCAATTATTCTTCATTTTCCAAAATATATATTTTCCGTAATTTACCATTGACCAAAATCATGACATATAATTGTAATCAAAGTAAGGTGCTCCGACTTCATTTTCTGAAGTTATCCCCATGATTAATTCATTTCATCTTTGGGATTACGTTAATTCCCATAGGTTTAAAGGGTTAAAAAGTTAGGGGATCATAATTATGTTGATATTAATTTAAATTTTAATTATTAATAAGTATATGAATATGTATAGTTATATCGAATACGAATTTTAAAATATTTTCTAAAAAACAACATCTCGTTGTGTTTTATTAATAAAATTTCGATTTCAAAAACAAAAAAACATACAGTCTTCTTCTATCATAATGTTTTGTATTATTTTATAACCACTAAACCCCCCCCCCAATCATTTAATTATTTATACACTATTTTGTGGTACTTTAAAAAACCTATAATATGTTGTTTTATGTTACTTCCTTCTTTGAGAGACAACCTTTGTCAGCCACTCTGGTGAACTAAAATAACTGAAACTGATTATTATTTGATACTGCCCACGAATATACCTATCAAATTGGCATCATTTCCAAGGATTCAAGTACACTATCCATCCAATTAGAGGTATTTTATTAAACCTTTTATTTTTCTTTTTTTGTATCCACTTTCTTTTTTATTTACCCTTTCTCAGGGTTTTTCATTTTTTCTCTCTTATTGTATTTTTATCGGACCAACTCAAACATATTTTCATTTTATTAGGGTTAAATTTTTCTCTTTCCATTTATATTTGTTTTATGAACTGAACTAATCCCAAGGATCTCATAAATCATGACCTTGAGATTGAACGTATCCTCTGTGCTCGAATTAGATAGTCTGAGTCTATGGTAAATTTCAACATTCATCTAGTAGTATATTTTCTCTATTATGGTAGTACTAAAATAGAAAATATTTCTTAATTATAAATTAAATAACAACCAATTGATGAAAACAATAATATATAACTTTATAGAAATATTCAATAATTTTCTTCAGCATATATTAATTCTCAACCAAATTATATTTCATACCCAAATTTCGAATCAGTCATAGAACTAAAATCTGGGTTAATTCACATACTTCCCAAATTTCATGGCCTCTTTGGTGAGGATCCCAATATAAACATAAAATAATTTAATGTTTTTTCTCAAAATTATAACTAATAAATTTATCTACAGATCAAATCAAACAAATAGAATTCTCATTTTTACTTAATGGTGCAGTAAATGATTAGATGTATTATTTACTACCGGATTATGTATCATGTTTGAACAATTTGAAACAACTTTTTATGAATAGATATTTCCCATCATCGAGGACCACTTCCATTTTAAAAGAGATGTTAGGGATCACTAATGCCTTAGGGGTGTCAATTTGTGAGTACTTGTAGCAATTCAAAAAGTTGTGTGATAGCTTCCCACATCACCAAATCACTATGAAACTACTCATCCAATACTTCTATAAAGTCTCACACCATTGTATAGAAGTATGGTGAATGTCGCAACTAGAGGGGAATTAGTAGGAATTAGTCTTACAGATGCACATGTGTTGAACAACATGATGGCACAAAACTCACAATAATTTGAGGATCTTGGTACACCACATATTAGAAGAGTACATCAGGTGTGTATTTACACTATGGAAAATAATTTTATTGATACTATGTTAGAGGAATTGGAGACTATGTTGAGGAATATTTCATTTGCTCAAAGAACATCCCTACCCACTCTTATGAGGCCAGGTGTAATTTTCACTGAAACAAACCACCCAACTGATTGTTTCCCCCAATTACTAGTGTCTGATGATTGTGAGGATGTATTTCATAGGGGAACATATCAGCAGTAACAATAAACACGTCCTCAAAATAATTATGATATTTTTTATCAAACATACTACCGAAGGTGGAGGGATCAATCATACATGTGGTATGGCTCTGAAAAATAAAAAATACTCCCCCTTTGAACAAAAACATCCATTAAACTCCTCCATACCAACAGGGTTTCTAAAAACCCCAGAAGATATTTTAAGCCCAAGAATAAACAAGCCAACCACAAAAATAATCCCCCACCCAAGGTATATTCAAACTTGGATGAACATTTGAAACAATTTTTTCATAACCAAAAAAATGAGATGAAGAGTCATGGTTCGTATTTGAGAGAGTTGAAAAATAAAATGATCCAAATTGCCACTTCCATTCATGAACTCATTGGAAATATTTCCAAGAATCTACCTTCACAAACTAATCCAAATACCAAGGTAAATGTTAGTTCCATCACTATGAGAAGTGGGAAAAAAATAACTAATATATCAACACATATCGTTCCATTGGGATTCACCTCAACTCTTGAGAAGCCCCACTTAAGGAACACTAATTAGAAACCCAAGGAGATAGAAAAAGGTAAGAAAAATATTGATGATGTTCATCATAAGCCCCTTAAATTTCAAAAACTAGTTTTACAAACCAATATGATGGATTAAGAGGCAGTGAAAAACATGTTCTGGATATATTCGTGTGTGTTGAGTTCAACATACCTCTACTTTAAGCAATAAAAAAAATCCCATGTTATGTGAAATTTTTAAAACAAATTTGTACCAATTGAACAGGGATTAAGGGAAATGGAAGGATTAATCTTGGAAGGTATAATTCATCACTAAATACACCATCTCTAGAAATTCCAATAATGTGAAAGGATCCTAGGAAATTAACCAAACCATGAATTATATGGTAGTTACAATTTTTTTGAAGCTTTATGTGATTTAGGTGATTTATTAAATGTGACTCATCACTCGGTATTCTATGAATTACTTTTTGGTGAGTTGAAGCAGATTATAGTAGTGGTTTATTTAAAGAATAGAGTTACGGAATACCCAACATGATTCGTTGAGGATTTACTTATTTGGGTAAGAGACATGATATCTCCAATATATTTATATATTCTTAACATGAAGGATTATTAGGTAAATTATCCTTATCCATTTATCATAGGTAGGTCCCTCCTCAAAACAACAGAAACAGTACTTACTTTCCATGAGTGAACATTTTCCCAAGGAGTTTAGAGATGAACTTGTTATTTTTAATGTTATGGACTCCATGAAGTACCCATCATATGACCATTCTTTTTTTTATCTCACATTTTTAACCACAAAATAAAATCCCAATGGAATTTTATTGTCTTGTACTTATAAAGATTATGAGTGTCTATTATAGATTTATTTCTATCAACACTTATACAAATATACTTAATGAATAAACCTATACTAAATTTGATTTTGAAATGGATTCATATTTTGATATTGATCTTGTGAACACTTATTATGAAATTGGTTTTGACTATTCTGATGAGATAGATTATCAATTATCTAATTTTAATAATCTATATTCCAATATTAATTTTCATTATACACATATTTCAGTTCCTTCAATTTCTCCATTGATACATCATGCCATACAGTAGAACTCAATCCATTACCACTAAATCTACAATACTCATACTTGTTGAGTGGTGATATATTACCTATTATAACTTCTAACAATGTATTTTTTAAACATGAGGAAAATAATTTGATTATTGTTAGGAAGAACATTTGGGAAATTGGGTTAACCTTGGCTAAAATATCAGTTATTAGCCCCTCTATTTTCAGGAATTGGATTGATTTTGAGGATGGGGCTAAACCAGTGAAGAAACCACAAAGTATACTAAATCCATCTCTTTTAGAAGATGTAAAAATAGAATTTAAAAATTTTCTTGAGGTAGGTATAATTTATCCCATTTCAGATTCAAAATGGGTAAATCCTATTCATGTTGTGCATATTAAAATAGATTTTACTATTGATAAAAATGATAAAGTGGAGTTAGTTACAGTATAGATGCAAAATGGTTGGAATGTGTATTGATTATTGGAAACTAAACTAGTCCACTCGCATGGACTATTTTCTCCTCCCATTTATTGATCAATTTCTTGAAAGACTAATTGAAAAAGAAATTATTTCTTATAAGGATTTTATGGATATTTTCATCTTCTTATTTCTCTGTAAGATCAATAGAAGACAACATTCACTTGCCCATTCAGAACATTTTCCAACCATAGGATGCCTTTTAAACATTACAATTCCACAGGTACCTACCAGAGATACATGGTGAGTTGTATTTCATATTTCACTGAGACGACATGGAGGTATTAATGTGTGACTTTATATTGTATGGATGTATACTTGATGAATATATGTTTTGTTTAGGAATGGTTTTAAATCATTTTATTGAGATTAATTGGGTCTTATAATTTTAAAAGTTTCATTTCATGGCAGAGTATGGGATTTTCTAAGGTCACATAGTGTCAGAAAATGGGATAGAGTTAGATAGATCTAAGGTAGATATTATTTAATCCTTAACCTATCTTCCATGTGAGAGTTATTTTAGATCCTTAATATGGAATATAGGATTTTATTAGTGATTCATCAATTATTTTAGTAAGATTCCTCTTCTTATGTCACAATTACTTATCAAGGATTATGATTTTGTGTTTGATGATTATTGCAGGACTTCCATTGATAAGATAAAACAGTGTCAGACCACTCTTCTGATCATTCAACCCCTATGGTGGGACATTCCTATTTAGTTGATGTTTGATGCTTTGAACATTGTAGTTGGAGCAGTCTTATCATAGAGGTCGAAGGTGTGTTCATAGGTGATTGCCTATTCTTAGAGGATGTTAGATTCACCCCAATCAAACAAAATAATCAATTTCGTGGAGTTTGATTCCCTCATATTTTCATGATATAAATTCCATTAAGATGGATTAGGTTCTAAAGTTATTGTTTTTTCTTAACATGTATCTCTAAGGTACCTCTTGAAGAAGCCCGACGCAAATTCGATACTTATTCGATGGATGCTGCTTCTTTAACCATTTGATATCAAGATATAGGATAATAACTATTCATAAAAAATGATGGTGGACAACATTATTGGGATTAATCAAACATTATAGTATGACACATCAGACCACGTACCACATTGGGACACTCTCCCAAATGATCTTCTTTATTCCATCTTATGTATTCATCCTTGGAATGAAGAGTTATATAAATACCTTGTTTCCTAGAAAATCCATTCACGATTAAGGAAACAACAAGTCTAAAAATTAATGAGTGAGTCTAGATTGTATGTTTGGGATGATCCATACCTATAGAGCATGATTATTGAAAATGTTTTTAGGATGCGTGTTCATGATCATGAGTTGGAGTTTGTTATATATTTTTCTCACACACATTCTTTTGGTGACCCTTTCAACCCCAACAGAAATATACTTCTGTCTTACACATTGTATTATATTGGAGTAGCTTTTTCCATGATTCTCATGTGTTTTTAAAGTCACTATCATGTTCCCAAATCACTGGGAACATTTCTAGGATACCAGAGATGCCCCAATGACCCATATTATTCCGTGATATTTCTTATGTATGGGGTATCTTTTTTCTAGGCCATTTTCCAAGTTCATTTGGTTTTTTGTATATAATGGTTTCTATATTATATTTGAGTAAATGTCTAGAGTCCAAGGCCACTACGATTGATGAATCTAATGTTTTAGTCAACTTTCTCAAGGAACAATTTTTTTTCTTGTTTGGAGTTCCAAAGGCAATCACCAGTTATTAGGGAACACACAACTATAAACAGAAATCATCTTCCCTCCTTTAGAAGTTTGGGTGAAATAGAAAATGGAAAAACCATTCCACCCTCAATCAAATAGACAGGATGAGGATTCAAATTATAAGTTGAATAAAATTTTACAAAAAATTGTGCATCAGAATAGGAAGGAATAGAGAAAGTTCTTGGATGATGTACTTTTGGCTTATAGGGCAGCACACAAGACAACCAGCGGTTTGTCCCCATTTTGGATTGTTTTTTGGGAAATCCTATATTCTCCCTGTGGAATTAGGGAATTAGAAATATTGGGGAATAAAAAAATGTATCATGTATTTAGCCCAAGATGGAATCCAATGGATGCTACAAATTTATGAGCATCATGAGATTCGATTATCATAATATGAGAATTCAATGATCTATAAGGTAAGTTCAAAATAATCTCATGATATAATGATCCAATAAAAGAAGTTTCCTTTTAGAGGGAAATTCACAATCTACTGTTCAAGACTGAATCTAATTCCTGGTAAGTTGTGTTTTAGATGGTTAGGTTATTATATTATATCTATTTTTTTCATTATGGTGTAGTGGATATCACACTAGAGAACACTATAAGTATCTTAAAAATCAATTGGATATTATTAAAGAAATACATTGGTAAAATTTCTACTAATGTAGTTTATTTCATCATACTGAATGACCCCATCGTTAATTTAAAATTTTATGCTTTTCCAAACCCTTTAACTTTTATATTACTTATCCTATTTAAAATTATACATTTCATGTTCATATATCATCCCACGGATCACAATGAGTACAATAAAATATTGTATGTGTGGTGGAGTGGACAAAATTTTGGGGTAGATATATAGGATTTTCATTTGTGTGTTTTGTGGGTATTTTATATAATGTTTTTGGATAAAATTTAAAAAAATGAAAATAAAAAAAATTAAACAAACCAAAACAAAAACATATTTAATATAACGTCTTCATGTGGAACATATTAAAATTTATATAAAAAAATTCATTGGTAGAATGATAATAATGATTAATATATCATCATTAATGGTTAATTTTAATAGAAATTGAAATCTTCGATAATTTTATTGTTTGTTTCAATATAAATCCTTTAAAATTTTTAAATTATTATCTCTGATATTTGTTTACTGTAAATTATGCCATTAATTTCTCCACAGAAATTTTCACTGAACCATGACTTGAGAAATATTTCATACTCGATTGAAGGTGTAGTCAAGTTTGGTTAAAATATTCATGGCTTGGTCCATACATTTGTTTCTCTCCTGATTGGTTTTGTTACTATTATGAATTTGGCTATTCAAGTATACCTGTTATCTTGCAGTTATATTCCCAAAAAAAGAAAAAAAATTAAAAATATGGGTTGTGTCTTGGGGAGGAAAAAACCACTCTTAATCAACCTTTGATATTTTTATAACATTTAAAATAAGTGTCATGAAGCGATCAAACATGATTTGAAATATTATTTTGAGATTTATCCAAAGGGAAAATTTAAAAAACAAAAAAAATGAGGGGAGTGATGAAATTTACAACATATGGGGATATCTTGGTGAGGAGCATAAGGTCTCAGATTCAAGAATGATTAAGTTAGTAGGTCTTGAAATATGATTTCAAGAGAATATATAATAGATTAGATAAATTAATCCAGGAAAGAAGGAATATTTTACATGATCTGTATATACTTAATAATAGATGGAGGGATGATTTTGAAATGGTTTGCAGACACACGCATGAGGAATTATTGGGATGGTGGACCCATTAATTTTCCCCTATTATTAGTGTTATAAATATCACTAGATTTTGTTTTGAATTATTTAATGTAACCCTGAATTTAAAATATATTGATATTGACCCTTTATATGATTCTAACATTTCATATATTTCAATTGTGGATTGAGAAATTTTAACATGCTTATATTGTAACAATTTTTTTGAATACATGATATGATGTTTTTTTCGAGCAGTGAAAAAGTGTAAGTTTGGGAGAGATGATAAAACATGGTTTTTACTAATATTATATGGATAATAATTGACAAAATTTCCTCACAGTTTTGTAAATAGGTTTATTTATAAAATATTTGGGATTAGACCATTCATTAAAATAAATTATTAAAATTCCAATTTTACCCTTTTAAAATTCACTATAGTATTTTGAACATAAATAATTTGATTTGAATTATTTTAACATAAAATATATAAAATGTATTTAGGAAATAATTGTATACAAGTTTTATTAAATAAATTTTAGCAAGATTGTGCAATTGGTTTGTTGAAAATTGGTCACTAAGTCAAAGATGGGATGGACTCAAAAATAGGAAATTTTTTTATATTTTTTCCATATCATCTACATCCGTGCTTAAATTGGGAAAAAATTGGGATCAAAGCATAATAAAAAAATAGGATAAATCATCCTTTTGGAAGGATAGATGGTTCATGCATGTTAAAGATCAAATAGGCGGTGTAACATGGAATAAAATATTTTACCGAATTTCCCCATTCACACTTGAAAGCACATGAAACCTAGCCTCCCCTCCACTCTATAAATTGGTTTTCTCAATTGGAGAGTTCTTTATGTTCATTGAGATATTAAAGTAATAATATAATTTTTTTTTCACTCCATGTCTCCCAGCAATTCAAGAGGGAGTGCTCTTGATGCTAGGATCCCTCCATTGAATCCTTCTTCTTCTTCTTTACTATGTAATATTGTTGTCATTTCAATAAAATCATTGTTTCTCTTATATTTCATCTGTTATTTTCATTTTTATTCTTCTATTAATCTTTATATTTGTGATGGAATTCAATTGTATACACATTATTTTATTATACCCATTCTAAACCCTTGTGAATGAAAAATGTTTCTATAATGACTCCATTGTCCATCTATGAGTGGTTATTTATAGCAATACATCTACCTATTAACTTCTGAATTAATATTTTTAGAATCGATGAGATACTAAAATTATTATTAAAATGGTCTAAGAATTATGTTTTTAATTTAATTTAAACTAATCAAGCAATTGAATAATTCATGGAATGACACGCGAGGTAGAGTAAAGTGTAAATTTTGAGAACACGACCATAATCGGTGAAACAAAAGCACAGTAGATAAATTTTAAGAGTTAAAATATAATCCATAAACACAATTCATAATAATTTCTTAGAATATATATGTTCCCTAATTTACCGTTGATCATAATCTGGACACAGAACAACAATCAAAGAAGGGTGTTACAATTTCTTGTTATGAAGCTAGCCACATGATTAATTGATTTCATCATTGCGGTTATGTTAACTACCATAGAGTTACAAGGTTATCAAATTAGGGGATAATATTTAATTTTATGTTAATTTAGATGATTATTTATATATTTAATAGAAGAGGTAGAGTTATATCAATTACACATTTTATAATATTTTATAGAAAACATATCTTCATTGTGTTTTATTAATCATATTTCATTTTAAAAAACAAAAAATAAATACTTCTTAAAGAATATTTGTTCTTATTATTTTATAATAATTTAACAACACCCCCCCATCATACTATTTTGTTTATATTATTTTATTTTATTTTAAAAAAACCGTTAATATGTTACATTAAATTTTTTTTTCCTTTGAGAGACGACCTTGGTTGGAAAATCTATTGAAACTAAATAACCAATACTGAATATCATTTGAGATTTCCTACAAATGTCACCTCTAATAATCTTTGAAGGTATCCAAAAAATAAAATGTTATTAATAAACATTACCATTAGATATCTCCTCCTCACATGGTATACTTTTAATAGGTCATTGGAAAATTAATACATAATAATTTGAGGGAGATTTTTGTTTTTATAGGTGATCTCATATATATGAAAATGAGGTCTATAAACACAAATAATCTAAATAATTCAATGAATTTTTACTACACTTGATGTCCATCAATTAAAACTGTTATAAAATGGTTAATTACATGGGATTTTCTATTGTTAGTATTAAATTGGATAGAGAATTTATTAATTTTAATAACTGTATCCTTTTAATATTATTTATTTATAATACATGTAGTCATTAATTTTATTTATATTTTTATACAAATATAAAAAGGGTAATATAGGGGTTTAATAATGAATTTAATAGGAAAATCGAAGCGGGACAAAAGAATTTTGTACCCGGAGCCTTAGCACAAGGTACCTAGTAGGGGCGTGGAGTATCTGGTGGTCCGGCCACCTCAATAAATTATTTCTTATATTAGTAACACATACATGGTAATTACATCAAAAAAAAATTCCTTAATAAAGGCAAATATTTCCTTCTCAATCCCTAAAACATACCACAACAATCACATCTCAATGGAATTCATTCCCATATATATTCAAAAAACATCCTTCAACATTCTTTGTACCACTCAATATTCATAGGTAAATTCTACATTCAAACTAGGTCAAAAGTACCCCTTATAGTCATAGAGGATCCTTTTTATCTTGGTGTGGCCAAATCTTATGTATAAATTTTTTCCCATCCTAGGTTTTCATAAATGTATGTATATATTTTATTATAAAAAATTAATGTATCATTATTCATTCTATTTTCATAAAATATTCATATTTGGATGAATATAGAGATTTTATTGGGTCTTATAAATATATTTCTATGATTTTCTCATTCAATCCTGAATTCCTCATTAATAATGGTGTAACCCCTAAAGTTGTTTTGGTAACTAGTTGATACTAATGTTCAATTACTAGTCTAACATTCTCCTCTAGATCCCAAGTGAATGTAATTGGTATGTGAATCCCATATTTATACCATATTCTATATGTATTATGATAAAAACATCCTTGGTACAACTAAATATATATAAAACAAACTAGTTTCAAATAAATAAGGTTTTCTTGAACTATATTATAAAAACCCTTGTATGACATAGCATGATTGGATTTTATTAAATTTTAATTCCAGTTAAATAAAAACCTATTTATCATTGTGTATAATATTAATCATGTAATGAAATTCTTTTTGTAATATATTTAAACACCAATCATGAATCATGTAATGATTTATACCCACACAATTATGTTGAATTTTTTTGGTTTATTTCTTATGATTTATATCAAAAAATTTATTCTCTAAGGTATTTTTATTATTATGATATTCTAGGTTGATTAATTATTCTTAAAGAAGAGATATTATGAATTTAACCAAAATTGGCTAATGTAAAAAAATTATTATAGGATAGGTTGTTGTAATTATATGTGAATGATGTTCCTTAATATTATTATACTCATAACATACACCAATCTGACACTCTCTCACCTGGATAATTCATGTTAGTTGCAACACCTTACATTTTCTTCCTGGTATTCTAGAGGTTGTCAACAATTATCAAGGGTATATAAAAAAATTATTATTTTCTATTCTCCGTGGTATAGGATTGTAATACAATGAAAATAAAAAAATAACGGAGTAATGAAAGATACTAGAAGCAGTATATCACAATAGGTAATCCGAATAAAAAATAAAGATAAAATAATAGAACAAAAAATTATAATGTAAGTAAATGTTGGAATATATCTAAATATAAAACTAAATGTTATATAGGTAAAATAATGTAGTTACACAAATAATCACAAAATACACCGATCCCAAAACCCATGTTGGTCCCATCTCCATATCAAACCCAAAAAGAATAAAACAATCAACAACAAGGTCCCTTTCCCTTTTCGAAACCTGAGTCCATGTTATCTTCTACGGTACCAAACAATGACATGAATATTGATTGAGTAAAACATAGTATATCTACACCACCGTGTCTAAAGAGATCTAGTAAGATAACCAGTGCATATTTTAATGTGATTATAAAGAGTTTTAATTAGTCAATTAATACGATAATATAATAAACCTACTTCAATATCATGTTGAAATACCTTTGAGAGTGTAACTTATCTATGCCAACCAAAACCACAAGTCCATGGAATAATCACATAACCTAGAAAACCCCAACGTATAAGAATTTTAACATAATTGTACAAATCCCTCTCTATAATCATTTTATTAGAACTGAGTTAATCCCAATATATAATCATTTTAGCATAACCAATAAAATCTATTTATATAAGAATTTTATCATCCCTGAGTAAATATCTTTGTATACGAATTTTAGCATCACCCTAACAATCTCTTAATATAATCATTTTAGTATGATAGGGAAAATACCATTATATAATGATTTCAACATCATTGGGAAATTTCTTTTATATAAGAAAATAAACATCACAAGTAAAATACCATTATATAAGAATTTCAACATATCCAACAACCATGCTTTAAATAAGAACATCAGCATAAATAACTAAACAAGTCATAACGCCCTAAAAAACATCGTTACATCAAAAGCCACTATAACTAGTTTAACTAATTACCACATTTCATTCAATTAACCATTTATTCAGATAATTAGGTGTTAATCACTTATCATGCTAGTGTATAGTCCCATTTATATCAAATCCCCACAAGTCATTTAAAATTCATGGAAGCCATTTTCGAAGATGAATCTATCACATTCAATCCCATTATATTTCAGGTCATCCTAAAACATATATTAATTTATTGTCCAATTCATTGTTATTCAAGGTTAGGCTCACCATATAAGAATCCATAAGCCATGTCACAACACTATTTGATTGAACAAAATCCATAGAGTATTTCAAACACATGATTATCATCACCATTTTTTTTTGTTAATTTCCATGTTGTGTCTGTGCAATCACTTTATATTTCATACACATAATACAATATAAAAAGACCATAGGGATTTTTTATACAACCTTATTTTATTCAAGGAATAAAGAAACATGCTCAAATGATAATTACAATGATGAATGAAGATAAGTGAGATCGTAAGGGAAAACCGTGATCACAAAATATAAAATATCAGTTCAAAAATGGTCATGATATTTCAACATCTTATTAGATAACATGGTGATGAAAGTGGAAAACCGAAGTGAATAAAATCACATGATAATAAAAACTAGATTATGAAATAAAAAATTGAATAAATGAATCTAAAGCTGCTTAAAGAGTCCATAGGATTCATGGTATAGAGATATAGGAGGATGAAGGATGAAATTAAATCATATGCCCAATGTCGTGTAAAAACTCAATTTTTTAGATAATCATGATCTGAAACCCTTTCGAAAAATGAACATAATTATAAATCTAAGTGTTTCCTTTGGTCATTTTTGAAGGGGCCCCATCTCAAATGACTCCTTTATGAAAATGGCATCACAAATAGTTTTTTTGACACATGATCCTTTCTAACCCAATGTAGTATACCCATGTTAAAAAAAAGCCTTTTACGAGGGGCCCATCAGAAATACTTATTTGAGACGTGATTAAATAACCGTCAACAATACTTTGAAAATCCAAATAATAATAAAAATATTAATAATAATAAAATTTAATAATGTAATTATTATTATTATTAAAATAAAAAAAATTAATAAAAAAATAAAATAATAATAATAACAATAAACTATAAAATAATAATGATGATAATAATAGTAAATAAGTAATAAAAAATTTAAAAAAATAAAATAATAAGTTATTTAATGTTAACATCATAAAATTATCACAAATATCCATTAATTTTTACAAATTATTACAAACTATTTTATTTATTAATAATTACCACTAATTATTTCATATTTTTTTCTAATTATTACTAATTGTTATAAATTTTCATTAATTATTCATAACTATAACCTATTATTAATAATTGTTACTAATTACTAGTAATTATTAATAATTAATATAAATTAACCCTATATTTTATTATCTAGAACCAATTTTTAATAATTTTCACTAATTTATCATAATTAAGAGTAATTTTTAATAAATAACTCTTATTTTTAATAATTACCACAAATTTTAAATAGTTAGCACTAATTGAAACTAAAAATTACAAGTTATTAGTAGTTATTACTAATTATTACCAATTATTACGTATTGATGCTAATTATTACTAATTATTACTAATTATTAATAATTACCCCTAATTATTACTAATTATTAATAATTACCACTAATTATTACTAATAGTAATTAATTATTACTAATTTACACTAATAATTACTTACTACCACTAATAATTACTATTTATTAATAATGATTACTAATTATCACTAATTATTAATAATGTTCACTAATTATCACTAATTATTACTAATTATTACTAATTATATCTAATTATGACAAATTATCACAAATTATGACTAATTATCCCTATTTATAACTAGTTATCATTCATTATCACTATTTATTATTATATATTTCTAATTACACAAATTTATTACTAATTACCACTAATTATTACTAATTATTACTAACTATCACTAATTATTACTAATAATGACTATTAATAACAAATTATTACACAAAATTAATGTATCTTACTAATTATTACTAATTGTCGCTAATTATAAATATTTATTGTTAATTAATTTCAATTTCCACTAATTATTACAAATTATGACTAATTATGGCTAATTATATCTAATTAATATTACTTAATGCTAATTTTTAAAAATTAATCCATATTAATACTAATTCTCTTTAATGATTAATAATTATTACTAATTATTACAAATAATTATTAATTATAACTAATTATTACTAATTACCACTAATTTTTCTATTTTTTGCTCCATATTTTTAATTTTCCCTAATTATCAAAAATTACCACTAATTTTCACTATTTATGACTAATTATTACTAATCATCACTAATTATTACTAATTACAACAAGTTATTACTAATTGTTACTAATTATTACAAATTATTACTGATTATTACTAATAATTACTAATTACGACTAATTATTACTAATTACCAGTTATTATTAATAATTATAACTAATTATTACCAATTATTACTAATTATTTCTAATTGCGACTAATTATTACTAATCACTACTAATTATTACTAATTTCCCCTAAATGTTACTAATATTTACTAATTGACAATATGTATCCCTAATTGTCACCAATTATCACTAATTTTCACTAAATTTCACAAATTATCAAAAATTATCAATAAATACAACTAATTATTACTAATTACAACAAATAATTTCTAATTACTGGAAATTGTAACTAATTATCTATAATTATTACTAATTATTAATAATTTTCCCTAATTATTATGAAATACCAGTAATTATTACTGATTACCAATAATTTGTACTAATTACCACTAATTTTAACTAATTACCACTAAGATTATTTAAATACCACTTATTATTTCTAATTTTTGCTAAATATTAAAAATTATTAAAAATTATTACTTATTATTACTTATTATTACTTATTATTACTAATTATTGCTACATACTATTAATTATTACAGATTACCCATAATTATTAGTAATCATTAATAATTATTACTAAGTATTATTAATTATCACTAATTATTTCTAATTATTACTAATTATTACTAATTAACTCAAATTATTACTAATTAATACTATTTAATACTAATTATAATTAATATTACAAATTATTACTAATTATTACTAATTATTACTAATTATGACTAATTATTACTAGTCATTACTAATTTCCACTAATTATTATTAATTACCTTAATTGTTACTAATTCTTACTAATTGTGATTGATTATCACTAATTATTGCTAATTATTTCTAATTATTTCTCATTATCACTTAATATATATAATTATTTCATATTATTGCTAATTACAATTAATTAATGCTAATTATTACTAATTAACACTAATTATTACTAATTGATGTTAAATATTTCTAATTATTACTAATTAAAGATAATTATCACTAATTTACACTAATTATTACTAATTATTACTAATTACCACTTATTATTACTTATAATCACAACCTACCACTAATTAATACTAATTATAACAAATTATTACTAATTATCACTAATTGTCACTAATTAGCACTAATTATTACTAATCGTTACAAATTATCATTAATTATTACTAATTATTGCGGATTATTACTTATTATTTCTAAATATCACTTATTATTACATGTTATAACTATTTAACACTAATAATCACTAATAATTACTAATCATTACTAATTAACGCTAATTATTACTTATTATTTCTTATTAATTCTAATTACCATTAATTTTTACAAATTAACGTTAATTTTTACTAATAACTTCCACTTTTAACAAATTAAGAGAAATTATTACTAGATACTTCTAATTATTACTATTTTCTGTTAATTATTACAAATTACAGCTAATTATCACTTATGGTTACTAATTTTTATTAGTTTATAGTATTTTTTTAGTAATTACTGTTAATTGTTCCCAATTTCAACTATTTTTTTAATTATTTATACTAATTTTTAATACCTATATTTATTTATCACTATTTTTTACTAATAACACTAATTAGTACTATTTGTCACTATTTTATTAATTATTGTTAATTTTTAAAAATTACCACTAATTTTTACTAATTAGATATGATTAATACTAATTACCAATAATAAATACTAAATTAAAGTAATTATTACTAATTAATTCTACTTATTAATGATTTCAATGAATTATTACTAATTTGTAATAATTACCATTTACTATTACTAATTTTTATTGTTTTACAACAATTTTTTACTAATTTTTGATAATTTAAAATAATTATTTTTATTTGTCAATTTTTTTTACTAATTTCCACTAATTATTACTAATTAATATTTTTAATCACTTCCCTTAATTATTACTAATTAACGCTAATTATTGCTATTTATTTCTAATTAAAACCAATTAATACAAATTCAAACTATTTACTATTTAATTATAATCATTACTACTACCAAAATTATTCGAGCATAAGTTGGTCACCCAACTCAGACCAGAATGTTTTATTAAAATAAAAGGTAGTAACAATGTGATTACAAACATTACTACTAATTAAAACTAAATATTACTGACTTAAAATAACTACTGGTAAATATAAATAATTACTAATAATTCTAAATAATTACTTATAATTGTAAATAATTACTACAAATTGATTCTAATTAACAGTAATTAATAATATATATATCTAACTAAAAATTAAATAATTAAAATTATAATTATAACATTACAAAAATACCAAAAAATGATGCTTATGTGCGCTGAAAACTACAAAATTTCCCTCCACATTAAAATTTATACTTCTACTTGGTGGAGGGAAAGCTGAAGAAAGGAGAGGTTAATTGGTGAATCATGAGAAAACATTCAGGGGTGTGGGTATATATATGTTAGATTCGTAGCGACATGACTATTTGTGAGGGGAAAAAATCTCAAAAAGTTCCTTCCAAAAATTCATGAGAAAATGCTTAAAAATTAATAGTGAAGGGTCCCGCCACAGATACTCACCCATCAACATATTATTTTCAATGACTGAATAATCTTTTCACAATTACCTTTACATGATCAAGGGTATTTGTGATGGGAGTTGTGTCTCTTCACAAATTACAACTCCCAATTCAGTTGGGAAGGAAAAAAATAGTATTTGCGATGGGTTTGTTTACATACCACAAACACAAGTTTCTTTAATTATTTTTGTGATAGGATTCTAATCTCATCTAAAATAGTTCTTTTCTAGGGGATTTTTTTGACAAGTGTAGTTTCAGTCACCAAATATCATTTTTGTCATTGTGGCAATTTTCAATTTATCAGATATTATAATAAATGTGCCTCCTCTAGTTAAATTAACATTGATAGAACATTTAACTACATTAACCCATTTGACAGTGTGAAATATTCATTCTCAGAACCTATTCATGAAATCTTTGTAGTGAAAATATCACATTGTGTATCATGTTCACAATGTGAAAGTGTCTAGTAGATAGTGCACCACCCAAATTCGGGGGAATAACCCCAAAAGAACTCAAAATCCTTCCAAACGATTGAAAACTGTCAAATTTTCGTAACATGTTTATAACCACATTCGATTAATTCAAAAAAATACAACATTAAACTTCAGGTCGTTATCCCAAAAGAATTATATCTATTCCCTAAAAAGGGCTTGGCCACCAATGTGTATAATAGAAGAAAACCCCTACTGAAATTGGTTGAAACAATACTAAGATAAGGAGGTACCGAGAAACAATATGAGGTCTTATAACCTCCCCACCTTATAACAACTCTTCCCTAAGAAACTTCATGCATCATTATCGGGTATCAGTGAAAAAATATTGCCACTTTTCTCATATATCTGATTCCCTCTATTAGATCTCCTCTTGAACATGACAATATTCTCACAAAATTTGATCTATAGGTACGATCATTCCACTAAGATAGTGATCACTACGATCCATAATCTTTATCAGATACGTTATAATGGTGCATCTACACCAAGATCAACATCACAAAAATTTTCTATATGAAAAGAGTCAATTTGATATCTTCAAAGATACAATATATGAAACACATTGTTCATGGATGTGTAGAATTGTATATGGGCCAATCAGTATCCCATTAGACCAACCCTTTCAGTATTTCGAGCAGTCGGAAAAAATTGGGTGCAAGATTTATCTATTTCCTATCATGGGGATTCCCTAACCTAGACACTATCTTAAGGAAAACATGATGACCAACCTCAAAATCTATAGGTAGTCTTTTCTAGATATTTTAATATTTATGCATACTCTACATGGCCATTGACCACTACCTGATTAGATAAATCTACTACGAAATATATGGTATGAGACTAGGTCCATCAATAACGTGCTCACCAACCACTAACAAACAATGAGGTGTGCTGTTATTTTTCCAAAGTGTTATGTTTATAGCCCAAATAGAAATACTCAAACGTATTATTTGTGTAGTAAATGTTTGGTGTCGATCCGTAGAGAGAGATATTTACTGCATTTTTTCTAGTTTGAAAATATTTTGGTGAAGATTAACTGATTTTAGAGTCAATATTTGATGTTTCAAAGAAAAAGTAATTGATTATTCTATTTCAGGATATTGTTTTTATCATAAAGAAAAATTTAAATTTTATTTTGATGATAATTTGGAAGAATGTGTCCGGGATGTGGATTTTATTAGGTTGTAAACAAATATATTTTTTTATCATGTTGTGTTGGTAATAATAACTCACATCTATGGGTTTTGAATAAAATGAAACTCCATTTATCTGGTATGCTTTTTTGAATCAATAGAGACTAATTCCGTTGTCTGGAATTTTATTCCTGTTATTTATATTAATTAAAGGCAACTTTTAGATGATAAGTGCACCCAATGATCATTGGTGTACCTTTTCATAATCCGTATGAATATCCCTTGATATTCTATTCGTTAGTTCTTTTATGGGGCTTCCAGTGATATTAAACATTCAATTCCTAGGGATTATGAGAGATATAAAAATAATAAAAACATAATAAGACTGTTGATTAATAATAAACCACAATCATCAACTACCCTGAGACATGGGGGATTTAGCAACACATTCAGTATCTAATGAATATCAAATTCTTATTACCTAAATAAAATAGAGTAGTAGCATTGGATAGAATATTTTCAGGAAGGAAAAGTGGTAACACATCTTCTTTTCTCTTCCATCTTTATCTTTCTTCTTATCTCTAATTTCTTCTCATATTTAGTGTCTCTAGTTTTCCCCTACTTCATAGTTTGAATTTTGAAAACATGTCCTCTTATATATATGTTTTATAACAACATTGTTTCGACAATATATTACATGGTGTGTATTTATGAAAATTTTACATGGATCATCTTTTTCCACTAGTAGGTGATTTGTCATCCCACCCATGACTTTAGAGGCATCAGTGGTTAGTTATTGTGGGTAAACCACCTATAGTTCATCCCTACATGGCGTGTATTATTAGCTTCAACTACCAACTAATTGTAGAATGGAGCATAGGTCGAGTAATGAGAAGTATAGTGCATTGTAATCTGTTTCGGTAGCACGGGTGTGTACTCATTCTGCTCAATCCATTTTTTTGGGCAATGGGTCACATCGTTTGTAAGAAGTACACAACATGTATATATGAATATTTTTTTTGATCATTCCCCAATTTCGTGTCTTAGGCAGGAAAATATCTAAAAATCATCATGACCATCTAATCAAATAATTTTATCTATAAATCAACATATATTCAGTGAAAACATGTTATGATACTAAATAGATTGATTGAAAATGTATATACAAATCAGGAAGATCAAGCTCCCCCATAAATAGCCGTTTTTTGTCCCCAATAAAAATCATAACATCAAATCAATATAGTACATACTATAAAAAAGGAATCATTCAACTAATTATAATTGTAAATACTATAGCCATAGTAGAGGATATTAAAAGGAAAAAAAACATATTTTAAATCCAATGTTATTTTAATCATTCATCGTATGTAATTAAAATTATGATTTTCATTCTCTTTCATCTACATTGTTTGAATTTTTGTAAATAAAAATTCCAATAGAATATTAAACTCATCAAATATTACCACACACATCACTCAAGATCATTTAATCAGAGTTATGCTCATTTATAAGTGTATTCATTCTATCCATAGGAATGAAAGTGTTCTAATTCCCCACATCCGAACATAATTCACAAAAATAATGAGGATTTCAATAAGGCTCAAATGCTTATGAGGATAAGGGTTGGTATGTAATGATGAAAGACAATCTCAAAGTATTGAAAAAGGAATCTTAATTCTTAAATGATATTGCATGATATTTAAAATAAAGCTAACTAAAAATGCTTCCATAGTCTAGATATCTTAATGGGTATCATCACCTTGATATTCCCTTACCAACATGGGATCATAAACCATCATATAATGTGTATCAAATGAATATGGTCCCTATTATTTATTTATTAAAAATATTATTCTATTTGTTTATCTTTTTTTCATAGGGACAATGAAGAATATAATGAATATTAGTTTGGAACCCTTCTTCACATATTAACAAGTGGTTCTCTCCCCCACACTTAAATTCATGGTTACTCAACAAAATAAAACATGAACGGGAAAAATCACTTTCAAAAGAACAATTGAATAATAATGAAAACATATAATAGAATTAGGGTAGAAATGGTAAATAGGCTTGTAATGTGGCTTCCTATCAATGAAGTTCAAGTTTTCTATACGTTTTACGAAGATCAAAAGTTGGGTTACCTTGAAGGTAAAATGGGCTGAAAAGGAATCAAATACCTCAAATATATTAATGTGATTCAAAATATTCATACTTTTAAGAGAATGTCTAGAATGTTATGGTTGTTATGAATATTCCATGAAACTCTAAAGAAATATGGAATAGGAACTAATATGTCAAATTAATTAGAATACCTATCAGGAATGAGGTAAAATAAAAGGTCAATCATGTCATGACATGAGTATAAATGATTTTTCGAAAAAATGTAAATGTCCAGTACTTTAAATCCATAATCAAACTCTATCAAAAATCATATAAAAATACTTTGAAATTAAAAATAATCATTTATCATTTATAGACCTCTTTTATGTTTTTATTATTTATAATTATAAATAAATAAAAATGTGCAATAATTTGAAATAATTCAACAATTAATGATGTCTTCTAGACCAGTTCAAATGGAAAGACTAGTGTAGTCAGAGACCCTCCCCCAGACATAATATAGATCACGATCTCCCAAGTGAAACAGTAATGTAGAGTAGAGGATGTGGGAACACATGGGCAGTTAGGATGAGGGGAAATAATGAACAATGTAGTTCCAATGGAAAAATGAAAAATAAAACCTGAAATAATACTCCCCTATTGGTATGTTGAATGAGATTGGAAGTAGTTGTGCGAAAAGTTACAAATAATTCTCTATAGTACCTGTGACTGATGGAGAAATGGGAAAATATATGCATAGACATACATCATCATAGAACATGCAGAACACTAAAGAGAGATATATAAAGATAAAAAATGTACAAAAAACCAATCATGGGGTCGCCTTAGAAGAGGCATCATCCTTAGTAGGGGGATCCACCAAAGGATAAGTATCCACATCAGTAACTGGAGGAACTGGCTCGACATAATAAGTGGTAGGCTCAGTAGGTACCGCAAGCGTGATGGAAGGGGAAGAAAAAGCTGGGGCTACTGTACATTGTAGAGCTGAATCTTTTTTATGAGATGTTAGTGGGGTTTGGGCGGATGGAGGCTGAGGAGTAGATGGAGAAGCATGAGATACATGTATCAAAATTCCATGATGCTAAAGTAGGAGGCCTGATATCTACTCAAGCCGTGTTTGAGACTAGAGGAGTGTAGTTTGATGGTGCTCTAGGATTTTCAGACTATGGTCTATCAAGGCTAGGAAGAGGGTGGTGGGTATATCAGCCAATTCTGTAGATGGAGGTGGGGAGTAGAAGCCACACCATTAGCCAAAATACTCTAGGGTAAGGGGAAAATGTCATATTCCAATCCAATATAGAACCGAGGTAGCTGTATCGATGTTCATCTATCGGAAGGTGGGAACATTCAACATTATGGTTGTAATTAACTTTAGAATAAAATAACTATAAGTACGAGTGCTGACTTAGAGTGTCTCAAGGATATGTGTATGGGAAAGGATCTCCTGAATATACAATCATATTTCTAGATTCCAAGGAATGTTGTAATCGAGAAATCTTCCGCTCAATAGGATTGTGCTGCTTGATAATATGTACAATTTGTAATCCAAAAGATGAACATCATGAAATATTATCCATGTATGTAGCTGAGGGTGGGAAGCTAGTGGTACGTGCTATGTTGGATCTTCTGGTGCCAGAGATTAACGGAAAAATGTGATAACAGTTGGTGGAGCTTCAGATACGAGAGATGCCTCTTAGGACGGTCCAGTAGAGGCTTCAATAGGTGGAGTAGTGGAGGCTAGAGTGGGCTTGGGTGGGTCCACTGAATCAGTGCTCGGCCCCAAAGGTACAAATCCATAAGAGGGAGAGGTTACACCTAATATCTAATACACTATAGATGGTGTGGTTTTAGTTGTAGTGGAAACAATGGTGGAATTAGTGGGTGGAACATAATCTACTGGACCATTGGATTTCACAGATAGAGTCACCAATATAAGAGGAGGTAGCAAGGCCAACTGTGGAGGATAGAAAATCGAGAAATTGAATATGGGCCTCTCGGAATGCCAAAGTGGAATCTATTTGAAAGGGGGACTCTTCACCTTAGTAGAAGAAGAGGATCGCTTCCAACTCACAATATCATCACCTTCCATAGATAAAATAAGGAAGAAGATGAAAAATAATGAAAAGTGTGAGAAAGTAGAAAAACAAAAAACACACGATGTGTGGATCTAGGGTACATGGAATGTAGTTTGAGAAGGTAAGAACCTATGTACTCTAGATATACATTTTGAGAATGAATAGTAAATACATGTTGCACGTACAGGGTGTGTGATATAGAGTACTCACTATCTGTAGAAACATGGGGTGTGTCCTGTGTATGTTCCTAGAAACGACATTACATGATAGGGGATATGACATAAGACACACTGTGTGGTTCGTGTACACGCCATGTAGATAAACATGGATTGAATTTATTTTACTCCATCAACACATATTCCTTCAATGGGACAAGGTACATGGTTTATACCGATCATATATGTTGTGTTCAACAACATGAGAAGGGGTCGTGTGCCACAGGATATGGGCTGGTCATTCAGGGGCTTGGGAAGAAATAGTACATGGTGTGTATCGAGCATACACAATATGTATATTATGAAAATTACCATGTGGGTATGTACAAAAAATGCATACGGCATGCGTTCTTCAATTACCCTGTGTATTGTGGGTCAATAATGAACTGCCTGCCGATCTGTAAAAAGACCTAAACACTTTGGATAATTTAACACATAAGGTCGAGGACGATGTGCCTTGAGGTAAGATCAAAAAGAAGAAGAAGTTGGTTGTAAAATGAAAACAAATGGCCTATTTGTGTTAGGTAGGTAAAGTGACATTGTGCGGGATAAGAAAATGTGGATGGGGGGGTTGCGTGACGCGGTGTCAGGCCGGGTAGGGTTTCGAGCCTTTATAGCCACATAACATGGTGTGTAAGAGAGTCTACACATCGTGAATGGTTTTTTATTAATATATATATATACAATAGAATTGTTAATAAAAAAATATTATAATGAAAAATAAATGTCTACACATGGTGTATTGAAGGATGGCATGTTGTGTGTTCTAAAATTTTAAAAATAGAACTACAACATTCAGTCTGGTGCTTGGGTCATGATTTGAACCAGTGATCGGCCATTCCGAATGCATGTACTCAACCATTCAATTAAATGTTGTAGTGATGCACATTTTTATGAACTTTTAATAATTAATGTATCGGTTCAGTTCTAAAAGGGAAGAATAAAATGCATGAGATGTGATTTTAATTTGAATGAAAGTTATGAAGCAAGGAAATTAGCCGATTTTTAACCTAGGTCTTTTGATTCTAGGGATATGACATTTCTAATTTTCCAACCTCACCCACAGGTATTTCTAATTTTTAAATCCATTATAATTATGAATAAAAAAATTTTGTACATTACATATATTGAACTCTATACCATGTGGTTTAATTAGTATGAAAAATGATGGAACTGGTCTGGTTATCCAGATTCAAACATGGGACTTTTTGATATGGTTTATGAACCTGGATAGCAGTTCTATCCACATCAAACATTTTACATTATTTTTTAAAAAATATTATTTAAAAATACCTCATGTTCTGTTTAAATAAACATGGATTCAAAAAGGATGAACACTGTACTGAAGGTAGGTATAGTGTGGTTCGAACCAGTGATGGCTCAGATACATTCTGGTGACGTTACCATCAGCACAAGAATCGTCCCTATTTTTAACATAATTAATATGGAAATATAATAGTGGTTTTATTAGAATATTAATTAAAAATCAAAATACACATCGTGTGAAAAGGTGATTCACGGCATGAAGTCCCATGGTTTCCTCCTAAGAAGCTCCTTTGTTTTAGGCCTTTGCATCAACCTTACCTGAGCCTCTTTCTACACAAATTTTAAGCTGAAGATTTTACCCACAATGTATTCAATGTAATGATTGGGTCTGTGATACTTCCCATTCACCTTAAATTATTGACCATCTACTCTTGCTACATCGACTGCATCATGGTGGAAGACCATGATCACACAGAAATTTCCTGACCACCAAAACATTAATTTTCCATGAAATAATCTCAAATGGGAGTTAAGCAATAGTACCTCATCGCCAGGATGGAATGTATTAAGAGAGATCATATGACCATGTACTTCGTTTTCTCTTATTTATATAGCTTAAGATTCTCATATACCTCCCACAAAATTCCATCGTGCTCCATTAGTTAAATCTTCATCTTATCTTCTGTATGATTTAAATTTAAATTCAAAGCCTTCAGATACATGTAGGCTTTGTGAAAAAGTTCCACCGATAAATGACATGGAATTTTTTAGAATAAATGGAATTAGGAAATAACCAAAGTAGTCCATATAGTGGTTTGGAATTCCTATAAGGAATCATCAAGATTCTTGAACATGTCCTTCGTTGAGGCTCCCATAATTTTCTCCACTGTTTTTTTCAGTTCTCAGTTGGATACCTACACTTGGCCACTAGATTGGGGATAAAAAGGTGTCTTCATGTTATACCTCACTTCATACATCATGAGAACATTCTGAACCAATTAATTATCAAAATGTTCCCCTTAATAACTTATCATAACCACTAGAACACCGAACTTACTGAAAATATATTTCTTCAATAAGGGAACAACGACCTTTTCTATGTTATCTGGCATCGTAGCTGGTTCTACCCATTTGGATACATATTCCACACAAATATAAATTTATGAGTATCCAAATTATGTGAGAAAGTGACCCATTAAATCAATACCTCATATGTTGAATATATCATTATCAAGAATGAGATGTTATGGAATTTCAGCTTAGCGCCCCATGCTACATGTTCACTAATACCTATCATAGAGTACTAAAAAATATCGGGCATCCCTATGCGTAGTGGGAAAGATAAAAATTATTTCAGAATTTTCGACATCTTTTGGTCTGGTCTATAATGCCCCCATGCTGGGGAAGAATGAAAAAACTCTAGAATTCATGTAATTTTTTTTGCAGGATGTAATGTCGGATCACCCAGTTTCAAATGGAGTGAAATATATGTAGGTGTTTGTAGAAATATCTTTTTTACTTCAGAAAAAATCACTTCTTTTATTAGAATGTAAGATTATTATTAATGAATCATGTCACAAGCAAATTTTTTATGTCAACATTCAATGTTTGAGGTGTAACACCAACTAATAAAAGATGATTTTCTGAGAATCCCTACTAGATTTGTATATAATCCTCTCTTTTTAAACGATAAAATTCATGATGAGAAAGATGATATGAAATAATGTTCTTGCCTCCTTTCTTGTCATGGATTTCCAAGTCAAACTCTTGGAGGAGAAGCACCCAACAAGTGATTTGTGGTCTTTCATTCCTCTTATTCAAAAATTAGTTATGTGCAGCAATGTTAGTAAAAACAAAATAAATAGATATCACCAAATTAGAGTAGAACTAATCGAAAGGGAAAACAACTTCTAGAATTTCATTCTCTGTGGTGGTGTAGATAATTTCTTCTTCATTCAGAGATTTTCATGAATCTATATTTCTAAAAAGATACAATTGATCCATTATCCATGAACTGATCCTAAAACATAATCACTTGCATCACACATGATTTAAAATTACTCCTCCTATATTGGGCCAATCATTATAGGAGCATCAACTAATCATTGTTTCAGGAGATGAAATGTAGTGATTCATGTATTTTCAAATTCAAAGATATAATATTTTGAAAAGTGGTTTGATAGAGGTTGAGATATATATGAAAATTCTATAACGAATCATATGTAAAAACATGCATTTCTACGAAAACATCTGATTGCTCAGATAGAATTTGGAATGAGGAGTTGTGATATGACATCAATCATCATAGGGTCTACTTTGATTCATGCCATGGAAATCTAGTGGCCAAAGAAAATACCATTATGCACCATAAAGAGACATTTCAACTAGTTTATAACTATACTTGGTGTTAAAACCACTTCAATACCAATTTAATATTTCTCTAGAAGGCATTGAATGATTTTACATTGACAAAGTAATATTCCACAAAGACATCAAGAATTTTCTCTTCCATATCATGGAATATCGATAATATTCACCATTGGAAGGGGGCTAGAGAATTTAGAATTCCCAAAGATATATGTCGGTTGGAAAAATTTCAATATAATAATGTGAAATTGATCCTCTCTGGGTCTTCAGGGGAAATAGATATTAGGTTATATTTTTAATATCCATCCAGAAAGTAATATAATTCATGCCCCGCTAATCATTCCAACATCTGATCGATGAAGGGAAGTGGGAAGTGATCTTTATGTGTGGAATTTTTTATGTTTTGAATAGCCCACACACACTCTCCATCACATGACTGTTCTTATAGATATGAGTTCATTTTTATCATTGGTAATTATGTTTATACTCCCTTTTTTTGGCACCACTTGTAAAAAAACTCACTCATGGGCTGTCAGAGATGGGGAAGATGATTCTATCATCTAAGATTTTAATCACTTCATTCTTCACAACCTCCTTCATTTGAGGATTTATCCATGATTTTAGTTTCTGAGGGAGCATGGATCCCTCCTCCTGTAGCACCTTGTGTTTAAAAATGGTCATAATGATCCATTTAAGAATATTTAGTGTCCACCCAATACCCTATTTTAATCTGTTTTGAACATGTATAATTTTATGTTCCTTCTCATGAGAGAGAGATGCAATGAGTATAAATGAATGTGTGTGTTTATATCCAAAATACCCATATTTTATTTAATATGGGAGAGGGTTTAGTTCATGTTTTGGGGATTTAAGAACTGAAGGAATAATTGGATCAACCTTGTGTCACTCCAGAATATCCTGAACAATTGTGAACTGACAATAATGCATTCCCTAGTCTACAATAAATTGCAGCTCCTGTAGTTTTAAAATTAAGATGGATTTCCTTGATGTTTTTTAATTGATTATAGTACAACATCCCACATCATCTTCAACGTATCCAAAGTGATTGGTGACTATAGTCAAGGCATAAGAATCATCATTTTCCATATGTGATACTTTCTTAATATATTTGAGGACATTATAGGATACATTTTTTTCTCCCACTCTAATGATCAATTCACCTTGGTGAACATTGATAAAAACATTCCCAGTAGCGAAGAAGGGTATTTCTAGAATAATATGTTTTTTTGATCTTCCTCTCTATCATGTATGATAAAATCAACCAGATGAATTAGCCTTCCCACTATTACTAGAAAATCATCATGTATCCCTTTATGATATTTAGTGGAATGATTAGATAGTTATAGTGCCACTCAAGAATGAATTAAATTATCTTCCCTCATATTTTTAAAGAATTTATATGGAATTATATTGATACCAACCCCCCAAGTCATTAAATGATATCCTAATCTCACAGGTTCTGACGGTGCAAGGGATTTTAAACTTCTTAAATCAGGGAGTTTTTGGAGGGAGAGAGTATAAGGCCCCGACCTTAAACCTTACTTAATCTTGATTTATTACAAGATTACACATTGAGGATCTTTTTGGGTTTAAAGTTTTAGAGAATTAGATCATAAAACATGCATTACATTCCACATATAAACAAAGTGGTTACATAAAGATAGTATTCTTCATTCCCATCAATGGAAACATATTTAAAATAAACATGGATTCTTTCTTGACCCTTCCTTGACACTATCATCATATCATGTACCTTTCCCTTGACCTGTGAAAAACATTTCAAAAAAACGTGGGATGAGCCTAAAAATCTCAGTAAGGGATATAAAAATATTGAAAGGAAACATGGGTACATATATACATAAGTATGAGATCATACTTTACCCATAAAACATAAGCACTTTAACATAACTCATCAAATCATGAATAAATCATAGAAATCATAAGACATAAAGGTAACTTGAGGCATTCATAACATTCTTACGCAGGGAGTAACCCTCCTGGTTACGTTTGGAATACCCATCACAGTATATTCCCTAAATCTCTTCGGAGAAACCTTAACGTTTCACTCCTTCGCGTTACCCAATGCATTGGAGAGCTATATCAGGCTCACCCGCCCTTAGTTTATCACGGAACCACCCGTTTTCATAATAATGCCCAAGAACCTCAACATAATCATATCACATAAAACATGCATAAAGGAAACATAAAATTACCACCTTTAAATCACAAGATATCAATACAACACATTGATATACAAACATTATGAAAACCATTTTCGATACCAAAATAAAAGAAAAGTAAAACATGGTATTTATTTTTCTTTTAAAAAGAAGGTATGGCTTATTGAGGAAGCCGAAACTCAAATAACGGTCACGACGGCAGAGAAGTCGTTGTCTCCGCATACGTACGACAAAAACATTCCCTTTTGTCATTTAGTAAACGCTTCGTATAAAAAAGATTCCTTTTGAATAAATGTAAAAGTCAAAGGGGTTTATACACCGTATAAAAGAAGGTTGTGTATAAAAAAAATATTCCTCAATGAAAGGAGATTGAGACGAAGTCCCATACCTCGGGTCCGACTTGACTCGATCGTTCTGTAATATCCTGAATAATAAACCTGAGTTAATCTCTACTTGATTAAGAACCTTTTTCATGTTCATTATTCCTATTATACCATGTTATGAACATCTTGTAATTATTTAATTTAATAATGTTCATTTTTTTGGTATTTGGTTCTTAAGTCAAAAATAGACTTCTTACACTTACATGTTGTTAATTTGGTCAAAGGTTCGTTATATCCAGAATTATATTAATGATTTGGATAACATATATATCATATATATTCATCATATACATGTATTTATAATATTACATCACATTTAGAGGTAAGAAATGAAATGCACCGTTCATGGAGACGGTAAGCCGTACGTACGCATGAACGCTACTTCCATTTCTATTTCGTATTTATGGAATGGAATCATAATGATATGAGAGTATACTATAATTACAGTATAATAACATATATAATATCATTAACTTTATCCTTTACACATCCCACATATGGTATTAACGAATCAAATCACTTTCAGGGGGCGGTAGTCCGCACTTCCTAAAATGAAGATATCGTGTTTACCCATAATGGAAACAATAATGGTATTCCATAAATGAAAAATACAGAAGCTTATGGAAAGAATAAACATATTATATATCATATATAAAATAGTGACATCATAATGGCCACCTTTGAAGGTGTTAAATGAGTATTGAACAATCATCATTTCGGGAGGCATAATTTCGCCATCCACGGAAACCGTGTGTTATTTAACCATTTTATGTAGTTGTGTGAGAATGTAGCTCAAAAAAATCTTATAAAAACATCCTAGTATATTGAATATTCTGGTGTTGTTACAAAAGAAGTAAATAAAAAGAGTTTATGGGGTTTGAGAAGCAAAATAAAACAAATGAACATGAGAGAATGAATTACCTTTAAAAGTGCAAATCTTTTTGATTTGAGCCTAAAGGATTCTTTTGAAAGGATTATGCCCAATGGGAATCCTCTAGGATGAGGATAGGGATGTGGATAGAGTAAATGGGCAGGTGATGGCCGAGACAAAGGCTTGAGGAGTGTGTGAAATGAGGTAGAGGTGGGGGCCTTTTATAAGAGGAGAGGAGGGGCACTTTTGGAAATCATGAAACTATTATTTTATTTTCAAAAGTGTTTCGAATTTCTAAGGTCCCACATTGATATATTTCGTAGATAAGATGATAAGTCTTAGAAATATTCCCATCCAATAGGTTTTTTACATGTGTAGGTTTTAGATATTACATTATCATTCCATTTTATTTAAATCGTTAAATAATGAGGTCATCGCTGCATCATCATTATGTCATAAATAATTTAATTTATTTAAAGACTAAAAATTATAAACAAAATACTATGATGTAATAAATATTGTTAGCTTTCTAATGAATATTTATAGACAAAAATATGATTATTATAACCACTTCTAAAAATTGTTTTAGTAAAACAATTTATGTTAGTGTCATTTTCACCTTTATTTAAAAAAATGCATTAAAGTCATTATCTCACACAAGTGGCTCCATGGGGTCCCCTAAATCGACCCATGGGTTGTCTTGGTCGGACACTACACAACCAATAGGGATAGGACATGTGTAAAGCTCATATCATTTTATTAAATTATTATTTTTACTATAAACTACACTAATTACCTCTAATTGCGATTAATGAAAAAAAGTTACTATTCACCAAAAAATTATTATCATCACATTGAACAACATTTTACTTTTTAATGACAACCATGTATGTCGGATTTTCAAAATTCAATACACATTAGTGGTAAACTTTCATTTAACTGAAAAATCAGTTTGCTTGATTACCACTTAGTGGTTTCACTATTCATCAAAAATTTGAGTTTTTCACATAAATACCAAAACTTCACCCTAAGCTATATTTGATATTCTGAATTCAAAAACGAAGTCTATTTTACAAAACTAAAAACATATAAGTCACATTAATTAATTTAATAATTAATTCCCACTGTTAGAGAAAATAGCGTTTTTTTATGAAATAATAAGTATCAAAAGATTGGCACCAGTTTAAGTCCAATTTCAAAGTGAAATTGATTCCAATGACCACCATTGGAATAAATGGTAAAAATATATTCTAATTTCACTTCCAAACCAATTCAAAAGATAATCTAATCATATAAATAAATTAGATTAAAAAGTAGTTTTGATGTAAAATGCAGTATTTTTCACTATTCATTAAAAAAATGAACATTGTCAGAAAAATACAAAAAAATCACACAAAGTAAATTATGATGCCCCAATAATAAAGAATAAGTTTATTTTGACAAACATAGTTTATAAAATTTTCAAAAGATAGAATTAAAAAGGGATTTCCATCATAAGGCAATAAAACAATTTTTAAGAATATTAGTGTATTCCATGCTTAAGATTGGATTTATTTTCATTTTAAGCCTCTAAAAAACTATCTAATTCATTCATAGACATAGATAAAAATATCTATTATTCATTATTTACATGGGATGTTATATCCTTCCCCCCTTTAGAAAATTGTGTCCCCACAATTTATTTACTTATTGAATAAATGGGGTTAATAATCCCTCATTGCATTTTCAGATTCCCATGTTGCCTCTTCCATCATTTGGTTTTTCCACAAAACCTTTACCTGCTTAATCACCTTATTCCGTAACACTTGCTCCCTGTGGTCAAGAATCTGGACCAGTTGTTCCTCATAAGATAGGTTCTCTTCCAGCTGAACTACCTCTGGACTCAAAACATGAGATGGATCTGGAATATACTTTCTCAACATCAAAATGTGAAAAACATTGTGTACCTGAGATAAACTCGAGGGTAAAGCCACTCGGTAAGCAACTGATCCAACTCTCTCCAGAATTTCATATGGTCCAATGAACCTTGGACACAGCTTCACTTTCTTACCAAATCTCATCACACTTTTCCAAGGAGAAACCTTGAGAAAAACATGATCACCTACCTCAAAAGAAATATCCTTCGTCCTATTGTCCGCATAACTTTTCTACCTTCTCTGAGCTGTTCTAATGTGTATCTGTATCAGCTGAACTTTTTCCGCCATCTCTTCTACCAATTCTAGTCCCATCAACTTCCTTTCACCCACTTCATCCCAGAAAGCTGGAGTTCGACACCGCTTCCCATATAATGCCTGAAATGGTGCCATCTGTATAGTGGAATGAAAACTGTTATTATATGAAAATTCAACCAAAGAAAGATGTTGGTCCCAACTTCCCTGATAATCCATAGAGCAAGAACATAGCATATCCTCCAAGGTCTTAATTGTTCGTTCTGACGGCCCATCTGATTGAAGATTAAATGCTGTACTAAAATTTAATTCAGTACCCAACAACTTCTGTAGGCACTTCCAAAAGTTAGAAGTGAACCTGGGATCACGATCAGATGCAATGGAGAGAGGAAATCCATGTAACCTGAATATCTCTTTAAGATACAAACGGGAAAGTTGATCTAGGGAAAAAGTATCTTGTATAGAAAGGAAATGAGCAGATTTAGTCAAGTGATCAACAATAACCCAGATTGCATTATTACCTTGAGATGTCTTCTGTAATCCCACAACAAAGTCCATGGATATATACTCCCATTTCCACTCTGGCACTGGTAAAGGCTAAAGCATCCCTTTCGGTAACTGCCACTCTTCATTAACCTGTTGACATGTCAAACACTTCACAGTAAAATCAGCAATATCTCTTTTCATTCCATCCCACCAGAAATACTCCCAAAGATCTCTGTACATCTCAGTACTTCCAGGATGAACTGAAAACGGAGAACTATGAGCTTCACATAATAACTCTCTCTTCAACTGTGAATCACAAGGCACACACAATCTCTTTCCAAATCTCAAAACGCAATCATTATCAATGTTGAATTCAGGAAACTTACCTTTTTGAAACAGCTCTACCTTTTTCTACAACTCACTGTCTTGCTTCTGTACTTACATGATTTTATCTGATAGAGATGATCTCACTGATACCTGAAACAAAACAAAAGAACTTCCTGCACCAACTAATTCTATGCCAAAGTTCATCAAATCCTTAACAAAAGGATCATGTTCCAAACACAACATTGCTAATGAAGCATTACTTTTTCGACTCAAAGCATCAGCCACTTTATTTTATTTTCCCGGATGGTAATGAATTGTACAATCATAATCCTTGATTAATTATAGACATCTCCTTTGTCTCATGTTCAATTCATTCTGAGTGAATATATACTTTAAACTTTTGTGATCGGTATATATTTCACACTTTACTCTATACCAACGATGCCTCCAAATTTTTAAAGCAAAAACAAAAGCAGCTAATTCCAAATCATGTGTTGGGTAATTTACCTCATGAGTTTTCTACTATCGTGAAGCATAAGCAATTACCTGATCATTCTGCATTAGGATGCCACCAATTCCTTTCAATGAAGCATCACTGTAGATAACAAACTCACCATTCCTGGAAGGTAGTGACAAAACTGGAGAATTCACCAATCTTCTTTTTAATTCCTGAAAACAATCATCACATTCTTTTGTCCAGATAAACTTAACACCCTTCTGAGTTAGCTTAGTCATTGGACTAGATAACTGTGAAAAATTTCTAACAAACCTTTGGTAATAGCCTTCCAAACCAAGGAAGCTACGAATCTCGGTTACATTTGTGGGTCTTGGCCAGTCTTCCACAACTTTTGTTTTTGCAGGATCAACAGTTATCCCATCTTTAGAAACAATGTGACCAAGGAATGAAATTTGTTGCAACCAAAACTCACACTTGCTGAATTTTCCATACAGTTTCTTTTCTTTTAAGGTTTTCTAGATAACCCTTAAATGACTTTCATTCTCCTCTTTACTTTTAGAAAACACCAAAATATGATAAATGAAACCCACCACAAACTTATCCAAGAACTCATGGAAAATTCTATTCATTAAGTACATGAATACAGCAGGTGCATTGGTTAGCCCAAAAGGCATTACTACAAATTCTTAATGGCCATATCTCGTACGGAACGTGGTCTTTGGAACATATTATTCCTTTACCTTCAGCTGATGGTACCCCGATCTCAATTCAATCATTGAAAAAAACTGAGCTCCCTGGAGCTGATACAACTTCATTTGATGGCCCGACATCTGCTGAAGTAGTTTCAAAGGATTTCACCACCCCTTTCTGCTTGTAGTCTAACTGCTTCCCATCACTCAAGCTCTTTTTCGGACACTCATTTTCATAGTGACCCATCTCATTGCACTTAAAACATTTCACTAACTGTAAATCAAATTTGGTCTTACCTTCACCTTGATCCTTTTCAGTGCAATCACGGGCCTTATGTCCCATCTTACCACATCGGTAGCACTTTCCATAATTCAGAAGACATTCCCCATCATGCCTTTTGCCACATTTATCAAAAACTGTAAACTTAGTTTTCTTAGCATCAGTCTTTTTTGAAGAATTCTTACCTTTCTACTGCCACCTCGGTCTCTTCTTCTATTGGTTGTTATAGAACACTTGTTCATCGGCAAACTCCATTTCCACCTTCTCAGCACATCGAACAAGGTTTTTATAACTTTTAAACTCATGAGAAGCTAATTCCCTTCGATATTTTGGCTTTAATTCTTAGTAAAAACGATTGATTTTACTATCAAGGTCTCGGATAAAAATTGGAGCATACCTTCCCAATCAAGTGAACCTTTCTTCATAGGCAGCCACTGAGTCTTCCTCTTGCCTCAATTACAAGAATTTCTTTTCCATCCTAAGTCGAACAGCCATAGGAAAATACTTCTCAAGAAACATACCTTTGAATTCATCCCAATCGAGAGGATCAATCTCATCAGCGTCCCTGATATTTTTAACTATCGACCACCACTGATCTGCCTCACCCTCCAAACGGTAAATGGCAAGACTAACCTTTTGATTTTCTGAACACCCCATGACATCGAAAATCTTCTCCAGTGCTTTAATCCACGCTTCAGCTAACACATGGTCAGATGATCCTCTGAATGATGGGGGATGTTGCCTCATGAAATGTTCCACCACTAACATGTTCCTCTGCGGTTGATCTGGCTGATCTCGTGCATGGACACCACCACCATTTATCGCTTGAGTCAACTGCGCCATTACTGCAAAAAACTATTCAGTTCCAATTCCGACCATCTCAGGATGCCGATTCGGAAGGTTATTTCCTTCTGTATGCCTTCCTAGCACTGCTTCCTTGTTTCCTCTGCGGAAAACCATTCTGAACAAACATGTCTTAGTTGAAGCAACATTGTAATATTTAAATGCTATATCACTTCAATTTGACCATAAAAAAATATTTTTTGATAATAATTTAATATAATTCTAACTCCTAAAGTTATCTAAACCGACCTTTGAGACCAACTATAAGGCCCCGACCTTAATCCTTAGTTAATCTTGAGTTATTACAAGATTACACATTGAGGATCTTTTCGGGTTTAGAGTTTTAGAGAATTAGATCATAAAACTTGCATTACATTCCACATATAAACAAAGTGGTTAAATAAAGATAGTATTATTCATTCCCATCAATGTAAACATATTTAAAATAAACTTGGATTCTTTCTTGACACTTCCTTGACACTATCATCATATCATGTACCTTTCCCTTGACCTGTGAAAAACATTTCAAAAAAACATGGGATGAGCATAAAAAGCTCAGTAAGGGATATAAAAATATGGAAAGGAAGCATGGGTACATATATACATAAGGATGAGATCATACATTACCCATAAAACATAAGCACTTTAACATACCTCATCAAATCATGAATAAATCATAGAAATCATATGACATAAAGGTAACTTGAGGCATTCATAATATTCTTACGTAGGGAGTAACCCTCTTGGTTACGTTTGGAATACCCATCACAGTATATTCCCTAAATCTCTTTAGAGAAACCTTAACGTTTCACTCCTTCGCGTTACCCAATGCATTGGAGGGCTATATCGGGCTCACCCGCCCTTAGTTTATCACGGAACCACCCGTTTTCATAATAATTCCCAAGAACCTCAACATAATCATATCACATAAAACATGAATAAAGGAAACATAACATTCCCACCTTTCAATCACAAGATATCAATACAACACATTGATATACAAACATTATGAAAACAATTTTCGATACCAAAATAAAATAAAAGTAAAACATGGTATTTATTTTTCTTTTAAAAATAAGGTATGGCTTGTAGAGGAAGCCGATACTCAAATAACGGTCACGACGGCGGAGAAGTCATTGTCGCCGCGTACATACGAAAAAAACATTCCCTTTTGTCATTTAGTAAATTCTTAGTATTAAAAAGATTCCTTTTGAATAAATGTAAAAGTCAAAGGGGTTTATACACTGTATAAAAGAAGGTTGTGTATAAAACAAAATATGCCTCAATGAAAGGAGATTGGGACGAAGTCCCATACCTCGGGTCCGACTTGACTCGATCGTTCTTTAATCTCCTGAATAATAAACTTGAGTTAATCTCTACTTTCTTAAGAACCTTTTTCAATTTCATTATTCCTTTTATACCATGTTATGAACATCATGTAATCATTTAAGTTAATAATGTTCATTTTGTCGGTATTTGGTTTTTAAGTCAAAAATAGACTTCTTACACTTACATGTTGTTAATTTGGTCAAAGGTTCGTTATATCCAGAATGGTTTTAATGATTTGGATAACATATATATCATATATATTCATCATATACATGTATTTATAATAATACATCACATTTAGAGATAATAAATGAAATGCACCATTCATGGAGACGGTAAGCCGTACGTACGCATGAACGCTACTTCCATTTCTATTTCGTATTTATGGAATGGAATCATAATGATATGAGAGTATACTATAATTCCAGTATAATAACATATATAATATCATTAACTTTATCCTTTACACATCCCACATATGGTATTAACGAATCAAATCACTTTTAGGGGGCGGCAGTCCGCACTTCCTAAAATGAAGATATCGTGTTTACCAATGTTGGAAACAATAATGGTATGCCATAAATGAAAAATACATAAGCTTATTGAAATAATAAACATATTATATATCATATATAAAAATAGTGACATCATAATGGCCACCTTTGAAGGTGTTAAATGAGTATTGAACAATCATCGTTTCGGGAGTCAGAATTTCACCATCCACGGAAACCGTATGTTCTTTAACCATTTGATGTAGTTGTGTGAGAGTGTAGCTCGAATAAATCTTATAACAACATCCTAGTATATTGAAGATACTGGTGTTGTTACAAAAGAAGTAAATAAAAAGTGTTTAGGGGGTTGGAGAAGCAAAATAAAACAAATGAACATGAGAGAATGAAATACCATTAAATGTGTAACTCCTTTTGATTTGAGCCTAATGGCTTCCATTGAAAGGATTCATCCCAAAAGGAATACTCTAGGATGAGGAGAGGGATGTGGAGAGAGTAAATGGGCAGCGGATGGCTGAGCCAAAGGCTTGAGGAGTGTGTGAAATGAGGTAGAGGTGGGGGCCTTTTATAAGAGGAGAGGAGGGGCACTTTTGGAAATCATGAAATTATTAGTTTATTTTCAAAAGTGTTTCGAATTTATAAGGTCCCACATTGATATATTTCGAAGCTAAGATGATATGTCTTCGAAATATTCCCATCTAATAGGTTTTGTACACGTGTAGGTTTTAGATATTACATTATCTTTCCATTTTATTTAAATCGTCAAATAATGAGGTCATCGCTGCATCATCATGATGTCATAAATAATTTAATTTATTTAAAGTCTAAAAATTATAAAAAACTACTATGATGTAGGAAGGATTTTTATATTTCTTATGAATATTTATAGACAAAAATATGATTAGTATAACACCTTCTAAAAATTGTTTTAGTAAAACAATTTATGTTAGTGTCATTTTCACCTTTATTTAAAAGAAGGCATTAAAGCCATTATCTCACCCAAGTGGCTCCATGGGGTCCCCTAAATCTACCCATGGGTTATCTTGGTCGGCCATGACACAACCAATAGGGTTAGGACATGTGTCAAGCTCATATAAGTTTATTAATGCATTATTTTTACCTTAAACTACACTAATTACCTCTAATCGCGATTAATGAAAAAACGTTACTATTCACTAAAAAATTATTTTCATCCCATTGAAACACATTTTACTTCTTAATGAAAACCACGTATGTCGGATTTTAAAAATTCAATACACATTAGTGGTAAACATTCTTTTAACTGAAAAATCAGTTTGCTTGATTACCACATAGTGGTTTCAATATTCATCAAAAATTGGAGTTTTTCAGAAAAATACCAAAACTTAACCCTAAGCTATATATGATATTATGAATTCAAAAATGAAGTCTATTTTACAAAATTCAAAACATATTAGTCACATTAATTAATTTAATAATTAATTCTTACTGTCAGAGCAAATAGCATGTTTTTATGAAACAATAAGTATCAAAAGATTGACACTAGTTTAAGTCCAATTTCAAAGTGAAATTGATTCCAATGAGCACAATTGGATTAAATGGTAAAAATATATTCTAATTTCACTTAAAAACCAATTCAAAAGATAATCTAATCATATAAATCAATTAGATTAAAAAGCAGTTTTGATGTAAAATGCAGTATTTTTCAGTATTCATTAAAAAATGAACATTGTTAGAAAAATACCAAAAATTCACACAAAGTAAATTTTGATGTCCCAATCATAAAGATTAAGTTTATTTTTACAAACATAGTTTATAAAATTGTCAAAAGATATATTTAAAAATGGTTTTCCATCATAAGTCAGTAAAACAATCTTTTAAGAATATTAGTGTATTCCATGCTTAAGATTGGATTTATTTTCATTTTAAGCCTCTAAAACACTATCTAATTCATTAATAGACATAGATAAAAATATCTATTATTCATTAATTACTTGGGATGTTATAGAGAGTGTTGAACCACTGATGGACATTATTTTGTGGGAGTAATTGTTCTCAAATTTTCTATCATCCACTTATTTATTTGATTTACTTCATGAACTTCTTATATGTGTTAAATTTTGTAAATTCCTTTGTGAAAGGAATATTAATGTGAAGTTTCAAGAATAAATCCATACAATATTCATACTATTGAATCAACTTCCTCTACTTCATTCACGCAGAAAAAGGTATGGTGGGTTCATAAGTTTTGTCCACCTCTTTTCCCTTACCATGTGTATCCTCCTTCTCTATTGATAGGCCTTGTGTTTAGGTGGAATCATGTGTGTTTTCTTCATTATTCAATGTGTGTGTAGGTGGAGATATATTTTCACCATGATTTTAGTAATTTTCTTGGGGTGTCTGCTTACCACATTATAAAGTGATAATAATGGCCCCCCTTCATGGGTTCTTCTCAGTGTTACATAATATTGTATCATGTTTCCTTGAATCGAGTTGATTATCAAGATTACCAATTAGATTCTTATATATTCTAATTTATTCCACATAATTCTGAAATCGCGCCTCATCAGTTGTTATGAATTTTGACCACATTTCATCTAGCTTTAATGGGGGTTCCTACTGGGGTTGTTTTATAACCAGTTTAGGTTGTGGCTTCCTCTATTTATGTTCTAGAAAAGGGTTTTGATACCCTTTTTGTTGGAATAAAATATAATTTTGTTGTCTTGGATTTGGATTTTGATATTTGTTTAACAATAACCTGTAGGCCATTGGTTTTGGGGTTGGGATGTTTTTTTGCTGCCCCCATTTCGTGTTCACGTTATCTTTAGAAGCTTGGTTTGGGTATTGAATGTAAATATTTGGCCCTATTTTCTAGGAAATATAGCTTACCTCACCTGTTGAAGGACCAAACCATGTCCCTAGACAATCACCAATGGCATGATCATCACCACATTCACTATATGCTGTTCGATTTACTACTTGAACATGATATGAATTTTAAATATTCAACGCATCAATGATCTTGTTCACATCATCATTTTTGGAAGAAAGATTCATAGTGGAATCAATATAATGTATTAACCTCATTTAAGTACCTCACTCCTTATTCCATTGGAAGCTGTTTGCTGCCATATCATCTAGAAAGTCAAATAGTTCCTCTCGGGATTTCCTCATCACCATTCTTCCAGAAACTGCATCCAAAACTGATTTACTATTTTTCATAAGACTTACTTATATAGATTGGACCTTCATCTACAATTGAAGTCCATGATGAGGGAACTTCCATAACATTTATTTTAAATTCTACCTATATTCAAAAAAAAGTCTCAGAATCATTTTTCTAATAATTTTTAATTTCATTCTGCAATGTCACTGTCAGGGCAGGAGTGAAATACATTAATAAAATTGGCAGGGCCAACCCCTAGTAGATGAGGATGGAATTTTTAGGCATTCCTTTAATATAGTCATTATATTTATCCCTTAAGGATAAGGGGAACAAGAGGAGGAGAATGGAATCCTTGAACAGCCCATTGTCACAAAATGTGTCAAAAATACCCATAAAATTAGATATATGAGTGTTGGGGTCTCCACATTGTATTCCTCCAAACTAAACTATATTTTGGATGAGCTTCATGATGGATGGGTTGATCTCAAAGGGTTGGGATTGCAACGGTTGTCTAATAGTACATATACCTACCACTTGGAAGGATGGAAGACCATACTCCATAAGGATTTGGTGTGGGGGTAGTTGTTCTTTAAGAGGTGGGGAAAAAATTGATGCTCATGAGAAAAATATGGCCCTTGTTTAGGATTCTTAATCGAAGCTGGTCTAGGGGTTATTGCAGGGGTTTCTATATTCTATAACCTAGAACAATTGGAGCTGGTTGTCTTTGCTCAATCTTTGGCATGAACTCCATGATGTTGGATAGTGCTAGTAGCATCTTTTCATTCTCTGCATATAGTTTTTGGTTTTGGATGTCATTGAGAATAAACTAATATCCAACACCTTTGATAGTAGTCCGGTCTCCCACTTCTATTTTCGGAATGGGGGGAATTTTTGTTGTGGTCACCCATAAGTTCCTGACATCACCTCATAATCATTAATGCAATCTCTAGATCAATAAGATCGATATCTGATGATAAGATACTCTTAGAATTAGTGATTCAGTTACTCAGGCACTTGTGATCGTACACAACATAAAACAACTCACCAAGTGTAAAAGAGGACAAAAAAATAATGAAAGACATAAATAATATTAAGAAAATAAATATTAATTGAATTATTGAATTTTAGTTTCAATTTAATTATTACAAACATGATTTTATAAAATACGTTAAATTTTACTCCTCGGATATATATCCATAGTTTTGTTTTTATTCAGTGTTTTATTTTTGTCTAACCAAATTAAAATACCTAATATTATTACATGTATACTACAAGAATGGGGTCGATCCACATGGATAGAGAGTAACTACATTCTGTTTTTCTATTTTGTACATAATTAGGTAAAGAGTAACTTAATTTAGAGTTGATATTTGATGTTTCAAAGAAAAAGTAACTGACTTTTTTATTTACTGATAAATTTCTTTAAAGCTAAAGAACAATATTAATTGGGTTTTGATGATAATTGGGAAGAATGCATCAGGGATGTGGATTTTTTAGTTTGTTAATAATTTTTTTCTTGTCATTTTGTGTTATTTATAATAACTCCCATATCTGGGATTTGAATATAAAGGAGGACCATTGATTATGTATGTTTTTTTGAATCAATGAATACTAATAACTAGGTCAGAGTTTGATTACTATTAATTTTATTAATTGTAGGCCACAATGAGATGATAACTAAACCAATGATCATGGGTTTACATTGTTGTAATCCCTCTAAAGGTCCCATGAAATTTCATTATAGGTCTAATATGGGGTTTCTAGTGATATTAAACTGGATATTCTAAGGTATTATGAGAGATATATGAATAATAAAACCATAATATGATATTTGACTAATAATAAATGATAATCATACAAAGCCCCAAAACATGGGTAATTATATACACAAGGGGTTTCTAATGACTAATAGACTCTTAATACCAAAATAAAACATCACAATAGATTTGGATTAATGATTTTATGGAAGGAATTGTGGGAGAACCTCCTCTCTTCTCTTCCCTCTTTCTCTTTCTTCTTCTCTCTCTTTTCTTCTATCGGTTAGTGTCTCTAGTGGTCCCCTCATTTAAGGGTTTGGAATTGGAATGTATTCCATCCTATTTATTGTTTTTATAACTGCACCTCATGTACCATAATTTTCATAGAGTGTAGTCCGGTCAATTTGTATTGGCTCCTATTTCTCCATTGGAAGCTGATTTTCCATTCCAACCATGTCTTTAAAGGCATCAGTAGTCATTTGGTGGGGATAGATGTCATGTAGCACTGCTCCACATGGCATGTAGTATCAACCATAACCACCAACCAATTATATAGGGTATAACACTATGTGTAATGTGATGTACATGGTGTGTTAATATTAGCTGATACCATAGGCGTGTACTCGGTCTTGTTGATCCATGTGTTGGGGAATGGGATAAGGATTGTGTATGAAGTACATGTCATGTTTATATGATTTTTTTATATTTCCCCGCTTTTTGTCTAAGGCTTTAAAATACCTAAAAATAATCATGATCATCAAATAATAGAATATTATCTCCAAAACAACATATATTTGATGATAACATGATTTAATACTAAATAGAATGTGTGCAAATGTTTACACTAATTTGGCACATCATGGTGAACGACATGACCTACCATTGAAGGCCTCAAAATTAAAAATCTAGATCAATGAATAGAAGTTTAAATTAAATGAAAACTCTATGAGTTTCATATACTATCCCCATAAACCAATTAAATACAAAAAACAACCTCATAATATATTCTTCGAAATATTAATAGTTCACTCTAATTGGTAGTTAATCTATAAGTGATAGGCCATACACAAATGATCCTATAATCCCAAGGCCTTCTGTATAACATACCATTATGAAGATGTGAATTTAAGATATCTATTATAAACTATTTTTTTCAAAATGCCATCCATCCAGACTATCCACTACAAGTAATGACATCACATACTATCAACAGTGGAGGTATCCCTAGTAGGAGAAATTTCAATGCCTTAATCATTTGATATAAAATCACCCAAATGCAACATTCATACAAGGATTTCTTGGTTATACATTTTAAAAATATATATTGGCCCCATCCTATTTATATTTTAGAATGGGTAGAGGCTGTAATTAACCAAAAATCCTCTAAAGCACGCCATTCCCTGACTACAAGTTGTAACATACCACTATAAATGAAAATAAATCCTTCTTCATGCTAGGACAATAGAAGTATATACATATATCAAAATAAAAGTGTTTTATCCCCAGATGTACCACCCATCTAGAAGCATGAAACTCTGTAATGAGTTCCTCACCGGATGAATGGTGAAACATCTCACTATAAATACAACTACATACTTCTTCATTAATGTACACCTGTATTATCTACATAGATAAAAAAATTATACATGGATTAAAACACATCTAGAATCATGAAAATCTATAATGATTTCATCACAAAAGCTTTTAATAACACAAAATAAACAATGTAATGAATAACATTTCCACTACACTGACAACATCCTAATGTATTATCACCATATAATATATCTTTTAGAGCACATACCTCACAAAAATTACTAATCTATCTTGATAGTGTCCATATGAATTTGTATACTAGATGTTGATGTCTATGATACACACTCATTGGTCTCCTATCCATCTAGGTGAATGTGTGAAAATAGTTGAATCACCTATTAATAATCAAAAGGCTCATGTATTTCCTTTTTATGTGTCTTCCAACTCAATGTAAAAACAATGAAATTTCACCGTCCATGTGTATAATCCAACTTGAAGTTGAAATATTGTAGAGAGTCTACCTACATCCTCTGTTTAAGGTTTAGGTCCTATTGATAAAAGATGGGCATGAGGCTCTTTTAGCCCATGTAAACTACAAACATTTCACTAAAAAGATATCACCTCCAGCATCTTAGGAAATGTACTAATACTTTGGAATCTAGATCATCATTAGGATAATTCATCTCTTTTACTCTTAGCAATTGGAATCAATAAGAAACCACTCCATCCTCATACATGATAAATTCTATAAGTCCACCTCCAAATACATCACAATATTTAGTATATGAATTTCCCGGTAGACATAAAGAGTGGATCAATACTGATTTCATCATTCCCTTTAGCACATAGAAATATATTTTTAAAAAATTAGAGAAAAAGACACCACCCTTTTCTAGGTAATCCCAGATGTCAGTGTTGATAGATGTGAGTGGTTGAGGGTAAAACACTGATAATAACCTACTATAATGATTAATATTCGAATATTGAAGAAATTATGGGGCCTCTCCTATGAATCAATGGCTGAATACTTCTCTGTATCCATGGAAACCTCATTTTCTATTATGGAAAGACCCATGATGTGAACATCATCAAACGACAAACTAAATTTGGTTAGCTTGGCGTAAATACAATTATCTATCAAAGTACTCAAGATGATGTCAAGGTATTGGTCATGATCGTTTTCTGACTATAAGAAAAATAATATTCAATATATTAAAACCATCAAAAACAAGACTAAAAAGGATTAATGATTAGAATTTCCATGGCCACGAATTCCACTAGTGTGTTCATCAAACTAAACAACATCACAATGATCTCGTACATACCGGAGCTTCTTCTAAATGTCACAAGATGTATATTTAATTTTCACACCCACAACTGGTGTTATATTGATATCAACATGATCTAGGAGAAGATATTAACAACTCTTGTATGGTCAAAGAGATCGTCGATTCTATGAATTGGATACCGGTTTGGACCATAATCTGGTTTAATATCTAATAGTCTAGAAACAAGCATCAAATCCCATCAACCTTCTTGGTGAAGAGAACAATTGAACCCCATGGTGGTGTACTATGACACATGTAACACATTGCTTCTATATCTTCCAACTGAAATTTAAATTCTGGATTATCTTATGGTTCCCTCATATAAGGTGGAATAGAAATGGGATCTAATACCATCACAAACTCATTCCTAAACTAGATATCATAGTTTTCTGGTAATATAGTGAAATCTCCAAGAATGGAATCCTAAAACATTTCTACCACATTATAAAATATATCCTTCTATATTCCACCATCATTAGGAGTATGAAATACAATTTAGGATATAAGACAATCTAATCTACCCTAAATTGGTACTCCATGACCTGCTCGAAGATCCAACCTACCCTAGTAATATTAACACCCTCCTTCTTGATAAATAATGAAAAATATCCTCCAATATCATTTTATATGACCATGGAATATAAATATCCAATCCATTATAAGAATAAAATCCAAAAATATTTCATTTATTGTATAAATGGTTCCCAGAAATTAATGCTATCATATAATTTCAAGGGAACACACCTTGTAATGTTTAACATTCTCTAACTGTACTCCCAATAGTGTATCGATGGTCACTGCACTATTCAAGATTTACCAAAAAAACACAAACTATTTGAATAAGACAATATATAATGGAATGTGATTATTATATAAAAAACAAAATAATTAAGAGATTATATAAAATTCATACTTCTAATGGTAGTATATCATTCATCCAAAATAGTCGAAGTAGAATGAATATCATGAATATAACTTTCACCTCTTCCATGGGTTACGTTATGACACCCCTATATTGTTCTCTCTTCTGGGTACATCTTCTACTACACAACGTACCACACCCCTACCTCAACATGAACATCTGGTGGAACTCCATCTACCAGTATACTTAGAGCTAGTTTTTTCCTTCCCAAACTCTGGTACATTTCTGGATCAACTAACACTACTCTATTTTTGCATACCACTATGAATCATCTAGTGGTGGAACATACTTACCCAAGCAGGGAACTCTAAAATAGGGTATAGATAGTAGGTTTCTTAGGACCGAACATTTCACAATGATAGCACTACAAAATAACATTTTCCTAATACAGATGCCCAAATTCTTGGATTCTATCCCAACTATATCTAATAGAGATACCATTTTCCACATTCTTTGTAAGAATTTATATTGTTTTGATCTTCCTAAATATTCTATTTGATCTTACATGAGTGAATTTTTGATTTATGATGTGTTTTGACGAAAATGGGAAAAAACGCCTAATTCAGGATTTTAGACAAATTTTTACATCAAGGGTATTTTAGTAATTTCAAGATAAATATAAATCCAAATTGAGAGAATATTATCCTTTTGGAATCCTTATTTCATTTCCTCTGATTTGTCCATCTTAACCAGGAGTTTATTTTTCCATCTAAAGGGGCTAAAAATTCATTAAAGTTTGAATCTTTTTCGGGCAGACCACGTGGACCGCACCACCATAACAGATCCACAACTCGGCATTCACACCTCAAATTAAGGTGCTTCCACATGTTATAGCATGAGTAGATATAAGTCCATCTCTACACATATTTTGGTGTGGTTTTTATGTCATTAAATATACCATTGGATGTTATAAAATTGGGGGAACCTTCTTGGATGCTTCGTCTAGAAAAAGAAACCTCTAATGACAAATTCATAAGTCATTCATCTGGTGAGAAAAAAAGAATAAATTTTTATGGTGAATGACCAAAAAAATAATGAGTAATAGTTATAAAGGTTTCCATTAGTTAATCTACCATTTATAGGGACAAAAATGCAAAAACTTTCGGAGCCCAAAATTCTGCCTATTAGAGGAGGCCCACACCCCCTTCCCAAATCATATCCCATTCTCCATTTATTCCTTAAAGGCACCAAAGTTGAGTTCTCCACCGAAGGTGTCCGGACTCAATTCTTACCCATTTCTTTTTTATTTCTTTCTTTTATTTATTTTTTTCAATTTTAATTTAGATTTTTAATAAAATTCATGAATTATTTTTATTTATGTGTTCACTCATTCACCATCTTTTATTCTTCTCATCTTACAATCATGAAATATAATACTCACGATAATGAGTAACTGATTTGAGTAATATCCCTAGGGGTAATTATTTTCTTGAACCCAAGACTATTTTTTTAATATTATTTTATTTAATTCATTGGTTAATTTATTTTGGGTGTAATCCTCATAGTTATTGTCTAAAGTTTAACTTCTTAATGTATAACCATTTTCCCTCGATTGAGGAGGTGGATGGAGGGTGTGATTGGCATTTATAAGTATAATTTTCATTCATAACTAGGGTATACTAAGGTGTTCACACAAACTATGGAGTGTGTTAACTAAGAATATTTGAATCTGGTCAATAAAGGTGCTCCCTGAAAGTTCTCTTGGGAGAACATCCTTTCATCCATAATTCCATTTTGTTTAGAATTTCATTATAATTTATATTTGAATTTTAGTTTCCTATTGTATTTCATTTCATTTATTTTATTAAGTTCAATTTATATCATAAATCTTAAAAAAAACAAAAATAATTACTTCTTAGGTGAATTAAATTAATTAGGTGAACGAAATATGAAATCTCTTGAAGTGAGACAACTCATGTCAACCTCTATGTTGAACTAAGAAAACATAAAAACAGGCTTTTTCCATGCCTTACAATATGTGTGCGTGAAAACTGGAACTGTTGCCGGGGCGGTAGTGCTGCAATTTATTTTTAAATATTTGACTTTTTCAAATAAAATAATTTTAAAAAATCTTTTAACATGTTATTTTCATGTAATTTTTTTAATTCATAGAACAATTACCCATTAGTTAAAGAAACAATTATTTAATCACCTTTTTGTATATATTATAGAATTTATTTCATGGCTAAAAAAATACAGGGAGATCGAATCCAAATCATCACAAAGGATGAATATGAGGATCTCATTAAAACCTTATAGAGAACCTTGAGTACCCAGTGTTGGAGGGTTTGGAAAGAGAATTAATTGAACATCTAGATTATTTTCCAGAATTTTATCAATAAATGGTTGAGTTAGATGAAAAGTCGTTCCACCGAAGTTATGTTCTCGGTGTCTCAAATTATAATTTCCCTAAAAATTATAGCACCAGTAGGGGTCGGTCCATAGGGAACATTAAGAGGTTACTCTTATCTTGTTTCGACATTGTTTGTATATTTCTTTTAGTGAAGGATTCTGAGTTTAGAGTCAATTTTTGTGTGGTCATTTTTAGAAACAAAACAAATAACAATTGGTTTTTAAGTTACTTTTAACATAGTAATTGATAGAATGAAAGAAAAGATGTGAAAATTGGTTTTGATGCAAATAAGAATAATAATGCATTGGTGTTCTGGAATTGTGATATGTTGATTATTAAATTAAATTTCTTACGTGGTTGTATTGTTCATGATAATCAAACACTCTGGATTACAATTTTTAATTAAGTTTCTTTGGTCCATATCACTTAATATTAAGAGCTGAAGTAACCAACTCCTTAGTCTGGTAGTTATTTCTTCAAAAGATATTTATTTGGCTTAGTCAATTTTGATCCGATGAATCCTACCAATGGTCATGAAATGATTCATCATTATTCTTCTTTTTTAATCCCTGAAGATTCTGCCCTTGGTCTGGTACAGAATATTTAGTGATAATATGATGTGATTTAAGAAGAATACGATGAGATTCTTAAAACAAATACATTCACAACAACTTAAATAAAATTACAACTCATCAGTATCCACAACCCCAACACACTGGGTGTTTAGTTACACATATTGAAAATGAAAAACACAAAATTATTAATACCTGATGAAATCATGCTTGGAATTTTGAGGTAGAAATGATTATTCGGTACAAGAACGATGGTATTACGATGGTAGAGCGTCTCTCCTTTAGAACTTCATCCCTTTTTCTCCACACCACACCTCAATCTCCACTTCTCAACTCATTGGTCCGGAGGCCAATGCCTATTTTTATAGGAAAATTAATTACAAGACATTTATATAATGTACACACCGTGTACTTTCATCAACGCACTTTTGGATTCCTTTTCTCCGCTGGTAGGCCGCCTAACATGCATTCTTTGACTTGGATCATGGCTCTAACTGGTAGGTGAATGTACACGGAATGTATCACCGCTATACACGGCTTGTAGTATCAAAATTTGGCCACCAACCCCTTCTAGAATAGCAGACACGACATGTATAAATGGATCACAACATGTCTCCTTCAGTGTCCACATGGGCGTGTAGACTCTTCTCGGCCACCATCCGCTTCTAGAACGTCATACACGGCGTGTAACGCTGACCCACGTGGTGTGTAGTGTCTGACTGGTGACTTGTGCATGTACTCCCCCCTTCGATCCATGTCCCTTTTTGAATGTACATGGCATGTATAAAACTACACGCCGTGTCGTTGGAAAATTTTCACACACATCCCTTTATTTGTGTCATTGGATATAAAACTCCTGAAAATAGACAAGGTCACCAAATCAAAATATTTTTGTTCTAAGAAGTAGGTATTTGGTGAAAAATTGTTTTTATTGTTAATAAAATGTATGAAAATACATACAAAAATTGGGTTCATCAAACTCCCCCATACATAGTCCATTGCCTGCCCCTACGAAAATATCAACATCTAATTATCAGAGTTTATACTTTAAAATAAAGGACTGCAGTCAATCATAATTGTAAATAATAAGTTACAAAAGAAAATTCCAAATATAATACACAAAATTTTTAATTCTGAATATATTCTAATCATTCCTCATATATAATTCAATGAACTATTTTCATCCTCTTCTAACACATGTTTCAACCTTTCAAAAACAAGCAAGCCACTTGATAATCTACCTCACTAATAAAGAACTCAACACTTGATAATTTTTAAATAAAAATTATTTCTCAATAAAATAAATATACACTCTATCCATAGGTTTGTATGAATTATTAGTTATCCAATTTTAGAAAATTTAACATACAAAAATCATGAGGGCTTTCCGAATAGGATCAGGTGTTTCTGTGGCTAAAGTTTGGTAGGTAAAGATGTGAAAAATAATTCTGAGGCTTAAAAAACGAGGGGAAATTCTTAAATAACAATGCTTGATATTCAAAATTAAACTCAATGTAAAAATTTCCTCAACAAGCTTAATCAAATTATCTCATCACCACCATCTCCTTTAGCTGAGTCGGAGTCACAAACCAGTAAGTGTGTATAAGGTCCCTTTGTTTGTACCATTTTTTTATTACAAAGGGAACCCTTTTGAAGTTCCAACATAGTGGTTTGGAACGATTTTCTTTTCTCCCCAAATGATCAAGAGGAACTCCCCCATACTTAATTTCTTGACAATTCACAAATTTATGCCTTGTGTTTCCAATAACTTCTTTTAAGCTCAAATGAATAATCATGCAAAATCATAAAAGAATTGGGGTAGGAAGGGAAATAATCTTGTAATACGACTTCCTATTAAGGCTATTCATGGCTTGAATGGGATTTACGAAGATCATATGTAGGGTAGGCTCAAGATAAAGAGGTTAACAATCATATGACTCAATCATTTTAATGTAATTCAAAAATTCATCATGTTTTGAAAATAAAACGTTCAAATTCTGGTAGTTATGTATATTCTATGAATCTCTCAAGAAATGGGATTTTTGAAAAAAAAAATATAACAAAAGGGTTTATATTACCTCTCAAGAGTAGGAATAAATAAGATACAATCTGGTCATGACATGCAAATAATTTATTAGTCTAATCGATGTAATTATCCACAAATAATAATTTGTATTTTAAATTGTATCAGCAATCATGTTAAAGCACTTAAGAATCAAAATAAGCATGCAAATTTTTGTAAATTTTTCACTTTCAGTTTTATTATTTAAAATTATAATTAACCAGAATATCATCATATTTTAAAAGTATATCTTCTAACAATAATGTCTCCTAGATTGATAATAAGGGCGAAGACTTAAGCAGTCGAGAGATATTCCCCCCATACTTAAGAGTCCACGTGGTCCACCAAGTTCCCAAAAAGAGGAACACAGTATGGTGGGGCATCAATAGTGGACCATTCCGAGGGGAAGTAACGAAAGTAGTAATGTAAAGAACGAAAAGAAGATCCAGGAGAAATAATAATCCCTTCAAGTCTAGGCGAAGAGAAACGGTAGGTGGTGGAAAAGTGCAACCCAAAACGTGCCAGGGTACCTGCGATGGTGGGAGAGATAAAACAAGTCAAGCATACAAAGCATACACAAGGATGAAAGATCAGAAAAATATATATACAATGAAAATAATATGTCCCAAAACTAGTCATGGGGTCGCCTCAGAAAATGAATCATCCAACACAAAATTGGCTGGAAGAGACGGCTCAGGAGCCATGGAAGCTGGAGGCTCAGACTCGGTGGTGGGATGGGAAGCTGGAGATGCATGAGCAGCCAGAACTAGACTCGGCAAGGGATGCTCAGCATCCCCCCTGGACTAGCAGTAGTGGCGGCGGAAAGAAAAATAGCAGTATGGCCCAGAGTAGATATCAGAACGGAATCTGTGGACAGTACTATGAATGGCAGTGGCGAAGCACCAGAAGGTCCAGGGACCAAGGCAGGAGGCAGGGGCAAGGTAATACTAAAAAAAACTGAATAATAAGGCCCAAAAACTTCTCCATGTGGTCCTGGATGCATTCTATATGAACAAAATGCTCACCAATAATGTCCTGGCAGCGGGCGAGACAAACCAATTGCTGCTCCATCACGCCTAGGTGGATGGAAAATTCAAGATCATCCGAGGGTGCAGGGGCGATGGGGCTGGTGGTGGGATAGAAGAAGGAAGGCCGGAAGAAGTGGGTTCAGTGGGAGGTGGGTGAGGTGGAGAAGCTGGAGGGGGTGTGGAAGGAGGAGCATGGGCATTAGTCGGGGAAGGAGGGTCAGCGGGTGGTTGGGGACGAGTTTGGCCAGGTATGTAGGCACCCCTGCTTCCGGACCAATCCCATGCGAATAAGCATGTGATAGTCCATATCCTTGGGAGAGCCTAACAAGTCATGGGGTAAAGAAGGCTTGAGAACCCCAAGTTGGTGGGTGAGGGGAGTGGCATAAAACCCGCCGTTCATGTTTCCCTGACGGCCGGTAAACATAGAGTAGAAATAGGAAGAAGCTAGTTAGGGTAGGTCCTGGTAGTCGTGCCAGATGACACAGGTAAGGAGCTCAATTTCACGGCCGGTCACAACCACCATATCCTCATGGAGGGGGAAAGGATGATACAGAAACACCTGTGGGTGATGCGAAGGATGGGGTTGGGGATAAGGGTGATCTTCTGGGATGTGGGGGAATACCGGTGGTCAGGCCCAGTGATCTGCCGCCACATGGTAACAAGCTCAAAGCGCTTCGGTCAGGTAAAGGTTGAAACAGGGGGTGGGGTGGGTGATAAGATGGGGTTAGAAGCCACACACTCATCCAAACTCGGTCATGGTGAGGGAGAATCGTCGGCCACCAAGTCAGAATCGAACTATGGGAACCGCATCACCAGGAGTCTCCCGGTACTCAATTCTATCATACTCGAAAGAGTCTGCGAACTCCAAAAATACATCGTGGAAGACAGGAATGCTAACATGGAAAACAGCGAGCATTATAGTGTGTCCAAGGATCTTTTCCAAGTCCTCCCAAATACCGATCTGCGATGGGATGCTGTTGGTGAGGTATCGGCCACTCAACGGTATCAGCCAGCGAGATAAGCATCAGACCATGTCATGTTCCAGATCGGTGACTGGGAATACCATGCATGGGTAAGGAACACATGCAGGTCCTGGTCCAGGTGCAGGTGTAGCAGTAGGAGCTGGCTCTATGGGTGGATCGTCTATAGGAGGTGAAGGCTCAGTAGATGAAACGGTATATGTGGGACCAGTTGTTGAAGAATATGGCGCAGGTTGAGTGGCAACCGGTGGAGTAGAAATGGAGGTGCTCGGAAGCGCTGTGCTGGTAGACGGAGGTACAACCGTGCTAGGCCCGACCTCTACTGGGGTAGTCGGTGGTGGAAGAATGGCCAATGGAGGGAGCTCGTAGACTAGTGCATCGGGGTCTGGCTGCGTCGGAGGTCGGAGTCGAGTCCGCCAAAAAATGGGGCCCTCGCCCTCAGTGGCAGAGCCGGTCTGCTTCCCCCAGGAAGGATCTTGGTCTTCCATATCATAGATTAGAAAGAAAAAGAAAACAAAAGAAAAAGAAAATAAAATAAAATAAAGAAAATGTTAGAAAACAGGAAAATAAAAGTACACGACGTGTACATCCAGAGTGCATAGCATGTAGTGAAAAATGTACAGCATCTCGTGTTCTCTGGATATACACAATGTGGGAGTAGTAGATAGACATGTAAAGCTACACTGCGTGTACCAAACATACACTATGTGTTCACCGAAAGTGTAGGTGCTCATGTATTACAAACGAAACGACAATGTTTTTATCAGTTTGAACAATAAATGACATGCCGTGTAATGGAAAAACATGTCATGTTCTTTAATCAAAGAACATGGCCGTGTTGGGGTGAGACACAGGTCGACCGAAAGAAATAATCTACATGGTATGTACCGAACAGACACACCATGTACAGGAATATGGGGTGAGACTTCGTGTTATGTGCCTCACACAAAGGGGCTAAAGGAAATGATATACACTGTGTATACAAAACACACGCGCCATGTATGTGAAAATGATGTGTGAGGCTGTGTGCAATGGGGTACTCTGGCATGATGTGTAAGAGTACACATTGTGTACCAAACATACACACCGTGTATATTCGAATTCCGAATTATTTCATGTGTGGATGTGTATAGAACTACACGACGTGTTTTCTTCATGTTGTGACCGTGTACCGCCCAAGCAGAACGGTCAGCTGATCTGAAAATCACCCTAAACGAGTCTAAAAATTTGAAATAGAGGGTGTATAATGGTGTACCTTGACCGAGGATCGCAATTTAAGAGAAATCAGAGCATGAAACGAACCAAAATGATGGATTTAGAAAATGGGGGTTCGGGTTCTGTTCAGGAGAAGAAACAGGATGAAAGAGGAAGAAATGGGGAGCCACGTGACACGGGCCCAATTCAGGTGTCCCGCGGCTTATATAGCCGTAGTACACGGCCTTTACGTATGGACTACACGCTTTAAATCCCCAAATCTTTTTTTAGATTTTTAAAGAAGAATAAAATATACTATATAATAATTAATATTAATTATTTAAAATAAATGTTAAATAGGTATATATTTGTATATACAGAATTAAAAGAAAATTAAACTATACAGGAAATGTAGTGGGAAAATACACGCCGTGTGTTTAAAAATTTTAAAATGTGAAGTACAACCTTTGGTCTGGTGCTCTGGGCAAGGAACGAACCGGTGATCGGCCATTCCGAATAGAAGCCCTCAACCACTGGATCGAAGGTTGTACTGATGTCCATATTTATTATATATATATATATATATATATATATTCTATATGGCTTATACACACGAGAAGAAAGAAAAGCACGGTGTGTGAAAGTTCTCTTTTCCTGATCTTCTAGTGAAATGGATATCTGATTATAGCTAGAGTACCCATCGAGGAAGTGGTAATATTCATGCCCAGCTATCCTTTCTATCATCTGATCCATGAAGGGTAGTGGAAAAATGATCTTTCCTAGTGGAGTCGTTCAGCTTCCTATAATCTACATAGACTCTCTAGCCCATGATCGTGTGAGTGGGGATGAGCTTGTTCATATCCTTTCATACCACAGTGATTCCTCCCTTCTTAGGGACCACTTGCAGAGGACTTACCCATGAGATATCTGATATAGGGTAAATGATGCCTGAATCTAAAATCTTGATTACCTCCTTCTTTACAACTTCCTTCATAGGAGGGTTCAAACTCCGCTGGGGTTTTCTAGATGGATTTGATCTTTCTTCGAGTAGCACCTTGGGGGTGCAAATGTTAGGGCTGATACCCGTCAAATCTGCAGTAGTCCATCCAATTGCCTGCTTTCTGTGCTTCAAAACATGAAGAAGTGCATCATCATATTCCTGTGATAGTGTTGCACTATGTATAATGGGAAAAGTATGATGATCCCCCAAATACCCATACTGTAATAATGGTGGGAGAGGTTTCAGTTCTAGTTCATGTGCCTTGATAACTGATGGTACCAGTGGTTGTACTTCTGCCCTCTCTAGGATGTCAGGAATGACAGCTCGTTTCCATTAGTGGCCGCCCTGGCCTTCGATGAATTTCAGGTCCTCTGGCGCCTCATCAGTGGGTATGTCTGTAAAAATCATATCACCTAAAATGGAAGAACATACCAGATCATCTTCTTGTCTTCTCATTTGTTCATCCATGGAAGTTACTTTGTAGCAGTCCTCATGTTCGGATAACGATGCTTGTTTGATAGCTATTAGAACATTTTAGGAGACTCTTTCATCCCCGACTCGGAAAATCAAATCCCCCTAGTGCACATCATCAAAGGCTTTCCCTGTGACTAGGAAAGGTCTCCTCAATATAATAGGTGCCTTTTGATCCTCCTCCATGTATAGTATAATAAAATCTACTGGGAGGATCAACCATCCCACCTTCACAAGCACATCCTCGAGTATCCCTTTGGGAAATTAAATGGATCTGTCAGCAAGTTGAAGGGTGACTTGGGTAGGCGTCAAATCATGGAGTCCGAGCTTTTAGAAAACTCAGAATGGGATGAGGTTGACACTGGCACCTAAGTCGCATATAGATTTTTCAAATTCACAGGGTCCAATTGTACAAGGGATAGTAAATCTACCTGGATCCTAGAGTTTCGTAGGAATGGAATGTTGTACGACTGTGGATCACTCCTTTTTCAGTGATATGGCGTGCAAATCCTCCATCATTCTTTTATTAGAGAGGATTTCCTTTATTAATTATTCACACCTGGGCATTTGAGTCAGAGCCTCTACAAATGGGATGTTGATGTGTAGATTTCTGAATACTTCCAAGAATTTTTCAAACTGGTCATCCAGTTTTCTTTGCTTCATCCTCTCTGGAAAAGGTAATGTAGGCTCGAATGGTTTAATGAACTCCTTTCCTTTTCCTGGTTGAGCCTTCGGTGATGAATTTTCAGATGAAGAGTCGTCTGAAACTATACATTTTTTGTCAGCATGGAGTATAAGTGAAGTTGACTTTGATGGTTCCTTATGGTGTAGACTATTTCCACTTCACAGTGTTATGGCATGGGCCTCCTCCTTTGGGTTCTTCTCGATGATTCATGGTAGTGTACCGGGCTGCCTCCCTGAGAGATGATTTTCTAATTGGCCGATTTGGTTTTAGAGGCCTTGAATTGAATCCTCCTGGTTCTAAAACCGGGTCATAGTAGCAGAGATTAATTTAATTAGAAGATCCTCTAACTTGGAGGTATTCTCTTGCTGATGTAGCTGTGCAGCTGGTGGAGGTTGTTGCTTCCTTGGCTACTGTGGGTGAGGGTTTTGATACCCTTGCTATTGGTAAGGGCCTTGTTGGGGCTGTTGTTTCCCCTGGTACTGGTTCTGATATGGTGGCTGACTGTAGATGGGTGGTTGCTGAGGTGGAGGATTATGCTGTTGTTGGCCCCAGCCTGTGTTCTGGTTATCTCTCTATGCCGGGTTCTGGTATTTTTATACTAGTTTGACCCTCTGTTTTGAGAAATATAGCTCACTTCGCTCGTTAAAGGGTCGACTGATGGTCCCAGACATTCTCCCATGATATGGTTGTTACCAAAATCACCGCATGCTGGATGGTTCGCCGCATGGATTTGAGGTGTGCCCTTGAGATTTAATGCATCGATATTTTTGGATACTGCATCCAACTAAGAAGAAAACATGGTAGTAGAATCAATACTATGCATAACTCATTTTTGGGTCCCCCGCTCAGAATGCCACTGGAAGCTGTTGGCAGACATATCATCATGTAGTTCAAAAATTTCTTCAGGGGACTCTCTCATTATCGTTCCTCCAGTAGCAGCATCCACCATGGACTTGGTATTAGTCATCAACCCGTCATAGAAGGTTTAGACTTGCATCAAAAGTGGAAGTCCATGGTGTGGTAATTTATGTAACTTCTCCTTTAAACGTTCCTAGGATTCATACAATGAATCTGAGTCGTGCTGCTGAAAGGTGTGGATATTATTCCGCAGCATTAGCGTCGTCAATTGTGGGAAGTATTTGGACAGGAACAACTGGGCTAGCTCCTCCCAGGTGAGGATAGATAGTTGTGGAAATCCTTTGATCCAATCTTTTGCCTTGTCCCGTAGAGAGAAAGGAAACATGCGATGAGGGATGGAATCCTCAGAAACTCCATGGTACCTAAATGTATCACAGATCTCCAAAAAATTGGAGAGATGGGAGTTGAGGTCTTCACTGGGCAGGCCGATGAATTGTACAATGTTCTGGATCAGATTCATTATTTCATACTTGATCACGAATTGATGTGCCTGAACCGGATGACGAACTATTCCCATATCAGCTCCGTGGATCTATGGAAGGCCGTACTCCATGAGATTATGACGTGGAGGTGGCTGCTGAGGATGGAGAATTGGCAGGTACTGTTGGTCCTGAGGGGGTTAGTATGGCCCCTGACCATGGTAGAAATATGGAATCTGCTCTAGTTGAAATTGTTGGAGCTACGGCGGGCCATATGGTGGAGCAAGAGGTGCTTGCTAGTTCCGGTTGTCATCTATTCCTAACTCCAGTCCAACTCCTTGGGCAGAAGCTGGATTTATTTCCTCGTTCTGTGTTGTGGGGTTTTTTTGATTTTGTTCATCCACAAGTGTTCGTTGGCACCTCAAGAACTTTCTTTCGATCTCTGGGTCAGTTGGGAAAAACCCTGATGACTTCGTGCTCTTGGAACGTGTGATGTGGCCACTCATACACTTACAGACCTGCACAAAACAAAACAAACTAGCACGTGTAAACAAGGATAAAAAAGGATAAAAAAATATGATTAGAAAAGATATTTTTTTGAATTTCTGATTTTTATTTTCACTAAAAAGTAATACAAATTGAATTAAAACAAGAATAAAATTACTTTAGAGTTTCCCCGACAATGATGCCAAATTTCACGAGTCATTCCACTGATGTTATGTTATCAGTGCCTCAAATTATAATTACCCTAACATGTATAGAACCAGTAGGGGTCAATCCACAGGGAACATTAAGAGGTTACTCTTATAATGTTTTGATTTTACTATATTTCTTTTAGTGAACGCTTCTGAATTTAGAGTCGATTTTTGTATGGTTGTTTTTAGATACAAAAAAGAACAATTTTTTATGTTCCTTTTAACAATGTAATTGCTAGAATGAAAGAAAAGACAGGAAAATTGGTTTTGATGAAAATAAGAATAGTAATGTGTTGGGGTTCTGGATTTGTGATAAGTTGATTATTAAATTAAATTTCATATGAGGTTGGGTTGTTCATGATAATACAACATTCTGGATTACAATTTCTAATTAAGTTTCCTTGGTCCGGATCAGTTAATATTTAGAGCTGAAGTAACCAACTCCTTGGTCCAGTAGATAGTTTTTTAACAGATCATTACTTGTCTTAGTCCATTTTGAGCTGATGAATCCTTTCAATGGTATTGAAATGATTCGCCGTTATTCTTCCTTTGAATCCCTGAAGAATCTACCCTTGGTCTGGTATAGAATTTTCAGTGATAATATGAAGTGATTTAAGAGGAATACGAAGAGATTGTTAAAAAAAACATTCACAATAAATTAATTCAAATTACAACTCATCAGTCTCCACAAACCCAACACACAGGGATTTTAGTAACACATATTGAAAATGAAAAACACAAAATTATTAATACATGATGAAATCATGCTTGGAATTTTGAGGTAGAAATGATTTTTCGGTAGAAGAATGACGGTATTATTACGGTAGATCATCTCTCCTTCGCAACTTCGTCCCTTGTTCTCCACACCACACCTCAATATCCACTTCTCAACACTTTGGTATAGAGGCCAAGGCCTCTATTTATATGAAACATAAGTACACAACGTGTATAGAAATACACGTCGTGTACATTCATCAACATGATTTTGGCTTCCTTTTCTCTGATGGTAGGTCGCATAACATGACATCTTTGACTTTGAACACGACACCGCCTGGTAGGTGAGTGTACATGGTGTGTAGAGACACTATACATGTCGTGTAGTATCAAAATTTGGACACCAACCACTTCTAGAATAGCAGACATGACGTGTTGAAATGGAACACGACATGTCTCCTTTAGCAGGCACATGTGCGTGTAGACTCTTCTTGGCCACCATCCGCTTCTATAATGTCATACACGGTGTGTAACGCCGACCCACATGGCTTGTAGTGTCTGGATGGTGACAAGGGCCTTTACTTCCCCTTTTGATCCATGTCCCTGTATGAATGTATAGTGTTTTTATAAATGTACATGTCGTGTAGTTGCAAAATTTTTACAGACATCCCTTGATTTTTGTATTTGGATATAAAACTCTTGAAAATAAACAAGGTCACCAAAATCAAATTATTTTTCCTCTAATAAGTAGGTATTTGGTGAAAACTTGTATTTATGGTTAATAAAATGTATGAAAATGCATACACAAATGGGATGCATTAGTAGAAAATGAGATTTCACAGGTCCAACACAAAGAAGAAAAATTACACAAGGATCGTGAAGCCCTATTTGAAATAATTTTTCAAATGGTTTAAAACCTAGACACCACAATAGAGTGGATAATAGAACAAGTACATGCATCCTAGGATCAACAGATAAATCCATAACAAGAACAATATCCAGAAAAATTTATGGAAGAAGTTGCCCCAAAAATCCTTCAGGTTGAAGAACTCATGGAGGCCTTTATGAAATAAAAATAATCTGCATTGAGCCCTTCTCACTCAATGTTTGAGGAGATTGATGAAGAAGATTTAGCTATTGAAATGCATCTTGGAGATCAAAAAGTTCTGGATATCTTCTAGAATGAGTGTGGGGAACTTCTTGATCCAACTATTCCTCATAATGTAGAAGATTCAGAAACATTGAAGGATGAAACCACCCAAGTAGTTGAATTTGAAGAGAAGATGTAAGAGTCTTATTACCTACCTCAATTTAGGGAAATTAAACAACAAGTGGAACATCCTATTGAAGAAGAAATATAAGGAAAACTAAATCAGGGAGAGAATATTTTCATAAACTAATTATCTTTTGATTTTGTTGAAACTGAATTGAGTATTACCTCTCGTTGTTTTAATTTTTATGATTCATCCAACACTGGTATTTCCTTGGAGTTATAATATCATCTGAATAGGAACATCTAGAGCTACCCAAACCTGTTGAACATTTATTGGAGGGAGTACCTGAGATGATCAAAGTGGATTTAATGGAGTAAAACGAGACACAAGCTACTTACTTTGAAAAGGAAGAATTTGATATTTATTCTTCATGTTTAATTTTTCATTCAAATAGAATTAAACACTAAAATTTCCTTTGATTTTTCCACTTATGTATCATAACTTCAACAACCACTAGAGAATAAAGAAGATGTTGTTAAAGAAGAACCCAAGAAAGTGAAGGATGGATTCATTGTTCTAACCCCACAATGCATGTTTTATCTCATTATAATGGGGGTGGAAATGGTGTATTTTATTTATTGAGTACACATGAAAAAGGAAGGATTTCATCCTAGAAAGAAATGTTTTTGTTGGTTCATGAGTAAGAAACATCAACCACCATCAGATTAGGGATAACCGATTATAAATTCCACTCTAGAGGCAGCCACAACCCAGGGCCCACTTGAGGGATTAAACCAAGATGTATCCTTATTTTACCATTTAATAAATATCTTATGTTATATTTTTTACATTTTTTTTTGTTTTCAAAGAGGAACACTTTGGAGCTTTACTCAACGTTGCATTGCCAATAAGTCAAGTCATACATCTCCATTATATTTTCTTTCTTACTTTGTATCATTTTCAAATATTCTTACATGTAAAATACATTTTAATTCATTGAGGACACTTCCTATATTATTTGTGGGGGAGGGAACCTTTTTAGTTTAGGATTTTCATTTGATTTTTGGTTTAATATTTTCATGAAAAAATAAATTTTTCATTTTTATGATATTTGTGTGTTTATTTTTAAACTTAAGTGTGTTGTCAAAAATTATGAGCTAAAAAGATTAATAATTATATTTTTAAAACTCAGTTCAATTAGTTAACTAATCTATTCAATGAAATTGAGCTTAAATGAATGCTGAAATGACTTCGGTTCATGTTAAAATCATTTGATATTTCATGAAAAGTACACTGGTTTTTGAATCCCATGCCATATTTCACAATCCATATCATTAAAATCACATTCTTGTGAGACTTAAAAACCATTTTTGTCATATTATTTTCATTTAACTCATGTCTTGAGGGAACCAGACCATGCTTTCTTTAACCATAAAGTGAATTATTCCTTTCAAAACTTGAGGGTTTGGGGTACATGTGTTTTAAATGATTGAGGCATCTATTTGGATTTAATAACCTCTTTTCAAAATATTCCTTATTATTATATCCTACCCTACATAAACCATTATAGCCCATAAAATCAATGAACATATTGTTAGGTTATCCATATTACAAGGAAAGTTTGCCTATCCAAACTGCTCTTGAAATGAAATTGAATGATCTAGTTGAACTTAAGTGTGGGCGAAGATATCTTGTGGTGTATTACCTCATTTTTTGATACTTTAAGTGATATATAAAATGTTTAAGAGCTGATGTTTCTTCAAAATATTTTATTTCATTAAATGTTTATCCTTTTCTAGAGCTCTCATGACAAAATAAGTTGTTCCATTTTAGATATTCCAATGTAAAAAGTGAGTTGTGCCTATCTGGAGCATTCATGAAAATCAATTTTTGAGAAGAAATTTTTGCTAGTGAAATGCTATATTGCATGAACTTTCCTTCAGTTCTGATGATGAAGAAGCCTACTTTCTACAAAAGGGTAGAGAAGGAGACCATGTTTGAGTGAAAATTAAAATCTTGAATTTTTTTTGAAAAAGAGCCCATCCCTCCTTTTCCGGCCTCAAAATTTTTAACATCTAAATCCTACAAACCGAATTCCACAGAACAACCATAAAAAGTCATCATGGGAAACACATGTCCTTAACTCACATCAGGTTGAGAAGTAGGAAATTATCAAGACTACGGTGACTCTTGTGTGAGTTCAGATGAGAAAAAACTTATTGAACATTTACATTTGTAAGATGAGAGAAACTTCTTGTGAGGTTGGTGTTTTTTGTGAATGGGATAAGAAATGATGTGGAAATATATTATATAATCTAAAATAGAGAACTTAAAATTATTTTTTTTGATGAAGATTGATATCTTTTTGTTTCTTGGTGTGGATTTGGTAGATCTCATGTGTATGTGTTTTGGATTTGATTTGATTTGATTTTGATGTTTACATGTCCAGGTGTCCAAGTGTTAAGTATATGGGAATGGATAGAGCTAATATTTTACACATTTTTTGTATGAATATAAATTGTTTTAATCATCCTAAATAATCAATTTTTTCTTTTAGGAATCAATTTTTGGATTTATGATGATTTTTGAGAAAAATGGTGAAAAACACCTAATTCTGGATTTTAGACAGATTTTTACATCATGTTTATTTTAGTAACTTCATGAAAAATATAAATCCAAGTTGAGTGAATATTATTATGTTGGAAACTATATTTTCATTCCTCAAATTTTCTCTCCTTAACCAGGATTTGATTCGGCTATCTAAAGGGCCTAAAAATTCATGATGTTGGAATCCTTTCCGGGTAGATAACATGGACCCCACCACCGTAACAGAACCACAACTCGGCCATCACACCTCAACTTGAGGTGATTCTATATGTGATAGCACGATGATAAATAAGTCTAGATCTACACAAATTATGGTGGAGTTTTTATTTCATTAAAGATACCATTGGATGTTATACCATTGGAGGAACCTTCTTGAAGGCTTCGTGTAGAAAACAAATCCTCCAATGACAAAATCATTACTCATACATCTTGTGTCCAAAATGGGTAAAATTTTCAGGGTGATGGGCCAACACATTATGGAACAATAGTTATTAAGGGGTCCAGGAGTGAATCTGTCATTTATTGGGACAACAACGTGAAAAGATTTGGAGTCTAGAATTATGCTTATAAAAGGAGGCCCTCACCTCTTTCCCAAATCATATCCCATTCTCAATCCACTCATTCAACTCACCAAGTAGGAGATCTCCATTGAAAGAGGCCATCCGTGATTCTTCCCCATTTTGTTTTTATTTATTTATTTTCTTAATTATTATTTTAGTTTTCTAATGTAATTTAGATTTTTAATAAAATTAATGCATTTTTTTATTTCTGTGTCCACCCATCCACCATATTTTCTTCTTCTCATCTAACAATCATGAACTATAATAATCATGTTCGTGAGTAACAAATCTAAATAATAACCCGATGGAGCAATCAGTTTCTTGACCCCAAGACTATGTTTTTAATATTATTTGAGTTAATTCTATGGTTAATTTGTATTGGGTGTAATCCTCAAAGTGGTTGCTTAATGATTTACTTCTTAATCTACAACTATTTCCCCTCGATTGAGTTGGTGTATTTAGGGTGTTCTTGGCAATCGCTAAGTATAATTTTCAATCATAACCAGGGTAGACTAAGGAATTCACACATACTATGGAGTTTGTTCACTACGAATATTTGAAGCTGGTCAGTGAAGGTGAACCCAGAAAGTTCTCTTGGGGGAACATCCTTTCATCCAAAATTCCATTCCGTTTAGCATTGAATTTTAACTTATAATTGAATTTCGGTTTCCTATTATTTTTCATTTCAATTATTTTATTAAGTTCAATTTATTTCATAAGAAATAAAATGAAAAAAATTATTACATCGTAGGTGAATTAGATTAAGTAGGTGAACGAACTGAGAAAGCTCCTCAAGTGAGACGACCCTGGTCAACCTCTATGTTGCACTAGCAAAACATAAAAATAGGCTTTTACCATGCCCTACGATAGTAGTGCATCAATATCCTTAGTGATAACTATCATAACATCTATTTTTCCTCAAGAAGAAGATATCCTGGTTTACATTATTGAAATAGAATCTCCATTGGCAAGGAATCTATTAGATTATCCTCTGTGATGAGGGACTTCTTCTTCATGTTCAAAAATCAATACAAGTAAAAAAACTTCACCAATGTCCTAATCTGATAAAAAATCCCAATCTGAAAATATATCCCCCTATAAATATCACCAATATCTAAATATGTAGAAAATAATTATATGTTATATTAACGACCAACAATGTCCATCAACAACATGCTCTCATATGATAGGTTAATAAACTCATGATCCCTCTAATCACTAAAAATTTCATAATAGAAGTTTCTTGAAAGCATTTCCCAAATTTCCTTCAAGGAATATTCCTCTTGCTTCCCAACATAATCTACAATGCCCCAACAACACGTGGAAAGTCCATGAAGAATTTATGTAACAAGATTCAAATTTCTATCTAAGGTTTTGTTGAGTTGCTTGAAGATCATTTAGATTGACTCAATCTAAAACTCAGTTGCCTTGGGTCCTCCCTCCCATGTGATCAAAGGAAGATGTTCTAGATAAAACTATCATGTTATCTCAAATATCAATGGAATGTCGTGAATAATATCTATTTCCCTTGATCAAATGAACCTCAGTATGTTTTCATGAATTTTAAAATCATATGGTCCTCATGATCTATTGAAATCATTAGTTTTTATGAATTAAGAGTGTTCTAATTTCCACAATCTTGACCCTCAATTTGAGAACGATGATGAATTATTTTCATTAAAAAACAAATTAAATACATTGAACAAGATATCCCTCTAAGATAAAACTAATGGGGTGAACTAAAATAGAGAACCATTTTTCCATGATATTAAAAATCAAGTCTTAACAAGTGAATTAGAATGATATAATAATTATTTCAACTCATTTATCATAAACAAAATTTAGTTAATTTTTCCGTTCATAAAGGAAAATATATCAAATGCAATAAATATGTCGCTACCATGAACAATTACTAACAATATATATACCTAATTTCATATCATTATTCCTTAATAGTTATCTCATTTCATACCACACCATGATTATAAGTTTCATGAAACTACTATATCAGAAAATATGTGAATCACCTAATGTAAAATAAAATCAACCAAATATAGTGATCATCATGAATAAAATACAGTTAACATGGTACATGGATTTTACCACATACATGGATTAACTACTCCCATGAAAAATATAATTATAATATTCCAAAACATTCTAGTTTCCTTTCTGCATTTCCAAAATAGTAATGCAATAGAAAAGGAAAACCCACTCCTCTAATAAAACATTCTAATATCCCTCGTTTTGAAACTCTATTGTCTATCCAAACCACGTTGTTTTCTGGGGCCCATGTGGGACGCCCCATACACTAGAGGATATCTACTTGTAGTTGGGTTGTCAACAACATTATGGGGTGACTATTTACACTAGTACAAAGTTTTAGTATAGTAATTATAAATAAAAATTTGTTTAATGAAATATAGAAAATACAATACGCCAATCTGGATAAAAATAAAAATAAATGTCAACTAAATAATTGAATAATAATAAATTAATAATTTAAATATAGTATATAATGTATCTAAATTTTTAAGGTATATTGATATAGATGAAAGCCTATGCTATAAAATATAGGCTCAAAATACCTTGGTCCCAAACCCCATGTCGGTCCCATCACTATGATCTAACCCTTCCAACAAGAAATAGTAAAACATAAGGTCCTTTTTACTTGACCAAAACCTAATCAATGTAATCTTATTAGGTGACAAACTAAATCCCAAATAATGTGTGACTAAAACATAGTAGGTTGACACCCCCATGTCTAAAAAAAAGTCTAATAAGAAGTGCATTAAATAAATAGATAAACATGAATATTAGTTAATTCATTAATATGAAACAAAAATCCACAAACATCGATATCATTCTAGAATATCTCTAATCATGTAGAATAAACATTACAACCATAACCGCATGTCCCAGGCATAATCACATAACCGATAAAAAGAATTCTATGTAATCATTTAAGTATATCTGGTTATGCACTCTATATAATAAGTTAAGCACCATCGAGATAATCCCTTTGTACAATAATTTAATGATAACTTGGAAAATTATATTATATAAGTATTTCAACATCCTTAGGAAAATACCTTTATATAATAATTTCAAAATAAATGACAAAATCTCTTAAAATAAACATTTTATCATAACAAAGAAAATCCATTTATATAATCATTTTAGCATCACCAGGGAATTTTCTTTATATAATAATTTCATAATATTTGGGCAAGGTCCCTTATATAATAATTTATGCATAACCAAGAAGAACCATTTATATAACAATTTCATCATAAATAACAACCCAATTCATAATAGACAAAAAAAATAAAACAGAACATCTAAAGTCACATTATTCAATTTATAAAATTACCATTTTATATCAATTAACAATTAATTTATTTAATTTTATCTTTTTTCGTTATCATTCTAGTGTAGAAAACCATTTAAATAAAATCACCAATAGTAATTCAATAATCATAGAATCAATTTTCCAAGGTGAATATATCATAACCAATTACTAAATATCTCATGTGATGATAAAACATGTTTTAATTAACTAGGTAGTACTTTATTATTAGATTGTTGGGTCACCCGATGGGTAGCTGTAACCTAGTTCACAACACTATTAGATCCAAAGGGATCTGAATATTAGTCCAAACACATGATTTTCCTCAACCATTATTTTTTTCATTAATGAACATACTGAGTTGGTCCAATTTTTTTTGAAAAGGATGATGCCTTGACATATGTTTCCAAGGAACAAAAATTATTAAAATAAGGTTTACAAGAGCCAAAAATATGAGATAATTGTACAATATTTTACATGGAAGGAAATAAGAGAAGCTATGACCTCTTCACACCAGGTCATGCCTTGATTAACTCACAAGTTGTCCAAGCCATCATCAACCAAAAATTCTACCCGATAGACATGAGTGACGATGTAGTTTAGATCAGAGAGCGAGCAGTTGCATTCCATACAATGGGTGGTAATCGTCCAAGCCAGTTGAGTTACGCCATTCCAAATATATTGAAAGATTGTTGTCAAGTCACTTTCAATCCAAATGTCATTCCAACAAAAGCTCATGGGAAATTTTATCGCATGAATCAAATGAAACATCTTAGCTTCAAGGGAGGTGGAAATTCCACAATGGCCCATGAACCAACCTAAAATATGGCTGAGATGGTTCCTAAAGACATCACCAAATCCTACAGGGTCCAGATTTTCTTTGGAGGAAACATCAATGTTAATTTTGATCCATCCAAGGAGAGGGGATCTCCAAAACACCTTGATAGTGTGATGCATCTTATAGAAGTAGCCTCCAATCTGAAGACGTTTTTGGATTCCAAAGGCATGTACTGAATTGTGGTAATGACTTTTGTAACAAATAAGACTCCATTATGGCAATGAGGATTTAGGTCTGACCTACATTAATATTGAATTAGTAGTTTCTAGGAATAATACCATTTCTATCATAATAGATCATGTGGTGAATTTCAGAAACTACAGCAAGGAAGAGATTCCTCATTTTCTACGAGCCCTCCATCTCTGCACATTTATTATGTTGAGTTTTGAAAGAGTCAAGAATCAACCATATACAATCAAATATGTCAAAAATATACTTCTAAATAGAATAAGTATTTGCACAGGAAAGTAAGTGGTTATTAGAATCTTGTCTATGTAGGTTACATATTTTACATTTAGAGGAATGTTGATTTCCAAACGATTGAAGAATACCCTCCATGGGAATTCTGTTGTGAGCAAGTCTCTAGATGAGATTGAATTTTGAGGGATATATCCAAGTATTGTTGAAATGTTTAATAAAGATGAAGTCACTCTCATTGTTGCAACAAGTATTATTGTAGTAATTCATTTATGTAATAATACCATTGGAGAAGGCTCCGAAATTAAAAAATCATATTTTTAAGAAAAAGGGTAGTTTTCAATGAGATTCAAAATAAGAGCAGGAAGATGATCATGATGAGAATTTAAAATGTCTTTGATAGAACTATTGGTGTTTTCATGAGTTTGATAAAGAGAAATAATAAAGATTAGAGGAATTGTTGTCCAATTTTGTAGCCAGAATTTCATGGATGAATCTCTAGAAACCATCCATTTTGAATTATTCATAATGGTAGTGATGGAGGGCTTTATAGCGGGAAAAATGGAGGAATTAATGAAGTTCAAGTTTCCAGTATTATGTTTTTTGAGGAATCTATTCTTGAGAATGGTGATATATTCAGAATATTTGTGAAAAAGATTCAAAGTGAGCCGACATTGATGATCATTGTTAATGTAATTTATATTTATAATACCAATGCCACCATTTTCAATGGGTTTGAAAAAATTAGACCAAGGGACCATCCCAAGATTTATTTCCAGAATACTACTGGTCCATTTGATGTTTTTATAGATGGGTTTATTTTTTTATAAGACTAATAGGCTATTTATAGTCCCTCATGGAGTAGACCATTTTGGAGACAACAGTGGATTTAACAAGGCATGTTCTTCCATCCATAGAGTTAACTTTACCCTTCCAAAAGGAATGTTATCTGAGATCTTGATCTACAATAGTCACAAAGTGGTAGGATTTTGGTCTACCCAAAAATATGGGGACACCAAGTTATGTTAAAGGGAGAGAGCCTTCTTTTAGCCCCAAATCACTGATGATGTTTCATTTTCTATTGAGGGGGAAGTTCTTCCCCAAGAAGATGCATGATTTTTTCCAACTTATGTTTTGACTAGAAATGTCTTCAAAGTGAGATAAAGCATTCTTGAGGATAGAATGTTTATTTTGTCACCTTGGAGGAAGAGGAATATGTCATCAGTATAAATGAGGTGAGTTTGGGCATTTATATTACTAGAGACATGAATGGGTTTCAGATTGTTTTTGACCACCTGCTGATTGATCAGACGACTGAGGTAGTATTCTGTTATTGAGAAGAGAATGGAAGAGAGGAGGTCACCTTTTCAGACTTTTAGTTCATTTAGAGTATCCTTTGGGAGCACCATTGGTCAATATGGAGATAGTGGCCGAGTTGAAGTGATTTTTGATAGTAGTGTTAATGGAGGCACTAAAACAAAAACATTTAAGGACTTCAAAGATAAACCTCCAATCCATGGTGTCAAAAGATTTTCCATTGTCAAGTTTAATAGCTATGTTTCCTCCTCTATTTGGTTTATTCACGTTCTTGATACACTCAAAGGCAAGATAGATACAATCTTCAATTGATCTTCACTTTATAAATCCAAACTAATTCCAAGATAAAATTTTATCAGTAATGGTAGATAACCGATTAAAAATTATTTTAGTGATTATTTTATAGTGAGTGTTGATAAGAACAATGGATCTAAGAAGGTTAATTTAAGAGGAATTATCCACTTTAGGGATAAATTTGAGGAACTAAGGATTAAGAGCATCGAGTAATACCCCCTCAGTGGAAAATGACATAACTAGATTGAAAACATCAATATAAACCACATCCCAATAGTTCTTGATGAAACCATTATTAAATACATCAGGACTGGGGGTACAATTAGGATTCATACTAACGACAGTTCCTTTGAATTCATGCTCCAACGGTGGGATATAAATTAAAGAATTTTCTACATTAGTGATCACTAATGGAATGGCCTCAGGGGGGAGGCCTTTTTTTTATCAGAGTCATTGAAGAGGGTTTTATAGTAGGATACTATATGGTTAGAAATTTTATCTTCTTGGTCAAGAATCATATCTTCATCATTTAGAAAGGTCAGAGGTATGTAGGCATTCCTAATTCTTTGGAGTGAGTTGTAGAACTTTGTATTTTTTTCCCCATCAGTTAACCATTTGATTTTATATGCTTGCTTTCTCATATTTTCCTTGAATGTGAGCAAGGAATTGAGATGGATAGCAATTTAAATTTCTTTCTTTGGATCATTATAGATATTAGATTTGGTTTTTCTGTTTTGAACTTCATTGAGATTCTTCATGAGAAGTTTAATGTCATTTTTGATTTGTTTGGCATTGCAATTTCACCAAGATATGTGCGTCTCTTTGAGGTGTTTTAGTTTTGAGTTTGCAATCAAAGGACCCATAGTTAGGAGACATTGAGGAACAGAAATTTTGGATGACATGATTACATTCATCATCACAGAGCCACACATTATTGAATTGAAATGGTAGCCGAGGTTCATGTGTTTGGAGGATAAGTTTACCAGGATAGGATGATGATCTGAGTTCAATCTGTGGAGATTACTGAGTTAGTCCAATGTTATAATATTTTATGTACATAAAAAAATTGAAATAGAAAGAAATGATTTGTTTTAGACCATCTACCTTTATCCATCCATTCAAGAAACACTCCCAACCGAGAAGAAAAATGGGGAATAAATGTAAGGCAGATCATAATTATAAACATAGATCACTCAATATCAAATAATTTTTATAAGATTTCTTGATATTTAACCATGATAATGGATAAAAAGTGGAAGAATATAAAAAACCAAATATAAGATCCTCCTCAGAGATTTAATGCTTGATCAAGATGTATGAAAGGAAATAAATCACTCCAAATTTTCCTTGAGGCACACCAGGGTTTGATAGAGACTGTTTCATGGTTGATGAAACAAAATAATATGTACAATGTGATTTAAAACTACTAGACAAAGGACATGCATAATGTGAAATGTTTTCTTGTTGTCAAAATCTCCATTCACTGTTTATGGTGAAAATCATGAAACCTTAGGTTAAAATAACCTCGATCAAAATTTTCATGACATGTAAATATTCATTCTATAAACCTGTTCACAACATATGAATTGTGATAGGTTCACATCATGTAATATAATGATGATGTGAATGTGTCCCACGGAATGTGAATATCCTAGATAATGTGGAAATAACTGAAACCACCTTCATTCCTTCCAAAACATAAAATATATCATAATACCTTATCATGTTTATTACTAAAATACATTAATTAAAACAAGCATAAAACCATGGACATTAGGTCACCTTCTTCTGAAAATTTCTTGTATCCTAAGAAATGGACTCCAACAGCCTTTTTAATGAATAATTAAACCCTACTAAAATAGTTTCAACCAAAATTACAAGAGGTTTGTAACTAAAAAAAGATGGTTTCTTACAGGACATCATTCTACAATTCAATAACTGGAAGGTCATATTAGCTATCCTGACACTATTATACATTAGTCCATTTCCCGAAAATGTGATCGGTTTTTCACCTTGACATCTTTTTTGAATCATCTCAGATCTTTGGATATGATTGAATTATGTTTTTATAGGATTTCTATGACCATCTTATGATCGTTATTGATAAAGTAACAAAATTTTATTGATAATAATTTATAATGGAACAAAAAAGTATTTATTTTCATGAAATATAAGCCAAAATATATTTATTGTTGTTAAATGCATCTATTTTTATCTTGATGGAGAATGTTTGGTAGAGATATCAGTGCTACAACATGTAAAAGGATCCCTTAGATTTAAATAGTGTTCCAAAACCATTAAATCAATGATAAAAATAAAATAAAGATGAAGTTATATTAGAAATGGATAGGTTAACTCACCCTAAATTACCCTTATAGATGGATAAAAATCCATTATATAGGATCACTCCATTTAAGGAATGGAGTAAATATTTTTCTGTTATCACATAGTAGTTAATATTAATTACAAACAATGCATGGACATTGGAATTTTTTATCATGAAATATATCAAAAATAATAATATATATAACCATAAATAGATCATATTTTTGTTTTATAATCAATGAAAACCAAGTGTCATACACAGTAATATATATCCACTTGATATCCCTTATTATAATACCATCACACACTATGAAAGTGGTATATCATGGATTTATGATATGAATCTATCGATATATATGATTTAAATATGATGAAAATAGTAGTCTATGACTTTGGGTATATTGAATAATATAATTTAAAAAAATTAGTTCAAATCCAACAGTCTAAAACTTCAATTAAAATACCATTGACAATCAATATAAACCATCTCAAATAATTGTGAATACATCCAAACTATTTGGCATATGTATTATTAAAATATCTTGTTTTGTTGAACAATAAATATAACATAAATTAATCATTATTTTAGGTAATAATTTTTATGATACTGTAAGTCATCGTTGAATTGAAAAAATATATGAAATCCATATTTCATAAATTTAATCAAAGCACATCCTAGAGAATGACATCAATTAAACTCAATATATAAAGGGGATTAGTTTAATCTATATAAAACATACTTAGATCTCCATATGAACACTCCCACTGTAATATGTATCATATAAATTTTATTTATACAAATATAATAATTTTTCAATAACATAACGTGACAAAAAAATAGGGAACATGTGAATATAGTGTTTCACCACACAGAAATTTAGGATTCACCAAAATTGACTGAAATATTTAATGGAATACATCACATGTAATTCATACAAGTATCAAAGATCATAAAATGTCACTAAAATATACATTATCATGAAATAAATTATTATTATTAAATAATTACCTAACTTGTTTTTTATCAACTAATGTTGAAAAGATCTGATATTTTTTAAGCTATAACTGATGATATCATTGGAAACATACCAAAAATCCTCATGATTAGCTAATAATAAAGAATTACATAAGAATGATATTAATGTAAAATGTTTCTGATAATAGATATAACAACATACTCATATAATGTGGATTGATAAAAATAATAAACCCCTATTTATATCAATGAATGAATAGAATTTCATGTGATATACTAAGGTGTGTTAGTCAAGATAATTTCTCTCGGCTAATAGAATCATGAGTCTATTATTTGAATCATATAAGAATCATTGTATTTAATAATAGTTCAAATCATTAAAATTTTAAAACATCATAACAACATATAAAAATCTACGATCATCATCGATTGGGGAAAAATCAAAATTATACATTGAGGGGATATCACAATTTTACTATTCATTTTATTTCAAATTATGAACACATGAATGAATAATAAAATGGGTATTTTATTCATTATAAGTAAATGATACAATCTAATACCATTACATACAATATCTCATGTATATGATACTAATAGATTAAACACGACCCTTATTATTTGGTTATTCCAATTGTTTAGTTAAATGATTGGCAACATTTTCTTCTATATCTATCAAATAGATGTTTTTTTAACTTGTATCAATGATCTATATAGTAATATTTCACTCTCAAAGGATTTTATTTTTTTAATATAGATATAATTGGGATCATTTACCAAGTATATAACTCCATTGTTGTCATAGTTAATTTCAAATGCTCCCTTGATGATGGGAACTACGCCGTGATTATTAATAAACTTCGTAATGAAAAAATCTGTCACAACATCTAATGTAGTGATATATTCTATATATGATGTTGAGTCTACTTTGTTTTTAATGTGTATCTCTTTAAATGGGATTCCCATATATTTTTTGTAAAATACCAACCCATATTGAGATAATATATAATATTATTTGGATAAGAAATTATATTCATGTATCCCCTAATGATTCTATCATCATCACCTCCAAATATCAAAAACATATATTAAATTCATCTATGTTATTGTAGTATTATCTTAAAAAAATTTGACGATTCTAACAAGTATTGGATTAGTTTCTATCAGTAATTATTGAAAAAAGCACCATCAGATTGAGTAAAAAATATATCAAAACTTATAAATCCTATGGTAGATATAAATATAATTATAATTACCATTTAAAACAAATTATAAGGGTTGTGAGTGATCCTAAAATAATTCCATGAAACAATGATAGTGACACCTTCCTAGATTTTTAATGATAAAAAAATTGGAACATTATCAATATATATGTTTTCACTCAGTCTATGTAACCAATTTGATCTATAACTGTATGAATTCGTACACAATTTTTTTGCTTCTTTAGTAATCTCTATTTTTTAATTAATTTTCTTAACCAAATATTTATAACGTTTAGTGGATGGAAAAGATTTATTCTAAGTAAGAATATATCTTTACAAAATATCAAAAATAACAAAAAATCATACCAAAATCCTAGCATAAGGAAAAATCAACCATGTTCTACAAGAAACTGGACTCTTTAATTACATCATCAAATCAGATGTCCCTACTCAAAGAATAATTCTTTAATACATAAGTGTATTATTATATTCCTCAAAGAATAAATACACATTTTTAATATCAAAAAATTTACCCTCTATCATATACACATCCATGAATAAAATAACATTGTGGAAAGTAGTTTTGGTATCCAATTAATATATTCCATTATCATAACCAGTTGTTATGGATAAAATTCATAAATTGAATATATAATTGAAATTGGAGAAAAAATTTCTTAAAAATAAATTATATGAAATTATTTTCTACCCATTTACATAATGAATTATTTTAAGGATGACAATACATGATCTGCATTTGTTTTCATTTGAAAAAAACTACTTACACCCTTCATTTCTCACCCCTTCATGTGTATCCACTATGTTCCATTATTTGTTATTGAACATGGAGTCCCTCTCATATTTCATATAATTTAACAATTTTTTAGAATAAAATCCTCTATTTTATATCACTAGGTTGTAGGTTCATAATCAATAGACATTACATCATTAACATTATGTTTAGTACATATATTTCTCTTCGGATCTCGATGAATCTTAACAGACCATGTGGTTCTTATGTAACTTTACTCAGTTATTCTTTCACAACTATTTTCCATATTATGAAATACTCTTATCTATTGGTATTTTCTTATTCAAGTTCAAGTATATTCTCACTTACTCCTCCAATAAAATAATAGTTCTCAAAAAGATTACTATTATGATACAAAAAACACTTGTTGGTCTGTTGGACTATAGAAATAATATCCCATTATTTCTATTGGATAATCAATATAAATAAAATTCACTAGATTAAGGGTCATGATTATCATATTCAATATATAACACATATTATTCAAAAAAATAAATATTAATAAAAGATAAAATATTATGTTTTAAATAATATAATTGATATGAAGTATTCATTATTACATGATATGTAATATTATTCATTAGAAATGGAATAATTTCCATAGAATATCCCCATATTGATATTTTAAAATTACACTAAGTCATCAATGATAAAAACTTATACAAAATGGTATGATTCATCTTATTAGATACACCTTTATACTATGGTGTTATAGGATGATTAAGATGTAGAAAAATTCCATAATATATTAGAAGATAAATTATTTATATCTTTATGTATTCACCACCCTAGTCCAATAAAAAATATTAAAATAGTTCCCCATATTATTCTATATTATATTATGTAAATCTATCAAATTTTTAAAAGTTTGAAAATTCATCCTATTTGGAAAAAAATAATCATGGTGAAAAAAGTAAATTTTTACGGCAAAAAATTACATAATCCCACAACCTTGTTAAATACTCTTTAGTCCACATATATCACTGTGTATAAGATCCAATATTCCACTAGACATTTTATATTTACCATTAAAATGATCATTGTTAATTTTTCATAATAAAAAATAGACAATGTTATTAATAAATAAATAATTGAATGATTCTAACAAGAAATCTCAATATTATATTCGAATGTTTATCATTTATTTTTACAAGTCAACATTATAAAGTAATTTTGTACAAAAATCATCCTCAATCAGTAATTGTTAATTTTATGGATACTATGATCTATATACTGAATGAATATACCAATAACCAAATTCCATATTCAATATAATAAATCATTTATATATAGATACTAATTCAAGTTTTTAGTAATAAATAAAACACCCATATTCGACAAAGAAGAATGATAAATTGAATTTCTATTTATAGAAAAAATATAATAAATATTTTTTAAATCATGAACTATTGTACTTGGTAGATAAAGATCATACATATTGGCTGATAAATTAATAACTATTTTCTCATTTCCAACATGTTTATATACATCATTTTTATTTAATTATATATTATTCCAAAGACAAAATTAATTAGTAAAAATGTGTTATTCACACCTAATATTTAATATTAATGATTTAGTGTTGTAGAAATTGATTTCTATAACATTCATGTCCATATATTAAAATTGTTTAAATTTGAGTACAGTTCTCTACCTTAGATTCGAAAGATTGATAGTTTTATAGGTCATATATATATATATATATTATTTCAAAATAAAAAGAATGATATATTCAATAACCTATAATAAATATTTATTTTTATGTGAATGTCGGGTTTTATAAAATTTCATCAAGGAATTGTAATGGAAGTACTGCTACTAAAATAATGATTTTTTATACCATTAAATTTAATTTTCTAAGATATATTTTTAATTAATGATTTTTTAATGATTTTTTATTATCACATAAGTATCAATGTGTGTTGTGATGTCAATAATATCATACATTCATCTTGCAAATTTGGATATAAAACCCTTTTCCAAATTTTATCATATGAAACTAGTCAACTCTATTTCTCTAGAATCCTTATCATATTACGGTATACCTTCTAGGTGTAACAAAAAAAACATAGTAAAATATGGTCAATTTGCCTTATTAATTCTTAACAAACCTACTATTCCTTACACAAGATATTACATGGGAACCTAGATATGTAATAACCAATCTATTTAGAATATTGAGGTTTTGTTTATTTTTTTCATTGTTTGGAATCTAACACTTAGTGTTTAAGGTGGTTTCTTTTTAATCTCGTGATATTTTAATATACACCACATTCATATTATTTATATAATTTTTTTCATCCCACAAAATTTTTATCATAACATGTTTTATTACTTTACTTATGAATTCAATTAAGTATTTACTATTGGTTTCCCTATTCCATCCACTAAATTAATTTGTGAAATTTTTTTTAATGAGTAATTTATTACATAACAAATAAGTTCTATTACTCAACCAAAAATATAAGATATATATATATATATATGCATAATATTCATAAGGTACATGATCTTTACATGTAAAGGATAATAACTATATAAAATTAATAACCCCAATATGAGTAATCATAGATCCTTAAATATAACAATCCCAATTTTATAAAATAATTCATTTTCCTTCAGTCTAGCGGGAAGTATTAATTAAATTCCTTCTTCAAAATGGTATATTAATAAAGAGATATTTAATATCCATCAAAAAACTATCAACTAATATATGTAAATTATATTAAATATACAATTTTAATGTTATAATTTTAATAAAAATTAAAATTTAATGTAGTTTAAAACAAGATTTTATAAAATCATACAAAGCATATAATTATTTTCATGATAAATATATAATAATTAATTTTTCATATAAATTTATGTAGACAAGATGTAATAACCCCAAACATAATAACCCTAATCTAGTGCATTATATTATTACATTTTCATAGATATTTGAATCAGATCCCCAAGAAACGAAAATTTTAGAAGTTTTGAAAAACCAGATTACATATATTATTCCTATTTTATATTGGAATATATAAAATGAAACATGATACACAATAAAATAAAATTTTCATCTTCATTTGAAAATCATTCAATATATTCAACATCATAATCATTGGAATAATAATGGTGATCTCAAATATTATTTAATGGTTAACTGAAAGATATCATTAATTAAGAATAATAATCAACATTTTATGTTATATAACTAAACACACAATCCACAAAAATTTCTAGATAATGGATACTCAATATGACATTGAAAATAATTAAAATACATTCCTTATAATTAATAAAATGAAAATGAAATGCGTCTAGAGAGAATGTATAGGAAAAAATTTCTAGGATCAAAATAATTACTGATTTATAAATTACATTAATTATCAATTATTAGATCCCATATTTCCTTGCTACATGTTACCTTTACTGTCAAGACCATTGACCATACAGTTTAACATATCGGGTAGAAACCACTTTCATTTTTCAAACTAATCAGTCTCATAATACTACTGATTTATTGAGAGGATTACATTAAAAAGGCCCCAAACAATGTCATACCAATCCTAGTAAATCCATATATATTGAATACTAAATTTAATTCATAAAAATTAACCCTTTTCAAATATTCTTATTTATTAAAGGATGTAGATTTTTCAATATTTCCCTAGTTAATCACATAACAGTCAATGTAAATATATTATTCAAAAATGGTATATAGAGTAGGAAATAAAAAATTCCATCAAATAAATAATATATATATTTAATATATATTTTATTACATTTTAGATATTATGAAATTGATGTGATTTTATGAGGATAATGTTAACAATCACTAGATAATGTGATATTACAAAATTACATTTACCATTCTGGTAATTTTCAAATAAATTCCACATCAGTGAAATAATTCAAATTGAAAAATAAAATACCCTGAATATTATATAATTCATGGTATTATAACTCAATGGGTAAACATATACCATAAACAAAATAATTAATTGGAGAAAATGGAGTATGCCTCATAGAATAAAAATTTACATGAGAATCCAAAACTACATGATTAACTTTTGAATCATGGAATACATAAAATAATAACATCAATTTGAACATTTAATAAAATTAAATAAATTTAATTCATTATATAAACCTAAATTTTGATTTATATTCACTACACTGAAGAAAAGTGTTGTTAATATGTCTTAAGTATCAAAAAATTAACGTGAGGCTATAAATACCCTTATCATACGCTCTTCTTTGGTTGAGAATACTTTAAACTCATGTATAATGTTTTTAATCATGTTTTTAACTGATAAAATGACTATATTATTATTTATAATATCTTACATTATTCTTTTATAATATCTCACAAATCATTTTTTATTTATATATCATTATTTGTTTTGTTTAGGGTGTAAACTCCCCTTTTTTGAGTATATATGACTTCTTATTTAGGATCAATTATAAATATAAAAATATATTTTCATTTCCATAATTTATAACAATATTCAAATATATTATATATTCAAATTATATGTATTTATTGTAATCTAGATAATTTGATGATGGAAATGAAATACATTGTTCATAGTGACAATGGGTCGTACGTATGCAATAATATTGATTCCATTTTCATGTTGTATTAAAAGACTGAAAATTAAATGATATATATGTTTATTATAATTCAACTATAATATTTATTTCATATACATAATATTTTTTTTATCAAAACCATACTTCATAAATTCCTTGTATCATGTGATCAAAATACATCGCTTGGAGGAAGCAGTAGTCCATATGTCCAAAAATGATGTTATTGTATTTCCAGGAAATGTAAAGAATTAAAGTAGATGTTATATTGTAAATAAATAAGAATAAAAAAATTATAAATATCATATATATCCTGTATAAACTATAAATATATCGTTATTAGAAATATTTAATGGTGGAAATTAAAAACAAAAGAAATTGATTTGAGAGGTGGTGGTATACAGTACAGATGAATGATGATTTTGTATCCCATTTGATAGATTTGTGTTTCATTTTAGGTCATAAAATCAATATAAAAACATGTCAATATATTTAATATATATTTTAATTATATAATTATTATGTTAAAATACAGTAATAATTTGGTAATGAAATAATACCAAAGTGTTCATTAAAGAATGTTACATCTTTATTGGGTAACTCCTTTACGGTTTCCGCAAATGACTTACTTGATATAACTAAAGCTAAAATTTAGTATTCTAGGATTTGGGAGAGATTTTTGGAGTTTATTTGGGTATATTTTTTTTTTGAAATAAATGGTGTCATAGGTGTGAATAATTGAAAGGGTGAGTTCCCTTTTATTGTGGGGGAGTATAGTCATTCTTGTAAATATAGAGAGGTAAACCCAATTTGGATATCTAACATAAATATTGATCATAAAATAATGATTAAAATATTATGAAATGGAGTATATGGTCTCAATATTTCTAGAAAATGTTTTTTGACAATTTTATATGTCATTTTTCATATATGAATAATCTTTAACAAATAAGTCAATTAATTTTCACCGTAATTGCTGTAATTAATTTTAATTTCATTCACTAATATTTATGTAAAAACTATGTTGACCAACATATAAATTATTAATATTTATTATTCTAGGTAATTAATAAATTCTCTCAAATTAAAATCAGATATGTGGTGGAAATTAATTATACAAAATACCAAATATGGGAGGATAGAACCAGTTTTTAACCTCAAATTGTTCAAAAGATATCTAATGGTTTTTCTCTAAACTAAATATAAAAATGAATGAAAATTATAAATTAGATTAATATATATATAATTTATTTGATTTAAGTTTAAAACCAATTTATGTTATTAATTAATCTTAATAATTACATTGATGGGAATTCAGCTTACGATTAATATTCAAAATTTGTTATTATTCATCAATAAATAAAACTTCTGAGAAAAATACAACAAACATTACCCTAAGATAATTTTCATGTTTGTATTCCAATAAATAATTTTATTTTTTAATTTAAAATTTATAAATGTTTCAAATTTTATTTATAAAGGAATGTTTCTTTTAAAAGGTTGGAAAACTATGTTTTAAAAATATACAATATTTTATACTAGAAATTGGATTTGTTCTTAATTTATGCCTATAGAAAATGTTGGATGAATTAAATACATATTATTGAATTTATAACATATAAATTTCATTAATATCATTTAAAAATAGTGAATATTTTAACTTACTAAGATTTAATTTCTTAATGGAAAACGAAATATTTTTTCATAAAAATCATTCTTCAAATTTAATAGGTATTTATTTTAATTTCTAATTAATAGCTCACCAAATGATCCATTTTATGAATGTATGTAAACCATATTTCTATAATTTATTTATTCTTATTCATTCACACCCTTGTAATATATTGGTGATAAATATATAAATATATTATTTATAATATTAAAAGTTTTCAGTAAAACTTTGTCTTTCATGAAATGTCACGACCCATCCCCCGGGCCCCGTTTCATGACTACCCATGCTCGACTTCCATTGGCCAGGGGCTGGTGACTAGCACTGGATGGATATCCTCTAAAAGTGGGAAGGCATTGCATTTATAACATTTAACCACACGTAGCCAAGAACATGGGCAAGATAGGAACATATGTAAACTGAACTGTAAATAGAGTGAGTGCAGTATGTAAAAGGGGCCAGAATACAAGCCCAACTAGAAAGTACAAGTAAAACTGTGATACAATAAAACTGAAGAAAAGGAAAAGTCAGCTGATGTGTCTTCCATCGAGATTCCTACATGAAGGTTAGGTACAGATTGCATCCTCATCACTCCACATCCACCCATCTCCTCTGCATACCGACAATCCGTATGGTCCTCCTCTAGGTACCATCCAGTCCTGGTACTCCCATCCTCAGTTAGAACTCTCCATCGTCTACATCCAACATAACAAGGGGTGGGCATATCCCCTACAGGGGTGAGTATAACGATACTCAGTAGGGACCCCGTGACCTTTTAGGTCTCACATAATCCATCAAGGATAATACACAAGGTATGCAATCAACAGATAACTATACTTAGGCATATTCCCGTACATATACCTATGTTATCAAATAATCCATCTCAATCATGAAGAAAAAAAAGAGGTACTGACTCGGCTCACACATGGATTTATTCTAGGGGTACTGTTATGTAACATTCCCAGTGACAACGTCGAACACCTCAGCTTCTAGAGAACTCGTCCTCTATCAATTACAGTCGGCCAACCATGTCACACAGAAGTGCTTCCCAATAACCTTGGACTACTGAGGTACTCCACCTGTCGAGTATCGCGGGTCTACTACGTCACCATGGCACTCCCCACCATGGGTTTTTTGCGTCACATAGAGGTGTTACCCCTCATGGTCGGCTAAGTTACTCCTACTGTTGAATACCGTGGGTCTACAGTGTTACCAAGGTGCTCCCCACCGTGGGTCTACCACGTCACCAAGGCACTCCCCACAAGGCCTGCTGAGTCACTCTGAGCCGAAACGGTTAGCAGTCATCAAGTCTAAACCAGCCACTGGGTTCCCGCACTACACTCGCTTGTCTCTAGGAGGATCCACTCCACAAGATAATTCTCGATAATCCAACTGCCACTAGTTCCCATGAAGAAGTATCTCAAATTTCCGTCACATCATAGGGGTCTTAACGTAATATAGGGAACGTCAATCGGATGCCTGGTCTGTGAGTTATTATACTATTAGTCACGGGGGCCCAATTGTATTCATGCTCGATCCATCCAAACCATTCCCCAAGTTAATCCAAAACATAGTGGGGTATCACTAAAATGGACCGACTCTCTCAAAGGGTTTCCAACACCATTCACGGTTCGTCAATCGGACTTCCGAAGCCAATCTAATGGCTAAAAGAATGTAAATTGGTTTTAGTGGGCCTAGTTCTAGTCCGTCCCGGTCGGACCGACCCGGCCCGCATTGCAGCCTGGGGTGTTGGGTCGGTCCAGCCCACTGGGCCCTACTCGACAGGCGGCGAGGCGCCTCATAGGGCCATAGATGGCCGCAAGGGCACGAGACCGTAGAGCGACTCGACCAAAAGATTCCGCGAGGGAATGAGGCGATGGGGTGGCTTAGACAAGAGGGCTCAGAGGGCCAGTAGGCAGTGAGAGCTGAGGCAGCTCCGAGGGCCGACATGCAGTGTGAGCGGGGGCGGCTTAGAGGGTCGCTAGCGGGGCGAGCCAGGGCGTCTCGGAGGGCCGCTGGTGGTTCGAGCCGGGGATTTTTGGAGGGCCGCGACAAGGGCGATTCGGCCGGGGCGCGGGATCAGTTCAGCTGGGAGGTCGGAGCACTGTGGGGGTGGCGCAGATCTCAAAGGCCATGGGCGGTGGCGTCGTTTCCTTCATCGCCTTCTTCACCTTCGTCGCCTTCCTCCATTTCAAAGAGTACACCAAAGAAGAACTACGGTGGGGTCGGGCCATATTTGTTCAGCCCACACCCTCCGCGTTTAGAGTGATAGAAAGAGATTCATAACGAATGGAGCTTTAACATGTGTGGAAGATATTTTCAAACATCATTTCCCACAATCCTCGTAAATCTCTATTCCCAAATCCCGCAAAAGAATTATATGTGGAGAACATGGGAAGTGTTAATCAATAAACCGCTAGCTCGTTAGATTGATGAAATTGGCATGAGGAAGGTAGTACAGTCATTGATTCGTCAATGATGAGTATGTCCCATTCTAGAAGAAGTCACGAGGAAGATGGTCGAAGGAGGTCGGCATTCTTCGTTGTCTGAGCATTCTTTGTTAGAGAGTAGTCTCCCATGTTCTCCCAATCCTCCTTTGCAAATAATTTTAGATACCAATCAATAGAAAACCAAATAAAATATTTTTATCTATTTAATTTGTTGGAAATCAAAGTTGTATTAATTAAGTGGAAATAATAAATGAGTTTCGTTGGCATACAATACAGATTGGAGGATACCAAGGGTTGGAACAACTAATTGAGGAGGGTTGGAACAATTAATATGGAGGAACCTCCAGAGGCTCCTCCACATTAATGAGGGAGTTGAATAAGTTTAAACATCGGGCGGCCCCAACCACCATAACATGTCATGAGAGGTTAAGGTCTGCTGGTCCCCACTTCGAAACATTCACAAGGAGGGTGGTTACAACAACAAAAATAAAATGTGTGTTTATTTTATTTTTTTATTTCCACAAAAAACCCAAAATTTAACATTCACCCTCGAACAACTGCCGTCGAGGTGAAAGTATTCTAAAGAGAATACAAGTGATCTGAGTTCAACAGTGCCATCAGATTTCAATTTTGCACACCGGTTCAAAATTTAGAAAACCCTTCTTACAGGTTTAATGAACGTACCTAAAAATAATTCATAAATTCATTCAAGAAACTCCATACTTCGAAATCATGCACCGTCAATTTTTGGGGACTCGTAAAATTCCGATTTTTTAAAAAAACTTACTTAGAAATTCCGACTCTTTACGTTCTCCCCACATCAGGGCTCTACATCCCCATAAGCAACAACTCAATCTAGGTAAACAAGTGAGGGTACTGAGCTCGCATATGAACCTCCCACTCCTATGTGATCTTCTGGATGTTCTCGTGCTACCAGTGAACACGAACTAGAAGTATCGACTGTCCATGAAGGACCTGATACTGTTTTCCACAATTTCAACTAGAACCTCCTTAAAAGTTTCCCCATCATTAGCGTCCAGCTCTACATGGTCGATGATGTGAGAAGGGTTGAGAAAATATCTCCTTAGCTGGGATACATGGAAGACATCGTGCACTCGGTGCAACTGAGGTGGAAGAGCTAAGCGGTATGCACCTCGCCAACTCTGCTGAGGACCTGAAAAGGTCTGTTGAACCTTACAGATAACATGTCGCCTCGGGCAAATCTCGATAGACCTCATCATGGTGAGACTTGTAGAAAGATGTGGTATCCATACTCGAACTCCAAATGCCTCCGTCTCCTATCAGCATACGTCTTCTTATTGCTCTCTGTGGTCTTCATCCGCTCCTAGATGATATGCACCTTCATTATGGTAGCTCGAACCATCTCTGGTCCCATGAGTGCTGACTCCCCTAGGTTAGTCCAGCAAAAGGGTGATCTGCATGGTCACCCCTAAAACACCTCAAAAATGTAACATCCCTATGGTGGAGTGATAGATGTTGTTTTATGCCAATTCCACCAATGTAAAGTGATCCTCCCAGCTGTGACCGAAGTCAAAGACATAAGAATGCAACATTTCCTCAAGGGTATGAATGGTCCACTCAGTCTGACCATCCATCTGAGAATGGAAGGCAGTGCTCAAATAAATCTACGTCCCAAAAGCCTCCAACAACCCCTTCTATAGACGGGAAGTAAATTGTGTGTCATGATCGGAGAGAATCGTGAAAGGTACTCCATGTATCCCACAATCTCTTGTACATAGAGGTGTCCCAAGCTCTATATCAAACCCTACTCTCTGATTGGTAGGAAGTGGTCCGACATGATGATTCGGTCAACGATCACCCAAATAGAGTCATGTCCCCGGGATTTACATGGATGTACTATTACAAATTCCATGGAAATCCCATCCCACTTCTACAATTGGACAACTAAAGGTTGAACCAAGAATTCTGGTACCTGATGCAGCACCTTCACTTGATGACATGTGAGGCACCGAGAGACAAACTATGCTACTGATTTCTTCATTCCCAGCAACCAATGCTATCGTCGGAGATCCTGGTACATCTTTTCCACTCCTAGATGTACTTATAGAGGGTAAGGGTGGAACTACCTCCACACTTCCTCATGAAGTGGAATTGGTACCATGGTACGTCCTCTGAAGTGGATGACGTGCTCCCCACCTTCAGAAAATAAATCAGGTGCATGTCTTGTGGATATCACAGCATGTTGTGCCTCGTAGTCAGTATCACCACATTGCGCCTCCCTAACACACTAATGAAGTGGGGGAGTGACTTTAAGAGACTGTAGAATGGAATATCGATGTCTATCCACAAAGGATATTTGTAAAGCGGCCAGCTGATCCGTGGCCTCACCTAACAGCTGTATACCAGACCTCCTGCTGAGGGAAACTGCTACAATGTTCTCCTTCCCAAGAGTATAGACTATCTCGAATTCGTAGTCCTAGAGGAACTCATGACACAATAACTTTCTTAGGTTCAAGTCCTTATGATAGAAGATATACCTACGACTATTGTAATCAGAGTACACTATAAAACGTTCACCTATCAGATACTGCCGCCACATCTTCAAGCCGAAGACCACTGTTGCTTACTCCAGGTCACAGGTAGCATAGTCCTTCTCATGTTGTCTCAACTGCCAAGAACCATATGCGATCACTGCTCGCTCCTTCATCAGGACACATTTGAGTCTGGTCCCTGATGCGTTGTAGAAAACTACATATCCTACGCCCTCCATTGGAAGGCTCATGATTGGGGAACTATGCAGCCTATGCCTCAGCACTTGATAACTTTTCTAGCAGCTCTTTGACCACATGAAGGTTTCCCCCTTCATCGTCAAGGCTGAATGTGGTGCTGCAACATTGGATAAGTCTGGCACAAACCTCCAGTAATATCCAAACAAACCTAGGAAACTTTGTTCCTCTGTCACACTCCTGGGTGGATCCCAAAAATCTACCACCTTAATATTCTCTATATCTACTTCAAATCTAGCTTCCAATATGTAATTTCCCAAAAAGTGAACCTATCAGATCCAAAACTGAAACTTCAAGATCTTACCATAAAGCCGGTGCTCTTGGAGTGTGTCCAGTACAACCTGTGAATAGTAGGCATGATACTACTCAGTAGTCGAGTAGATCAAAATTTCATCGATGAAGACCACTACCAAGTGATCAAGGATTGGATGAAGTATCGTGTTCCTGAGTCCCATGTACACTTCTAGAGTGTTGGTTTCACCGAATGGAATAACCAAGAACTCATAATGGCCATACCGACATTTGAAGGTCATCTTCTTTACATCCTCATCAAGCACTCTAATACGGTGACAACCTGGTCTGAGGTCTATCTTTGAGAACCATCATACTCCATTTAGAGGATCGAAGAGGTCATCAATCATTGAAAGTGGGTACAGTTTCTTCATGGTCACTTGGATCAGGCGCTGATAGTCAAAAAAAAGTCTCAAGCTCCCATCTACCTTCTTGGTGAACAAAATTGGGGTTGCCCAAGGAAAAAACTGGGTGGGATGATTCCCTTCCCCTATAGGTCCTCTAGCTATACCTGTAGCTCTTGAAGCTCCGAAAGAGCCATCCTATATGCTGGTGTAGATATCGGTTCCATACTAGGGTACAAGTCAATGTAAAAGTATACCTCTCTCTGAGGAAGTAGACCTGAAACATCATCAGGGAAGACATCCACATACTGGTCAAGCACTACAGGATAGCTTGGACTCTCCAATTCAACAACCTTGAAGGTATGGCTAGCCAAATGATGAGTGATCAGTTTCACTCTCCTCCGGGTAAGTCCATCCTACGCTGTAAAGGCTCCCTTCTTTCCAGTGAAGGTAAAATTGGTCCCTTCCATGCAGACACACCGCACATTGTTCCTAATATAGTCATTCTGATCATGGACTATAGATAACTAGTCCATACCCAAGATGACATCGTAAGGCCTCGATGCTGCTACTATGAGATCCCAGCTGAAGCTCTCGCCTCCTAGAGTAAGCTCACACTACCGACACCAGTGCATAATCATCAAATATTCTCTCGTAGGAGTCTCTAATCGTAAGTATTGATCCAACAGCTCTGTCTTAATCTTCAAGCTTCGAAGGAGGGTAGTGGTAATAAAATAATTACTGGAACCTGTGTCTATAAGTAATACAACTATGGTGGAGTAGATACAGATCGTACCACGTATAATCTCTGGAGCACCGTGATCGTTGACCTCATCTACCTAGTGCGGAGCTCTCCTCTATCCACCTACTACCTGTTGTCGGGGTGGACCTCTTTATGGTGGTGGCAGTAACATCTCAAATCGTCACCCACCGCCAGCTGCATGGCCAGCTCCTCTTCCACGTCTTCCTCCTCCATACGATACTCAGCGGTCGAACCTCTGTCTCTTCCTGGGAGGTCCCTCAACCATCTTCTGATCATCCTTACGGTGGTTCGTACAATCACGATCCATGTGACCCTGCCCGCCGCATGAGTAACACTGCCCACTCCTGGATTAACTAGATACACCTCGGGTGCCCCCACACAACCGATCTTGTGTCATGTAGTCGTCCACCTGTAGGCTTTTTCTTCTTGGACCTCTTTGAAATCTGTCTGTTGACTGCTATAGAAGACTCTGGTATATGATTAATGGTACTGAGTCTCACTGTTGGTGACTGCTCGACAAAAAACCTCTCCACCAAGAGGGCTCTCTCTAACACCCCCGCCTGCGTCGGGATGTTGAGAGAGATCAACGGACCCCTGATCTCTTTCCTGATCCCCTTCTCAAATGTCTGGGCCCTGAAGAATAGGTCTCAAACAATATCTAAGGAGTAACGTCAGATGTCTATGAACATTGCTGAGTACTTAGCTACAAACATGTTTCCCTGCTCTAGATGAAGAAGCTTCTATATGAGCACTGTGCGAAGAGTCACTTGGACAAACTCTCCCTGAAACAGTATCTCCATGTCTTCCCAATGAAGGGTCACCTCATCATGAACCTGGAGCATTATGCTCCACCATCTGCCTACTGATCCCTGTAGAAGGCTAGTAGCAAGGATCACCCTGAGTTCTGTCTTTGTCCCTACCAGTCATAAAACACTCACCATGGCCCCCATCCAATCCTCAACTGCATGCGGGTCTATCTCTCCCCTGAACCTTGGTGTCCTCTAGCACTGGAACTCATGAAACGCACTCAAGAAACGTGCAACGTCTGCTGTAGGGGATGGTGAAATCGATGGACCAACGGGGAATGGTACCGAAGGTGACTCTACTGGAAAAGGGCCCTACACCGAGGCCTCATCGCTCGGTGGGTTATCAGTGTGTAAAACTCTCGTAACACTAGATGGTTGTCTTCATGGAGGAATTCTGAAAAGAAATAGGTGTGACATAATAAAAAACTTATACCTAGATAGCTGAAAGAAATACTTGGTGAGCTGACCAAGAAATTCAAAAAGAAAACATTTGAAAACCCAAACGCAATCAGTGTTTTGGTGCACTGAGTCAGAAATTCGAAGTCAGGGTCCTAGTGTATGGATATGTCATCCATCGCACCAACACTGGACTCCCTGAACTAAAAACATCCCTCATTACCCTTAACACTATTGCTTCAAAGAAAAGATTAGAGTCCAAGTTTTGTAGTAGAAATGACTCCTCTGATGCCAATTTGTCACGACCCGACCCCTAGGGACTATGTCGTGACTACCGCAAGCACGCCTTTCATAGGCCAAGGGCTGGCAACTAGAACCAAAGGTGCATCCCCTAAAATTGGGATGACATTGCCTTTATAACCTATAAACACATGTAACTAAGCACACGACAAGAAAGAAACATAAGTAAACTGAATTGTAAACAGAGTGAGTATAGTTAGTAAAATGGGCGAGAATACATGCCCAACTAGAAAGTACAAGTACAATTGTGAGACAATACAACTGAAGAAAAAGAAAATTCAGTTGTTGGGTCATCCTCCGAGGTTCCAACCTGAAGGGTTGGTACAAATTGTCTCCTCAACACTCCACATCCAATCGTCTCCTATATGTACAGAGAAGCCATATAGTCCACCTCCAGGTATCATCCATTCCTAGTACTCTCAGCCTAATTTATAATTGTACGTCATCTGCATCCAACAAAACACGGGGCAGACATAGCCTGTGATGGGGTGAGTATAATGACACTCAGTATGGACCCCGAGACCCATTAGGTCTCACATAATCCATCAAGAATAAAAGACAATGTACGAAATCAATAGATAACATCACATAGGTATATGACCATACAAACACATATGTTATCAAGTAATCGATATCAATCATGAGGAAAAACCTAGAGGTATTGACATAGCTCACACTAGGATTTATTCAATGGGTAGTGTTAAGTATCATTCCCAGTCATAATGTCGAAGACCTCGGCTGTTGGAGAACTCCTTCTCTATTGAGTACAGTGCGCCTGCCGCTTCACAACGAGGCGCTTCCCACTAACCTTGGACTGCTGAGGTACTCCTCCCGTCAAATACTGTGGGTCTGTCGTGTCACCAAGGCGCTCCCCACTGTGGTTCTGTCGCGTCACACAGAGGTGTTCCCCCTCATGGCATGCTGAGGTACTTCTCCTATTGATTACCATGGGTCTTCCGTGTCACCAAGGCGCTCTCCACTCTAGGTCGTCCGTGTCACTAAAGCACTCTCCACTGGGCATGTCGAGTCACTCCGAGTCGAAATGGTCAACAGTCGTAAAGTCTCAACCAGCCACTGGGTCCCCGCACTATGCTCACTCGTCTCCAGGAGGATCTTCTCTGTAAGCTACTAGTCTATATTCCATTTTCCACAAAGTACCATGAAGAAGTGTCTCAAATGTATGTCATGTCATAGGGGTATCAATTTAATATACAGTGCTTCAATCGGACGCCCAGTCTGTGAGTTATTAGCCTTTTTGTCCCGAGGCCCGGTTGGAATCGTTCTCGATCCTACCTAACTATTCCACATATTAATCCAAAAACACAGTGGCCTATCACTCAATGGGACCGACTCTCTCCAAGGTTCCCAATGCCACTGACGGATCGTCAAATGGACGTATGGTGCCAGAGTTATGGCCAAAATAAATTAAATGTGTCATAGTGGGCCCAGGTCCTGTCCAACCTGGTCGGACTGACCGGTTTGGGTCGGCCCGACACGCTGGTTCATGCCTGACAGGCCACGAGTGGTTGTGGAGGGCCGCAGATGGTGGCGAGGCCATGTAGTGGTAAGGCCAGAATTTTCTATGAGGGCACGAAGTCGCAGGGCAGCTCGGCCGGGGCAGCTCGGATGGCCGGCGGGCTGCGCGAGTAGGGGCGACTCGGAGGGCTGTAATGATAGAGGTTCGGCCGGGGTGCAGGGATAGTTCAGCCGGGGGGATGGAGTGCCGATGGGGCGACGCTGGTCGTAGAGGCCACGGGGGACGATGCTGTTGCCTTCGTCGCCTTACTCCATTTGAAAGAGTACACCAAAGATGAATGACAAAGGGTTCGGGCCATGTTTGTTTGACCCACACCCTCCTTGTTTTGATTTAGAGAAACCATATCACAATCAACGAATCATTAAATTTTATTGATGATATTTTAAAACATCATTTCCCACAACCCTCATAAATATCTATTTCCAAATCCCACAAAAAAATTAGATTGGTAGAATGTGGTAAGTGTTAATAAATAGACCCCAACCTCGTTCACATGATGACGTTGGCGCGAGGAAGGTAGTACGGTCATCAATTCACCATAGATAAGGATTTACCACGTCGGAAGAAGTCCCAAGGAAGTGGTTTAAAAGATTTAGGCATTCTTCGTTGGTGGAGCATTCTTCTTTGGAGAGATTTCTCCCATGTTCTCCCAATCCTCATTTTCCAATACTTTCCCAAAAAATGAATATACAACCAAATAAAATATGTTTATATATTTAATTTTTTGGAAATCAATTATAGATTAATTAATTGGAAACAATAAAAGAGTTTTGTTGGCATAAAATTCAAATTGGAGGATACCAAGGGTTGGATCAATTAATTGATGAGGGTTGGCACAATTAATGTGGAGGATTCTCAAGAGGCACTTCCACATTAATGAAAGAGTTGAAGAGGTTTAGAACTTGGATGGCCCCCACCACCATAACCTCTCATTAGAGATTATTGTCTAGTGGTCCCCACTTCTCAACTTCCATATGGAGGGTGGTTATAACAAAATAAAATAAAACGTGTGTTTATTTTATTTTATTATTTCCACGAAAAACCAAAAATTTATCATTCACCCTCGAACAACTATTGTCGAGATAAAATTCTTCTTAAGTGAATATCAGCGTAGCGAGTTCAATAGTGCCCTCAGATTTAAATTCTGAGCACCGGTACAAAATTAAGAAAAACCCGCTCACAGGTTTACTGAACTTAACCGAAAATATGTTCAGAAATTCATTCTAGGTACTCCAGGCCTTAGAATCACGCGCCACCATTTTTTTCGGAATTGTAAAATTCCCATTAAATTAAAAAAATGACATGGAAATTCCGGGTCATTACATGAAACACATATCATTGAATAATTTCATTCATTCATGTAACAAATAATGGATCAATGTTGTGGGTGTTGAAAAAAATATTATTGGATAAATTTATTTAAAATATTAAATATATCATAATGTATTGAGAAGTTATATTCCTTTATTTTATTGGTGTTTCATGACATAAATGATATCGAGTAAAATTTTATTCTCTTATAATTTTCAATAAAATGATTCATTCTTCCCACCACAAATAAATAGCATGCTAAATATTAAAACAAGATCTTGGTAATAAAAGTTTGGAAATTAGGAAATCTCATTGTTGAAAAAAATGCATCATAAAAGATTTTATAAAATATCATATATATATATATAATAGTAAATTAGAAATAAAAATGTTAAAAGGAATAACATATAATTGGGATACTATGGAAGATAAAATTAGTGGTGAGAGAAATTATGGGCATTGAAGAGATGATAAATAATTTGAGGGAGTGATTGAGGAAATTGATTAAAAAAGTTAATGATCATTGTACAATTTATCTCCATAAATACATAAGTCATTTATGATATAAAAGACCATCAGTTTAACAAAAACTAAGGGAATAGGGTAATATTTTCATAAGATCATTTCTTTAATGTTGAGGAATTTTTTTACTATATAAGAATTTAATGTAATATACATACATGATATCTTTTTCTATCCTAAAATAAATTTCATCATTTATTTTTGTTTCGATCAATTTCCCATTTATCCCTTCACTATTGTAAGTGAATACTCAAATTTTATGCATAAAGAAATAAACATCACTTTTAACGCATCATAAGATCTATAAAAGACTGAATTTTTTTTAATATGTATCTAAGAATTTTTGAAAACCAATATTGTTATTATATTAAAATATAAACCAAAATTTTAATACTATAGGTACATCATTAAAATTTATTTATTAATGTATCTAACTAAAAACAATAACATATTAACCAAAAAATCATGCCAGTTTGTGGTTGGTGTTGAACCCTTATCATCCTTCTATTATGGGTTCAAGCCCTACAACCTTACCAGATGTGAAACGTTTTCACCCGACATATCTGATTTAATTTTTCTTGAATATATTAATATAGAACCTATATAATTTCTAAAAATAATGATGAAAATCCTTAAAATATAATTAGACATTAAATATCTTTTCTCATGGCTTTTCAATACGACCTATTTTATAAAATTATAGTAACCTTATTAGTATATCTACCCAAAAGAATATAAACACCATTAAACATATGTCTATAAATTTTATATGAATTATTACTCAAAATATTTTTCTAGTAAAGCATATATTTTCCATACGATCATCTAAATTTTTTATAATTTTGTTTGACTCGCATCACATAAAACCAAATAATAATGGTATAAAACATAAAACAAAATATCAAACTTAAATTCGCTATCATGTGATTTTATCCACAACACTTAAGATAATGATAACATATGTGATTCATTTCTAATCCAATATATCTAAGGGTTATGTTCCCAAATCTTTGTTTTAAAAAATGAAGTTCCCACGGTTTCTATAAAACCAACATTAATGACCCCAACACCAGTATCCTAGAACCAGTTCATTACATTATGACTTTTTCATAGATAAATGCATCAGATCCCAAAGGATTGATTTATTTTTTCATATTTCTAAAAATATATTACATATATGAAACCCATATTACATTGGGAAATAGATAATTAAACATAATACATAATAATATAAAATTCTTAGGCTCATTTAAAACTGATTCAAATGATTCTTCTTCATAACCTGAGGAAAGGAATGAAAATTCAGATGAGATTAAATTATCAATAAAGGATATGTAGAATATAATATTTAATTATTTATCAATGATAATAAACATGGAATGAAAGATAGCTGTAAAAACATTCCATATAATACATGGATACGTCACACTCAATATGGAAAGGTAAATAACTGAAACACGGGTTATTTAATCAATAAACAACGAATGAAATGAATCAATAGATAAGGTGAAAGAAATAATATAATAGACACCAATAATGATTGATTTACTTATAATGTAAATTATTAATTATTAAATGTCTTGTTATCTAGGTACATTCTACCTTTAGAATCATGAAATTTCACAAGATAGTTTAACGATATGGGTAGAACCCCATATAGATTGGTCAAAGGACTTATCTAATTAGATTACAGATGCATAAAGGGGATTACACTAAATAGTATCCAAACCATATTATACCAGCCCGAATCATTTCTTATATATCAAATAATTTTTTTAATTCATCAAAAATGTGTATTATCAAATATTCATATTGAGTAAGGTGTACATATTTATTAATATTTCCCTAGTTAGTCAAATAAAACCCATTGTAAATACCAAATTAGAAAAATGGTTTACAGTTTATGAAATGAAAATATCCATAAAAATATATGTATATTTAATATAGATTTAATTCGAAATGAAAAAATATTATAATAATGTAATTATTTAAAGAGGATGTTAATAATTACAATATAATGATAGATTGCCGGATAACGTTTACCATTTGGTAATTTTCAATTCAATCCCACATGGGTGATATAATTCAAATAAAAAGTTATAATAACATTAATAATTAATTATTTGTGATATTAAATGTCAAAGGGGAAGTATATAAACAAAATAAATGTGAATTCATGCATCATAAAAAAAATCTCAATGATATATAAATTGAGATTAAATCCCTAACCAATTGGTAACCATTTAATTATAATTCCCATAAATTAAATACGATCAAATGAAAATTAAATACCCTGAGGATTAATTTACAATGGAAATATAATAAATTATGTGCCGCATATACATCTAAAAAACGAAATAATTGGTTGAAATGATGTATTCCTCGCGAAATAAGATGATAGATGAAAATCCCTTACTACTTGACTAACTTTGAAATGATGATATCCCTTAAATAATAACATCAATTGAAAATATAAAAAAATTAAATAGATAAAATTCATGATATAAAACTTCATAGGTAAGTTTATACACAACTAAAAAAAATTAAGTGGAAAATATATATCAAGTCTAATAGAAATAAAAGTGAGACACAAAATCCCTTTATTTTACACTCCCTTTGGGGTGAATGCTCATAAAATATTGTATAATCGTTTTAATAAAATAATTAACTTATAAAAGAATCATAATAATATTTATAATATCATTTATGAATCCTTTATAACATATCATGATCAATTTGTAAATAATATTTCATTATTTTCATTGTTTTGGGAGTTAATTGACTTCTTATTTGAGTATGTTTTGACTTTTTAATTTTCAATATTAATAAATAAATCATTATTGAATAAGATTAATAATTTAAAACATTATTTAAATATAATATATATAATATATATTTTTATTTATAGTAATCCATAAAATTTTGAGATATCGAATGAAATACAACATTCATGGAGACTGTAGGTCCTACATAAGCATAAATGTTGCTTCCATTTTCTTATCATATTAAACGAATGAAAACTAAATAATATATATGAATAATTTAATTAATATAAAAAATATATTTCATATACATTATATGTGTTTATTAAAACCATCCTTAATACATTCAATGTAACATGAATCACATTGCATTGAGAAAATAGTAGTCCTCCCGTCCACAAATGATGTTATCATATTCCCAGAAAAAATAAAAGCATAATGGTATGTGTTATATAGTAATTCAAAAGAATAAATAATTTATAAATATAATATATATATATATCATATATTAAATATATATCCATCATTATTCAAAAACATGAATGGTTGTAAAAAAAATATTTAATTACATCAGTTTGTGAGGCTTAGTCTAACGTACTCACAAATGATTATTGCATATCAAATTTGGTGAAGGTTTGTGCAATTCTAGGTTTTAAAATTAATATAAACACATCCAATAATAATTAATATACCTGTTTAATTATAAAATAGTGATTTAAAAATAATATAAGCTGACTATAATGAAATAAAATAAAAGTGTACGTTAAAGAATGTTACCTCTTATTCGGGTTACTCCATTTTTTGAAAATAATTTGTTACTTTGTGTTATTTGTTAACAAAGTGTGTAGTCTTGGATTAGGTGAGTTATGTTGGCACATTATTTAGTAATATATTTTATGACCCAAATTTCTTTATAGGTGTAAATAATTGAGGTGTGGGTAACCTTTTATAGTGGAAGTGGAGTGGATGTCTGGTACATATAAAAAAGTAAAGAATATTTAGAATGTTACCAAAACTAATGTGCCACCAATAATGCACCAAATTATATAAAAGGGTGGATATGGTAGACAAATTTCCATACAATGGGTTTTGGAAGTTTTTATATGTTATTTATCCCGGTTTGATTAAATTTTAATCACTTATAAAATTAATTTTATCTTTAATCATTGTAGTTATTTTTAACTGATTTCACTATTTTTTTGGAAAAAATACTATTCAAAATATTTATGTTATAAATAATTAATACATAAAATATGAAATCCATTTTAAAAAATTATAATAAAATTATTGTTAGAAATTAATATAATATTAATCCCATATACGAGATGAGAGAGATGGTATTTAAAGTGAAAATCATCTAAATTTCACAATGTTTTTATATATAAATTCATTATAAAAATGAATCCAATTAACTAAATTGAATAAATATGTTTTTTTATTTTTCTAATTAGACATCAAATCCAATAAAAATATAATTTAATCTCACATATAATTTGATTAAAAAGTGAATTTTCATATTGAAATCACATTTTTCACTATTCATCAAAAAAAGAATCTTCACTGACAAATTAAAAAAAAGATCACCCTAAGATAATTATGAAATTACTATATTAAAAGAGATTTTTATTTTACTTAATAATATTAATATAATTTTCTAAATTGAATTTGAAAATAGGTGTTCATTTTAATGGTGTAAAAACTACCTTTTAGAAAAAACATCTTTTTTATCTTTAAAATTTGATTCGATAGTATTTTATTCCTATAAAACATAATGGAAGAATTGGAAAAAAATTATTGAATATATTACAAATATGTTTACTATTATAATTAAATAATTATGATTAATTATATTTTTTAGGAGAAAACCCCTTGATAGGAATAAATATAGTTTTTCATATAAACAAATATTTTATATTCAATTGATTTTTATTTTATTTTCTAATAAGTTGTTCAACAAAAGATTAATTATATATACATTTTTATAATTATTTTACTTATTTAGATTATATTATTCATCCCCACAATTCCAATATTTATGTGATTACTATAACAATATTATATTAATTATATTAATAGTATTCAGTAAAACACAATCTTGCGTGCAATGGAAGCCATCAAAGAAAGTCATTCTCTTATTTATTAAAGGCTGACATAGTGTTTCATGTATAGAAATATATAGAATATATAAAATTTATTTAAAATATTAAATATATATTAATTTTTTATGATTATATATTTCTTTCTATGGATGGTGTTGCATGTCATACACTCTATCAAATAAAATGTTCTTATTTATGTTTTCATGGAGTGTTACACACACTCTAAGAATTTTTAATTATTTATTAAAAATGAATATTAAAAAAATTATATTTTTTATTTATTTTATTTATATGATACATTATAATAATTATTTCTTGTTTATTATAGAAATAAAAATATCTTATTTACAATGCATGGAACTTATCATTTTTATGAAATTTGTAATTTATAGGAATTGTATCCAAAATATGGACATTTATTTATATTTAGATAATATCATATTTTATAATTGAAAAAGGTTAATTTTAAAATATCATTTTTGAGAAGGTTCTACAATTACTCTTACATGGGTTATTTTATACATTATTCAAGATCATTATAATAATCATCAAAATCAAATGTTATTACTGTTTAATAGAACAAAAGTCCCATTAAATTCCATAAATAATACTTGATCCAATATTAGTGATTTTTTGGGTCCTAATTATAACAACATGTTTCACCATAATGACATGTACCAGAGACTCTTACATTAGTGACTAGTCATATTTTATGATATACTCTATAATGTTACTATGACTTGGTGCATTGATTTTTGTTATATACAGGGTTAAATAACAACATAATATACCACCCACATCATAACATACATCATAAAACAAAACATTATGATTTAAATGTGTCATACCTAATAATATAAATCCATCAAACCATACGATTGTTCAAATATAGAATAAAACAAGTGGTCCAACGACAACAATTTATCCATGAAATTTACTACATTATGATACTGCCTTCAAAAGATTATTAAAATAATTTTATTCAATAAAATAGATGAAAATAATAATTATTTGAAGTTTATTAGGGATTTTGATCTATTTATGGGGTTTATAGTGCCATCTAATTTTCCTTTTAATGGGACTAACATAATTGTAAATTGTTTGTATGTATGATCTATCATCATCAAACGAACATTTATTTATGTAAAAGATTTATAAAATTTTGTACCTTTATCACATTGAAATCCATGTTTTTATATAGTTATAGAGAGTGTTACAAAGAGATCACTAGGATAAAATATTTGAACTCTATCCTTTATTGGTATGAGATTGTCAACATTAATCCTCATACAATATAATAAGATCACTTAGAATCAAAATGTGAGGTAAAACCTTCACCTAGAAGAAAAATGGTAAAATAGGATAAATATGGATTTATAAAATCTAGGATAAGTAACAACAAATTATATAAATAAGAATACCCCTATCCATTATATAGGATATATTCATTGATAAAACTGAGTTGAGAGTCTATAATCCTCACTTAAGATCAGACAAGTGTTACTCAAAACACATCCCTCCTAGGATTTATAGTAATGTAGTTATTCATTAATCCTCATATGCATATTAATGTTTGATTAATTAATTAAATTTAATAGGATACATTTTAGTACCCATGAAATCAGTATCCCATATTGTAATCCCATTAACACTATAATATAGCCAAAACATGCCATTATGATATGGCTATATCATTATCTATGATATGCATTACATGTATATCTCATGTCTTGATTTAGGTTATATAATACAATAAAATATCATTATTTTAGTGCATATATATAATGTTTGAAGAATAGAAATCCACATAGTATAGTGTGTTATTTTTTGAGAATAAATGATGTGCTTTAATGTTTGTGGAATAACTTTTTCCCTTTTTTATCTCAACCTTTTTATTTATTATACCTCTTCATAAAATAAATTTTATGAAATGTTTCTAGAGGTGGGGTGAGCTCTTACTAGGCTTATCATACATCAAATTTTATAAGGCCCTATTGGGACCTATGCCTAATTTTTTTGGGACCTAGATAAAGGAAATAATTCTGAGCAGGAGACATAGAAGCAAATACATTCAGGTTTAGGGATGGAATACTCCCCAAAAAATTGGTGGGTCTCAAAAGGTGAATTCAAAGGGGATTTTCTATAAATATTTATATGATATTTTACTTTTTATATCTATATATTTGTCAGTTGTTCCTTGTTTAGATTACCAATAATATATATATAATGATTTTTATTTTATCTTATTAATGTGATTTTTCATAGATTTATAATGGAATATAGTATGTAGTTTATTATATATAATATTTCATCCAACATGTATAGTTTATTTCTCATTTATATTTCTACTTTTGAAAACATATGTGTCATAATTCTGAGGGTCTATTTTTCTATTCTAGTATAGGAATAGACCTGACTAAGAGAATTTCACCATTATATAGTGTAAAACAATCTCTAATAAATACATACCTCATCCCCCAGTATTCATACCAACCTATGGGGGTCAGGATTTACACATGAAGTGTTATATCTATAAATAACTTATACTATTTTAGTAATCAATACATGATCATTAAAAAGTGGTATTAAATCACACATTATTGAATTATAAGTTCATTACTTGAGAGGATATTGGGGATATAATTCTAAAGGCTCAAGAAATTACCAATAAATATACCTTCATAGAATACTTATGGTGGAATCATGGTCCAATAATTTAAGATTAGGATCTTATCCTTTTATTTTTACTTGTTATAAATCCTGAAGAATGATATATTATATTATATGTCATAAGGTGACTCCCCAAGACCCACTCATCAATATCTTGTTCTAAAAATAGATTAGTTAAAAAATGGTTTTGAGTAAAATTTAGATAAACCGTGATAGATGTATAAATATTTTAAAAATTTTATTATTATATCTCACAATCATAAGACAATAAAAATAATAAAATGTTTAGTATCTATAAGGATCATAAAAATATTTTATGATACTTTTTAATATTTCTCCATATTATAAACACACAAAAATCAATTCTAGTCATTTCAAATACTAAAATGATCATCATTATCAGGGGAGGTGAAATATTCTAAAGGTGCTAGATCAAATTATTAGTAAGGTAAAAATTATCAACTTTTCATCATGGTTTACATCAGATGAAAATAATAAAAAAATTATCTATTGAGAAATTTATTGTTAAATATAATATGGAACAATTTGAGTTCTCTATAATCAATGAAAGAATAACTTTTAATCTCACATTAAGGAACACAAACTTTGAAAAAGAGTGTGTAATAATTAAATAATAAAAATCATCTAAGCTGCATATCCATAGTTTTATGGAACGTAAATATAACCTTCTTGTGATTCATAGCATAATAAAGAATTACGGAACAAAAAATAATCACAAGGGATAATTCAATTTTTATATTGTCTATGAATATCCCAATTTTATGTTGTTAATGTTTCAAATAATGATCACCCTTTATGTTGCGAAAATATAGAAGAAGGATCAACCTTAATGTTGTAAGAGTATCTAATAAGGAAAACCTTTTATAATGTGATAAAATATAATAAGTATCATCATATATTTTATTTGTGTGTCTAAGAGGGATCACCCTTTATATTGAAAGTCTATCGAAGATGGATCATCATTTATATTATTAGGGTATCTAAGATGTACCACCCTTTAAGTTGTGATTGTATCCAAGAAGGTTCAACCTTTATGATGTTAGTGTATCTAAGAAGGATAAACCTTTTATTTTATAATCCAATAATTCACATCCATTATGTTTTGAGCGTATCCAAGTATGATTAAACTTTATGTTGTGAAAATATACATGTATTTTCATTCTTCTTTATAGGATGTTAAATTAAACCATTAAAAATACATTAAATTTTGATATAGAGATACCATCATCTCATAATACTCATTAATAAATATACATTACATTAGAACATGAAAAGAGTCATATATAAAATATAACATAATTTACCAATGGAAAAAAGGTGTAATTCATGAAAACATTTCCAAGAACATTCCATAATGCATCACAAGAATGTTGATGGATGGTGTCTCAAAACTATCCATAGTGTAATAAAATGACCATGTGGAATATATTCATATATTAAATATAATATTTTAGTATCCCTGTATAAATCACATGAAAAATAAGAGTGAATACACCCTTTTTGAAAGTCTTGAATGTAAATAAATCTGTTTCATTAAAATGAATTACTTCGGAATGAAATAACATTTAAAAATCATTTTTCAAACCAAAATAGAGTCATGAGAAAACATATTTTATAATATAAATATTCATTCAAAAACATTCTATGAGAAGATATAAAAATAAATGAAAATTAATTTCATAAAATATATCCTATTTAAATCCCTTTTAAAATTGAGAATTCCATTTAAATATCAAAAATATAGTTTAGAAAAATATAAGAAAAATTTAATTAATTTCTAAAATAACCAAGAGTTAAAATCATTTTAAACACAATTTAGTACATAGAAATGAACATTTATATATAATAATGACCATACAATGAATGAAATCATAAAAATAATTTTAGGAAAAAATCATAATCTTGAAATAAGAAGGTATGGTTAAAATATGAATTTAATTTTCCTAAAACTATGAATTTAATGTTAAATTAAATGTTAATTTGAGTTTGTTTAATAAATATTAAATTATATAAGTTTAAAAAGACACAATATAACTCAATTATTGGATTTGAGTGAATATCACCCATTAAAAATGTTGTTTCTTTTGAAAGAAAATATATTTAAGTAAATAACAGTATATGAACATTAAAACCCCATTAATTTCATGAAAATTTATAAATAAAATTCTTAGGTATTAATCACACCATATAAAATAGTTTTGGTGAACAAAGAAAAGTTTACCTCTTGAAAATAAAGTTCGGAAAAGGATCCCAATATGACATTATAAATTTCCAAATATAAAACCCCATGAAGGATCTGATTATTAGTGACAAATTAATCACTATAAATAAATATAAAAACCTAATACAAAATAATAAATGACTATTAGATACACAATTCCAAGGAAAACATGTATATAATTAGAAATATGATCTGATTGTTAAAAATTTGAGGCAATAAACCCTTATCGTGGTTCTGTTTCACTCTAGGCATGTAATTAACATCAGGAATAATTATTTTAGGATTAATACAAACCTAATTAGAAATATTATTCTTTTATATTTCACTTAATGTGGCCAAATCTATTATCATATGATAATTATTTTTTTATATAATATTTTTTTATGTTGTATATTTGAGGTGGTTCTTTCCATTTATACATAACTCTTTTGGTATATTATCATATGATATTTTATTAGGAGAGGCACACTAATATGTTAATTTTAGATGGTTATGTTTACAATGACTATTTATTAACAACATAAATTATAGAATAACCAAATTATATTTTTATAATACAAAACGTTTCATGTAAATAATTTTTTTACCTTAATTAAAAAATTAATTTCATCTATGAAATGTAGAAATGGAAAATGAAATACACCCTCTCATGGATGCAGTAGTTGGTACATACTAATGATTGACATTGATTTTTTCCACAGTTGATTGGATGAAATTAATAAGAATTCATTACATTACTATAATAGACCATAATAATACTAATGAAACCAATTTCAATATTATACATTTTTATACTATTATTATGAGACTTGTATTATGAAGAAATCATTAAGGATTAATTAATTCCCACTTTTGGTACCTTGAACTGTCACATTAATGTATCCATAGAAATGGAGGGATTGTTCTATATTATGTTGACTATAGGATTTAGGAAATAATAAGGAAATACATTAAATGAAAATTTATCTAGGTTTAAGGTAAATTTTGAAGGGTTTGTGTAACATCAATATGGTGGAAGTGATTCCCATTTATAAGGTAAAAAGGTAACTTTTGAGCACATCTAATATTTTTCAAAAATAAAATTACAATATTTAAGATTCAATGATTCCAAAAGTTTTAAATAATGAATTTATGAGTGAGATAAGGTTAAGAAATTCTCTACCACTAATTTTCTCATATATTTTAGTCATGGTTTGTAACATCTCGAGTCCGGAGCCCCTCCACTGGTGCCCCGTACTCTATTCGCCACATGACCTCAAGCGCAACTCCCCGAACGCCAGAGGCTGCTGACTAGCAGTGAGGAACTTGGTGAGTCAGTGGGGAAACTATTCCCTAATTCGGTAAGGTATACAAGGTAAGAAAACAACAATAAACAGCGGAAGCAGTAAACGACATGCATAATGACAGAAACCAAACAATGGAAGAAATCTAGATACATAACTATGATGAAAATGATGTAGCAGGTATGAGAATCAAAGTAAAACAGCAAACACAACAACGTGACGAAATACAACTGAAACCAAGTGCAAAAGAAAAACAAAATAAACTCCTTAGCATCGCGATCCATGGCTCAGTCCCATGCCCCCCAGCTCCTAATGCATTCAAGATCCTGATGTAGAAGGGTGCTTGCCCTTATCTATACCTGCAGCAACATAGTCTGCTTGGGCCAAAAAGCATGGCCCAAACAGGGTGTAAGGTACAATCCCAGAAGGCAATCACCCAAAGTTTTGTGCGTAACATTTAATGAATACATGGCAGTAATAAAACAAGAAGCAGTAAACAGAAAGCAGAAGCAGGTAAAAATCCATAGTTCTAACAAGTAAAGAACACAAGTAAGCAGTCAGCAACAAGAAAAAAACAGGTAACCCTCTGGGTAGCTCTCACATTCTAACCCCTATGGTTCATCCTCTAAGTAATAGAGACCCTCTAGGAGGCACACACAGTCTCACCCCTCTGGTTCACCTTTGTATGTATTTAGACTCTCTAGGGAAGCACTCACCATCAATCCCCCCTATAGTCTCGTATCGTGCTAAAGGATATATGGGGATGCACTCAACATCAATTCCCCCTGTGGCCCGCGTCGTAATTAAATGACACTCTGGAGAATCCCTTCCGTCAATTCTCCCCTTGGTCCCACATCGTTATTAAAAGACACTCTTGAAAAGCCCTTCCGTCAATTCACCCTTTGGTCTACTACTCTAGGTTCTCACAGTCCTAAGTATAACTAAACATGCTCAATGCGTGCATATCGTCCAGGTAGACCTCATGAACTACATGGCTATCAGCTAAGGCTCGACAGAAATAAATAAAACAACAGTTCCACTATCCTACGACTAGACATGTCAACTGGAAAGACACCAAACAGGAAGAACAAGCATGGAAAAGCAATCTGAGCACAAAAACATTATTCTAATCACAAGCAATAACCTCTACTAAAGCGATCAAGCAAAGAAGTCAAGCAACAAGGGAAAAACAGGAAACACGCAATACCCCGTTCAGGGGTATTGGTGGAAATTGCACACAATATTCATCAACTTCCTACAGAAAGGCACAAACCACCTACCTCTATCCGAAGAGATCAATATACGTAAACCTCGATGATAGATTTCTCTTAGAACAATGTAGATCTCTAAAAACGCACAAAACATTCATCCCATGATAACATTGAAACGAGGAGGAATCAAGAAACATGGATAAAGAAGAAGGAAGAACTCACAACTGTGATTCGAACGCATCTAACCATGCTCGAATCGGAGAACGGACGGCGAGGTAGGATTACGTTGAAGATCTGGCCATACGGTCACTCTAGGATAGTTGAAAACTAGAGAAGAAGATGAAAATAGGGGTTAGGAGCGACCCCAATCCATTTAATGAAAAAAAATAAATTACACGGCGTGTACTTATTGAGTACACGGCGTGTACTTAAATTTTTCCGTACTCTGAATTAACCGGCCTCCACCTCAGCCTTACACACCGTGTGTGTGGACAGAACACAGCCAACACACTGCTTCAAGCTAGAACAGAGTACACGACGTGTACTCAAAAAGTACACGACGTGTACTTCTACAATTTCCAGAAAATTTATTTTCCTTAAAAACTCCAGAAAAAGGGAAAACATACTTGAATGAAGATTTTTGTTCTTACAAACTTCCCCCCCTTAAAGAAATTTGTTCCCCAATTTCCCTAATGAGGTGGAGAAGAAGAATCTCCGAACAGCTCGGGCCACTGCGATCGTACATCGGCCTCCCTCTCCCAGGTCTCATCCTGTACTCACCCGTGCTGCCATATCACTCTTACCAGAGGAACATACCTCAAGTGGATAACCTTCGTACTACGATCGAAAATATAGATAGGATGCTCCTCGAACGACGCATCCGGTTCAAGATCGACTTCATCAGGATGAAAGACGTGAGACAGGTATGAAAAGTAAGTTTGGAGCTGAGAGACATGGAAGACGTCGTGCAGGCCCGATACCTCTGAGGCAGCTGCAACCGATAGGCGACTGGCCCCAGTCTCTCCAAAACCTCAAACGGCCTGACGTACCGTGGAGAAATCTTACCCTGTCTCCGAATCCTTTTGTGTACCAACCTAGGTGTGACACATAGGAAAAACTAATCACCGACCTCGAACACTAGAGGTCGTCTCCACTGATCAGCATAAGACTTCTACTGAGACTGTGTTGTAGCCATACTCTTCCGAACCAGCTCTATCTACTTTGAAATATCTTGTACAAGACGAGGTCCCAGCAAAGCTGCCTCTCCTGCCTCCATCCAGCATAAGGGTGATCGTCATGGCCTATGTTACAAATCCTTGTATGGTTCCATCTGAATGGTCACCTGGAAACTGTTGTAGTAGGCGAACTCCACCAGAAGAATATGCTTCTCCCAAGAACCTCCAAAGTCAAGGATGCAATCTCGGAGCATATCCTCAAGCCCCTAGATCGTGCGCTCGGACTAGCCATCAGTCTGGGGATGGTAAGTTGTACTCAAAAGTACCTGTGTACCCAAGGCCTTCGGAAGTCCCTGCCAGAACCGAGAGGTAAAGCGTGCATCTCTGTATGAAACAATAGAGCGCGGAACTCCATGCAGACGAATGATCTCTCTGATGAAAAGTCATCACAGATCATCGAAACTGAAGGTCTCCTTGATAGACAAGAAGTGGACAACATTCATAATCCTATCAACGACAACCCAAATAGCATCGTTCCCTCGCGGTGACCTCGGCAACCCAGTCACGAAGTCCATCGCAACATCGTTCCACTTCCACTCCGGAATGGGTAACTGCTGCAAGAGCCCCGCTGATCGCTGATGCTCTGTTTTCTCCTGTTGACAAGTAGAACATATCATGACAAAACCAGCAACATCCTTCTTCATAACTGGCCACCAATACTGGAGATAAAGATCCCGATACATCTTGGTGACGCCAGGATGAACTGCCCAAACTGAGGAATGGAAATCCTGCATCAGCTCCCCCTGTATGTCTGTTGGCGCCCATACGCGTCCTTGGAAACACAAGATCTCATCGTCACACACTATCCATCCAGGAAGAGGGTCCCCTCCTGACACACTCTCCCGCAGGACTAAGACTTCTGAGTCTGATAGGTGCCTCATCCGTACCCGATCAAGTAGCGTGGAGGTAATAGCTACAGAAGATAGAATGTTCTTTCCCTTTCTTTTTTGCACCTCCAGATGCATCTCAGAGAATAGATCCATAAGCTACCACTCACTATTGGCCTCCTGAACTACCTAAATATGAGTTCTCCTGCTCAACGCGTCTGCCATGGCGTTGCCCATTCCCGGCATATAGGCATGCTCGATGTCAAAATATTGTAGATACTCATCCCACCTGCACTGCCTCAGATTCAGATCACGCTGAGTGAAGATATACTTGAGACTATTCTGTTCAGTTAAGACCACAAATTTTCTACCAGAAGATAGTGTCTCCAATAGCACTAGGCATGAACAACAGGTGCCAACTCCAGATTGTGCGTAGGGTGGTTTCTCTCATGTGGCCTCAGCTTCCGAGACCCATACGCAATGAATCCATCTCCCTACATAAGCACAGCTCCTAGCCCGATACCTGAAGCATCACAGTAAAGAGTGTATCTCTTGCCTGGCTCTGGAAAGTCTTGTATCGGTGCTCACGTGAACCTCCCGTTTAGCTCCTGAAAGTCTGACCCACAAGAATATGACCATAAGAACTTCTCCCCCGGTTTGGTCAGACCTATCAACTGTTCTTCTAGATGATAAAAGTCCCAAATGAAGCATATGTAGTATATATCCAGCCCAAGGAAGCTCTGCACCTCAAAAACATTCTTCGGCTTCTCCCAGGAAACTACAGCTCTCACTTTCTCTGGGTCCACAGATACTCCTGCCTCCGAGATGACGTGACCCATGAAGTGAATCTAATCCATCCAGAAGTGGAACTTCGAGAGTTTAGCATAAGGCCGATGATCTCTCAGTGTACTCAGAATTATCTCAAGATGTGTGCCATGGTTGTGTCGAGTGTGAGAGTACACCAAGATATCACCCACAAAGACCATGATGAAGGAATCCATGTAAGGATGGAATACTCGGTTCATCAGTTCCATGAAAAATGCAGGGGCGTTCGTGAGACCGAACGACATGACTGTATACTCTTAAAGACCGTATCGACTCCTAAAGGTTGTCAGAGGTATATGTGATGGTCTAACAAGCAATTGATGATAACTGGACCTCATGTCGATCTTTGAGAACACCCGGGCTCCTCGAAGCTGATCGGAAAGGTCATCAATCCTCGAAAAAGGATATCGGTTCTTGACCATCAACTGGTTCAACTTTCGATAATCCACACAAAGCTGAAGGGTACCATATGCCTTCTTCGCAAACAAAACAGGTGAACCCCAAGGAGAAGTACCGGGTCTGATGAAACCCTTATCCAGTAACTCCTCCAACTTCTTCTTAAGCTCCTGAAACTCAGGTGTTGCCATCTTATATGGAGGAATGGACACTGGTGTCGCTCCTGGCATGAGATCAATTGAGAAGTATACCTCACGCTCTAGAGGAAAACCCGAAAAGTCCTTTGGAAAGACATCCCTGAACTGATCCACCACTGGAGGAATGTCCAACTATGGAGTCCCCTGATCATCCAGATAAAGACTAGCAATATGGGTTGTCACTCCTCCTAGCCCATGATGCTCAAGTCCTGCCAGACTCGTCCAAACGTCCCATTCGCCTCTATGAAGGAAAGCTTCACCTTCTGGTGAAATGAAACTGACTCTGCGGTGATAGTAGTCGAAGACTGCCTGGAAGGGAATCAAGCAGTCGATGCCAAGGATGACATCATAGCATGTCATCTCTTGGACATAGAGATCCCATAAGAAGCGATACCCTGCATTCTAGAGAGGGAACTATCTACACTGACGTACATTAGATGTCCTCATTCCCAAAGGTGTGTCTAGTGTCAATGAGTCAGCAGAAGAAAACATACAGAGTCCAAGCCTCTCCATAAGAGAAATAGATATAAAGATATGCCTAGCAATAGTATCGAAAAGGGTTGAATATAAAACCGAGGCTACTAAAATCATATCTCGAACAGTAGAAGGGACGATATCCTGGTCATGATAAGTCTGATCCACGGTGAAAGAATGGCCTACACCGCGGCCCTACGCCCTTGGCTGATCACTCTGAGCTGAACCTCCCTACTGGTGCTGAGGAACTGGTGGCTGACTTCCATGGCCTCGACCTCCACCTTAGCCCGAGGGGCCGGAAGAACTCTAGTTCCCTGATTGGTGAGAGACTGGTGGGGATGCTTATGAACGAGGAGTCATGGAAGAACCCCGGTCACCTACTGCTGGTGAGAAAACCTGGCAGAAACGCTGAAGGTGACCCATCTTTCCGCATGATCGGCACTCCACGGGCTCTCTATGGCACTGTGGCCTCATGTGCCCTATCTGTCCACACTGGTAGCATGTCACCTGGCTGCCTGATGATGAATCTCGCTTCCTCTTATCACCGCGCGTAGGCTCCCTACGGAGCTTCATACTTTCATCTAAAGGGAAGCTATCTCTGGAAGTAGAACCGCCCTGACTCACAGCTCTAGAGTCTCTCATATTGCGCTCTGAAATCAGTGCCTAGTTGACGATGGAAGTAATGGAAGTCACCTTGAAGATGTTCACCTGCGAGCGGATCTCCCACCTGATTCCATCCTCAAACATCCTCACCAAGAACACACCAATCCTGTCCTGAAGGCGTGTAAAACGCTGCATCTCAGTGAAATGAGAGGAATAATCCACGACAGATAGAGTACCCTGCTCTAAGCTCATGAACTCCCGGGCTCGATCGGCCCTCAGGGTCTCCGGGTAGAAGTAGTAGTAGAACACGCGCCGGAACTCCTCCCAAGCCATAGCCTGCTGCTGACCCGCTTGTGAGATCACGTCCCACCACCTCCTGGAAGAATCTCAGAGCATGTAGGTGGGGAGCTTGACCCGTCTCTCTGGAGGCGTCTCTAGATGCTCAACGAAAGTTAACATGGTTTCCAGCCATGACTCTGCAGCCTGAGGTCCTCCCTCACCCGAGAACGTGGGAGGATTCTGCTGCTGAAAGACTCGCGTCAAGTCTGCCATAGTCAAGGCAAGAGGCGGTGCTCCCTGGAAGGCCTGCATCATCCTCATGAAACCTTCCCTGAACTGCACATTAGCGCCCGCGACTGGTACAACCACCGGTTCCAAGGCTGGCTCGGCTGGGGGATCGACCGGAAGTCCCTGATCAGCCCTATCTAGCGTCTAATCACTGCCTGATGACAGACGTACGACCGAAGGATGTCTCCGAGGCATAACTCTAAAAGATCATGAGCACACCATAGTTCAGGAAAACAAGGACAAGGAACACAAGAGTACAAAACGGAAGCTGGGGATGAAAAACACAAATGATTGCAAAACACGACTACACAGCGTGTATAAAACTACACGGTGTGTCTTATTAAACCACTGACATGGGCGTGTACTCTCACCCTACAAGTCATGTACACTTATAACTACACGGAATGTTGACCCCCACACACGGCGTCCACTAGATAACTATTCCCCTGCCCGAGTATCCTTACACGGCTAACCCACATGGTCCGACTCAACCCGATACTACACGGCGTGTTCGAAACAAACACGGCGTGCACTAGACAAGGCTTCAGCAGTCCGTGTTGTTGAGTAAACGGCCTTCTACATGGCTGGACCTCACAAGACGCGCTCCGAACAAGCACGACGTGCATAGGTCAAGGCGAAACCATCCCATGTTGTTCGTGACATTGCTGGGTACCTGGAAAGACTACACGATGTGTTCTGAGAAAACACGGTGTGTGGAAAAGAATGTAACGCTAGCCCGTGTTGTTTGTGACTCGGCCGGGTACCTGGACAGGACTACACATCGTGTTTCCTATGGACACGGTGTGTTCTACCCAAGATTCCCTGGCCCGTGTTGTTAGTGACACAGCCAGGTACACGGCTCCGAACATACACGACGTGTACCTATCGTACACGATGTGTTGCCGATGTTACTCCCATGACACCGTGTTCTGCTCACACGGTCAGTGACATGGCCTTAGAACTACACGACGTGTATCTAAAAAGTACATGCCTTGTATTCGGGGTTTTTCTGTGTAGTATCTCAGACACTACACAGAATTCTAGAACACAAAAACAAGGCGAAAAGTTCCAAATTCCGATCCGTGAGGGCCCATAACACCTCAAGAAACAAAATTTGGCATTCACTTTAAGAAAAGCACAAAACAAATAGTTTTCTAACATAACAGCATAGAATCTATCAAGGAACTATGACAACAGCATGGATAATCTACACATAGTCTATCACAACAGCATGCAATCGCTAATGCACCCTAGATGGCATGGAAAAAATTCATGGCATGTGATTCCTACAAGTGTCTATATGATGCATGAGATGGAATACCGTCATCTCATCGGGTTGCGATAGAAATAGAACCGAAATATCAAAACAATAACCACAAAAGTCATACGAATCACTCTAGGTGAAAACATATGAACCATAAAATCTCAAAACCAGAAAACTGTAATTAACAATGTAGTATGGCTTTTACCTGTACACGGGTTAGATACTCCCGATCACAGCTTAATTCCAAGTACCGAATACATCCTATCCCTGGCTAAGGTCTCCAAACAGTAAGACAAGAGAAAAGAACTCCTCTGATACAACTTTGTAACGTCACGAGTTCAGAGCCCCTCCACTGGTGCCACGTACCCAGTTCACCACATGACCTCTAGCACGTCTCCCAGAATGCCAAAGGCTGCCGAATAGCGGGGAGGGCCTTGGTGAGTCGGTGGGGAAACTATTCCCTCATTTGGTAAGGTATACAGGGTAAGAAAACAACAATAAACCGCAGAAGCAGTAAACGACATGCATAACGACAGAAACCAAACAACGGAAGCAATGTAGATACATTTCTATGATGAAAATGATGCAGCATGTACGAGTATCTAAGGAAAACAGCAAACACAACAATGTGCTGAAATTCAACTAAAACTAAGTGCAAAAGAAAATCAAGATAAACTCCTCAGCATCACGTGCCATGGCTCGGTCCCATTCCCCCCCAGCTCCTGATGCAGTCAATATCCTAAAGTAGAAGGGAACTTTCCCTTATCTATACCTACAACAACATAGTCTTCTTGGGCCCAAAAGCATGGCCCAAACAGGGTGTGAGATACAATCCCAGTAGGCAATCACCCCAAGAGTTGTGCCCAATAGTCAGTGAATACACGGCAATAATAAAACCAGAAGCAGTAAACAGAAATCACAAGCAGCTAAAAATCCACAGTTCGAACAATTAAATCACACAAGTAAGCAGTCAGCAATAAGAAGAAAACAGGTAACCCTCTGGGTAGCTCTCACAGTATAACCCTTATGGTTCATTCTGTAAGTACTATTGACCCGCTAGGAGGCACACACAGCCTCACTCCTTCGGTTCAACTACATAAGTAAGCAGACTCTCTTGGGAAACAATCACCGTAAATTCCCCCTATAGTCTCGTATCGTGCTAAAGGATTTCTTGGGAAGCACTCAACGTCAGTTCCCCATGTGTCCCACGTCGTAATTAAAAGACACTCTGGAGAAGCCATTCCGTCAATTCTCTTCTTGGGCTCACATCATAATTAAAAGACACTCTGAAGAAACCCTTCCATCAATTCTCTCTTTGGTATACTACTCTAGGTTCTCACAGTCTTGAGTATAACTAAACATGCTAAGCGTGTGCATATCATCCATGTAAACCTCAAGAAATACTTGTCTATCATCTAAGACTCAACAGTAATAAATAAAACAATAGTTCCACTATCCAACGACTAGGCATGGAAACTGGAAAGATGCCAAATAGGAAAAACAAGCATGACAATGAAATCTGAGGACAAACAAATTACTCTAACCACAAGCAATAACCACTACTAAAGCGATCAAGCAAAGAAGGCAAGAAACAAGGGAAAAATATGAAACACGCAATACCCCATTCAGGTGTATTGGTGGAAATTGCACACAATATTCATCAACATCCTATGGAAAGCACAAACCACCTACCTTGATCCGAAGAGATCGATATATGTGAACCTCAATGACAGATTCCTCTTAGAACAACGTAGATCTGAGAAAACACATATAAAGTTCATCCCATTGTAACTTGGAAATGGGGAGGAATCACGAAGCAAGAATAAAGAAGAAGGAAGAACTCACCGCTCTGATTCCAACACAACTGACCGTGCTCGAATAGGAGAATGGACGACGGGGTAAGACTCCATTGAAGATCTGGTCGTACGGTCTCTCTCAGATGGTCAAAAACTGGACAAGAAGATGGAAATAGGGGTTAGGCGTGACCCCGGTCTGTTTAATGAAAAAAAGAAAGTACACGACGTGTACTTCTTGAGTACACTGTGTGTACTTCTTGAGTACACGGTGTGTACTTCAATTTTTCCGTACACATAGTGTGTGTGGCCCGGACACGGCCAGCACACAGCTTCAAGCCAGAACAGAGTACACGGCGTGTACTCAAAAAGTACACGGCGTGTACTTCTGAAATTACCAGAAAATTTATTTTACTTAAAAACTCCAGAAAAAGGGAAAACATACATGAATGATGATTCGGGTTCTTACATGGTTCATATATTTTACCATTAGGTTTCTCATTTTTACAAATTTTATTTCTTACCAAGGTAACTAGTTTTTAACTAAGAACTATATGTTTTATAAAAAATATAAAATAAAAAATCATCCCAAATTTGGGTATGATAAACCTAAATATTTACACTATTTAATATAATTTATTTTCTAAATATAATAAAATGTATATTTCAATTAAAATATATAATATAGATAAAAGTTATTTTTGTAAAAAATGATCATTTAGACATTATATGTTCCAAATATTATTTGTTATTGTTAACCAATTTAATTATATTTAATATAGTTATATATAATAATAAAAATTATAAAATATTCACTATTTAAAATATATCAGTTGAATTTACAAGATAAATATTATATAAGATTAATTAAAAAATTCATTGAAAATTACAGTTTAACCATTAACATAATAATTAAATTTAATATTAGTAATCATAATTTCATGCCTAACGATAAAATTTTAATTACTAAATATTCTAAAAATACTTATCTAATATTATAAATACTTTTACAAAAATTTAATATATTCATTTTAGGATAAATATTTTTTATTATAAGATAATAAAAATATTCGTTGGTCTTAAATACTACTTATGGTTCCAAAATGATATACATGAGAATTATAAATACAAACTTTTATTTCTAAATGAATAATTTTACTACAAAAATAATTTATTATTTAAATAATTATTTATATGGATTTATTTAATACATACTTCTTGATAGATTTAATCATTACATTATTAGTAAGAATAGTGTTTTTAACTATCTAGCTAAAAATTAAATAATTTTAAAATAATATCAAAAATTACTCCTACTGTAATTTTGACAAGCTAAATTAAAAAATAAGTTCATTACAAAATATCAAAAAACTTATGTTTTAAAATTTAAAATTATAATTAATATTCACTATATGACTAAATTTTCTTTTATTAAAAAAATACTTTTAAAGATCTATTTTTTCTTAATATAATTATGTATTAATTTATAATAGATTATAATATATTTTTTTAATAGTTGTTTTATTATTTTTAAATTATATTATTATTATTATTAAAATATATCTAGGGTTATTTTAGTTTAGTGTTTCAAAGGAACTAATATGTGGAAGATAGTAAAAATTTATGGATATATTTTTTTACCAAAATCCATATGAATTTCATACTAACCCTTAAATAAAGCACATACTAAAAAATTTAATTATCATTCATTAATGGTGGAAGAAAATTTATCGATATGAATCTCAAGATTTATCTTCTTATGAGAAATCTATCTCACTATCCTTTATAAGGACATTAAACTATTTATCCCAAAAATTCTTCTTTATTAGTTCTTAGGGATATACATTGACCAACTTCTCTTTCATGATATTTTTTCCACCAAAATACAACATCCAAAATGGTAATGACAACATTCAATCAACTCAGATTAAATAATCATATTAATAAGATAACTCAAACATATGATATCTTCTCCAATGACACCTTCATTTTAAACTATGATAATTTTAGTTCAACTTTGAAATAATTGGGTCATCCTATCACTATGTCAATTTAATCTTGGTTGGGTATATCAATTTTCTAATTATGATCCCAAATGAAACTCATCATAAAATTTTTACTCCATTATTTTTGTATATAAATTTAATATTAATAACCAAATCATATCATTGAATAGTGTCTAGCAATGTGTGTAGTCTTAGGACAACTCGTTCTTATCCAAATTCATGATTGTGTGGATACTAAACTAGTATTTTTCATGGTTATTAACCAAATATTCAAATATTTCATAGTCATAATAACATTAATGTATCAATTCAGGTATGTAATTGTAATGTTAACCACACAATACGTACTTTACTAAATTATTGTGATATTATGTAATAATTATTCTTTTAATTTTAATTATCACTAGGGTTTTTGACAAAGGATCCCTAAAAATTATCGAAAAAACTAGGCTAATAATATAAAATTATTAAACCATGTTTTTATACCAATTGAGTTACCACGGACTCACACTATGACAACTCGTAACTTTAAACACCTTAATTCATCATTTATAACCTAAATATATTCATAATAAAATCCCACTAGATTGTGACCCCCCATAACTTTTTGAAATTAGGTACATAACATATTAACAATAATTGTGGGTATATCAACATTATTTAAACTCCCTAAAACATCCCCTTAAATTACATTGGTCTTCTAATACTACATGGGATTTCCTAGTGATGCACATAAGAAGTGGGTTGATCTATAAATCCCAGTAAGGGTATTGTAAGATCATAAAATGATGAATGTAATACATGTTAGTCAATATGTATCTCAACGAACATAATATATTTTGGAATCATAAACAAGATAATGAAAGCATGATATACGATGTTAGTGTCAACATAAGATAAGAATGTGTCAATACATCAAACATCACAATATGAGAATATGTTAAGGATAATCCCCAATAATTAATGGAATATTGTTATTAGGATAACATACAATTCACCATTCATGGGAAATATCGAGAAAAATACATTACCCAAATCATTGTAGGGATATATATTTCTAGGCCCACCCATCACATTCAAATCATGTACATGCATTCATTACCACATAAATCAAACAACATAAGAAATTTTTTACTATCTTCTAAACCCGTGCCTAAGGATTCATGATTAAATACATATATTTCCCAAATAAATGTGGTATAGGTACAGGTAGGTGAATACCCTTGGGTGGTAATGTAAATAGGTATTCAGTAAAAAACGCTCTCATAGGGAAAACAATATGATAATTTCTCCATCATAACAGGTGTGAATAATGTTTTATAGAAGGCCTGAATAAGAGTGAATGGTGGTATCTAAATACATGTGAATCATAAGGACTATAAATAAATATATATAACATGATAACATGTGAAATTGTAAATCTAAAGGACATTGTAAAAATAATTTACTTGATATAAAAAAAGAGAGATTCAATTACATTGAGACAATGCTCCAAAAATATTGGGTGGGGGAGATTCATAAGAGAATAGGAACACATAGGGAGTTATTTTTATAGGTATATGTTTATTAAATTCATTATCAATGGGTTTCTAGTTAATATTAGTTAATTATGGTTTTTTTATGTATAGAGAATTGCAGGTAAATTATTTATTAATATAAAAAAATAGGTTTTGGACACTAAATAATAAAATTATAAATACAAAAATATTTCATAATTTTTAACTAATTTTTTTAATCAAGATAGAAGTGGTTTACAATATTTAATAATTCCATAAATTTAATTCCATAAATTTATAGCCTTGGGGACATAGAAATGATTCAAATTTATTAATAATTGGATTTTTAACATTAATATATAATATAGGAATTTCAATATTCATTAATGTTATGTAAAATTAATCTAATAATTAAAAAACATATTTTTGGAAGGATATATATTTATTTGGTATGGTTTCCATTTTATATATTTTATTAAATTGCTTTTATCCTATTATTATGTCATAATATCACCGTTAAATTAATACCATATTTTTTAAACTAATAATTTGATTTCCTCATGAAATAATGATAAATTAACCATTGGATTTTTTAGTATTGATTATCTCATAAATAATATTTTTTTTGATAAAATAATTTCCTAAAAATAATACATTTCACTTTTACATAAAAATCCATATTTACTGGGAAATAATAGTTTTTTTACGATATAAAAAACATTATAAACCTTATAAATATTAAATTCGCCATTCTTAAATTATAGTATAATTAAGAATAAAATAATTATTTTCTAATAAAAATATTTATTCAAATATTTTATATCTGCAAAATTAATGAATCTAGACATTTCCAAAAGAAATACATATTTAGGTTATTTATATCAAAATCACATTTTTATCAAACACATTATATAATTATTGATAAAATAGTAATAAAAATGATAAATATAAACAATATAATTTTAAAAATTAAAATATAAAAAATTGTACAACAAGGTTCGAGAAACATAACCCCTTATTACTCTAGTGTACTCCCTAATGGTAAGGTGTGCAACGGTGGGGTTTTTATGGAGTGGTTCTGCAATCATGACTTGGTCTATATACCTAAGAAGATTGAACATCATATATAGATGTATTTGATCATTATTAAATTATTTAATTTCATCATGGGCTTACTCAAGAGAAAATCCCATGATTGAATCTATCTTAGTTTCTATGATAAATGGGATTTATATGGTATAATCTACTTATGAGGGTCATCATTCAACCCATTTGATTAAATTTTACACGATCAAAACCATTTATATATACTAATATTATCCATCATAATAGAATTGATACATTACAAATGATAAATTTTATTAATCAAATTTTAAATTTGATAGAGAATATTTTATAATTGGTTCAAAATTAGAAAATTAGTGCATTTTTTTTCTACAATTATACTACATGATAACAGATTTATTTATTAAAAATACAATTTCATTTATAATGGATTCAACCTTTACTATTTTCCCCCCTTCATAAATGTCACCCTTGAAATTTTAATATCATACTATATAATAGATGAGAGTACCTCTATTTCTTCCCCTATCTAGTTTTCAAGGATGCTTCTTCATGATTACGGTCTCCCCATAACAGTTTGACCTGGTGAGGTGTATTGATTCATTGAACATTGTCAAAATAATATATGATCTTCACCAGCTAATTTTCATATGATAAATCATTCTCCAAAGGTACCTCAAATTGATTTAGTACATGTAAGGGGTCTATTGAGTACATATATACGAGGGATACATGGTACCTATAATATACTTGGTGTTTCTTATGGATGGAAAAGTCAACAAGCCACAACTTTGATGTTATGAAGTATCTGAAAGAGGATGATTTATCTCCAAAAATTATTTTCCAACTAACCAAAACTCATGAAATTATTCCATGGATATATATGAAGGAACACAATATATATTTCATTGTACTTGAGGTATAATTGATGATTGTGTTCATATATTTTCTATCAACATTTCATAGATTTCATAGGAAACTAATTGGTTTCAACCTTCTCAATCACATCATGGAGTCAATTTTTTCACGTTACCTTCTTTTCTCTATCTCCAACCCATCATGTTAGAGTCCAACACCTCATCCCATATAGATCATGAAAAGGTTAAATTAAAATTCTAGAATATAAGATTCTATAATATGATAACTTTGGTAGGGTAATGTTTTGATACCAACATTATTTAAAATCCATTAAACATGATCTCAACATATCTTTAGGATTATGAATTCATTTAATAGACTAACCATCACTCTGAGGGTGAAAAAAGATATACAACTATTTTTTATATCAAATTCATGCTGAAGGATTATCTAGATCCTCTTGATAAACCCAATACCCCAATTAGATATAATGTAGATTAGTACCCCAAGATTTATTTCAGCACACATTTTATATATAATATTGAGATGGTAAAAAGATATATCATACTCAATATCAATGAAATACACCAACATTATAGGTGATCAACTATATCCTTCAGTTGATTACGATGATATCCATGTACAATATTTCTCATTACCATACTGGTATGGACAACGGTTTCATCTTAACCTTATTATTTTATTATTCATCATTTACTTGTGGTAATAATATACATCAAGATACAAGTTTTTCAATCACTATCATCATTATAACCCCCTAGCAATTGTACTTTTAGTAATTATACATGTTACTAATTGTTGGAGGAATAGATATGTATGGGATATGAATATAATCCATAAGATTTATCTTCAATTACGGTATTTAAGGGACATATATCCCGATAAAAAACTATATAACTCAATCTTTATCAAATTTTAACATCAAAAGATTCCCTAAATTTTTCTATTTATACTCATCATCTTTTTTGGCATCCTCGACCATCTCTAAAATTGATGGTTGAGTAGTTATTTATGTATTGTACGATGATGATGCTTTTATTATTACAATGTACATCCTTTTCATTAATAAAAATATTTAATTCCTTTTAATACAACACTTGTAGAGGGTTGTGGGATCTTACTACTAAGAGAATCTGTAACATGATTCACCTTTCGATGATGTAAATATATTTAATAGTAAAAATTCCAGATCAGATCTAACAACCAATATTATCACATATTGATCTCCCTTTTTATTAAATATATACATAAGGTTTTTCTGAACCTTATATATGTCACACTTTTCAATGGGGAAAATTTTAGTAAGTATTCATTGTGATGTTAATTGATTTTAATTCTAGATCATGAATTTGGGGGTTCCACTCATGTATAATTGATTGGTGAGAGGAATTGGCTATCATATTTTCATCTATCATTTGTAAAAAACCAATATATTTTTGGATGCATTTTTGTATATCACAAATCCTTCCTCGTTGGTTGGTAATGTGGGCAGTAGTTTAGTGATTAGCCTCTTCTTTAACTCTTTATCTAAATCATTGCATTTATTAGTCCAAAAATGTTTCACTCCCACTAGATTTATCTTTGTTAATGTGCATGAAAACGTGATGCTTTTCTCAAAAATTGAAGATAGTAACCAAATAATTAATGGAAACTGTGGATTTCTATCACAAAAGATGTTATAGGATTTCATTTATTTTCCTATCTTTTTGAATGATCTATAGACATCCCCTTACATGTAATACCATTCCAATAGTATGTCACTTGCTCCATCGAAAAACAGTATTTAGACTTCTTAATATATATATATATATATATATATATATATATATATATATATATTCTTTTTATGAGTTCTTGAATATAGAATTCCAATGCTCACTGTGTTCTTAAATTAATTTGGAGTAGATAACACTATTTTCAATGACAACTATAATAAATTTTCAAAGGTAATCACCGAAGACCCTATTTATTAAACCTAAAAATATTTCATTAATTTTACTAGGTATTAATGGAATTGTTATGGACCTATAGTGCATGTACATATTATAAACTAGAGACTTGGAGATATATTGTATCTTCATCATTACTCGACAATATCTCAACTGAAGATTCAACATTGAGATATATTGTGATCTGTGCATTTGATCAAACCTATCATCAAACCATCATAGAGGATAGTTGTTCATTGTGATGATCTTCTCGATTTCATGATAATTAATGCTGAGTAATGTTGACCCATAGTTATTATTAGAGAAAAAGAGCAGTTCACCCCATGAGTGAACAATTAGGAATATAAACCTTTTATCCAAAATGTTTCCCCCATATATGGAGGTCAGGATATAGTAAAATACTAAGGTATATGATCAATTGAGAACCGAACCTCAGGAATTTGATGAAGACTGTAAAATTCTTTGAGAAGAAAAATACTAAATTCCATTACAATGGGAATTTAATAAAGGATGATCTTTGTAAAGACACAAATATTTATCAATATAATTTTTTTATAAAAATTATATCATAAAATCAAATCCTAAAATAGAGATACCAACAAATACCTTGTTTTCAATATCGATAAATTACTCATTTAAAAAAACAATAATAATTCTAAAAATAAAATAATTTAGTACGAATTGGAATATTTGGATCTTCTCAGTCTAATAGGAATGATTGCACTCATTAACAAATATTTAACAATAAAACAAACTGATAATAAAAAATAAGCATTTTAACAATGAATATATAGGTATATACATAAATGATATAAAATAAAAGTTAGTAAATAATTAATTAAATAAGATGTTTTAAAAAGAAAAATTGACCCTATACCATTGGAATAGTAATATAACCTTTGGAATAGTAATATGACCATTAGGAATAGTAATATAGTGATGAAAATAATAATCTCACCTATGAAAGTATAAATAAAATTTATGTATCTTATAAATGAAAATATTATATATTTAATCATGGAATAAGTAAACATAAATAATGAAAATAAAATTAGTATTGGTATTTTTGTTAAACATAAATGTTTAATTAAAATTTCATAACTAATATATTGATTTAAAATAAAATTTATCCTCATAAAAAATATCTACAATATAATAAGTTAATTTTATGAGAGAGTATTTATTTTTTAAAGGGTCATAAAATCAATTATAATAATTAAATTGATATGTGTGCAATAAATAATTTTTTTATATAAAAATTTAATTTCCCTTATTCAAAAAATTATTTTCATATAATGGTTTCCATATTTAAAATCTGGAAAGCAAAAAATGGTAAGGGATATTTTTTTTTATTTTTCTAATTTTATTTATTTTTTAAACTGTGAAATAATATAATTTACTGTTTTTAATATAATAAGATAAATACAAGAATTATTCTTTCATGGATAATTTAAGAACCCGTGGGTTAGAAATTTCTATAACCATTTACTATATTTATTCATATTATTCAACTCTACTGACAGTATTGAGCCAGATTAATTAACTAATGAAAAAATAATCAAAAGACACACCTCTCGAAAACTATAATTACCACCCCTCACAAAGTAGTCACCTAATAAACATTAAGACATATGTATGGAATAAATTAGTAATAATTAACTTGAAAATACCATTATTCATGATCATGATTAATTGGTCCCTAAAAAATACCACACCCAAGTTTCTTAAGGAGGTTCTCAAAGAGATGATATTCAAGAGGTAAAACCGTCCAATTATTTAAATTTAGTTTCTTTTCGTATCCTCTACACAAATCACATATAAAAAGTGTCATAATTACTCTAGTATTATATATATATATTAAAATGATATTGTGTTACTCAAATAATCATCACCAAATCTCCTCTCTTATCTGTTTATTTTATAAATGAAAAACATCATCTGCGATGTGTCGATTCACTACCTTCATAGAAGATGTGCATTTTTCAACAACTGCCTTCAAGGCTAGTCATAAAACAACGATTATTATTAAACCATATTTTCACATTTAGATTAAAAAAATTATTTTCTAGAACTATTTTATATATAATATATTAAATAATATGAATCTAGTTTTTAATGGTCATAAAAACTGACAAAATAAACCAAACACTATTTATCAATATTTTATATAATGAATCGTCATCATTAAAGAATAAAAAATTATATATAAGACCATTTAATATTTTATTGATTCATTTATAACATTTATTTCCACTTCTGGAGAATTATTAAAATTTTAAAGGAACATTCAAAAGTGTATACATGTAAAACTGACCATGAATCTATGAAAATGAATGCTCCGAGAATGATAAAATTGAGCACTATAAGTCATCAAAATGGTTATAAATGAATGTAATAAAATTATTATATAAAAATAATATTAGTATTTGTTCAAAATTATGTAATTAATTATTCTAATTTGATTATCCTTAACATTAAGTGCAATAGTTGAATGTATTCAGACATATGGTAAGGGGATTCTCGAACCAAATTCTATTTCTTCAAGTATATATCTTTCATCCCAAATTTCTGTGTGGATATTCCATTAATGCTAATTATATATAATTTTATTGTTCTTACCTCTTATTTTCTTGGATAGACACGTTTTCAACATGTTTTAGGAAACAAATAATGATTTGACAAAAGAAATCTTCTTTCTAAAACACATCTTGACTCCCTTTATGATTTCTTCAACATCACTCATGATCGATGATTCATATACCAAGTTTGTATTCCCTATCGAATTCAGGTACCCAAAATTTTTTTTCAAGAATTAATTTTTATGAAATTCCCATGAAACCCATTCCTTTTTGTGGGTTTTATTATGACTATGAATGTTTTTCATTCTATTTGCCATGCATGATTATATAAATGTTGTGATGCGATAGGAGGGATAAAAATAATATATTCATCAAATTAATTAGATAATGTGACTTATCTTGTGAGATAATTTTTATTAATAACGAACGTAATTCTACATTTTTTCGAAAAGACGATGTTACGATTGTGAACATATTTAACGTGTGAAAATGATGCAATTTTATTAAAACATATGTGTGGTATTTGACAAATATGACATGATGTTTTATTTTTATGCATTTACTAATTTAATTAATTTAAATAAAGTTTCACTTAATGATTAATATGATGACCATAAGCATATATTCTGATGATTTTGGTTATTTTCACCCTTTATTTAATGATTTATTGCCTTATTCCTCCTCTTAGTGTGATTTTTTCTCACCCCTTTCATTGATGTATGTCATCTAGTCACAACATATAATAAAGATAATGTGATACTTATAAGCACAAAGAATAATATTTTAATTACTTTCACGTGTTTTATTATTCATTAAGGATGTATGGTTCTATTTTTCAATGATACTAATCCTTTGGATCTTGGTTTTGTAACACTAAGATGTTTTTTATCATTAAAATAATGTAATAGTCATGTGAGAAAAACATGGGTCACTATAGCCAGTATCATAGAATGTTTTTGTTAATCCTAGAGTTAGTGTTATAGAATTATAGTGAAAAACCTAATGATAAGACTAAGTATATTTAGACATCCAATAGAATATTTTTAGAAATATTCTAAACATAGGGATCCCATATGACATTAATTTAGTTTTTATTGTGAAAAATAATACATTATTTCTCTATAAATTTTTGAATTACATTATTTCAAGGAATTGATATTTTATAAAATTGTGGGTACCATATGAATGATTCTGATCAAATTTGGTGTAGGAAAATATTGAAATTTTCTTAATTGCATCCTCAATACCATTAGAGGTGGAGTTTAAAACATCATGAAAATGATTACCTAGCTATTTCAAGATATGGATAACTACATGAACCTTACAAAACATCCACCCTCACTCAATAAGAATAAAAAATCAATTGATTAATTTAAAGGTACATGAATATTTATGTTTAATGGATCTTAGTGTAAACTAGAAACATAACAGTGGGTCATAATAATGGAAAAGATAATTTCTATGCATCACTATTCCAAGAAGGAGAAGGTGAATCATGAAGTAAATCAGTTATATGGAGAAGCTAATCAATTGTGTGCATTGATTATGAACACCAAACCAATATATTAAATTGAAGAGATTGAGTTGGCATTCTTTAATAAAATATTTCTTAACAATAATTTCCCTCAAACCTGTCTTACAAATCTGGAGAGATAAATTTTATAGATGAAGAGATCATATGGTCAATTTTTAATAGAATATAAATAAAAACACTTCTTGGATTTCTTTGTATGTTTTAGGTTTTTTTATCAACAATGATATCAGAATTGATATATTATTTAGTGGGTTTAATACCATACCTACAAAGGGAAAAAGTTTAGACATTATGAGTTATGAATACATTTTTCAATGCGATATCAATGTAGATATAGAGTCTCTAGAATAGTCCTATTATTATTGAGGTAAGAAGAGAAAAATAGGATTTCAAACTAGTGGGTCAATTGAGAATTGGGAAAAGAGGATCCAAACACTCACTTTTTAAAAAGTTATGGACAAAGCATTATGAGAACTACCTCAAAGCGATATGTATTTTATTCAAGTGTTATGGAAAATTACATCAAGCACATGAATGTAGAAGAGATATAAAGAAGTCATCTAACATGATTAAGGAAAGAAGAGCACCAATAATGGTTTATTGATTAAACTGTAAGGAGAAAGGGAACAATTCAAGATGGTTCACTAAACTTTGATTCCATGATGGTAATCAGGATCACCAACCACCAATGATAACGGATCAAGGGAAGTCTTACACTATCACTATTACAAAAGTGGGTAATGAAAATGATGTCATACAAGGGACACTTCATATTCCCTCAAGAATGGGAAAAATATTATTTTATTTTGGTTCTACATATTCTTTTATATCATTCATGTTTTATAGAAAAATTAAATCAAATCCTCAATAACTTGATGTAGATAAATCCATAATAATCCCTAGTGGTGTGATCATTCAAACATGAGCATTGGATTCTTCTTCTATTGGTGTATGTGGTATGATTCTTCTAGAGAATCTCATTATACATACCATGGTGGAATTTTAGGCCATACTAGGCATGGATTAGATCTTTCTATATTGAGAACACATCATCTATCAAGAAAAGGAATCATCATTTCAAATTCGGAATCATCCCATGCTCTTTTAAAAATCCATGGAATACGATCAATATCATTTGGAAGATACCTCAATGGTGTGGGTGTTGAATCCTTATGAAGAAGGATACCTCACTCAAATTGTTGAGTGAGAGGAACATATCAAACTGATGAAATTACCAACATAAGGTAACAAATTGATTTATTTTATAATGAGTTACCTAGAATTCTATGTGATCTTGAGGTAGTTTTCTTAATAGAACATATACCATAATCCACTCCAATATCAAAATTTCCATGTAGGATAGACCATATTGAATTGGAGTAGTTAAATAAGTATATACAATTGGGCATTGATAAAGGGTTCATACTCCCTAGTGCATCACCGTGGAAAGCCCTGATGATATTTTTAAAGAGTAACGATGGATCAATGCAGATATGTATCGATTACCAAGAGATCTATACTATCACTATAAAGAACAAGTATAACCTTCCAAGGATTGGTGAATTGTTCAATAAACTATGAGAAGGACAATACTTCAAAAAGGAGGATATTCATTCTGGATATCATCAACGAATTGTGAATAAAAGAAAATTTTTATAAGAATACATTTTTATGTGGTATTGGCATTATCAATTATTGGTGGTGCGCTTCGAACTTATTAATGTCCCTAAAATCTACATAAATGTGATGAATAGATTCCTTTAAAACTACCATGAATTTTTTTGGTTGTGCATATCAACAACATTATCATTTACTCCCACATAAATGAGGAACATTAAGAGAATCTAAGGATTGTGCTGGATATATTAAATTAGGGGAAGTTGTGTGAAAAATGTAGCAAGTGTCAATTTTGGATGTGGCAAGTCACATTATGGGAGAATGTGGTCACATGTGATGTAATACATGTACACCCTTATAAGAAAAAACATTTTAAGGAATATGCCAAGCCTAGTAGTGTCATGGAAATTCATATTTTTTCATGCCCTAGATGGGTACTATAGATATTTTTTAATAACATTATCATGAATGTTCAGCTGACTATCCATGTTAACATAGAAAGGGGTAAGGTTTGTATGTACGGAAGATTGTGAGGAATTATTCAAGGGGATCAATATGTGGCTAATCACTTCACACATACTAACACTACCTAATATTGGATATGTTTATTTGATATACTGTGATAAATCAATGAATGGCTTGGGATATGTTCTCATGTAGAATGATTAAGTGATAGCCCAGAAACCACGATAGAGGGATATCAATGAAAAGAACAATCTGATGCATGATATTGATTTTTTAGATGTGATATTCTCTCCAACTATTTTTTAACACTACAACTCTGGGAAAAATTGTGATATATATATTGATCAAAGGATTCTAAGATATATATTTTTAAAAAAAATTACACGGATCAAAGAATATTGTTTGATCTAATCACGGTGTAGGTTCTGGGTACAGTGGAAGTGTGTTGTTGGGTGTACCCATATGTAATTTTCTATTAAAAATAATCAATCTAAGACCAGTCACAATAATAAATAGCCAGATCTTCAAAATATAACGATGGAAGAAAGAGGAAGGGATTCCCAAAACTGTTCAGATGGTATGTGAGTATGATATACTCTATAATACCAAATGTATGATCGAAATAATAGAGATACTGAATAATGTATCTAATGATGCTCAATATACAAGAGGGGGGGGGGGGTGAATTGTATACTTTAAAAATTCATTAGGAAAATTTAATGTTGGTTAGAATCCATTCTATTGATTAACAAGGTTAAATAAGGGAATTCACAAAACCACTAGTTCTACACACTAGCTTGATTTCATAAATATGATTCTGAGAATTTTATTCTAGAATAGATGGTCCTAGAAATTTATTTTTAATGAATGTTTACAAAGATAAAGATTCTAAATTAAAGTGTATAAAATCCCACTAAATTAGAGTATACAAGTATAAGGAAGTATAAGATCATTATACATTCCTCAAAAAATAAAATAAGTGGAAAACATGTAACAAAACAAGTATGAAGAAGTAAATCTTTTATCCCAAAGAGATGGGTATACAAAAACCTTGGATAAAGGTCCCTTGATTTATTCATTCAAGAAATTATGTCTTACCCACACTAGGGTAATCCCTCGATACGAAGATCGATGTCTGTCTTTCTATCCATGCAATCCCTCAACTTCAAGGTAGTCTCCACCCTTGTCTTCCTTAGTAAGGAATCCCTCAACTTCAAGGTAGTCAACACCTCTTTCTTCCTATCCCCGGAATCCCATTATTTTACATAGAAACAATCAGATTCCCATAAAGAAAACCAGAACAGGATGTTCAGTACGCAGTAAGCATGAGAGTCTCTCTTTAGTAATTACTTCAACAACATGTAATCTCTAGAGTCATAGATCAGTATTGAGCTCTTTCAAATGAGCTCCTATTTATATGCACAACTCTAACGGTCAGCTCCCTCCTCCAATGATCATATTTTTCCTTGAATTTTGATGGGACCTATATATGTGACACTCAATCAATGGTTAGTTAGTAACTGAATTCATGGCATCGTTCTAAAAAATCTGGTAAGAAAAAATATGGTTACATCACCAAATCAATTATGCGGTGTGTATGAAAATAAAAGTTCAGATTCTAACCAAAAACACATTAAGTGTCTATAATAAAAACATATTCGGATTCTGTTATCTAAGGAATTCGGAACCTGGACTCTATAGAATTATGGAGTCTGAATTTCAAGGAAATTTGGAATCAGGATTCCCAAGAATTCGGAACCTTGACTTGCAATGTTCAGAGTTAGAGATCATGAGAATTTGGAGTCAAAAATAACAAAGTTTAGATTTTGAATTCATTATAATTTGGATTTAGAACTCATAGTGTTCAGAGTCATAGTTCATTAGAATTCAGAGTTAGAACTCACAAAATTTGTAGCCTGAATTTAATAGAATTCGGAGTTAGAACTCACAAAGTTCGGTGTATGAATTCATTAGAATTAGAAATCAAAATTCATAGTCTGAAAACAGAATTCACTTCATTTATTTATTATATGATTCCGTAGTTTTATATATGAAACCTAATTATACACTTAGAAAAGAGAATGGACAATGAAAAACATGGTAATGATAAATTTCCTTGGGGAAGGAAAATATTCCATAGAAAAGTAAAATACAGGGTGAAATGAGATTTTCCTTGAAATGAGGTGTTTGTGATATCCAAAACAGATGGAATTGTAACGTCATAAAGCGGCCTTATTGACTTAACAATCTCCCCTAAACATGATGGAATGGAAAAGTCATAATTAAAACATTATTGACTCAACAATCTCCCCTTTTTTGGAAAGCAGAGACATCCTTTCTAAAAATAATATAAGGAAATTGAAAATATTATTCTAGACTTTGAAATAAATCATATCTACCTTTAAACATGGTCAGTAATGAATACTACTAAGTCCCCCTTAGTCTTGGGAACTCTAAGGATCATATTCTAGATTTCTGGAATGAGATTTATCATTATCTTCAGTATGAAAATCTCTGAAATGAAAACTACCACCTAGATAAACTCTCCCTTACTCAGGGACATTTCTTCTTTACTTAGTATTCTTTTACCATTTTTCTCCTTTGTTATTTTTAAAAAGAATTTGAGGGAATAGAAAAGAAATTATAGTACCGAAAATATTAGTACAAAGTATGCAAACAAAAAAGGGCAACCAAAATTTCATTAAGATAGGAAGAATTTGTACGAGGAGAGAATACAACAAAAGATCGTATTGGATCTATTTTACTTCCTTCTCCTTGCGTATAAATTTCATTACTATGGTTTTCAGATTTTTGAGTTCATTGTGGTCTTCCTCTGCTTGCTTTAGGATCTGACCCTGATCATCTGCTTTCTTCTCTAATGCTTTAATCTTTTCTTCCTAAGCCTTCAGAGCCTCTGTATGAGTCTTCAACAACTCAACTTGCTTAACTATCCTCACTTCGATCTTGATCTGATGATCTGTTTCACTCTCCCAACATTGGGAAACAGGATATAGATTTCCATTCAGATCCATTACCTCTTGAATCTGTGTATTCTTCTCAATAGTAAGATTTTCCTCCAAGGTAGTTATAAGAACCTTGTTTTTAAAATCTTCATTATCAAAATATTTCTTAACTTTATGTTGAAACTCATCGAGCTATCTTAGATCTTTAACTATTTTCATTGACCAACTAATCAATTTTTAGCAATATTTTTTGTGGGCATCATAGTTAATGAATATATTTTTGAAATCAGCTGCATGCCATACACACTTATCCATCACCAATGATACTGAATACAATTTTTGATTCATGCTGTGTTGGAGCATCTGACATCTTGAGTCAATTCGTGGAAAGATCATAATTGTTTGAACAATCTTATTCAGTTATTGAATGAAGAAATCATGACCTTGGGATGATGATTTTGAATCTGATACTTTTCTTGGAGAAGGATCTTTCTCAATATTCACAAGATTTCTCTTCAAAGATACACCAGCTACCTTTTTCTATATAATAGCTTTATTAGGTGTATCCACAATCACCTGTTTCCCATAATCAGTTCTCTAAACAACTTCCTCATCTGAAGACTCATGTTAACTGTCAGACAGCAGAACAATTCTATCTTCATCTTTCTTCTCCTTCTCAGTTCCTGCCTCATCATCTTCAGGGTAAATGAAATAATGATTTAAAATTTTTTCATTAGAGAGCTTATTCACTTCATCTTCATATTTTTCATCTATCCTAGGAGTAGCATGCTTTGAATATCCGTCTTGAGATGTCCGGATTGAAAATTTCTCGGATGCACTTTCCTTCTCATGAAAGTCTTTATCATCTGTTATGATGTTTTCTATGTCACCATTTCTTTCTTCTTCTTGCAATTCATCCACAGTTTCTTTCTATTAAAGAACCTTCTATTAGGATTTTTCCAGAGTCATAAACTTCTTCCCCGGAGTCTCATGTAAGGGTAATACCAGGAAGGATTCCGGTACCAGAATTTGTTCAGATTCTTTTTCAGGATCCCTCTGAAGGGATTTCACAATCGAAGACTAATACATCATTTTATTTTGTTTCATTTCCTTGTATTTCTTCTCAAGATCATCTGTTGTATTCTCTTTCAATGCCTTAGGCTCTGCGGGATCCAATCCAAATTGTGGCTCTCCTTCCTTCCGATATTTCTTGTCTTAACTACACATGGATACAACATTATTTGTGTAGGATTTCTGCTTCTTGGGCTTCGGAGGTGGCATTGTGCTTCCTTATCTTTAGTGGTTTTCTCTTCTTCTTCTACTTCCTTTAGATTCTTCTTCTTTAATACCTTTTTTGATGGTTTATCCACTTCTTTCTTCATTGGAATGACTTCAGCCTCTTCATCCGGTAAGTCATTGAATTCTCTGGAATATTTAGAAAAACCAATATTCATTAGATTAAATGTATCAACACTTACTAACATGACTTTTCAATTCCTCGTCATGGAACTACAAGAGATTTTGAAAGTCTCGTGGCACCTAACAATAATATTTGAGAGGATGGCTGAATACGTTGTAATATGAGGATTCAAGTTTCCATTCTTGATATTCTCTATCATAATGAGACTATGCTTTATCAAGTTTATCTTCCTCAGAATCACCAGAATGTATAATATTTACATGTCTCTCTTCTTTAAGGTGTCTTTGTCACCTTTTCTCGGAATGATGAATCCTTGAACCCATAAATCGAGGATCAGATTATTTGTAGACAAATGAGCAACCTTCAGAGTCATGAATTCTAATCTTCTAAGACACTCCATAGAATTAAACATGAAAAAAAATCCTTGTACATCTGAAACTTTATGGGAGAAGAATTCAGATTCCCCTTTATAAGACAACCCCACCAAGCTATCCACCTTGATGTATGAAAGGGAATAAGTTTTTCCATATCTTTTGAAAGATAATTTTCTCCTCTCTTATTCTATGAAAAATCTCATAGATTCACAAAAATCGATATGAAGATCCAGATATACTACATCATGATCTCTTGGCTTTGATATGAAAATGCTTTCCCATCCATTCAACCCGATGGTCTTGGATTTAATGGAATCGTAATTGGAAAATAAATTTAGAGGCACCAACAACTCTCTCTAAATATTCCACTCCAAAATCGAATTGACAGTTGACATCTCTTGATAAGAAACATCAACAAACATTCGAATTTGAGAAATATTTGAGAGGATCAGAACAAGATTTAGAAAGGGCAACAGAGCTTTGGCACACAAAGGCTTGAAATCTGATGTGGGATCACCTTCGGGGGGTCCCTTATATAGGTGTTGGAAGTGACTGTTGAACATGCAAAGACAATCCAACAGTTGAGAAATATTATGATTGGGTCTAATGTTTGAAATGATAGCCAAAAGTAAAATTTGGTAGGATCTAATTGTTTGAGGTTTATAATGGAGAACATTCAGATTTAAGGAAACTTTAATCTAAAAAATTTAAAAACACAAAAGAAAATACCAGCAATAAAATGTTGATTACAAAAAATAATGAAAGAAAACATACCTTTCAGATTACAAGGAAACTTAGTCGTAATAGGTAAAATTCTTCTTGAAAAATTTATATTTCAAAATTCTTGATTATGAAAAAAATGAAAATGAAAAAACTCCATTACAAAAATTTTGAGTACGCAAATATTCATTACGAAAATTTTCTATATGAAAATTTTGAGTATGAAAATTTTAGACTATGAAAACTTTCATAACAAAAGATTTGAAAAATATAACTAAAAAGTTATTGAAAAACGTCACTAGGAAAAACATGAAAGACTTCATTAAAAAAATCCTGAAAACCTTCATTACGAAAAACTTGAAAAACTTATTTAAGAATAATTCTAAAATAAAAATCCATTAAAAAAAACTGGAAAAACCTTACTACGAAAAATTTGAAAAACTAACAAGAAAATATACTCCCCTTATGAAAAAGAGCTTATTACTCTATGGAGATTGGTTCAACATAAAGTTAAAAAGTAGGATTACCTTATGGCTATCATTCCTAACATCTGGTTAATGTATTAAAATCTATATGAGGGTAATGATTTTCTGAAAAAATCAGCAAATTGATCTTATGTTCCGATAAATTGAAGAATTATACCACCTTTTTGTGTGTGATTTATAAGAAAGTGATGCCTAATATCTATGTGTTTTTCACAATAGTGATGTGCATTGTTTTTACTACGGGGAATGACACTTGTATTATCACACACAATTTTTATTTTGGTAAAACTCATACTATAGTATTTGACTGTGTGTTGCATCCACAACACTTGAGCACAGCAACTTCTAGCTACTACATATTCATCTTCAGTAGTGGAAAGTGCTAATGAGTGTTGCTTCTTGCATGACCAAGCATCTAATGAATCTCCTAAGAAATAACAAGTTCCGGATGTACTCTTTCTATCCATTGTACATCCACAAAAGTCAGCATCTGAAAAAATATTCAAAACCAAATCATTTCTAGAAGTATAGAAGTGTCATAAATCTATGGTTCCCTTTAAGTAGCAAAAAATTCTTTTCAGTTACTTTAAATAAAATTCCTTAGGATTTGATTAATATATTTCACATAAGAATATTGAAAAAATTATGTCTGCATGACTAGCTATCAAGTAAAGTAAACATCTTATCATTTTTCTAAAAGATGTTTGATCTACTGGTTTCCCAGCTTCATCACGATAATGTTTATTTGAGGTACTGATAAGAGTACTTATACTCTTAGTGTTGTCATATCCATACTTTTTAAGAATATATTTAATATACTTTTGCTGGGATATATAGATTCCTTCTAATTTTTGAGAAATTTGAAAAAAAAGAAAAATTTTAACTCACCCATCATACTCATATAAATCATAGATTTTATTAGATCTGTAAAGGAATCAGTGAAATATTGAGGAGCTGAACCAAATATAATGTCATAAATATAGATTTGATCAATCAAAATTTTTCTCTTATCATCCATTTTAAATAGGGTTGGATATGAATTTCCCTTAACATAATTATTATGAAGCCAAAATCCTGTAAGTTTATCATACCAGGCTCGAGGGGCTTTCTTAAGTCCATACAATGCATTGGTATGTTTAAAAACATGATCAGGATGTTTTGTATCTTCAAAACCAAGAAGTTGTTTAAAAAAGTATACTCTGGAACATAACCATTATGGAAAGAACATTTCACATAAATTTGAAAAAGATTGAAATTGAATAATGCTGCAAAGGAATGTAAGATTTGAATATATTCAAGTCTAGATACTAGAACATAGGTTTCTTCATAGTTTATTCCTACTTTTTGATTATATCTTTTAGCAACAAACCTAGATTTATTTCATACTACGATTCCATTTTCATCAAACTTATTTCTGAAAACCCAATTAATGCCAATGACAAGAATTTTCCTTAGGTCTTTCAACCAAGGTCAAGAATTTATTCCTTTCAAATTCATTTAGTTCATCTTGCATGGATTTAATCCAATCATCATCCCCTAAAGCTTCAATAGTGCATGTTGGTTCTAATTGGTAAAGGAGTTCTAGATAGTCTACATCATTTCTTAAGGAACTTCAAGTCATTACAGGTTGATTCACAACACCATTGATACTATCACTATGATGATTCTTATGAAATACTTGATTTGGGTTTTGTAAAACTTGTTCATTAACATAGGGTAGGAAATCTTCTACGAAAAATGATTCAGAAACATTTTATTGGGAATTTTCCTTATCAGAAGGATCTTCTAACAAGGGTTGATGATCAGTTTTTGAAAACACATTCGATGATGTAGGTTGGGGTTGTTTAAAATCAAAAGGATCAGATTCAACAAATTTGACATTTACTGTCTCTTCAATAGTACATGTGTTTTTATTGAAAACTCTATAATCCTTAGAAGTTGTGGAGTAGCCTAAGAAAATTCCTTCATCTTATATTGGTGCTAATTTGTGTAGATTATCTTTAGTATTTATAATGAATACCTTGCAACCAAAAACCCCAAAGTAGTAATGTCTTGGTTTTCTACCATTTCATAACTCATAAAGAGTTTTATTAAGGAATCTTCTAATTAAAACCCTATTTATAGTATAACAAGAAATACTTATAGATTCATCCCAAAAGTGTCTTGCTATAGAGTATTCACTCACCATGGTTTTAGTTATCTCTTGAAGAATTATATTTCATCTTTCAACAACATCATTATGTTGAAGAGTTATCGGTGTTGAGATGTTGTGAGTAATGCCTTTTCAACTACAAAAAGTTTCAAAATCAGAATTTTTAAATTATTCTCCACGATCACAATGAATAGCTTTTAATGGAAGGTTTTTCTCATTTTTAACTTGGTCTCTAAAACTTTTAAAATACAAGAACCTTTCATATTTCATTGCTAGAAAATATACCCACATAAATCTAGTGTAGTCATCAACTAAAACAAATACATAATAGTTTCCTCCAATGCTTCCAGTTTGTGATGGACCAAAAAGATCCATATGTACTAACTATAATGCCTCAGTAGTTGAGACTTCACCGATTTATTTAAAACATGATTTATGATGATTTCCATATTAAAAAGGGTCCCAAACTTTTGGAGAATCAAATCTATGCTCTGGTATATCCTTAATGAATCTTTTCTTATAACGTTTGCATAGGTTCTTAAGATTAAAGTGACCTAACCTTCTATGCCACATCCAAGAATGATCTTCCATTACATTAAGGCAAGGTAGATCTTAGATCCTAAGGCCTTCTATGTTTAGTGTGTATAAATTCTCTTACTGGTGGGCAGAAAGAATAAATTCTTCCTTGGAATTGTGTACTAAGAACTTTTCATTCCAAAACTTCACAAGGTACCCTTCCTCACATAATTGGATTATGCTACTGAGATTGTCCTTATGGACTTTAACAAATAAAACATTTTAAATCAATGTTTTTTCAAGATGAATGATGTTACTTATACAAATAATTTCTCTCTGGGCATTATCTCTTAATGTTACTTTTCCTCCTTTCGTCTTGATAATATTTTCAAAGTAGTTTTTGTTACCAGTCATATGCCGGGAACATCCACTATCCATGTACCAAGTATTACTATTGGTAGTCTCTCTATTTTCTGGAAAACAAAAGTGATAGTCTTTTGGAAGCCAAACTTTCTTGGATCCGGAAATTTCAGAAAGAAAAATATTAGGCACAGACATTTTCTTAGAAAAATAGAATTTATGAAATCCTAAAGACTGAATTTTGTGTAAGGAACAATTTTTTTCCCAATTCCCACCACACAGACACTTAGTACAAAATAGAGCACTTTGAGGAACAAAATAATTGTTACTAAATTTTTTTAGAACTACTATAACAAAAACCAGAATTATTCCTTAGAGGTCGGATTTGAGAATACATCTTATCAAAATTTTCATTACCTAAGGTAAAGTTTGACAAAAACTTCCCTAATGAAAATTTTTTTGATTTCAGTTTGATAACTAAGATCTTGTCTTCAAAAACTTTTGATTTAGAACTAGAGTTAGACTCGAAAACATTTTTCATAGAAATTATGTTTTCTAGATCCTTAGAAATTTTATTCTTCTCAGAATTTACTTCCTCAATATTTTTTGAAATACATTCAAAATAAAATATTTTCTAATCAAGATAATTATAAAGATCTGATATTTCAGTAGTAAGAATAGTATTCCTAGAATTTTCCTTATCATGATTTTTCATGAGTTTTGAATTCTGAATATCAAGGAGCATAGAAAACCTAGAAACTTAATCATAGGTAGGTAAAGTATTATCTTCATCAGAAGAAGATTATTCATCCAAAGATACATAAAATTTATCATTACTATAATTTTTATTTAAAGAATCATTGGTCATTGATTAAATATTTTGTACCTTATCCATCAAGAAATGATTTTCAATAACTAGTCTGGATATTAGACCATGATTCTTCTATCTAGAATATTCGTAATCTGATGATTCATAAAAAAAGAGTCACCACAAATCAAACTCTAGGTGTCATTAGCTTTCAATAATTTCGTAGCATTATCCTTATAGTACTTATTTTTATTTTCTCTTATAATGTTATCCCTTTCATTCTTTTCTCTTAAGAATAGGAAAATCGGGACTTATATGTCAATATCTCTTGTATTCATAACAAGTTACTTCTGAATCATTCTTATCTTTCCTTTCCATATTCTTATATCTGGATTGAAAGTTCTTCTGTCCAAAAATCTTGTTCATCCTTTGAGCAAGATTTGCTAATTCATTTTCTAAATATTCACCTCCACTAGATTCGAATTGAATACCAATATTCCAAGATTTGAATCTAGTAACTCTCTTAGGAGTCTTGGATTTCATATGATTTGAAGTTGTAGTAAAAGAAACACTACCGTTACCATTATTGTTATTTACATTATCAACATCTCTATTCAATCCATTATCGTGTTGAAGAAGTGTTCCAAAATGTTCATCAAGAGAAATTTGAGTAACCTTTTTATTCTCATCAATAACAGTCCTCTTCGATTCCCACTCATTGGGCATAATGTATATGATATTGTCAATAAGATCATAATCATCTAATCCTTTCTCACCAATGGATTTTAAACTATTCACAGTAGTCATGAATTATTGTTGCACCATACATATGGGTTTTCGATAAGTAAATCAAAAATAATGATATTCAGCTCTGAGCATGGATCTTCTAGTTTCAATGACTTTAGAAGTTCCAAAGTGAGTAACTTCAAGTTTCTTACAGATACAATTTTCTACTTCACAAGATGAAATTTGGCTACATATATTTCTAGTCATAGAACAAAGAAATGTATTATGTACCTTATAATTCAGTTGATACTCATGCTTTTCATGATTTGTGATGGTACTAACTTCCTTGTCATGGATTTTATATCCTCTATTAATCATAACCAAATTATCAACTCCATTATTGATAATGAATGTTTTCATGCGATCTCTCCAATATTTGTAATCATTCCCATCAGAAATATGTGGTCTTGTTAGATTGAGATTGTCTATGGAACCAACATTGATTCCTGCCAACATTAAGAAAAATCTTTCCACAGAATCTTTTTATAAATAAAAGAGTTTGTAAATAAGAAAAATATTCCTCAAGAAGGAAAATAAAACTAGAGTGTCTCTATGAAAAATATGGATCCAAATTTTATGAGTCCGAAAAAATAATAAGAAGAGGACTTCTCTTCTAAATATAATCATGAGATTAATTCAAATTGAACCAATTATCTGATACTAGTTTTTGAATTGGTACAGGGTACAGGGTCACCATCCTCTGATACCAATTTTTGAGATGGTATGTGAGTATGATATACTCTATAATACCAAATGTAGGATCAAAATAATAGAGATACTGAATAAATTATCTAATGATTCTCAATATACAATAGTGGGGGTGAATTGTATACCTTAAAAATTCATTAGGAAGATTTAAAGTTGGTTATAAACATTTATATTGTTTAATAACGTTAAACAAGAGAATTCACAGAACCTTTAGTTCTACACACTAGCTTGATTCCGGAAATATGATTCCGAGAAACCGATTCCAGAAAAGATGGTTCCAAAAAATGAATCATAATGAATGTTTACAAAGATGAAGATTCTATAATAAATCATATAGAAGCCCACTAAATCATAGTATACAAGTATAAGGAAGTATAAGATAGTTATATTTTCCTCAAAAAATAAAATCAGCGGAAAACATGTAACAAAAAAGTAACAAGTAGTAAATCAATTAACCCAAAGAGAAGGGTATCCAACAACCTTGGATAAAGCTACCTTGATTTATACTTTCAAGAAAGTATGTCTTACCCACACCAGGGTAAGCCCTCGATACAAATATTAGAGTATGTCTTGATTTCCCCACAATCCCTCAACCTCAAGGTAGTAGGTACCTCTTTCTTCCTCAGTATGGAAGCCCTCAACATCAAGGTAGTCGGAAGCTTTGTCTTCTTATCCTCTGAAGCCCTCGATTGTACACAGAAACAATCAGAGTCACACAAAATAAATCTAAACAAGATGTTAAGTGTGAACTAATCATGAGAGTCTGTATCTAGAAATCACTTCAACAGCATGTAATCTCTAGATTCATAGAACAGTATTGATATCTTTCAAGTGAGATCCTATTTATAGGCATAACTCCACAAGTCGGCTCTCTCCTCCAATGGACATATTTTTCCTTGAATTTCAGAGGGACCTATACACGTGTAACTCAAACAATGATTAGTTAGTAACTAAATGCACGAAATCGTTTTAAAACAAAAACTAGTGTAAGAAAAAACATGGTTACATAACCAAAATCAATTATTCAGAGTGTATGCAATTAAAATCTCAGAGTCTAACCAAAAAAACATTCGGTGTCTATAATACAAGGATATTCGGATTCTGCGTTATATGGAATTCGGAACCTAAACTTTATAGAATTCTAGAGTCTAAATTTCAAGGAAATTAAGAATATGTATTCAAAAGAATTTAGAACCTAAAATTACCACATTCGGAGTCATAGTTCATGACAATTTAGAGTCAGAACTTAAGAAGTTCGTATTCTGAATTCATTAGATTTCAGAGTCAGAACTCACAATGTTCGGAGTCAGAGTTCATGAGAAATCAGAGTCAGAACTCACAGAGTTCAGAGTCTGAATTCTTTAGAATTCGGAGTCAGAACTCACAATGTTCGGAGTTTAAATTCATTAGAATTCCGAGTCAGAATTCGGAGTCTGAAAACAGAGTGCTCTTCATCTAAGTATTATATGATTCCGAGATTTTAGATATGAAACTAAATTTTACACGTAGACAAGATAATGAACAATGAAAAACATGATAAGGATAAATTTTCTTTGGGGAAGGATATTTTTCCTTATAGAAGTAAAACACATGGTAAAATGATATTTTTCTTGAGATAAAGTGTTTGTGATTTTCAAAACAATAAGGAATGGTAAAGTCATAAAGCGGCCTTATTGACTTAAAATTATCCCCCAAACATGAAGGAATTGAAATGTCATAAGAAAACCTTATTGACTCAATAAAAACTATGGAGATTATCATCATATGTTGGTTATAATTAATTTAATTAAAAGATAATATTTACCTTGATGGAATTCTATCTTCGTTGATGTTTCTGGTCACAATTCGATGTGATCAGTCATTTTTTCATAGAATCCAAGTGTAGGATTTAACTATTAGTGATCCAAACATGCTCCACATAACTCTAGACATCGCCGAAGTGATCTACAGGTGCTAGCAAGGGAGATCCTTCACTTGTGATATCTTCCTTCAATCGCCTTGATCTAGTGGAGAAGGATCTCTCTCTCGTAGCTTTAGAGTGTTCTTGAAGAAATGAATTTTCTCTTGTATTGAGGGAATTCTCTATATCCATTGTTCCCAACACCACAAAATATCTAGGATAATGAGAATTATTTAATTGGTATTTTAATTACATAGAATAATAAAATGAATTAATTACCATAATGCATTTATTCATTTCATTTAATTCATTGTAATACTCCTTGTCTAATAATAATAGTTGGCTATTATTATTTCTTGTCATGAAGCCAACGAATGACACCTAATATTATTTAATTAAATAAATGATATTATTTCTAAAAAATCCCCCAAAAAACTACATAGTGTGTATATTAATATACACGACATGTACTTTGGGTTTTCCATTTTCTTTATTTCCTCCACCATATTAATTAGACCTAGAATAATGGCAATTTATTTCTAAAATAAATATCATGACAGTAGTCACTAACAAATATATTATTTCTCCCACAATATATTCACTCGAATAACTAGTGTCGAAATAAATGAGATTAGGCATTGTTGATTTATTATTAAACCACAATCAGGAAGAATATTTCGTCAACTTTTTTTATTAATATTTAATTGAGATACTTAGGCACACTTAGTGTGGGACCCTCTAGGCCTCTTTATTAGTGGCATTAGGTGGAGCCTACCTAAAGTCTAAGGATACCATATAGCTATATGCCAGGGGACCCATAGAGAAAGAAGTTACCACCACAATGTAGTGTCAACATCTACGAATTCTTACCGTGTAATTTAATCCCTTTGTCTTGATATCTCCAATCAAGAGGGTTTCATGCTGATGTCATCAAGCCATGTGCTCGATTATTCTTTCTTTAACATTATGAAATTGAAATCACCCATTACTTACCATTGACATTTATTTATTTATCCTATATAAATTCCATCAAAGGGAATGAGATATCTACTACCATTATGGAACAGAAGGTAAAAATCCTCACTCGTATTTTCCATTAGCGCAGTATTACTCGTGACACACCCAAAAAATCCAACCTCACTATGAACAGTGTGTCATCACAGTTTTTTTTCAATACATCTAAGTGCAAGAGTCGTAATAACCATTAGTAATAATGTGAATGTCTAAGGACCAATACACACGTCTATATCCAATCACACTATAAAATGTGGATTTCCTTCTTGTGGGTCTCATTCTCATAATATCCTCTTGTATATTACTAAGGGAGTACACCATGAGAAGGTTCCTCAATGATTTATGAGTCTATAACCCTAACTGCATGTATTATTTGTGTCTCTCAAATAATATCATCTGGCCATAGAATGTATTTTCAAGAACAATGTTATGGAACATCTTGGTTCTCATCATAGCATGGATCCACTAAGACCTTTTAGTGAAACAGCCATTCTTATGACATTATAACATGCATTGTCACACAGAATAACAATCAAGATGTGATAAGGTATTTATTATCCAATAATGTAGAAAGTAGTTGTTTCTAGGCCACCAACTCCAACAGATTCCCACTTGGACTAGAGACAACTACTAACAAACATTAACCTGCAAGATCTCACATGATATTCATGCTTCTGCTGATATAGGCCTTTAGTCGTGGGGTCTGCTAAGTTATCTTCCATTAACACTATGCTCATTTCAACCTCACCCATTTATTAGAAATACCTCATGAGGTGAAACTTTTATATTATTTTCTTTATCCGTTGATGTGACCTTGGTTCTTTTTCAAGAGCTACAACCGTAGTATTATAATAATAAAATGTGATTGGATCATTAATACTAATCACCAAATAAAGCTATTTGAAAAATTTCAAAATATATAAGGCTTACTTGGATACATCAAAAGCTGGTATATATTCATAATACACTATAGAATCGGAGACAACATGTTTCTTTGATGTCTTCTAGCTCATAGATCCTCCATTGAGACATAAAAAATATCCAGTTTGTGACTTCAAATTGTTTAGATCCGTCTGAAAACCAGCATCAACATACCATGTGATGAAAATCTCCTCTTCTCCTCCATACACCGGGAACATATCATTAATTCTTCTCAGATACATAAGAATAGTCTTTGTAGCTGTCCAATGATGTTCTCCTGGATCTTCTTGATATCTTCCTACCATGCTCAGTGTATATGCAACATCAAGCCTGGTACATGACATGGTATACATAATTAATCCTATAGCCAAAGTGTATGGTATTGAGGAAACATTTTCATAGAAAGATGCCGGACATGTGACACTAGAACCAATCCCCTATTGTATTGGTCCAAACTAAATCTCTTTAGTATCTGGTCAATGTATGTACCCTGAATTATTACAAGAATCTTCACGGATTGATCACAAATGATCTTGATCCCTATAATGTAGGCTATTTCACCCAAGTCCTTCATGGATTAACACTTCTCCAACCAGTCCTCAACTTACTATAAGACTGGAAAATCATTTCCAATAAAAACATATGTTGTCAACATATACTACTATGATAATGACCACATTCCCATTAAACCTCACATAAACACGAGGCTAACATTTGTTCTTAATAAAACCAAATTTCATTATGGATTCATTATATTAGATGTTACATGGCCTAGTTGCTTTCATTAATCCATAAATGGATTTCTACAACATCAATAACCTGTTTGTCTTCACCTTGTGTCACACACCCTTATTGTTGTGTCATATAGACATCTTCCTAAAGGTTCTTATTAAGGAATGATATTTTGACATCAATCTTCCAAATCTCATAGTCCTTGTATGCTTCTATGGAAAGTATGATTCTTATGGATTTAAACATGGAAACTGGGGAGAAGGATTCATCATATTCAATTCCTTGACGTTGTCTAAATCCATTTGCTAGTAGCCATTATTTGTAGGTGCTAAATTTACCTTCCATGTCCAATTTTCTGTGGGATTCCCATTTTCATTTAACAAGATTTACATCAACTGGTGCATCGAACATAACCCATACATAGTTCTGATACATCAAATCCATCATAGAATTCATAACTTCTATCCATATTCTACCATCTAAGATTTCTACTACTTCCTTATAGAAGAGAGGTTCATCATTGTCCAATAATAATGACTCACCATCCTCAGTGACTTGGAATCCAAATCTATCTGGTTCCCTTTTATCGATTGAGCTCATACACAGTACTTGTGTTTCTGGAACATCTTCTATGGGTTCATGTGGAACGTTTTCCTATACCAACTCATGTTTATCATGAGAATCAACTTCAATGAAGTCAAAATTTCACCCACTATCCTTTTGAGAAGGTGCTCCCTCTAAAGAAAGATGGCATGTCTGGCAACGTTTAATTTATTGTCTGAACTGTTATATATGCTATATCCTTTCGTTTCCTTGGGATATCCAATAAAGATAAACCGCATTCCTTGGGGTGAAAGTTTATTTCCTAATAAGGAATTAAAAAATTCCCCTCATCTCCATACATGTGTGTGTGTGAAAAAATGGGTTTACTTCCATTTCATAAATCATAGGGAATTACATTTTCCCCCTTAGTTGGTAATCTATTTAATGGGTATGTTTTAGTTTGTTATTCATATCCCCAAAAGTATAATGGAAGACCTGCATGACTCATCATCATCCTCACCATGTCATAAAAGGTGATTTTCCTCCTTCAACTAAAACTATTCCACTATGGTGTATAAGACGGTGTGATTTTCTATAGAATCCTAGACTCCCGCAGATGATCGATGAACTCTTTGTTTAGATATTCTCCACCTTGACCCGATCAAAGTTTATTTATCTACTTACCTAGACGATTATCTACACAATTATTTAGTTCCTTAGATTTAATTAAGTCTTTTGACTTATACCTCATTAATTAAACTTATCCACATATTCTCAAATCATAATTAAAATTTATAAAGTAATAATATCCACCACTAGCTTCGACTGGGAATGGTCTACACACATCCATTTGACCCATTCCTAGAAGCTATGTGGACTTTTCAACCCATCCATCTATAAGAGGATTGTTCATTTTAACCTGTAAAAAATTGTGACATCTATAAAGTGGTTTTAGATCATTAGATTCTAAATATCGATCTTGGTAGAGCCCTATCAAGCGCTTCTCGTTTATAGGACTGAGACGGTGATGCCACAATGGGGTGATGTATGATTCATGTGAGTTTGATTCATTATCGACATCCAAAACATGGCTTTCGTAATTTAATACATACAAACCATTATTTAAATGTTTCATAACATAACTTATGTTGTTATTATAAAATAAGAAACTCATATTTCAAAACATGAAAATAAATTTATCTATATCCAAACATGATACATTAATTATGTTTTTGGTAAAAATAAGTGCATAATATCAGTTATGTAAAACCAAAATAATCCCAGTTGGTAATGAGAGGTGGTAATTACCAGTGGATAATGCTACTAGCCTCACACCATTGGCTCCTCAAAGATCCACATCTCCCCATGCATGATTTCTAAATCTACTTGTTTTTTGCACTTGAATACAGATTCGATCTGGAAATGTTGTATCTAATACCCAATGTGTATTAATGGAAAGATTAAATTGGATAATGAATGCACCTTCAGTGTCCCCATTCTAATAAGGGAAGTTACTCTTCCAGTGGCTTTTCATTCCACATGAAAAATACACATCCTCCTATTCCTTTCCTTTCCTCTGTATCTTACCCTTTTGGGAGGGATGGTTCTCATGGGCTTCATTATATTTATATGTCCTTGGGCCCTTTACATTGTCCTTCCTTTTCCTATCCACCATAAGTACTATGGGTTTGTTATGCCGTCTTTCCTTATCTACAAGGAAAATTATTGTCAAATGTTCTGATAGAAACATCTCATTATTTCTCATGTTGTAGATGGAAATAAAGCTAGAGAAGGTCTTGGGCAGTGATGATATGATAAAATATAAACACAACTCATTTGAGAGGTTAATCACTATGATTTCCAGTTGTTCAATGAATCCAATAATCTTGAATACATGTTGCCGAAATGGCACATACTCTCCATGAATAGTTTTAATCCAATAAATGAAGATCTCATATCTCTCTTGTATCACCTTCTCTGGGTATAGATCCTTATGGTGAGACATCATGCTATACGCGTCTGTGTTTTCATGCTACTTCATGAGCTCATTTAAATGGATATTAGAATGAAACATTGGACATCTTTTGAATCATTTATATGTTTTATATAATGAGATATTTCCTCATAACTAGCCTCTTTTCAAGGCACAACTGGAACAGGATCTTCCAGCACACACACATTTCTCTCGTAGAAAATGATGGCGTGTAAAATCCTCTTCCAATCATGAAAATTGGTGCCTGTGAGTTGGTTTTCCTTCTCAAGTATTGTTCAAAATGATATTTTATAAGTAATTATTCATTCCATATCAACTAATTAACATGAGAAATGGTTTAGGACTTTATTATGATAAAATTTGAGGAAAATGAATAAATTAATACTTATTAGTCTAACACTATTTTATCGATATCCAATAGCCCTGACCATTGACTTGGGAATTTTCTGTTTCTAGAATATTATAATATTAATGATCCATATTTTCCTTCTAATTAACCCAAGAAGGGTTGGTAAAGCAACTTGAATGGTTTTGGGTCAGTATTCCAATGGCCAACTGCATTAAATCGTACCTCCTTGATCCACTAGGTGGACTCCCCAGTCCCAAGACCCTTTTATGTTGGATTTCATCTTCCTTTGCCTCTTATTCACACCTAGTTCTACTTTGGTAGTCAACCCTTGATGTGAACCAAGTCAATTCAAACCAAAACATTGAATTTTAAATCCTTGATATTTGAAAACACCCATACTAGGTTGGTCAATCACTTTTAACTATGGTTAGATTCTATCCAAGATTATGGAAGGATATACAGACGTAATATTTTCATAGAGGGATTTTATCCATATACCTAATTTTCTATTTTATATTCCTTTATTAAAATATTTTTAAGGTTATGTGGCATATAAATATGTGATTAACTATGTCTAAGATAATATATACACATACTATTGTCTTATTTTAGTTCTATCTTGCATTATTGTTAATTCATTAATTTTGTTATCCTGACAACACACCCACAATAATAAAACCATGCAACTAACATAAATAAAATAAATTATATTATCATGAGATTGTTATATTGGTTAGTTTATCTAGATGTTGGTAAACCGAACCACCTCCTTGGGGAGAAACACCATGAACCTTTTGAGTTCATGTTTACATTTTTTCAAATGTCAACCTTTGTATCTCCTTGGATTGGTTTCACCTTGGATCCTATCTTGAGCCACCTCCACTATCTTTAGAGATCCATCCATCACATATGATTTTATCTCAGACGCATGTGAGGGGTCAAACAAGGTTTTACGTAAAATAAAACTTGGGAACACATGCCCAATATATTTAGGATGAGAAGGCTCCTAGGACATTAAATTTATTTTTAATAAATAAATTAAACCAAACCATTCACATACAAGTTTCTTGGTCTATCTCATGATCATCCATACATGCAACGATATTTACAGATAAATAAAACTAGAATTCAATTCATTAATCATTCTTGTTTAAGACATATCACGCATGAATCAATTAATTATATTTAATTAATGAATCCTTTTATCTTAATCGCTTTTTCTGAATTTCCATGATATTTTCGTCCATTGTAATTAATAGAAATAAATTTATTTAATATTACCTTTGTACGTAACATGTAACGTGGAGGAAACATGGTGAATTTCCGTTCAGAACTACCTAATGATTAGAATTGAACATTACGTAGATACTTAATTAAACACACATATATATATAACAAATATCATTTGTTGTACCTCATCTTTACTCCCACACTATGGTATATGTTTCAATTGTTTGTATAATATAATAATAAATTTTAATAATTCTTCTTAATTAGGATGAGTACACGGCATGTAGTTAACACTACACAACATCAGATTTCGTTCACCGTCAATCCAAAGTATAGTCCCAAGGACATGACATGTACATGTAATTTGGAAATCTTGTAAGTACACAACATGTTCAGTGGGACACATGCTATGTAGTATCCATGTTACAAGGTTTCTAGTCGGAAAGGCTAGGTATGGGGTACGCGATCTTACCCATACTAGAAGGGACAACATGACGTGTTCAGTGAGCCACACAACATGTAATCCGAAAACCATGTTCCACCTATTAGAGGTCGACACATAGAGTCTTAAAGACCTATATATGATCCAATGAAACGGTCTAGTTCAAAAGACCACCCTGGTGCTTGGAGCTAATAATACATGACATGTACTACCGAATACATGCCGTGTATTCTGGTTTTGTATGGCCTGGAAGAATAGGCACGTCCGGATGAGATCCTCTATTTTATTTTAATCAAAAATAAAAGAAAAAAATAGTTTTTTTTAAGATAAAATAGAAACAAAAGAGGAGGAATATATCTCAAGATTTAGATTTATATAATAATTAACATGAATTGAAACAACTAAATTATTAAATGTGTAAATCACCAAAAAACAACTAAATAATCCTAATCAACGATATGACTACTCTGATACAACATGTCTGTTCTAGGCGTATCAAAAACACATTGGTGGGTGTACCAGAATTTAATATTTCCATTAACAATGATCAATCTAAGATCTTTCATGATAATAAAATTCTAGATCATCAGAATAGGATGATGAATGAAAGAAAGGATGTGAGTCTCAGAAATATAGAGAGGATCATCATATATTGTTTATAATTAATTTAATTAAAAGACAAGTATTACCTTGAGGAAATTATCTCTTCATTGATGTTTCTGGTCACAATTTGATGCAATCTGTCATTGCGTCATAGAATCCAATTTTAGGATTCCAATATTGGTGATCCACACATGATCAGCGTATCTTTGGATATCACATAAGGGATCTCCGGGTGCGAGCATGTAAAATCCTTCACTTACTATATCTGCATTCGATCACCTTGATCCGATGGAGAAGGATCTCTCTTTGATAGCTTGAGGGAATTCTGGGAAGAAAAGAATTATCACTTCCCTTGAGATCTTTCTCTTGATCCATTTTGCACAACCCCACAAAATAACTAGGCTAATTGGAATTATATAATTGGTATTTTAATTACATAAAATAATAAAATGATTTAATTACCCAATAGAATTTATTCATTTCATTTAATTCTTAATAAGATCGCATGTCAAATAATAACATTTGATTGTTATTATTACTTGACATGCACCTATAAAATTACACATAATATTATTTAATTAAATATATAATATTATTTATCTGAAATCCCCCAAAAAACTACATGGCTTGTTTATTAATATACAAGGTGTTTACTGTTGTTTTTCTGTTTTCATTATATCCTCCACCACTTTTATTATACCGTGAATAATGGCTATTTATTTCTCAAATAAATATCACTGCATTACTCGATAATAAATATATTATTTCACCCACAATATATTCTCTTGAATAACTAGTGTCCGGATAAATGTGATCATGAATCCTTTAATAATTATTAAACCACAATCACGAATAATCTTTATTCAACTTGTTAAAGTAATATTTAACTCAGATACATGGACACACATATTGTGTGACCCTCTAGTCCTCCTTCATAGTGGAATTAGGAAGAGCCTTCTTAAAGACCAAGGATAGCGTCTAAAAACACGCCATGGATCTCATAGATAATGAAGTTAACCCCACAATGAGGTGTCACCTCTAATGGATGCTTACTGTGTAATGTAATCCTTTTGTCTTGATATCTCGAATCAAGTAGGTCTCATGCTGGTACCATCAACCCATGTGATTGATTATTCGTTCTTCGAATTTCCAAAATTAAACTCTCTCATTCCTGACCATGCAAATAGATTTATTTAGACTATATCAATTCTGTCAATGGGCCAAAGATATCTACTTCTGTTATGGAATAGAAGGGAAAAATTCTTCCTTGCATTATCTATTAATGCAGTATTACTCGTGATGCACCCAACATATCCTACCTCATTGGGAATAGTGTGGCATCACAGTATTCATCAATACATATAAGTGAATGAGTTCTAATACCCATTAATACTAATATTATATTCTAAGGACATATACAGACATCCAAAGATAGGAACATCCAATGAAACTATGAAATGTGGATTTCTTTTATGTGGGTATCTTTCTCATAATATCCTCTAGGATATTTCCTAGGGCACACACCATGAGAAGGTGCCTCAATGTTTTATGAGTCCTATCACCTAATAGACTATATTATCTATGTCCCTCAAATAAAATCATCTAGAAATATAACATATATTCAAAAACAGTGTGATAGAATATCCATCTTTTCGTCATAGTAGGGATCCACTGTGTCCTTTTAGTGAAACAACCATATTTGGGACATTATCACATGCTTTGTAATATATATGAACAATCAATATTTGATAAGGTATTTATTAATGACTAATGTTAATAGTAGTTGGTTCTTGGACACACACTAAAATATAGGGTCTATAATTTCTCAATTCATTGCCATCAAGGAATGGTGAACATGGTAGGTTATGATCAAAGAAAACAAGTTCGTACTACCTTATCCATGGTACAGATTGAAAATTACCATATCTTAATGGATATGAATATGTTGGATTTGGAAATAATATTGGTGTGGAATATTTACAATATTTTCCAAATAATTTCCCCACCATCAATCCAATATAAGATCAAAGAGGCACAAACCGAAGATATGGAGCACCAGAAGAAGGTGAATGTGGTAAAATAAGGTAAACTACATGAGTTCTACTTAGATGATATTTTATTTTCAACATGGATTTATGTACCTTCATCACATGAGGTAACAAAAGGAGCTACATGATAATTCACATATCTCATGTTTCTCTATCCATAATGCATGTTCCAAGATGTACTATGATTTTTGTGATATATTTTTATGGAAAACCTAAAGATGGATGTTTTGGATTATATATCATCATGTTTGGTATTCCATTATGTTAAAGAATAGTGGAAAAATCTAATGTGATGATAAAATCATTTCCTATACCCATTTATAAATTGGAGAATTTCATTAAGGAATTTTTCACGGGTGTCCCAAATATATCAAAAGGAGACACTGTGAAATGGGTTGGGCTCAATAGACTCTTTTGGGAATAGTGATTCATTTGTTTTCAATAATCTTGCAATATATATATGGAATGCTAATGATTGATGTGGTGGTGCTTAAAGTATTGTTATTGACCCCGTTAGTTGACGTGTACAATCAATATTTGTTGGTTGGAAATGGTGACCAATGTGATGGGAACATTTCATTACTATTAATATAATGATGTTATTAAAAATATATTGTTTCTTGTAGAATAACTATTCATCAATTGACATTGGATGTCATGCTTGAACATTATCCATATTAATTCATACAATTGTTGAACTGATCCATGTTCAAATGAATGTGTCAATGAATGAATCACTTTGTTAAAACATTTTAAGATGTCTATGAAATACTCTATTGCATGAAAAATTTGGAGAATCCTTCCACTAGATTTTGAATGGTTGAATTTTGAGGAAATAAAATTAGATGATTGATTGTACTGATCTAAAATGATTAAGAGGTGTGCAAAATGTTTTTTCACTACTGGGACATTCTTGATATACATTGTAATTATAATTCTAAAATGAATAGAATAAGAGGAATGATGGTAGAGGATGAAGACGATTGAAATTCTATGTGTGGTGCATTTTATATTAAATTCAATTTTATACATAGTATCCTCTTTGGGGTTTATTACAAAATAAGGGAAGCCTACTAGGATGAATAGCCAACCAAAACCAAGTGAAATTGTGGGCCTTTAGGTCGACCGCACCCAAGGGAATCTATCAAAGTCATGCCTGTAGGTGGTAGGGGCATGGCCAGGTGTAATCCCCCGCTGGAGCGCATCGTGGATCTTGTGCAGAGTAGGGTCCAAAGGCCCAAAGGGAATGTGGGCATATATTACACCAACAAAACATGGCATGTAGAGATACCATGGAGGGGGAAGGATTATTCTGAATTGATGGAAGATAATAATGATTATGATACTACACCTAAACTATGTTTCCAATTCGATGTGGGGTGTGTTTTGCGGGTACTGTTCACAAGTTTAAAAACACAAAACTTACATCTGATTGGATGATTTGCCATCTAGACTGTGAATATTTTTCTAAAAAACATGGAGAGAATTTTTTCGGTATGATCTATTTGAGTTTTATCTTGGCCGTCTGATCGATCCCATTCCTCGTCTTCTACCTACGAACGTCTTAAAGCCACAATACACTACAACCGCTGATGAGACTCCATGATCCCATTTTGGACTCCATTTATTCTCAAACCTACTGCATTATGGTCATCTGGATATAACAATATCATGAATATAAATACATTTTTGAAAATGATTTGAAAAAACAAATATCACATATGGGTGAAGCAAACAAAGTTGGAGAGTATTCTCAGTGTTCGACTCTACTCAACTCAAGATCTATCAGTATGAGATACATGAAACATGTCATGCCTATGAGGATGAAACTGTGATGTAGAGACTCAGGCTCATGATGGAAAAAGTTCATGCAATGTGGTGTTTGTTTGAAAAGTATTATATATTACTCAAATATATTTTTTGATATTCTATGGAATGACATATAACTCAGATATTTGAATGAGTGATAGACAATGATCTAAATGCATATCGAAGGTCATGTAAGGCACTGTGACCCTCGTCTATAAATAATGACCCCTCAAATGAGGGTTTTCTATAAAAAAAATAACGAGAGATATCTTTTTTCTATGAATAAGTAGGGCCACTATGTTACTTCTCTAATTTAAAAAATCCAGAGGTTTCTGAAAGTCCTTCTACATATAAGAAGAAGGAGAATCCCACGACCCTTTGACAAGTGCAAAGAACTATCAAAGGATCTTTGCAATGAATCAGTACCGCACAACTCTTTCTTGCATGATGTGATCTTTCCTCATTGTGATTACCTTGGGTGAAAGAGAAGATGTGTCCCATGTGTTCAAAACATGTCCATTGCACACTTTTGATGCTTCATGAAGAAAATTTTCATGAATACATATGGGGATAGTGTGTTTTACCTCCCCTGTTTGTGTGACACATCTAGAACCATGAATCCTTTCTAATTTGTGTGTCTTATTTGAGATTACTCGGGACAAAATAAGTAGAAGAAGAACCCCAGGGTAGCTTATACCCATTTGAGTTTGTCTACAAGAAGTATTCGGGAATAATCCTTTGTTACCCAACCTTTGGTTTATGTAGTAGAAACGATTATAGAATAGTAGGTGTATAAGGAAAAACGGATGTGAACTTCGGGTTTCATAAAACAAGACTAAATATATGTGAATTTATTCATTCCAACATGAAGAAATATTTTTTTGTGTATATTGAGAAAGTAGAAAGTAAGAGGAAAATATATGCATGATACACACACATTGAACCTAAACTATTGATATACGTGATCAGTGTGTGTTTGGGATTATAAGAAACACATTATACATGAATGAAATCATTCATAAAGACATGAACATTTGATATTTTGGTAAGATACCCACGAAAAGAAGTTTTTAATTTTTTTAATGCATGTATGAAGTGTATTTGAATTAATATTTAAGATATGAAAAACTATAGAAGATATTATATCTGAGTTGAAAATGATTGTAAATTCAACGAGATAGATAGAGATGATATTTTGAAAGATTATTCTTTCATATCAATATTCATGGAGATGTTTTCTATTCCACCTACACACATATAAGTGATGTTATGATATCATCAGAAGAATGATTAATTTCTCGATCATTGTTACACGAAGTCAACTGATCAGTACAAGTAATTAAAATTATAAAGCAAGGTCAACAGACCATACCGAAAGCTGTTTAATAATATTGAACATATACATATGAAATTTTGATTCAATATTCTTGTGTGGGATGATAATCTGATCAATATATTGTAAATAAAATCTTCAAATAAAAAAGGAAGATTCCTGTGTGATTCTGTAGAAATAATTATCATGTGTGATTTAGGGTTAGAAGTCTTCAGTGTGACTCTAGAGTAGGATGATGTGATTCTGGTAACAGTGTATGATTTATTATAAATAACCTCTTTTGGGAAACCTAATAGATACAGTGGGACTCTGTATTGACCATTGTAATTGATCATATGATTATAGTGGAGATTATATGATGGGAAGAATAACCAACACTGCAAAGGGTACATCTTTTTATTGAACCTTGTAAATCAGTTTGTTCTGTGCCTTCGAGTTTATATATTTATTTGAGGTAAGGTAGAGAGAATCAAGAAGATTGGATCAAGTCTTTAATCTAGTACTGACGTTTAATTGAAATGTTTCAATTTGTAAATAGTTTAAATTGATCACTTATTCAACAAATCCCCCTAAAACTAATTTCATAATAATCTAGGCACATAAATTTGTATCAGATCTTAAGTCACCTCTAAAGATCCACTTCAGTAAATATAAATTGAATATTTTTAAAAATGAGTGAGAAACATCAAATGGATATTTCTACCAAGACTCAAAAGAATATATATATGAAGTAGACAAAGAATATGAAAAATAATTGTAATATTTATGGGGATAAACACTTTACTGATGGTCATATTGAAGGTATAACATGTAATAATTCTGTTTATTATGACTCTTCTGATGAAGCCTAATCAAGTCGTGATGATGATAGATCAATTAATGATCTTTTTTCACTCAAATAACTTTTGGATAATATTCCTAGAGTAGTGGAAATAAATATTGGTAAAAGAATCAATGTTCTTGAAGATGAAAAATTATGGCCTATAGATGAAGTTGATGCCATGGAAGAAGAATTTGTTAAAAGGGTAGTCAAGCCGAACACGCTCAAAAACATATGAAAGAAAAGGAAGCAACAATTTATATTTTGAATGAATTATTTATCGAAGTTTCTGATTTATTTAAAGGAAGTATTTTTGGGAAATATTTCATAGATATTTTATTTGTAAACGCCTTCCCAGCATTCTAAAAACTGCACAATGTTTATATGGTTTTTAAAGCTTCTCTACTTGAAGATGAAGCTAACAAGGTAAAGGATATTGGAATTTCTTTTAAATAATTAAGAAATATGAAGGAATAAAAAATTATAACACTGAAGGATAATTGGTAATGTATGTTGAGGTTAGTTGAGGAATAAAATAACACCCTCAATGTGAAGTGTTTTGAGGTAGAGGCAAAATTTAAGAATCAATAATCACCCAAAGATAGAACTTTCAAAAAACTGGATCAATAGATGCTTCCACTATTGTATTCACTAAGTACTATGATTCCAAAATGAGTATTAGGTCATATTCTAATAAAATGGAAACATCCACAAAGATTAAGGTACCCCATTACCCAGTTTTCTCTATTTATAATAAAGAAGTTTCATCTCCTATTATGGTTCAATGTTAAAATATGAAAAGTTGTGGATTGAAAAAAATGTTGATACATATATGAAAACTTAAAAAGGGGATACTGGATTGATTTATAAAAATTACCCGCAAAATGACAGTCCATATAAATTAAGAAAATCCTAGAAATACCATGCACTAAATCTATCCAGACTAATACTATAAGACAAATTAGGAGATTGATTAGATAATGTGGGGGTTGTTTGATGTTTGGGAATTATATCAATGGTTGCTGGAATAATGTGTTAGTATATGAAAATTATAGAAGACCTAAATTCTGGGAATTTATATGTGAAGTAATTAAGAAACCTTCAATGCTAGAGTAGAATACATAGATGAAGAAGAATTTTCTATCATGAACAAATTATAATATCATTATGTATTTTATGATTATTGCAACATAAGTTGTCATATTTATAAAGTGTTCTAGTTGATTCAAAAAAATTAATCATGTATATATTTACAAGAATAATATGACACAAAAATTGAAATAGAATATAATAATAGTTGAAAATTTATCCATTATAAGTATGGAAAACAATGAAGTCTAGAAAATTGTGAAAGAAACTATTCCAAAGATGTTTATGATAGATTCCAAGAATGTCATCTCAGCCAATATATAATACTTCTACTATGGAAAGAGATTTCATTCCATGGGTAACTGTATTCAATCCACATAAATTAATAGAATGAAAGATAAAATTAAAAAGAAGAGTCATTCTAGGAGAAGATAGGATTGATAAAAGACATTCCAGACGATGATTTTGATAATTTAACTATAAAAGGTAATATAAAATCATTGAATAATAAATGTTGAATACCAAAACTAGAATATTTTGAGGAGTATATATTTATCTGGACTGATCAATTCCATGTTTCTAGGTGACTGCCAAAAGATGAAGATGAATTACTTGATAATGATAAGTAAAGTGGAAACAAATCATTTCACAAGAAGAATAATTCAAATTTCATGAGATGTTGTCAACACACGACATACAAAGTGTCTAACAAGTTCTGTGTTGAAGGATAAATAAGAATTTATATAAATTATACAAAAGTATAACTATCTAACAATACCAAATGGAGATATTAAAAACATAAAAACATACACCAGTGAAAGATACTTCACTACCAGAAGAAGTTAGGATAAACCATCCACACAAGCTGAAGGTGAATGGATGTAAAGGGTCTGTTCCAAAAATTAAATATCAAAATGTTCAAGAGATAAGATGCAATAGCATAATGAGTATCAGATACATTAGATATACAAGCATATGAGTTCTTGGGTTGAGATGAATTTCTCATCCCTTTTTCTACTATTATAAAGGTCGCATATGATCCATCTTATTCAATTATAAATTTGTGGTATATGTGTGCTAATAGTGTAGGGAATTGGAAGTAAATATCTTTTTAAAGATGATTATTAAATTTTAAAAGTGTAGAATAACAATATGGATTGATAAATCATGATCTCATATATAAATGGATTATACTATAGTGGAAAATTATCAACATGAATATCAAGAATATTTTCTGATGATAATTTACACCATGTTAAATCAAAGGGATTGAACCCTTGAGTGGGAGAAAACATGATGGAGATGATATCAAGGAATACTTCATGAAAAATCAGGAAATTCATATCATCTCATGATGATGAAACTTTCAGTATTCAAATCAAACATTTATCCCATGTTATTAATTTCATTTATTATGTCAATTAGGGGGGGGGGGTGATTTATTGATTTCAAGAACGGATTATAGTAGGAAATTTATCTTGTAATTTGAAGTTGTTAATATGTTTCATGAAGTATGTACTGGATTTTGAATTTCATTTGTATACCTGATTATTTATAACCCCTTAGATAATAATTGATATATATTGAGAATGATTTCACATGCATGGTTATATATGGATATAAATGAATACATTGGTCGTATCTCTTTTCTTTTTCTACATCGGTTTATCCCAAGTAGACTTAGAGTTGATTAACTAAAGGATCATTGCTAAGTGAACCATGTGAAATCATCCCTCTATGTCAATTACACCGAAATATATTATCTAAGGGCTGGATATAATGTTTCTGAAAAGTCCCCAATTAGGCTTTTTCATTGATTTCCAATAAGGGTGATAAAAAATTGCCACACATATTGAATCTTATATAGTGTTGTTAGAAGATGTTGTCATAAAAATACAATGGGGGAGATTTTTGTGCCTAGTGTTGAATTTGTTGTCAATAATGTGTCAATATGTGTATGTAAAGGTTTATATTGAATTGGTGATTCTTAATTTATTTTTATTTACACAGTGAATATCCCACTTTGATTGTTAATTTAATTAGCCGACAAGTGTTGTCAATAATTTTTGTTTTGAAATGAAAATAAATGAGAAAAAAATGTTATTTATATCAATATGGTGACATTGTTACAAAACTAATGTTTCTTGGAGAGTCCATATTCATCAAATGACATTGGATGTCATGCTTGAACACTGTCCATGGTAATTCAAACAATTTTTGAACTACTCCTATGATCCAAGACATGTTTCAATGAATTCCACACTCTATTACTCTATTGGAATAAGTCCATGCAATAATCTACTGCCTGAAGAATTTGGTAGATCCATCTCTTGGTTTCTGATGGGATGATGTTTGATAAAATAAAATTAGAGGATTTATGGTACTAATCTTAAATGTTTAAGATGGGTGATAATTGTATTTCCACAATGGGTACATTATTGAAGTACTTTTTAATTGTAATTCCAAAAAGAATAGAAGACAAGGAATTATGGATGAAGATAATGAAGATTGTAATTCAAAGTGTTTTTCATTATATATGAATTAAATTTTATACTTATTTTTTCTATAGGTTTTATTAGAAAATTAATGCCATCTTCTAGACTAATCAGCCAACATCAACCAACGAAACTTATGGTACCCTCCATCGACCTCAGCCAAGGGAAGCTAGCCAAGGCAAGCCCGTAGGAAGCTTGGCTAGTGTTGTGTTTATGCCTTCGAATGAGCATAGGTTTGTGCCCATGCAAAGAATGGGACAAAGGAATGAAACAATTTGCACACATTGTGCATGCGTAGAACACAATATAGGGTGGTACTGTGGAGGGGGAAGGGGTAATATGAGCTTATAGAGGAGTAGAATAATTTTTATACTATGCCTCTATTGTGTTTCCATTTTGATCTGGGGCAAATTTGGAATGTACTATTCATATATTTAAAAACACTAAAGCGATCTAGACTGTCTAATCTGATCGTCTGACATCTGGACCATTGTTTTGTTTTAAAAAAACACAGAGCGAATATTAACCATTAAATATATTTGAGTTTTATCTGGGTTGTATGATCGATCTAATGCATCATCTTCTACCTATGATCCTCCCCATTCCATAATAGGCCATCACCACTAATGAGACACCATGATCTCTTTTCTGGTCACCATTGATTCTTGATCCTTCTGCATGAGGGAAGTATAGACTTTAAGATCTTATGTTTTGAATTACATTTGAATTCATTCATCAAAACAATGAAGATAACATATGGCCATAAAAAATGAAGTTATTGAGGCTTCTCGGTGTTTGAATATGATCAAATAAAGATCTATAAGAATGAGATACATGAAACATGTCATGCTGATGAGGTTGACACTGTGAAGGAGAGTCTCATGCTCGTGACTGAATTACACCATCCAATGCCGAATTTGTTTCATAATTATCCCATATGACTCAGGTATTTTTTTGATATTCCATGCCATGACATATAACATTGATATTTAAATGAGCCATGGAAAAGGCAGTAAATGTGGATCATAGGTAGTGTAATGAACTGTGATCCTCTTCTAAAAATGATGAACACTAAAATGAGGGAGTTCATTCAGAAATATTGAGAGATCTGTCATTTCACTTCAAATGTAGAGCCACTGTGTAACTCCTACAGTTTACATGAGGTAGAGGATTCTTAAATTACTTCATCATATGTAAAAAAGGAAGATCTTACTACCCTTTGACATGTGAAAAGCACTCTCAAAGGAGCTTTTTGAAAAACCAGTACCAAACAGCTCTTGCATGCGTGATGAGTGCATTCCTCCTTGCTATTAACTTATGCAAACGATAAGAAGGATTCCTTAAGTTCTTAAACTGTTCCTTTTAGCCATGAGATGCTTCGTGAAGAATTGGTTCATGAAGTCTTGCAGGGGATAGAAAATTTAACCACCCCTTTTGTGTGACACATCAAGAAACATGAATCAATCCAGATTCATGAGTTTTGTTTGAGATAACTGGAGACAGAAGAATAAGAATAAATAAGGATAATCTTCTACCCATTTGGGATTGTGTGCAAGAAGTATTAGGATATAAACCTATGTGGTACTTACTTTGGTTCTTGCATAAGAAATAATGATAAAAACCATGGTGTATAAGTAATAAAGGAAGTGAACTTCGGGTTTCTTTAAAAATAATTAATGATATATGAATTTATTATTTCCCATGTGAATAAAATTTTTTGGGTAAAAATTTAGCAAAGAAAAAACTAAGAGGAAAATATATGCATGATACATACACATTAAACCTAAACTATTGATACATGTGAGTTTTATGTGTTCAGGTTCAAATAAAACACATTATATAAGAATGAAATCATGAATATACACATGCACATGTGAGAAGCAAGTCAGATACCTAATATATTATGTTTTGAATTCCATGAAACCCTTGCATGAAGTGGAGTTCAATTAAAATTGAAGTTGGATAGAATTATAGAATATCTTATATCCATGTTGACAGTTTTTGTAAATTCAAGCTGATCGATAGAGATGATATTTTGGAGGGTCATTCTTGTATATTATAATTCTTGAAGAGGTTGTGTGAACCAACATCCCAAATATAAGTGAGGTTGAAACTTCATCCAAGAAGGAATAATTTCCCGTGAATTGATTTAGTATGGAAAGTGATCAGTATAAGTTATTATAATTATTGATCACAGCCAACAGACATTACCTAAGGGTATTGAAGATTCTTAAATAGGTACATGGTCAGGTTAGATTCATCATGATCTTGGGGGGAAGATAATCATATCAATATAAAGTGAATAAAATCTTAAAATAAACAAGGGAGAATCTCATGTGATTAGAGAAAATGAAGTATCCTATTTGATTCAAGAGAAGTAGTATTTAGTGTGACTTTGGAGCAGGCTAGTGTGATTATTTTAACACTATGAGATTCAGTATAAAAAAACTCAAGTGGGACTCTGGAGAGATATAGTTAGAATCTATATAGACCATTGTAATTATTAATCAAATTAGAGTGGAGAATATGTGTTGGGTAGAATAATAAACATAAAAAGGAGTATGTATTTGTACTAAACCCTGTAAATCCTGATGTTTTATGCATTTGATTTTATATCTTCATTAAAGATAATGCTTCAAGACACAAGTAGTTTGGATTGAGGTAATAAACTTCCATATAGGTTTAATGAAAAAGAATCATTTCATAAAAAGTTTAAATTGATCATTGATCCACCCCTCCCCCTCTCAGTGATTTCACACCAATCTGGGCACTTCAGACTCACCAACACTTCCTACTTTGTCACAATTTTGGATGATTTCTCACTTCAAAAAACCTCTATGATATATGATAAAAAATTGGTGAGGCTATATGGGGTACCAATTTCAATCGTATATGGTCATGGTCCAAGGTTTACATTTAAATCCTAGGGAAGTCTACAATACTATTTTTGTACTGAATTGACATTTAGCATGGAATATCACCCCCGAAATGATGGCCAATATTAAAGGAGAAATAAAAATTATTTGGATAGGCTAGGAGATTGAACAGCGGAATTAAAATGGGATAGGATCAAAATATCCCTTTAGATGTGTTCTCATATAATAATAGCTTCTTATAGAGTATTTAAATGTATCTATATGGATCTATGTAAGGGAATCAATTTATAACTAAAACATGTTGGGAAGAAGTTAGTGAATGAAAGCTACTTGGACATCATATTGTTCAAGAGATGGTAAAGAAAGCTCAAAACATCCAACAACATATGAAATATTCACATATTCATAAAAAAAGATATGTTGAAAACCCTTGAAGGGACATGGAGGATGATGTTGGATATAAAATTTTCCTTCAAATATCCCATGGGAGAAATTCATGTGGTTTGGAACGAAAGGGAAGCATGGAACAACGTACATTATCAAATTTGATTTCATTGATCGCAAAGGATTAATGGAATTAGAACTTAAATATCCACCATGTATAGCTCAATTTCAATATGTGATCCACCATTCTCTACTGAGAATGTACATTCCTTTTCCTTAACATGTAATTAATCTAGATATGGGAAAAATAGAGAATTAATTCTCATACAAAGAACATCAGGTGAAGATTATTTACCATAGAGAAAAAAATTTATGCAGTAAGAAAACTCACCTTATCAATGTTTTATAGAGGAACCATAAGTTTGAATATGAATAATGGGAACCAAGGTAATAAATTATGGTGAAATAACCTCACTTTTACCATAGATTGTAAAAACATTCAAGGACTAATTTACAAAATGGGGAAGAATGTAACATCCCAAAATTTTATCAATGTAATTTCATTCTTATAATTATTTCCTAAACATATATATAGAATAGAGAAACCAATAAACATTATTCTCACAAATAATATATTAATAATCTAAATAAACCAATAAGAATTGGAAAAATAAAATAAGATAGTAATAATTAGAAAATTTGGAACCTGTTGATCCAATAAGAATAATTGCACTAACGATCATTACTGTAGAAATAAAGAATAATGATAATTATAAAAAATTAATTTTAAGGATGAACATATGTACATTACCATGAGATTAAATATAAGTGAATAAAAACTGATTAATATAATTGGCATTAATAAGAATCAAAGAACTTATACCTTTGGGATAATAACCTGACCATTGGAATAGTAATCTATCCATTATGAATAGTAACATGGCCAATAGAAATGTAACCTCACTTGTGAAAGTATAAATAAAATTTTAGTATCTTATATGTGAAAACATAATTTATTTGTATCATTTTATAAGTAAAAAAATGGTTTAAAAATGATAAATTAAGTGTTGTTACTTTTGTGACACATTAATTTTAATATATAATTTAATAATTAAAAAAATATTTAAAAAAAAATTATTTTCTTAAATAATATCATTATATTAATAAGATAATTATATGAGGCCTTAATTATTTTTTCAATGGGTCAAAAATCAATTATAATATAAAAATAGGTCTTTTTGAAATAAATTATTACAATATTTTAAAAAATAAAATTATAAAATATAGAAACTTTTATTCATAAAATGGAATCCATATTTGAAATCTACATTTCAAAATATGGTTATGGAGATTTTTTTGGGTTTTTAATAAAATAGTTGTATTTTTAAAAATAGTGAAAAACTGTAATTTACTATTTTTGAAATTGTAATAAAAATACATGAATTTTTTAGTAATGGATGATGTAAGAAAACATTATTTTAAAATCTATGGAACCATTTACATTATTAATTTGTAGTAATAAACACTACTTTTATTCTTGATCACAAATAAAAAACTAGTTAATATAATTATAAAAAATAGAAATTTCTTATATTATAGATACAATCGCTCGTCACCTTTTCTACTCACACATTATAAGCCTTTTTTCAGGGAAAAAGTATATCCAATTATATTCCAAATAGTCTTCCGCACAACCATGATTTATTGGTCTCATCAAAATACCAAACCCATGTACCTTATGAACATTTTCAAAGATACGATATTCAATAGGTAAAATCATCATTATTTATTTTTCTAATTTCTTTTAATTTATTATACTATCCTTACATACCCTATCCAAATCTGATTAAAAACTATATTATTGAATATATATTGTAATTTTATTTTTTTGTAATTAAATTACAATCAACAAATCTTCTCTCCTCTATTTTTATTCTAAAACGAATTACATTGTATGTGATGTGTCGATGCACTATCTTCATGGATGATGATTTTTCAACATACATTTCCACATTCAAGGATCGCCATAAAACCATTATTATTATTAAAATATTTTATTTTATATTTTTATAAAAACTTTTGTATTGTTATTTAAGTATTTTATTGATATAATATTATATAAACTAATGTAGTTCATGATGGTTGAGAAAACTGACAACATCATCAAAACAATCATCATTAAAATTTTATCAAATAAATCATCTTCATACCAAAAATACAAATGATATATGAGACCATTAAATAGTTTTTATTTTCATTAATATAATTTAATTACACTTATGGAGTATTATTACAATTTTACATCAACTTTCATACTAATAATCAAGTAAAACAGGCCATGAAACAATAAAAGAGAACGCTACCAAAACGATGAATTTTAACTCTATAACACATCAAAATAGACAAATATTTAAATATGAATTTTATTATTGATCAAATAAATTAAAATATGACTTATATTTTGAAATTAATGAATTTTATTAGACTATATAGGGTAATAATTTTAGGATAATAACACATTCAGACATAAGCTATGGGGATTATCGAACCATACTCTCTTTCTTTGGGTTATATCTATTTCATACAAAATTTCAATGTGAATATTACATTCATGTTCCATAAATATAATATTATTATGAATACATAACCTTTTTATAGGTCATAATTGTTTCCAACATCATTTATATCAAATATAATGATTTACTAAATGAACACTACCTTCAAAAACATATATATGTTCCTCTACATATTTCTTTTTCTTCACTCAGGATCATTTATTCTTCAACAAAGTATGTTATTACATATTAATATTTATAACCAAAAAATTATATTCATGAATGTTAGGTTTATTAAACTCACATGAAACCCATTCCATTCAATGGTATATTTTATTAACATGACTGGTATTCATTATATGTCTCAAGAATAATTATGTAAATTTTATGATGTGATGGGTGGACCCTGAATTATACTTCCATCCAATGCATTGGATAATATGATGTATCTCTTTGGATGTTGTGTAATAAGTGTAAAAATGATAAAATATTATTACAAAAATAGTATTTTATGATTATTTATAAATGTTAGGCATAAACCTGATGGTAATATTTTTTTAGAACAATGTTATGTATCTAATCGTTATGACATGATGTTTCATTTTTTTGAATTTCCACAATCCATTCATTTTTATAATGTTTACACACATGATTATGATTATGATATTATTCCTATGGTATATTGATGAGGGTTATGGTCACCCTGGTTTTATTGATTCATTTTATTCCTCATCCTCTTACTATGATTTTAGCTCACCCTTTCTATTTTGATTATCCTATATTGACTAAATGTATTAAAGTGAACATAAACGTTAGGAGGATAAAAAAATATTTTAAATAATTTTTTATTAGTCTTATGTGAGGTATGGCACTAATTTTCCAAAGATAGAAAACCTTTGGATCTTGCTTTTATAATTCTAAGAGATGACAGATCTCTAAAATGATGTAATATTCATGTACGAAATTTTGGGTCTCTATAATGATTTCCTTAGTCTTAATCAATTTATCTAGGTAAAGTCACTCATAATGCAATAATATCAATTCTTTATATGATGATATAAAATGATATTCGTCATTCTCCTTGTACTTGTATAGAATATGCATGCGATTTGTGATATGAAATAATATTTGATTCTCCAAGATATATATATAGTCAATATATAAAGAATTCCAATCCATTCCCAAAATAGCATTGAATTATGGTAAATGGTGTACCACAATGTTCGCTAGTATGATCACACTACAATTATGGATTGGGGATTATTTATAATGTAGTTATTGTTGGAACCATAAAACACATCAAAAAAAATTCAAATGCTTCCATACATGATCCAAGGGCATAGCCCATTTCGCATGTTTCAATTTGATAGGTCGTAGGGCCCGAATAGAGTTATGAATTAGGAGTTATGGACGTTTGAGGGTGGGTTGGAAAATAAGTTTGTGAAGCCCATTTGCAAAGCTCCCTCCGTGATCATGGATCATAGGAACTTGACCGGACCCTCCACGAGCACCACCAAGCTCAATTAAAGACAACACCATAGTTACGAAGAACTGAAGTGAACATGACCAGAGCCTCTTCAAGTGCCGCGAAGCTTGAGGACAGTCAGCTCCCCTATTATGATATACTTGAGGGAAGTCCCAAATGTAACAAAGCGTGATTTGCATCGCGGTGCACAGTTGTGTTTCGTGGCATGCATTTGTGCTTTGTGGTGTGCTACACTGACCTCCATCAACTATAAATACTTGTCTCACCTCCCTTCATAAGCACGGTCATGCCACCCCTTGGGAGTCCGATCTCCCATTTCGCGGAGCACTAGGGCACCATAATGTGATGACCTTCACAAAGGGAACTGTGAGAGGCTTTGCTCCATGAGACACTTTTCCCCACGAGAGGCTTTTCTCTGTGAGACACTTTGCTCTGGATGCAGATTTCCTTCATGAAGCTACTCCACGAGTCTATGCTTTTCTAGTATCTTTCCTTCATGAAGCTACTCTGTGTGTTTTTGCTCCATGAGAAACTTTCTTTCATGAAGCTTCTTCACAATACCCCATTCTCCGCAAGACCCTTTCCTCCATCAAATATCCATGCATCGATGTTGAGATTTTCCATTGTGTCCTTATGCACACCCACATTCCACTTATGAAGTACCATGATTCAAGATACTCCTCCAAACACAATGAAACACATTGAGTTGGTATTCTCCTCTTGGTTTTTTCCCATGTCGTGATTTGAGAGTCTCATCATCAATTCCTAAAGCACCTTGAGTTGAGTATTCCTCAAACAAATCATGAAAACCCTGTCACTTGGCCCCTATTCCATGTTGCACCAGAGAGGGGTGCCCCCTCATAAGTCCCAAAACTAACCATTGCTATGTGCCTTAGGACTAGGAGTGTTCAATAAATGACTATAAGCAGTAGTACTACCTATGTTCCAACCATTGGATGCCTCTTTCTCCAAACAAGAGAAGCCTTTTTCTCCAATCATATGATTCCAAATAGTCCTCTCGACAAGACTATAAATTGTAGTACACCTTATATAACAAATATGATACGCCTATTTCCCTAAACAAGATATTACTTAAGTGATAATAGTATGATGCCAATGGTCCTATATAAATGACTATAAGTTGTAGTACACCCTATATAACAAATATAGGATCCTCTTGCTCCAAATCAGAGATGCCTTATGCACCAAGCATAAGAATCCAATTATCCCCACTACAGGACATTAAACTATAGAATTATATATCATTCAATAATAGGATGACTCTTGTTCCAAATAAGAGATTCATTATGTGATAATAATAAGATTCCTCATTCCATGATTTCAGTGGCGTAATTTCAAGATAATTGGAAACTGTTTAAACATTCCATCAATCCAACTCACATTTTGTGTGTCCTTTTTTTGGACCTTTGTCTTATTCAATGTATGAACGGACCCCCCCTAATGGACTAGTCCCATGCTGCATTGGCTCACCTACCATCATGGTCCAATGCCCCGTATGACTTGTGTCGACACATCGAGTTAGGTTCAGTGTTTCGAACACGGTTAGCAGTTGACCCTCATTTGTTTATCCCCATCTCAGGCTAACACGATGTGGATATTGTGTTTCAATCATGTTCAACAGTTATCCTCCATCACCAATCCACCCTCATTGAATTCCGAATGTCGAGCATGTGATTCACACTTTTCATCTCCCTTTGTTCAGACTGATTCTAACGCCCCTTTGTGTTATCCCACTAGTGAACATGCACATAGGTGTTGGACCAAATTATATACCTCAACCCACGAGTGAGTTGGAATTCTCTCATGACCAAACATGAGGATGAAATTACAGGCTTCAACCTTGTGTAATCCCCATTTACTATTTCCACTCTATTGTCGCACCCGGGCTGCTTCCTTGCGTAAGCCCTATTCCCCATTTCCACCCAATAGCGGCATGTAGGCAGATTCCTTGCATAAGCCCCATTCACCATTTTTTTTCCATAGTGTCTCCAGGGCTACTTCATTGCATAAGCACCATTGACCATTGTCGCTCCATAACGGCTCTTGGGAAGCGTCCTTGTGTAAGCTCCATCCACCATTTTCTCTCGATAGTAGAACTCTGGCTGCTTCCTTGCACAGTCCCCATTCAACATTATCACTCCATAGTAAAACCCAGGAAGCCTAGAGTGTAATCCACTTACCCAAAATATTTGGTCATTGATCCTTGGTAAGGCACGGTACATAGGAAGCCTCCCTACGGTTCATTCCCACCATCCATTGGTTCTGCACCACTTCACGTTGGTTCCCACCCCTTCTAAACTACGCGGTCTTTGATCCTTGCCAAGGTAAGGAATATAGGAGGCCTCCCTGATGTTCAATCCCACCATCCATTGGTCCAACCCATTTCAAATCTGTTCACCAAAACTATCCTGAACTATGAGTACTTTTATCCTTACCAAGGGAAGGTATGTAAGAGGCCTCCCTGAGGATCCTCCCCATTCAGTGGTAAGGCGTTCTGACCCCATCCAGCAGTAAGCTATTTCGATCCCCTAACAAACTATAAGGTGTATTGGACCTCACGCAGTGTTAATACATTGTGATTTCATGTCAGTGATAAGACATTGTCACCCCAAAACCAGAGGTAAACTGTTGTTTTCCCTACTGTTGGGACCCATATCGTAGGTCCTTTTTAGTGGCGTAAGTCCAATCATGGGCTAAAAACCATGAGTAATCCCCACAATATTATTGGGTCACTGTACTCTATGCAAACCCAAATTCCATACTACCCTTATAGAACTACGTGAACTTTGATCCTTGCCAAGGTATGGTACGTAGGAAGCATCCCTGAGGTTCAAGCCCACAATCCTTCAGTTTGTACCATCTTCACTTCAGTTCCTACTTCATCTGGACTACATAGTATTCAATCCTTCGTAATGTAATGTACGTAGGAAGCCTCCACGAAGTTCTATCCCAACACCCAATGGACCCGACCACTTCACGTCATTCCTCCTCGTCCTACACGACGTTAAACTGTATTCTCCCTTTTTTTCCTACAAGACCTTCAACTGTACCAATTCAAACTACGCGGGCTTTGAACCCGGTCTCCATGAAATGGTACCTTGCATACCTCCTTGAGGGTTAGACCCATTCCACAGTAAAGTGTTTTGAACCCCATTAAGTGGTAATTTTTTTCAACCCCATTCAGCGGTAAGCCATTATCATCCCTAATTGGTTGTAAGTCGTTGAATTCCCCCAATCGACGGTAAGTGGTTGATGTCCCCAGTCAATGGTAAGTCGTCTTTTGGTGAACTAATTATATTTTGATTCCCTGCCACGAGTATATGTAGGAAGCCTCTCTAAGGATGAATCACATCACTCATGTCTCATCCTGATATCTCCCTCGAGCCTATGTGTTTCGGGAAGGTCATGATCCATCCTAGACGTTCTATTTTATCTCATCCATGCATCCATTTTCATGGGTCACCTCCTCAACTGTCCCATAGTCCCACCGAACTATGTGGAATTTGATTCACTACCATGTGGATATGTAGTAAGTATCTTCAAGGATCAAGACCAACAACATTTTCCTCATCATTTCAATTCCATATCATTCTCTTTCCACTTAATTCAACACTCCATCACCCATCATGAATCTTACCCATGCCACCACATCCCAGTGGGATCATGACATCCACCTCCTTACTAATCCTAGTAGTGCATGGGCCACTTTCCATGCATAATCCCAAGCACGTATCTAGGTTGTTCGGATTTTAGTACACCCTGATGCATCACCCCTTAAAACTACGTGGGTTTTGATCCATGTCGTCTATAGAGGGTATGTTGGAAGCCTTAATAGGGTTCAATCCATGCCAATAGTAAGCCTTGGAGTTCCCCCATTCTGGGGGGCACACTCCCTAATCATCCCTCTGTGGTTTCTAGATTAGCCTTCACTGTGTGACATATTTCCTTTATGGAACACACTATCATGGGCCTTCTCTTATTGAGTGTTCTGATCAATCCACCTGGAAAATATTCTCGGTTTTCCCTCAATGTGATCTACCAATATGATCCGTCTCTATGGCATGTTCGGATCACCCTTAGTCCATATCCGAAAGACATTAAACTCATAGAATACCTCTTGTTAAACATGAGATTCTGGAGGATTACCTTGGAAGACATGCCATTGGAGTAACCATCTCCAAAATATGTTAAACATGCGGCATAACTTGTGTTAAACATGAGATGCTTGAGGAAAACCTCCAAAGAAACATCTTTGGCGTAACTATCCCAGTATGAAGGTAAACTCACAACATAACTCGTGTTAAATATGACATGCCTAAGGAAAACCTTGGAAGACATGTCTTTGGTTTAACCGTCTTCGAAATATGTTAAAATCATGACATACAATGTGTAAAACATGAGAACATGAGGAAAACCACAGAGACATGCCTCCAGCATAAGTTACCCCATGACTGACGTGGGATTCCTTCAGATATAGACACTTGATATTACCTCTTATGAGGAAGAATACAGGTTCCCTAATGTCCATGCATCCAGATATGCCTCAATATTTCTATTGTTTTCATCTACTCCTACCAAAGGCTGCTACCATGTGAAGACCCATGGAATGTCCTGAAAGAAGTAGTGTAACTAACCAGCATCCAAAAAGATACGACATCTGAAACGAGATTCATGAACCCCGACTAAATCTATACGGGAGACCCGAACTAGGTGACAAGTTCCAAGGAGGAATCCACTAAAGCAAGAACTGACATCCCATAATCCCATTTAGATCTAGGAGAAACCTTCCCTGAATATGCAACAGATGACAGTCTCCTTTGGAAAGAGGTAATGCAGGGAAACAGCTACGTGTCCTCCACAGATGGATCCACGTGCCCCAGTGAAAGCATTGGAATCATTGTTGCTATAATTTACTCATTTTAAGTTTTAACAAATAGATCAACATCCAAGACATGTGCTGGTGTATTAAAATTTTTACTCTTAAAGCTTGATATGAATGAATGTCTAGAAAATTTATCAAATAGTATATTTTATTATATTTAAAAAATAACTTGAAATATTTTTACAAAATTTTATTAGGATCCACATTATTTTTTGTGATTTAATTGTCACAACACTTCTCCTTATGTTTTGGAGGTTTTTAGTGTTGATTTTATTTGAATATCCCTTGAATAGAGTAGTAAGTCACATATTGTCATTAATTCTTCAAGTTGAAAAATTTGACAACCAGTTGAGGATTGACTGGAAAATAACATTATTCCATCACATTTGTTGGTTTCTCCCATTGAAAAATCTCTAGATATGTTCCCTACCGTCCTGAACCTAAACCATTTCACTATCCACCTCATGAAATTTATGGGATTATTATCACCACACTTTTTTGCATGTGGGGATTTATATATTATTTCTTCCAAGTTATTTATCAATTACGTCACCATATTTAAAATCCATTCACAATTTCCTATAACATAACTCATGAGACCCATAAGATTCATTGATCTCTATTTCAACTTTGAGGGATCATATGACAATTTCCTGATTACTATCATAGTCCCAAATCACTAATCCGTTTAATTGACTTATCATTATCCAACTAAAGATGTTTAAAAAAAATAGTTTTTGGGGAATGAAAAATATGGATGCATATAATTTCATTAATTTGAACCTCACCTTATATCCCCTTATGTATTCTTTCCTTTTAACAAATTCTAAGAAAACCCCTCTCCATTTTATGTCATTGAGTGCAAGGAAGATAATAATCAATAAAATGTTTCCTGAATTCATTAAAATATGTAATAGAGAGTATATTATCGATAATTATATTTCAGATCAACATCTATCCTTGATTAGATTATCCCTTAATATAAAATGAAACCATCACAACCTTCTCTTGGACAGAGAATTGAAGAATGGTTAATATATTTTCATTGGATTTGATTGATTATTGCATGATAAATATGTTAAAATATCATCTAAAAATATGAGTCCTTTTTTTGACTAAGGTCATAATTGAATCTTTCAGTTTATTAGGGGGGTTTTGATATTCCCACTAATTCAGGTTTAAATTGATAACATTAGTTGATTTATTATGAATGGTAATTATGTTCTCAAATCATTCTCTTATTGGGTTTGGAATATCATTTTTGCATTTCCCATAACATTATTTGTTTTATTAGTCCATCCTATTTCTATACATTGTTTAAAATAAAGGGAAAATTAGGGATGAGAGTCATTAAAATACTAAACAAATTGAATAAAATATATAATCATGGAAGGGATTAATCTTAAATGACATAGATTTAAAAACGAATAAAATTATAGGCTCAAAAATATTTTATCCATGGTCTATTTCCTAACACAAAATATTATGGGAATTTTTATTCCCTTATGTATAGTTCATATAGATCTTTTGAGTATACTAAATAATATTTTTTAGGACTATCAAACCATGTGTGTAGAATGGCCTCTATGTAAGGAACTACGTGATGTTCAAGTAAAATACAAATACAAAATTTTCTATATTATTAACCCAATGTAAAACTATGCCATATCCACATCCAATAGTAGTATCTAGACATGGATTTTGTTCCATGAAATCCACATTATATATAATTTACCATATTTTATGGATTTATTACTATGTTCTTCGTAACCTTAAGACTTGAATGAGGGTTTTCTAATCATAATCCCCTAAAACATCTAGAACTACCTTTGATACAAACATCAAAAACCAATATCATCAATACAAATATATTAAAAATTTATTAAATATTGGTATTCATAATAAAATATAAAAAGTTTTTTATGCCTAGTAAATATGCAATATTAGGTACTTATAACATTAACATGAAACATGGGTTTAAAAACCTGATTTCTAAACTCCAAAATCATCCCTTATATTCCACCGATCTTCTAATACTATACAGGACAATCTAAGGACATTCATTCAAAAAGGGGCGAGCTATAAAATCATGTATGTGAATAAATATGAATTAAATGATGAAATTAAAAAAATTTAGTTTACAATAATATTATAGTGACACAAAATGTGTTAGAATAAAAAAAATGGTCACTGAACCATTAAATGAAATGATAACATCAATAAAACATAGGAATATGGAAATAACATAGATCATGCCATCATGAGAATATGTCAAGGCTTACCACTAAGAAATCATAAAATAGTTTTATTATGATAAAATCACATGAAATATACATTACATAACATGAGATAAAAATATTACCCAATGCAATAGAGGGATATATAATTTCATGCCCACTCATCACATTCAAATCATTAGCATGAATTTGTGCACCACATAGATCATATAACATAAGAACACATTTCATAAATTCTAACAAAACCATTGAGAATTTAAGGTTAAATGTGATGGATTTTCCAAATAAATGTATGATATGTATAACTAGGTGAGTATCTATGAGTATGATAAGGGATGGATATTCACACCTGAAATTTTTATCATGGTACATTGTAGGATAATTTCAGAAGAATAATTGGTGTACACAAAGATTTATAGAATGGGTGAACGATAGTGATGGGTGGAATATCATTAGAATGGAATCATATGTATGGTAAATAGAAGTGTAATAATTGTTACAAAATGGATAATTATAAATCAAAGGGTCTTTGTAGATATAATTTACACAAATTAAAAATAATACGGGAGAGTCAGTTACCTTGTGTGGTAGCGTCTATATGATTATGAGGATCTTTATATGAAATATAAAAAACCAATGGGAGGGATTTAAAGGGGTATAGGGAGAGTAGCATCATGATTAATAAGATTTCAGTAATGGGGAGTGACATGATTTGTGAAAATTTACAGTAAGAGTGGGGGGAATTCTATATTAATATATAAACGTAGGTTTTGGACTCCATATGACAATATTATAAAAAAACCATTTAGTGGTTTTTGAAAATGCCCTCAACAAAAAAATTCAATATTTTATATTGAAAATAAGTTAAATATTTATAATAATAAAACTTCTGATATTAATTTCAGTTATGTTTAAAAATAATTTATTTTGAAACCATTATATATAGTAAATGTCTTGGAAAATTCCTTATAGATTTATAAAATTAATCAAATAAATTAAGAATATGTTATTATAAATGATAAATATATTTTTATATTGGATAAAAATTAATGGAATTTGTAATATAACATTTAGGCCATTATGATGTTAACATTTAGACCATATATTTATACAATGTTTATTTAAAAAATATCTATGTAATTAAATTACAAAAAAATCAGTATTGGGTAATTGAAAAGTGATAATTTATAAAAATAATTATTTTTTCAAAATAATATCCTAAATATGATAATTGTTGTTTTAAAAAAATAATATTTAATGGAAAAGAGTAATTTGTATGATAATAACATCTTTCTATCCCTATTATAATTAAATTTTACTTAATTAAAATATATTATCATTTATATTTTATATAATTTTACCTAATAAAAATATTTTATTGAAATATTGTATATTTTTATAATTGTGGAATTTGTCAATACAGTCTTGTAATTGAAAATACATATTTACCAAAAATAAAATTTTTATTTCATTATTTTAAAATCTTATTTTAATCAATAATATTACATATTCATTTATAATTTAATAATTACAAGGGGTAAATATAATAATTATTTTAGAATAAAATAATATAAAAATATTCACACTACAATGATAAAAATATAGTACCCCTTATTACACCTTCATATGCCCAATGAGTATGTTGTGAGATAATGTCACTTTCTTGGGGTGGTTTAAAAAATATAGTTTTTGTCGTGTTATTTATAGGTTTGAACATATAAAATAAATAGTTTTATTTAAGCCCTATTAATCGGATTTTATATTGATCTTGGGTGAGGAAAAATCCTACTAATTCCATCTCCCATGAAAGCTGCAATAAATGGTCTTTATAGAATACAATCATAAAATCTGAGGATTTGGGTTCTTCTATTTGTGTATATTAGACTTCATATGAATACTTAATATATTCTAATATTTTTTCCATTATGAAATATCTATATTATCAACTATCACATTCATAATTGTTTTATATCTAATATTATATATATTATAATTGGAGGAAAATTACTAAATCAGTGCATGTGATTTTAATATTAATAATATTTATTAATTAATCTATTCATTCAAAAGATAATTTCATTTATTAACGTTTAGGTCCTTATATACAGACAATGTTGTGGTGCTAAAAATAATTATTTTAAATGTGGATTTGATACAATGTGATATAGAAAAAGCTATACATAAACAAATTTCAAAATTTTAAACATTATATATCACAATCATCAAACTATTCCAATAATATATGTTCTATTGTCTTTTAGGATGACCAACTTATTTTTTGATAGTTATGATCATTTATCCCCAATCAAAAAATAACAATCTCTTCCATACTTCTCAAATTTAAACTCATTTTCATATATAATTGAAGGGAAACAAAAGAATTATGTGATATCAAAGGATTATCAAGGAAGAACATCTGATCATTTCATCAAGGTACAAATTATAAGGATATGAGAAAACATGGGAAGGGGGGAAATATATGATTAAAAAGAATAAAAAAATATTTTCCCATATAAAATAAGAAAAGAAAATGTATTCTTAATTAAACTTACATATACCCTAGAAATGAGTCTGTAATTACGAAGTAATAAAATTGATACAGATTTCACAATCATAGTTATATGGCATGGAAATGAAACATTCCATTCAATCATTACATAACATGGAATTTCTAAATAAAACATAAGAACATAATATCATAATATTGTGAGAATATACAAAAAGGATCACCTTATGATGTGATCATATCTATTAGGTATCATACATTATTTTGTTAGTTTATCCAATAATGACCATCCTTTATGTGGTAATCATTTCAAAGAAGTCTCAACTTTTATATTTTGAGTCTAGATACAATGGCTAGAACTTTATGTTTTGAGTTTTTCCAATAAGGCTCCCCTTTTATGTTGAGATCATATCCATGGAGGATCACCTTTTATGTTGTGAACATATCAAATAATTATCTCTTTTTATTATACAAGTACATCTATAAAATATCACACTTTATATTGTGAGTGTATCAAAGAAGGCACTCCCATTATATATTGATAGTATCAATGCATGTATATTCTTGATTATCTCACGAGACACAAAATATTTAACAATATATTGAATGGTGGTATATGACACCACCCATTATGTAATAAATATATTTACATGTACATGAAATTAGAACGTGAAAATAATCATTAGCCAAATCACAATTAAATGTCCCATGAAAAATGTTGCAGGATTTAGGAAAAACATTCCTAAAACATACAAAAAGACATCTAGAAAATAAATTTTTATTACGTATTAAAAACACAGCTATTGTGCAAAATTATAATTACGGTTGGTTTTATATATGGAAAATAAATATTTAATATCATTATATAAATCACATAAATAATAATAGAGAATACTCTAATTTGTAAAGGCTTTAAAACTCAGAAAAAATGGTTTCATTAAAATAAAATACTAGATCTTGAAAATATATTTATACATAATCATTCAAAATAGTATGTGGTTTTTTATAAAACAAATAAAATAAATATTATTTCGTAAACTATTTTTTAGAACATATAAAATCACTATAATTATTAATTCAAAAGAAACATTCTCTGAAAACCCTATATAAAATCAAGAATTGTATTCAAAAATCAATTTTTAACAGTAAAAAAATATATGAATATTTCCATAAATTTAAAAAAATAATAAATTGTTAAAATAATTTTATAACTTGGAAATGTTTCTTTTTAAATATGTCTTCTCATATAATAAAAGAAAACATAAACAAATTTAAAACCCATGTTTATTGTAATCAAAAAATAAAACATTATTTGCCATATTTAAAATTATTTTCCCCCTTAAGTGGAAGAGAATGTACCATGAAATAATATCGTATAGTATAAGAAACTAATATTGGAAAAATTAAGTTCAAGAAGACCTATTATAACTCAATAAAAAGGAGTTTATTTAACAAAAAACCATAGAGTTTTATGATCATTCAAATCAAAATCCATTTAATGAATGAACGTGATATGGATCTTAAAACCCAAATAATTTCGTCAATGAAGAAAAATAAATTATTTATATATTCTTCTAACCTAATAAAATATTTAATGAGCAATAATACTAAATACTTGTTAAGGAATAAAATTTAAGACAAAGTACCACTAGAAACATTAGAAATTTTCATATCATAACCCATTAAAAGATATAATTTAAAAATAAATAGGAAATACCATGACTAATGAGATTACCATGATAATAAATATTAATAAGGTATTAGATACACCATTATATTAAAAAATGTTTTAAAATAAGATATTTGTCGCATGGAGAAAGAATTTGAGATAATAAACCCTTACCTTTATCCACATTCACTATACAAATGAACCTAACTTTTAACATAATCACATTATATTTATAATATTAATTACCAGGAACCTTATTCATCAATATTTTAATTAATTTTGGCTAGATAGGATCATAAGATGTAAATTTACATTATTTTTCTTCTTATATTTTTTATTTGAGGTACATAAATAAATTTCATCGCAACTCTACTTGTATGTTAACCATGGTTTACAGTGTAATAAAATAAAATGGAAATATATGGAATTTTACGAGTGTATGAATTTTTTTAATTATATTTCGGAAAATCTAATATAGATATTTTTTTTATAATAAAATCTCATATTAGATAGAGACTTTGAAATCTTCAATTTAGGTGATTAAGTTAACTATCACTGTTTATTATTACTATCACTTGTAGAATATTCATTATAATCCTTTTATATAATTAACATTTCAATAAAAATTATACATTAAATAGAATGATATTTTCATTTAATTTATTTAGGGATGGGAAAAACAATATGTAATCTCATGGATTTGGTAGTTCACACATACACATGATGTTTTTGTTCGATTTTGTGGCCTAGAACAAACTACATTATACATTATTCATTAATAAATATCTTATCACATCGTGATTTTTCTTCTATGTGAAAATTCATGTGATAATTTCCTAATTATAGATATTTCATTAAAGGGTCATAGTGGATCCCTACTATGATGAGAACCAAGAAGTTCCATAAAACTGTTCGTGAATATATGTTATATGGACGGATGATGTTAATTTAGGGACACAAATAATACATGCCATTATGGGTGAGGACTCATAAATCATTGAGGCACCCTCTCATGGTGTGCGCCCTTGGTAATATCTAGGAGGATATTATGAGAATGAGACCCGCCAGTAATAAATCTACATTTCATAGTGTCATTGTATGTTCCTATTTGTGGGCGTGTGTATTTGTCCTTATACTTTAATATTATTATTAATGGGTATTACAACTCACCCACTTATATGTATTGAATAAAACTGTGACAAAACCATGTTAATAGTGAGGTAGGATATGTTTGGTGTGTCACAGGTGGTACTACATTAATAGATAATGCAATAAAGGATGTTTCTCCATTTTTCCATAAATGGAAGTAGATATCTCAGGCCCTTTGATGTAATTGATATATCTCAAATAAATCAATGGCCATGATAAGGAATGGGAAAGCTCAATTCTGAAAACTCTAAGAAAGATTTATCGAGAACATGGGTTGATGTCAAATGCATGCTACCCACTTGTTTTTAGATTTGAGAGAATGGGATTTAATTATATGGTAAGCATTTTTAGAAGGTGACATGACATTGAAGCATTAACTTCATTATCAATATGTTCCATGGAATGTTGCTAGAAGCTATCTTTGGAATTTAGGCAGGCTTCGCCTAATGCCACTAAGAAAAAGGCCTAGAGAGTACCACTCTAAGTGTGTCCATGTATCTCAGTTAAGTATTTATTTAAGAAGTTAAAAAAAGAATATTCCCAATTGTGGTTTTATAACTGTTTAATGATGACTGATCATATTTTTTTCGACAATAGTTATTTGAGAAAATGTATTATGGGAGATATAATATATTTATTAGCGAGTAATGTAGTGATATTTATTTTAGAAATAAATATCCATTATTCATGGTATAATAAATGTGGTGGATGAAATAATGGAAAATGGAAAAAAAAAGTACACTCCTTGTATATTAAATGTACACGTCGTGTATTTTTTTGAGAATTTATGAGAAAAAATATTATTTATTTAATTGAATAATAATTGGTGTAATTCGCTGGGCGCATATCAAGTAATAATAATTGTCAACTGTTATTATTAAACAAGGGGAATTACTAAGAATTAAATGAATGTAATAAACGCATTCGGGTAATTAATTCATTTTATTATTCTATGTAATTAAAAATACCAATTAAATATTTTTCAATAGCCTAGAAATTGTTTTGGTTGTTGTGCACAACGGATTTTGAAAAGCTCTCAAGATAATAAAGAATTATTTTTCCTCCATGAATGCTCTCAAGATACGAGGGAGAGATCTACCTCCACTAGATCAAGGTGATCGAAGGCAGACATCACATGTGAAGGATCTCTTGTGCTGGCACCCAGAGATCCCTACAATGATGTCAAGTGAAATGTGGAGCACTTGTCGATCACCTCTAGAGGAATCCTACACTTGGATTCTATGACGCAATGATAGATCACATAAAATAGTGACTGGAAACATCAACGAAGAAAGAATTACATCAAGGTAATTCCTATCAATTAATTAAATTAATGATAACCAACATATTATGATCCTATACATTGTTCTGAGACTCTCCTCTTTCTTTTTCATTCCTCGTTCTATTTTGAAGATTTGGAATTTTATTATCATGACAGATCTTCAATTGATTATTGTTAACACTTAAATTAAAGTTTCATACACACACCAATGCACTTCCGCTGTGCCCAGAACCTAAAAGTGTTATTCGATGGGTTATATCATTGGTTAAAATAATTTATGTTTTTTTCATTGGTGATCTACACATTTAATAATTTTGTTGATTCAATTCATGATAATAGTTCCTTAAAAACTGAATCTCGAGATCTGTTCCTCCTCTCATGTTTCTCGTTCACCTTATAGAAACAATTTTTTATTTTAATTTTGATTAAAATAAAATATTGTACTTCATTCGGAGGTAATAAATTTTCCTAGCCATACAACACCAGAATACAAAACATGTATTCGGAAGTACATGCGGTGTAGTCAAGGATTAATGAATTGGTCTAGTCTGCCAAATCAGGCCATGTGTTGGAGTATTACTAAGTAATAAATGACACCGTGTGTTGACCAGGAACAGGTGGCACATGGTTGCGAGATTTCATGTCATGTGGCCCACTAAACACAGCATGTAGTCCCTTCAGTCTAGGTTTGGGCCATGTACCCTGTACACAGATTTCCTTTCTGGAAACCATGTAACGTGGAAAATAAATGATTTTTGTCCCACTGAACACACAATGTACTCCAAATCTTTCTGATGTACATCTACACACCATGTCCCTAGGCGTGTACTTCAGATGGATGGTGAACAAATGTACACAATGTGTAGTCAGAAATACACACCGTTTACTCATCCAAATTACATAGATTTATTAAAATTTATTATTATATTATACAAACCCTTGAGATGTGTACCATAGTTTAGGCGTAATGTTGAGGAACTACCCGTGATATGTTTTTTCTATATATGTGTTTAATTTTACATCTGTGTAATGTTTCTTTCCACCCATTGGGTAGTTATGAACCAGAATTCACTGGGTTTCCTCCAATGTACAAGTTATGTAAAAAGATAATTTTAAATGAATTTATTTGAGTAAATTTATGATGGATGATAATATCTATGAAATTCATAAAATGGTTTAATATAAAATAATTTATTAATTAAAGATTATTAATTTATTCAATCATTATTTATCTTAAACAAGAACGAATAAATAATTGAATACTAGTTTTATTTATGTGTAAATATTGTTTCATGTATCTATGATCGTGAGCTCGACCAAGACCTTTGTGTTGGAATTGATTATTTTAATTTATTATTTAAAATTAAATTTTTTTGTAGGATAGCAGTCTCCTTATTAATATGTAGGGAATGTGTGCCTATGGTTTCTTTCATATAAAGCCATGTTTTACCCCTCACTTGAGTGTGAGATAAAATCAAATGTATTGGATGGAGCTCCCAAGCTAGGGGAGGCAGCTCAAGTTTGGAGCGAAGGTGAAACCTATCCAAGGAGATACAAAGGTGGATTGGTGGAATGCATTAAACATGAACCCAAAAGGTTCAAGGTGTTTCTCCCCTAGGTTTTTTCTAAGTTTATAAGCTTCTAGATAAACTAATCAGTAGAACAAGATCATGATCATACCATGTAGTTTATTTCTTTTATTTTCATGGTTTATTTATAGTGGGTGTGTTGTCACAATCACAGAATTAATGAATTAAAAAAACAATGAAAGATGGAACTCAAATAAGACCAGATTATGCATAATATATTATCTTAGACTTGGTTAATCACTTAAGCATATCCCACTAAAGATTAAATGTCATGTAATCTTGTATAATAAAATGTAAATTTACTTATAAGGATAAAATTCCTCAAAGAAATATTAGGTCGGTATAGCCTTCCAAAATCTTGGGTAGAATCGAACCATAGTTCAAAGTGGTTGACCAACCCTATTTGGTGTGATTTCAATTATCAGAGAATTATAATTCATGGTTTTGGGTTGACATGACATGGTTTTCATCAAGGGTTGACAGCCACATCCGGACCTAGTGTGACCAAGAGTCAAAGGATAAGGAAATCCAAAAAAAAGATTTTAGGATTGGGGAGTCAACTCAGAAGATCATGGAGCTGCAGGTTAATGCAGTTGGAATTTAGAATGACTACCTAAAACCCTTAATGATTCTTGACCAACCCTAGTTGGCTTAATTCAATGGAAAATATGGCTCTTTTCCACTTGAATATTTAGAAAAATTAATATTTTGATGTCAGTGGTGAGGGTTGTTGGATTTTGATAAAATTGTCGGTGATTAATAAGTATTAATTTATTTATTTGTCTTAGTTTTATCATTATAAAGTACTAAACCATTCCTCATATTAATTAGTATAAATTTTAAGAAAAATAATTTCAGACATATCATTGTTAACCATACTTGAGAAGGAAAACCTTCTCACCGAAACTAATTTCCAAAGTTGGAAGAGGTATTTATGCATCATCCTTCACCACGAGAAGAAATTGTATGTACTGGAAGAGCCCCTCCTCGTTGCGACTAAAAAAGAGGCCAGTGATGAGTAACTATCTCCCTATATGAAACACATAGATGATTCCACAGATGTGCAATGTTTCATGTTGTTGGCCATGTCTAATGAGCTCTTGAAGCTACATTAAAAAATGGGCACGTATAGCTTGATATCTCACCTTAAAAATATCTATCAAGAGAAGGAGAGATATGAGAGATATGAGATCTCCAATGAATTATTTACAACTATGATTGGAGAGTCTAGGCCACTACGACCTCATGTAGCCAATCTCATTGGCCAAATTGAAAGCCCAAATATATTAGGGATTATGTTCATGAATGAGTTGCATACAAATATCATCCTATCATCACTGCCCAAGACCTTCTCTAGCTTTATTATGAACTAAAACATGAAGAATAATGAGAAGAGTCTATCAGAACATCTGACCATAATTCTTTAGATAGATAAGGACATGGGGCAGGATAAACATGCAGTCCTTACAGAAAATAAGAATAGGTAGGACACAGAAAAGGGCACAAATACTTATAAACGGTCTGCTGCCCCTCGAGTGTCATCCCTCAAAGATGGGGAAGATCCAGAGGTAGGGCAAGAAATGGGAGGTGGTATGTTTTTCATGTGGAATGAAAGTCCCCTGGAACAAGAACTACACCCAGAAGCATGGGTACGCTAAATGTGCATTCATTATCAAGTGTAATATTTTTATTTCTACATATCTCTTATTAGATATAGCTTGTTGGGCTCACATATATATTCAAATGCAGGAACCAAGTAAATTTAGAATGATTTCTAGAGGAGAGGAGGATGTTTGAGCTGCCAATGGCGCGCGGTTGGATATGTTATCCATTGGTGATTACCCGCTCTTATTGACAACTGGGATGATTTTTGTTTTATATAACTGTTATTATGTTCCTAGTGTGACCAAGAACATAATTTTAGTATCTTGTTTGGATATGGATGGATTTATTTTCATGCTTGGAAATAAGGTTTGACTCTTTAATAAGAACAACGTATGTTATCATATAGCACAATTAAATAATGGGTTGTATGTATTAAATTATGAAAACAAAGTGTTGGTAATTGAAAACAAAAAAAAACTCACAAGATTCATACATCACCCTGTTGTGGCATCACCTTCTCAGTCATGTCAATGAGAATCGCTTGACAAAGCTCTACCTAGATGGATATTTAGACTCTAATGAGCTAAAACCACTTAATATATGTAATGCTTATTTACAAGGAAAAATGACCAAGCCACCTTTCGGTGGACAGGGTGAAAGGGCCACAAAGCTTCTAGGAATGGTGAACACATATGGGTGTGGACCATTTATAGTTGAAGCAAGAGGTAGAAATTATTACACCATTACATTTACTGATGATTTGAGTATATATGTCTATATCTACTAAATGAGGTATAAGTCATAATCCTTAAGTAATTTTAAGGAATTCACGAATGAAGTAGAGAATCAGCTTGGTATGAAGATGAAGAAGCTCCGATCGGATCGAGGTGGGGAATATATAAACCCCGAGATCATCGATCTTCTACAGGAGTTTGGGATTCTATCCCTGCGCACTCCTCATTATACACCATAGTGGAATGGTGTTTTTGAAATGAGGAACCACACATTGTTGGAATTGGTGAGGTCGATGATGATTCATGCAGATCATATATTATCCTTTTGGGAATATGAATTATATACTACAACATACACATTAAACCAAGTACCAACCAAGGAGGAAAATAGAATTCCTCTGATTTATGTAATGGAACGAAACCCATTTTGTCACCCAAACGTGTATGGGGATGTGATGAAATTGTTAAGGCATTCTCAAGAAAAAAACTAGCACCCCATGGTAATAAGTGTATCTTTATAGGATATCCAAGGAAACAAAATGATATTACCTCTATAACCCTTTATAAAAGAAAGTAACTGTCGCCAGACAAGTTGTCTTTCTTGAGAGGGAGTATATCATAAAAACAATTGTGGGAGAAAAATTGACTTCAATGAATTCAATGCTAATGATACACATGAGTTGGTAAAGGAACAAGTTTTACATGTCCCCATATAAGAGGTTCCTGAAACACAAGAACTGTGTAGGAGCCCAAGAGAGGTAAGAGAACCATAGATATTTGGTTTCCTAGTCACTGAGGATGATGAATCATTATTGTTGGACAATGATGAACCTATCCCCTACATGGAAGTAGTAGAAATCTAAGAAGCTGCATGATGGCTAGAAGCTATTAATTCTGAGATGGATTCCATGTTTCAGAACCAAGTCTGGGTTCTGTTCGACTATCCTGTTTATGGAAATCATGTTGCATGCAAATGGGTATTCAAGAGAAAACTGGATATGGAAGTTCATGTAAGAATAAACAAAGAAAAACTAGTATCTAAATAATTCAGACAATGTCAAGGAGTTATCTATTATGAAACCTTATTGTCATTTTCCTTGTTTAAATCCATAAGAATCATACCTGCCATAACAGCTTACTATGACTATGAGATTTGGAAAATGGATGTCAAAACATCATTATTTAATGGGATCCATCAGAAAATGTCTATATGACACAACCAGAATGGTTTGTGACACCTGGTGAATCCAAATGGGTTTGTATGTGATGAAAATCCATTAATATATTAAATCAATCATCCATTATGTGGATCATTCAATTAAATGAATCCATAAAGTAATTTGGTTTAATTAAGAACGAATGTGAGCCATGTGTTTAAAAGCATTTTAATGGGAATAAGGTTGTTATCCTAGTAGTATATGTTTACGACATATTTCTTATTAGAAATGATGTTACATTCTTATAGTCAGTTAAGGATTGGATGATGATGTGTTTATCCATGAAGGAGATTGGTGAAGCGGACTACATTTTAGGGATCAAGATCATTTGTGATAGATCCGAGAGGCTGCTTGGACTAAGTCAGGGTACATACATTGACCAGATACTAAAGAGATTTAGTATGGAAAAAATCCAAGAGAGGATTTGTTATAGTGTGAAATGGCCTACAAATTTCAATGAAAATGTGTCCTCAGACACAACCAGAGAAAGATAGAATGAGTATGTTCCCAAACAATTCAGCTATAGGATATATCTTCTGTGCCATGTTATGTACCTGGATTGATGTTGACTATGCACTGACCATGGTAAGAATATATCAAGAATATCTAGGAGAAGATCATTTCACTACTGTTAGGATTATCCTTATGTATTTGAGCAGAACTAAGGATATGTTCCTAGTGTATGGTGGAGACAAGAAGCTTGTCATTAGAGGATATGTTGTAACCCCCTGATATTTTATGAGAAATATTTTTTTGCCTTATGTTATATGAAACATCAAAGGAATATTTCACCATACACAACAATAGCTTGGCTTGTGTTATACGCAAGAGAAACCTTCCTTGATAGCCTATGTTGTACGCAATACCGAGTTTCGTTAAACAATGATATGTTATTAAAATATTATGTAAACTAGCCGTTATTAATAGTAATACCCATTTTTGAAATTGTATAAATTTTATCGTTCAAAATGGACATCATTTTTGGATTTGGAATATCGAAATTATCCTAGGGTGAAATTTTTGTATTTTTCTGAAAACATTCAATTTTTTATGAATAGTGAAAACACAGGGTTGCTATTTAAAAACCGGCTCTTTATTTAAAAAATTAATTTATTTTATTTAAATTTATTTAAATTTATTTTAGGTCAAAATTGATACATAATACCTATATATGTTAAATGTAATTCATTGGATTCATTTTATAATATATAATGTTTTTTTGAACTTTTCACCGTCTTTTACCCACCTCCTATAAGAATTTGAAAATTTACATAAAACATAATTTTACCATTTCTGTGAGTGGAATTTCGAAAATCTGAGAGAAATGGTTAATATCAAGGGGTAAAATGTGGTTCAGTAAGATAAAAATAATTTTTGGTGATTAGTAACTTTTTACTTTTTTTAACACGGTTAAAAGTAAGTAGGGTAATTAAGGATAAAAATGATATTATTATTACCATAACACATTTCCTAAATCTATTGGATAAGTTTAATTAGATCAAAATCAACCTTAGGAATAAAATATGACCATTTATGTCCACATGGATTTATTTGGACAATTATTATTATTTTACATAAAGAAGTGTTAAAAGAGTTAAAATTAAAGTTTAATAAATAAAATCATTTTTAATATAGGGTTATATATAAGATAAAATCAACTATAAATATTCATTATAAAGATAAAATGATTTTATACATAATGGTATTTTATTTTTAATTTTTAGAAATTAAATAAGTTAATTTATTTTAGACACATTGATGATGCAACAATTACCTTATTAATGAAATATTTACATATTTGATATTATAAATACCCAAATAAATTTAATTTTAGTCTTTTTATGAATCACACTAGTATCATAGGTTAATATGACATGTTAGTATTTATTTAAATAACATTTTTTGAACTAATCATGCTGTTATGATTTTCACAAATATTAGTTACCAAATAGTGTCAAAATTCACATAAAATAGTATTTAAAATAAATATTATATTATTAATTGTTATTTTATTCTTAAAAATATAAGGTTCAGTCAAATGACTTATATAAGGTTATATATATTAATATTTAACCACTTGGGGTTCTTTTGGATTGTAATATTAAGTTTATTAACCATATAGTCTAAGAAAACAAGAAGACACAGTAAAAGTTAAATTATTTAACTTAGAGTTAAATATAAATGATATGGGTAAAATAGTAACCTAAACATATCTAAATTCTATTTGTTGATTTTATTTAGATCCATACCCACCTTCTCTTCGAAATAAATCAATTTGGAGTTATCAAACCGGAATATGACTTTATTATAAAATAATATTTTAAGTTTTTCCAAAGGTGCCCCTCTCGTCCCTTATAAAAGGGCACCACCTCCCTCTCCCCTTTACAAAATTTAGAGCCTTCAATCTTAGAAAAACCCTACAATTTTCCCTTCTCAACTTCCCTGGAAACATACTGGAGGTACGTTTCTTCTTCAAACACCAATTTTAGTGCCCAAAGAGGAGGTTTCAAAGAGGCGTGTCGAAGAAGAGGTAATATCCGTTAACGATTATTTCAAATTTATTTCTTATTCTACTTCATATTATTTAGTTGTTTCATTATAATGTAATAAAATCAGTATCACTCATATAATGGTATGTTATTATAAATATGAAACAACCCTGTTTCACCTTCTATCCATCCTATGAAAAATGAAATCACCGTGCGTACGTACGTACAGAATACCTTCTCCATGCCGTGGTGTAATCTGTTTTCCACCACCACCTTACTTGGATGGGTATAATTGTGTAAAGAATAACTATATATTATTATTTTAAAGTTATATTGATTATGAAATAGTATACATACACTTCAATAAAATTCCATGATCGTGGGAACGATATCATCACTCGTGCGTTCTTACGGCCTACCGTCTCCACGATGTGATGCGACTCGTTTTACATGATCTTCAATGAATAATGATTATTTAAAAGAATTGAATGAATAAATATGATATATATTACACTAATACCATTATGTAAATGAGTTATATATAACCTCAAAAGAATAATAATTATTTATTCAACAAGACAAGCTTAAGAACATAAAGCAATAAACATCCGAATAACAAGTAACAATGAAATATTATTAACAAGAAGATAAGAATATGACCATATATGATATCATAACACTTAATATGATTCTGTAATAAGTCAATGTAATTATTTAAATCATTATACAAGAGGTTTAGATACATACGAAGTATATCAGACCAAAGGTAAGGGAAAATCTCACAATCTCATTTTTATCTGAGATTGTTTATATTTCAGAGTTTACTGGGGAATATTTATCATCCACATCTATGTTTCCTCATTATGTAATATTATTTCTATCCTCCTACAATTATTTAAATCCAATTTTACCTATTTCTAAATTTTAGTAAAAGATATGAAAGGAATGTTTTGTCGTTTTCAGTACGAGATACTTTTTTACTTTTTCGGCCAAAGTATTAGAAAAATGTTTTTTAACATATACAGCATGAATGGATTTTTATGATTTCAAAGAAGATTATTGCTATGAAGCTTCCATTACAAGGTTTCATGTTCATTTTTAATCAAATTCTTTTAATTTGAAATTGTATGGAATGTTAAGAAAGGAAAAATGTTTTTGAAGTGGAAATGATATTTTCTTCAAGAATGCAGTTCAAGTGTTTTATCAAAATTATTTTCCATCTAATATAATATAGGGTTATGATTCTATCCCTATTATTTAATTGATTTGATTATTATATGATGTAATTATTTTTATGAAGTCCTTTTATGGATTATGTTATGATGGAATGATTTTTATGAATCCCATTTTCATTATATGGGTTATGTTATGATGTGTGATTAATGATATTGTAGCACACATAAGAATGGTTTCATTATTAGATGGGTGGGACCTATATCACCCTACAATGAATTGGGTAAATATTTATATCTCATGATATAGACATGGCTGGAATGGTAGGTTAATCTAGTTCAGTGATACAAGACTGAAACGAAGAGTGAACTCGGTTTAGAAAAGGACTTTTTCCGCTGGGATAGTCTTTGAAATGAGTCTTGACTACAAATAAATGATTCTTTATGATTATGTGTGTATAACACAAAGATTCATGTTTTATGTTATGATTATTGGGGTTACATTTCACTGCCATGATTTATCCCATGTTAAGATATTATGATCTCTTTTGTAGGTTAAGATTTTCAAAATGTTATGTTCTTATGAATATGATATGATTGATATTTCCTTTGTTTAACCTTTCTGAGCATTTGAGATCACAATTTTTTATGTATTATTTTCCATAGGTCAAGAATAAGGGTATTAAGTAGTATATTCCAAAAGGAACTCTAAATATGATGAAAATAAGAGAAAATGTAGATTCTTTATGAACAAGTTTTTTATGTTTCCCAGTTTCTAATGACACTATACCTATAAAATCCTTTCATGGTTTTCTTAGATGTTGTAATAATTATGCTTAAATTCTGAAGTAATAACAATTTGTGTAAATTATGGGTCATTATATACATTTATTCTAGGTTTTAGACAGATCATAATGATCTGAAGTCGTAATCTGCATATATTTTATGTCTCAATGGAGGAGCTGTGAGATGGGAGAGTTCAAAGCAGCTAGTTGTCACTGATTCTATAGTGGAGTATGAATATATAGTGTCTTTTGATGCAGAAAATGAAGCCTTATGGATTAGTAACATTGTCCAGGAGCTTGACGTGGTGTCATGCAGTAAATATCCTATCACATTTTATTGTGATAATACTGCAGAAGTGATTCTTGAAAAAGAACCAAAGTCATATCAACATACAAAGAACATACACCAAAAGTATCACCTATTGAGGTATTTTTATCAAAGGGGTGAAGTTGAAGTGAGTAGAGTGTTCGTGGAAGAGAACTTGGTGGACCCCAAGACTAAAGGCATGTCTTCTAAAAAGCATGAATATCATGTGAGAGCTAGCGGGTTAAAAGATGTTAGTAGTTGGATCTAGTCAAAGTGGGAGTCTGTTGGATTTGATGGCCTAAAATCAAATACTTTGTACTTTATTAATTAATAAATACTTTATCACATCTTGATTGTTCTTCTACATGACAATTCAAGTGATAATGTCCTAAGGATAGCTATTGCATTTATGTGTCATAGTGGATCCCTTCTATGATAAGAACCTAGAAATGCCATAACACTATTCCTAAATATATGTTCTATACCTGGATGATGTTATTTAAGGGACACAAATAATATAGGCCATTAGGGGTGAGGACTCATAATACATTGAGTCACCTTCTCATGGTGTGCGCCCTTGGTAATATCTAGGAGGATATTATGAGAACAAGACCTTCCAGTATGAAATCCACATTTCATAGTGTAATTGAATGTTCCTATCAACGGACGTGTGTATTGGTCCTTAGACTTTATGATTATTATTAATGGGTATTAAAACTCATGAAATTAGATTTATTGAACAAAACTATGATGACACACTATTCGAAGCGAGGTCGGATACGTTGGGTGTGTCAAAAGTTATACTACATTAAAAGATAATGCGAGAAATGATTCATCCCTTTTGTTCTATAAACAGAAGTATATTTCTCAGGCCATTGGAATGAATTGATATAGCCTAAATAAATCCATGTACATGGAGAGGAATGGGAAAGTTCAATTCCACAAATTCAAAGAACAAATAATGAAGCACATTGGTTGATGGCACTAGCATGTTACCCACTTGATTGGAGATATCGAGACAAAGGGATTATATTACATGATATGAGTTCTTAAGAGGTGACATGTCCCTACAGTGTTAAATTCATTCTCTATTGGTGCCTTGGCACATTTCTAGATGTTAACCTTATACTTTAGGTAGGATATGCCTATTGAAAACAGAGAAAGAGGCCTAGAGGATCACACAATATGTGTGTCCAAGTATCTCAGTTAAATATTAATTTAAAAATATGTATATATATTATTCCCGATTATGGTTTAAAAATTTGTTATGGATGCCTAATCACATTTATTTCGACGGTAGTAATTCGAGAGAATAAATTTTGGGCGAAATAATATAATTTAGCAAGTAATGAATTGATATTAATTTGAGAAATAAATAGCCATTATTCAAGGTCGTATAAATGTGGTGGAGTAAATAATGAAAAATGAAAAAAAGGTACACAACTTTTATATTAAATGTAAACACAGTTTTTTGGTAATTTATGTGAAATAGTATTATTTATTTATTTAAATAATATTATGTGTAAATCGTTGGGCGCATGTCAGGTAATAATAATAGTCGACTGTTATTTTTAGACATGGGATATTACTAAGAATTAAATGAAATGAATAAATTAATTAGAATAATAATTTCATTTTATTATTCTATGTAATTCAAAATCCCAGTTATATATTTCTCATTTGACTAGAAATTTTTCTGGTGGTTCTGTACAACAGATTTGGAAAATCTCTCAAGCCAATAGATAATTATTTTTCCACCACAAATTCTCTCAAGCTACGAGAGGGGGAGATCCACCACCACTGGATCAAGGCGATCGAAGGCGGACATCGTAAGAGAAGTCTCTTCCATGCCAGCACACATAGATCCCTTCGATGAAATCTAGAGATATGTGAAGCACGTTTGGAACACTGCTAGAGGAATTTTACAGTTATATTATATGACCCAATAATGGTCCACATCAGATCGTGACCGAAAACATCAATGAAGAACGATTTATATAAAGTTATTTCTTGTCAATTAATTAAATTAATTATAACAAACATATTATGATACTATCCATGGTACCAAGACTCTGCAATTTCTTTTTCATTATCGTTCTATTCCGAATATTCGGCATTTTATTATCGTTATGGATGTTGGATTGATTGTTATTAAAGATTATATTAAATTTGGGTACACCCACCAATGCACTTTCGTTGCGCCCAGAACCTAAAATTTTCTATTTTTTCACATTGTATGGAAATGAATAAATAATCATTTTATGATTAATATAATGATACATAAGTAAACTAATGATAATAGGGTTATTATATTATAAAGGTAATGGTAGTTTTAGAGGAGAATTGTTAATAATAAAATGATAATTATAAAAAATTCATCACTTGGGGACCTCAAACATTATATTGAATGTCTCATTGGAAATGAAGGGATTAAGAAATATTATGTTAACTATAGAATTTAGGTCTCTTATGAGATATATATGATAGAAAATTTTGTTGGATTCAATAGATGTATTGGAGGGGATGTGTATCATTTTTAGGGTGGAAGTGATTACATTTTATTAGTGGATAAAATTGAGCATTTGTGAACACACAAAATTATTAAATAATGAAATGAAACTCTTCAGGGGTCAAGTGTTTTAAAATATTTAAATAATGGATTTACATGTTAGATAAGGTTGATAAATCCTATAGCATAAATATCCACACATGTTTTAATCATTTTTATTTTCATTTTCCATTAACTTTTTACATGTTATGAATTTTTTTTTAAAAAGATAACATGTTCTGAACTATGTAAAATATGTCTTATATAAATTAACAAAAATAAAACCTAACACAAAAGTTTAAAATTTTGAACGATGATACAAACCATTCTCTCCACTATTCATCACATCACCTTCTGTATCATTCACATGGCCTCTAAACCGGATAAAATTGCATTCAATTGATCTATTTTGGTGTATTATTAGTCAAAGGATGAAAAGATCATCTTCTAGATAGGACTCGATGTTAGTATACAGATGTTTGGGGAAAGAACATTACAATAAATTTTAATTTATCAATTTTATTATTTATCATCATGAAATCATGCTGTATTAAGTTTTCAAGTGAAATGGTATTTATATGCTATATAAAAGTCTATCATTTTATATATTTGATGAAGAATCATTTGACCACTAAGTCATTTCCAACGATTTGGAACGATCCTTGTGGAGAGAATTTGGGAATCACATATGGATTTTTTTTATGAGTTAAATGCCAATATCTTCATCGGGGCATAGTTCCATGGAGTATAGCCGAATGGTCTCGAGTAGTAGGAGAGGGACATCATTTTTACTACTTATTGTTGTAGCATCTGGAGAGGTAGGATTAAAGCAAAGGTTGGAGGAAAATCAAATGATTTTCCATAAAATCCGAGTCCATGTTCCTTGACATTGATCATGGTTCAGTCTATAAAAAATGAGAAAAATCGCATTTCATAAGGATGATCATGGATTGTAGAATACCACCACATATTTATCAATTAACATCTCAACTGGGTATCATAATTTGTAGGACCCCCTCCCATGGATTTAATCTCAACATTAATGGTTCCTATAATTATGATATCATGATAATGGGTGGTGTTTTTTAGGACACCAATAAATTAGTGGATTTTTCTTTTACTAGATTTTATGGCCAAGTAAATTCCCTAATGGAAATGAAAAATATTGTACTTATTGTCCTCTAGCATTTTGTATCTATCAATATTTCCAATACTAAAATTATACACGACTCCGTGATTATCTTAAATTCCATTAAATGAAGGTATGAATCCCCATGGTCCATTATTTAACTCACCTGAAGATGTAGGAATATCATTGGTTGTTATAGTTTGATCCATATATGGAATGAATGTGTCTTTAAAGAATACTATCATGCCACAAATTTTAATCAGAGTAACCTATGTATGATTTTTTCCTGTCTTTTTATCCTTCCCCCTAACTGTATTATTTCTATAATAGAATATGCACCTGGCCTCTATTACTTCAAGACTCCATTTCCTTATAGTTTCTTTTTTATCCGCGATATAATAAAATATTTCATACATTCATGATAGACGTATAATAATTATTGTGTTATTAAAAATATGTTTGTTTAATTATTCATCTAAAGATCATTTATTTTAGAAAAATAAAAGAAATACCTTATGTTAAATTAATATTGGTGAATTTATAAATTATGTTCAGTAAAAAAACAAAATCTACTATTTAGAAATTTATATTTTAAATGAAAATATATTATATAAATTAAAATTAGGTTAATTGAAAAAATTACATTTTATAACTCTACGTGTTCTAATTATTATTTTTTATGAAATTAAAATACAAAAAATCATTTAATTTATTATTGTTTTATTATTTTTAAATTTTATTTATAATATTAATATAATATATCATAACTCATCTTAGTTTGGTCATTCTTGTGAAACAAGCTATCGATCATAATATAAATTTAGAGAAGAATATATTAAGAAATATTACAGTGTCGTAGTAGGTAAGAAGATATAATTTATCAAGTAATATAGTGTGACTGCCTAAATTTGGGATATTTCCTTTCGAACTATCTATCGATCCCTAATAACCGAAAATTAATATTAAAACAACATTTTTTGAATTATATTTATTACTAACAATGAAGTTAATATGGGAAAACCATTGGTTTATCTAATATTTAATCTTCCTAAAATAATTAGTAGTTATCTACTTTATATTATAATTATACTAGGTTTATTTTTATTTAAGGTTATTTCAAATCATGTAAAATAGTTCAAAAAATATTTTTTTATAAGATTGTTTCAATATAGTAAGAAATTATAATAAATGAAGAAAATATAGAGGTAAATGGTTTAATGACATGAAATTTAAGTATATATTTTCCTTTAAAAAAATAATTTATTAGGGATATTTTATTACATAGAATATAAAATTGTAATGAACCATAATATAATTTATTATAATTCTAGGAAATCATTAATGTGGTATGACTATATAAGTGAAACAATATTATGAATCTTACATTGACAATGAATCCTAAAATATATAGGAAGACAATATTTTAATTCCTTACAACATATTATTTGAAATTTTATAATAGTAAAAAAGTGGTTAAAATTTAATGGTTAAAAGATAAATAATTATTGGGACGTGATTAAATCCATTTAACATTAAAAAGAGATATTTATTCATGGTACTATTTTTAAAGGCCTATGCATATTTATCTTAATATTAAATTACACATTTTAAGAGTATTGTTTAAATAAATAGTTTCAATGTGAATAAATAGATTTACATATCCCATTAAAAGATATTAAATGTCATTGAAAAAAAAAATAGTTTAAAATACCTATTTCTATAAAATAGGGTTTTATTTAGATTTTTCAATTTTTAAAAAGTTAAAACTATAAAATTTAGAATTAAACGTTGATAAAAATAAATTAAATTGTGAAATCATCATGTCAAAAATATATTTTATTGAATTTTTTCAATTTTATGAATTTTTTATTTTTTAGTGAATATTGGAAATACTTTTTTAAAAATATCCAAAATTTTATGATATCATCATTACATAAGAATGAGAAAAATTTATAAAACCTATAGATTAACTAAAATTCTTATTAAGAGTGGAATAAAAATTTTATTCTTATTATATTTAATTTATATATCTATTGTACTCATTTTCGATCATATATTATTCCAAAAAAGAATATTTATTTCCAATTACTATAATTAATTATTTAATTAGTTCAATTCAGTTTTGGAATGAATTGAAAAACCCATTATACTACATTTTTTACAATAAAATAAGATATACTAAAGTAATAATCACTAAACAGATGTTTTGTGGTGAAATAATTTTTATTCACCTAATATTTGTTTCTAAAAAGAGTTTTTGTTGTATTTTTTAATCTTATATTAAAGAGAAATATTACCATATGTTGAAATTTATTCACGTAAAATGTTTTTAATATTTTCAAATCGTGTAATAAGTTTTTAAAATATTACCAATTTCGTATTTATCAATAATTATTATTTATTTGGGTAAAATTTTGTCAAATCTATAAATGATAAAATGGTTAAAAAGTGGTTTTGTAAAGGGATATCATCACAATATATACCAAAACCTACCAAAATAATTATTTTTTATTCGACTATAACCCACCACATCCTATCTCAGAAAAATTTAAATTGCTTCCACTTTCCATTGATAGAATCATTTATTTTATATTAATGATACGAGTATCTAAAAGAGTTTCGCTAACCTCAAATATAAAAATAACCCCTTAAGACCTCACTTATCTACAAACCCTATGATCCTTAGGTTGAAAAAATTCTATTAAAACCTTGCGAAAATTTTATTTCCAACATCCTAGTGGTATTTGTTCTCATATGTCCAATTTAAGAATGCACATGGTGTGAGCTAAAGGAGGATATCCAAGGAAGAGGTAATTGACATTATCATAAGTTTTCATGTTCCATTTTTCCTTAAACAATATAAAATCTTATAAAACCACACTCATATAATACCAAAAGTATCATTATTATAATTAAATGTTATTATGTTGATGAAAAACCCTTTATATTCCTTCCTTTCATAAATTAGAAAAATGGACGTATATAAGTGTCACAAGTCATCTACTGACTCCATTAACGATGTATTTCATTTTTTTCTGGACCATACATGGATGGATATAGATTTGGAATAAATAAAAAATATTCTATTAATAATGTAATTGAGTTATTGAAAATATAATTTTCCTATTCTGTAAATAATATTAATTATAAATGATGATCATAAAATCTAACAATCTAAAATAAGCATACAAATAAACCTCATATTTAATAACTTATTATGATTATATATCATTAATTTTTTACATATACAACTTATTAAATTTGATTTATCAATTTAGAATTTCATTTTAAAAAAATTAATATTATATAAATCGCACATTATCACTATACATCGCCATTTTATTTCTCATTCAATAATCATACCTTGTTATTGTTTTGGTTGTTTTTACCGTATTCATGATCATTTTTATAATGTTTATATCATACCTGTTAAATAAAATGTATATAATATAATCATGAGGTAATATTTTTTATTTTATTAAATTTCAATATTTTTGTGGTAATATTTATACATATATTTACAAATTAACTCAATTCAATTGTTAATTTAACAATCATTGAAAAGGTAAATTTTTATGCGTGACATGTAAACCATACACATATATTCAATGAAATAGATATGGAAATTGATAATTTATTAATAAATAATAATTATTGAATGATAATTATGTAGAAGATGTAACCATGAACAATGATCAATAACATGAATCACTAAATTAAAACATTTGTTTAAATGGAAATACTAATTAAAAAAAGGATGGTTTTACAAAATAATTATGTGAAAATGAGTAATAAGAAATTAGAAATAATGGGATATAGTATGATAAATTAAAATAGTTTTCTTATTTAGATGTTGTATAAACCTAAATTTATTATAAATGAGGTTAGAATGTGTTCTACCAAGAGAATGTTCTAGGTAAGTGTTTATTTTATAATCTCACATGTAATCGAGTTATTTTAGATTAAATATAATTTTAATAACTCATATGATTTTCAATTACAAACCCCATCATTTATATTTTTCCATTATTATTATTTTTGTTAAAATATTTTATTATAATTTTCTTCTCATTTTAGTTTAAAAAAAGTATAGAAACCTTCTAAGATAATATGACCTTATCTCTTAGTTTTTGTTCGAGAATATTTTTCCTCCCTATCCATGTTCATTATATCAATTAAAAAATGTTATTATATATAGATATATGATAATTTATGGTATCCTTAAACAATATTTTCATTTATATTAAAATTTTATATAATTATATTCCTAATGTTTTTCTTATGATCTATTTTGACTTTTTCATAATGTGAAAATAATGTTGTTTTTTTTATACATATGGATGGCCGTTTTACATCAACATTAACATTGTATTTTAATATTTTTCTTTTACATGATTCCTTTTTTCTATAATAAAATGATATTTTCATTATATTGGTATTATATTTGAAGATTCCCAATGAAATGAATTTATCAACTTATTTTTCCAATAAAATTTATTATGAATTTTATGAAAGTATATTTTATCGACATAGATATCATTCATTAAATCTTATTATTTATCAGTGATATTATTTTATGATTCCACACAAATTATTACTCTTGATGAGATATGATTATATTATAATAAGGATTCATGAAATCAATTTCATTATGTATAATTTCTAATCTAAGATAGAATTATTATTATTTACATGTTTTTGTTTCACACATATGAATAGTTCTTATTAATGGGATGGCTAGTCCCAATATGGAACTCAAATTCATTAGGTAGTGCTTCACATCTTCTGATATGGTTATGTGAAATGAGTCTTGATTCTCTATTTACTATGTGAAATAGGATGTGAAGTATAGTCTTCTATGATAATGGGAAACACGTACTCATTCACGATCCAATATATTATGATAGTGTTGGTAGTTAAAATTGAAATATGAAGATTTCTACCAGTGTATGTTCATGTCAAAATATTACACTGAAATTATTGTTTCATGGATAAGGATTAATGATTTATTTTACTCGAGAATTATGTTATTCCTAATTCTTAATCCATTACATATTATTTATAATTTATGTAATTTTTGGTATGAAATTAAATTTCATTGATCGTGCACCATAATTATGTTTTGATACCCTATTGCACACATTATGATAACTTTTAATCTTTATCTACAAAAAAGATTACAATGTATAATATGTCAAGATGGGTATTATGTGTGTAGAGTTTTTTTGGGATATTTTTATGAAGTCGTCTAGAAATAATAAATTCTTCGTATGTTGGGATTTTTTTATTTTGATAGAAATACATGGGCTTTTTACATAAAGGGTTCTTTCAAATTCTATAAAACCCTTAACATAAAAGGTTTTGGAATGTAAGTGACTCCATAATCTTTTTGATATTTTAATTATGAATAATTAAATTTGGGTCACATCTATTGATATCAATGATTTTATATAAGTTGTACATATTTTGAACTAGATCGATGAGTGTGGATCTAAGATGACTCTATATGTGTTTTAGTAGGGTTTATATAACTTTTGAGGTTAGGGTGTTATCTGATGGGGATATTTTAAGTGTTTTCAATACCATAATGGGTTAATATGCTTATGGAATATCATATTATTAAAGGAATAAATACACATTAATGTTTTATGAGATGATATTTTATCGTGATCAATGATATTTTGGTAGTATCTTATTTTTTTTAGAAACTTATTTGGTTTTCTATAATCGTTACTGTTAATTTGATATTTAGTGCATTTTTTTCAAAATATTTATATAATTATTTTGAAGAATACTAATAGATTTTGGTGAAGCATATATGACGTTTTTTGTATTATATCAGGGTGATTCAGGTTATTTTAGAAAAACCTATTGTATTTCATTGTATATATGATTATGAAATTTGTTTTTTGATTTTATGAGTGATTAATTTTTTTTATAGATATAATTTTTATTAATGTAATAAAATCTTTCTGATTTGGTGTTTTAAATTTATTTTGGAATAAAATAATGAGTTTTGATGTTAATTATTATGAAATAAATTAACACAAAAATTATGTGCTACTACTTTTGTATTTGAAATTAAGGTATTATTTTATAATATGATGGTTTATTAATTTTGGGTACCATATTAACTAATGTGAAACATTTTTCTTAACAAATATACATATAAATTTCCATCCTTCTATACAGATTAGTAACTATTAAATATTCACTTACATGATTTAGGCATGAATTATTCCCCATGGTTATTATATAATTTGAATATGTGGTGATATTGATGAGGAAAACTGATTGAATGAAAATAAGAGGATAAAATATTTCCTATAGAATAGAAATAATTCTTGAAATTATATTCTCTCATATTCCCTATGACAATGGTAAAATAATAGCTCAAATTCAATAAAAGGGATGATAAATATTAAATATTTTTTTTTGTGGAAAATATCATTTAGCTATAAATGTTTGTTACATGAATGTTATACACATGTATAAGTATTATGTTGATGTATATATATATATATTTGGAAATATTTATTTATGAAATAATATGTTTTTTAATAATAATACAGAATTAATTATTACAAAAAGATCTATCTGTGATATCAAACCAATATTTTTTTTAATAATCAAAAATTAATAGTTAAATGATAAAATTTAGTTAAAGGGGGATATTGTTTTAATGGTCTGGCCAGAGCCGGGTTATTTAAGGATAAAATAAGCACAACAGATGGAGGATGGGGTTAGACATAGTAGCATTTCCTCAAAATGAAACAAGACATAATTTATTATAAATATTTTATCCAAGATCAGGTTCATCCTTAGAAATAGACATCTAGAAATTGCATCCCCATCCCATACCATATACTCCATGATTATTCCTTCTCATATGTTTTTCTTTTTTTTAATAAGACTTCAATGTTAGTTATATCCTAGTAAAATTTCACATTATCATATTTTGATTCTAGGCACTTTGAGGAGTTATCAGGTACATAAGCCTCATAGTATTTCCCTATATTTTCTAGAATATTATCTTTCATGGCCCTATATTACTTTATAAAATTCATTTTACCAATCACATATTTAGAGTTATTAGTATCCACTTATGCCTTAATGAAAGAAATAGGTTATCCAGAACCTATATCCACTAGGTGGATATTATTTCAATGAACTGGGTTTTGAGGATGAATCCCAAGGGATGATGAAACATGCCACATAATATCATTATAAACCTCAATATCGTTAGGATTCATCATGTGCATCTTCCCTATTCCTGTATGAGATCTAATACCGTCCAACTTTATAGGTTCACCTGTTAAAACATAATCCAAATGAAAATCCTCAACATGAAAAAACCTACAATTATAGGTTATATAGAGGAAAAATGATCTCTAAAGACTTCCATAACAATATTACATAAATTGGTAAATCCATATGAATTCACAGATTTTTTGGAGTGGACAATGTTGGTAGTACAAACCATGATATACATGGTAGTTTAAACCTCATCATCATAATTATCATGAATTGTAGAAGAATAATTGAATCCTATGGAAGGATATGAATAAAATTTTAATTCTTTTGAGTTCAAAATAATAACATCCAATGAATAAATATATTCCAATGATGAACTTACAGAGACATGAATATCAATTTATTAGAGCATAATCTTAGCTCTCACATTATCATGGACCAATAAATCATTAGTAGGTGTGGCCTTTTAGACTAAAGACGCTCCATCAAAATTTTAAAATTAAGTGCTAGACTTCATGAATTATTTAGAAGCAGTAAAAACCATAAACTCGATACCATTTTTTTCATTATTTAGTATCCAGTTTTAAGTAATATCATAATCAAATTGCACTTAATCAGCTTTAGAATATTTATTAACATTGGAAAATATAATAATATTTCCAAAACTACACCGTTATATAGATCATCATTGAAGGATAATCCTACATTAGGAAATTATATATCATCATCATCCAAAACATCAATATTTTTGCAATATCTCCCATGCATATTGAAATAGGGTGATGTTAATCCAAGATTAAATTGACAATTCATACAATTAGACTTATCTACATGTTCTTTGGCATGTCTATAAAATAGAGGACCTCAATGATTAACATAATTCAAAACAAAATATCTCATAAAAGAATAGGATATAGAATTAAAATCAAAATGCTCTTTTTGATTCACCTTACTATACTAGGCTCAGGAGTCCCCTTATCATTAAAAAGATATCCCTCCACTTCATTTACATAAGGGGAGAAGGAGACAAAAAATACACCACTTAGATAGAGGTATCCTTTAATACTGATCATCGCGAATTCAAAAAAAACGACTAGGATCATTTCATAATGAATTACTAAAGAGAATTCATTCATTGATGTAAAAAGAAACAAATTTTAAATAAGGGTATAACAAAGCTCCATCTCCAATAATGCACAATCATAGTGGTCACACATGATTATCTATATCTACATAAATATTTTAATTATAAATACAATTTTTGAAGCAATACTATGAAAAATATTTGGCTTATATAGTATACAATTAATGTATTACATTGTGAACCATACTCGTGTAGATGAACGCCAATCCTCAAATTTGTTGAAATTGAGAACCCATTTCTTGAGATGTATACACCTAGGCTTGAGGGAAATTAATAATAATCCACAAGTTTGAATTTTGGATTCCTTATAAGGGAATAACAAGTGATAAAATTCCCTTCCTAATGAAAGACATATCTATATTTTTAATACCCAAACTGGTGATAACCAATTTACTAAATCATTAATATTCAATGGTTTAGAACCCCTTAGGAGGATAAATTGAGTAGTAATAGAGTAGTTACCCATTTATTTCTTTTCTGTGATAGCATCATCATATTAAGAACCTGATCTAAATTCCCCTTCCTCTAAATCATTCAAGATTTTGGATCTTCAGAGCAGAGAAAAATCCACTTCGATGTATTAATCGGATCATCATAACTTATCGGTGCCTCATCGATCTCACTACCAGAGACAACATAGGGGACTTGAAACCTCATGAAAGAATCCATTTCCAGGAAATGAAACTGATGAGTCTATATAAACACCAGATTATGACCCATAAAAAAATAAAATCATCATGAAATTAAAGAAATTTTTTTTGGGGATCAACATGGGAGTGCTCCCACACCCGCATCCTTCCGCATATTTAATGATGGAGAATTATTTATCCTATGATTATAGAATATATTTTCATCAAAATATATGATTTATTTGATATATTATATTTCATGTAGCACTAAATGAAAACAAATAATGATATACTTTGTGTTAATTCAAAGAAAACATTAGTTCATTATATGTATATGTTGTTAAAAATTATTTGGAAAAATATAATAAGTATAAAGACACAAATAAATAATTAGATAATATTTTAATTTCATACATATAATTAATATTTGATATTTTATAAAAGTAATTATTTGGTTATAATTAAATGGTTGCAATAAAAATAATTTAAAAGATGTGATTAAAACCATGTAATATTATATTGGAAATTTTTCAAAGAATTATTTTTAAAGACTAGATTATATAAAATTGGAAAATAAAATAACCATTTTTAAAAAATTATTCTAATAAAATTTTCAAATATTTTCATAATTATATAATAATTAAATCTTATGTTACATTAAAAATGATTAAAACCCCATTGACTTTAAAAATAATTTTTCTATAAAATCTATTTATATATATATATTGTATTATTATTTAAAAGTAAAAAATATATATTTTATAATTTTAATATGATAAAACACACATTATATTACATATAAAAATGTCAAAATTAGCATAGGTCTAATTTTTTACTTTTCCCCAAATTTTTTCCTTCTTAGGAGAATATATAAAATACCATTTCGAGAAATATATTAACTATTATGATATCATCAAGAAATAAGAATAACATAAAAAATTAAATATCAATTTTCTCATGAAAATAGGTATTTAAGATATAAAATAACATTTTAGGTTATTATGATAAATTTAGAAACCAATGATTGAAATTTTAGAACGTATTCTAGCGTGATAGAAGAAAACTATTTTTATTTTTATTTAATTATGTAGTCACTAATATCCATTTATTTTTGGAATTCTATTAATGTCACATAACTCTTAATTGTTTATCATAAATTGATAAATGTGGGGGGAGTAATTATTATACTATATTTTGGTAGAAAAGTTTTTGTTTAAATGATTTGTTTTAAAAAAAATGTCTTTATTGTGTTATATGTAATTATATTATTGTCATCTTTTTAAAATCCAAAAATTTTATGATGTAACATGGGTTTCATATTTGGAATCAGAGTTTTTAATTTTTTTATTACGGTGAATTTCATTTTAATTTGTAAAAATAAGTTTCCTAGTTATATGTTTTTCAACATGATAAATGATGAAATGGTCAAAAATTCTAAAAAAGTAGATAATGTATCATGATATCAAAACCCCAATTTATAATATTATTTTTTGTGTATTTCCAACCCAAATCCTATTACCTATAAATTTATTAATTTTTCCCAATTTAATTTTTTGAATTACATTTTTTTAAATATAATACTAAGAGTATTAATTAGTGTGCCGCATCCCTTGCTTATAAATGGATCCCTCCACCACTACACTTCTCCAAATACCCTGAGCACCATAGCACATGATAAATATGAGAAAATATACATCTAACCATATTTATGTTATCACAGGGGTTTAATAATTTTAAAAATAAAAATCTATCAAGTCATAATGTATGATCCAAATGGGGATATCCAATGAAAAGAAAATTTTCATTATTGTATTATTTCATGTTTATATCATCATTAACATCCTTCAAGTATTATATAACTATGATAAAATAATGAAAAAAAATAATTATAATATTTATTTGCTATTATGGTGATATAATAATCATTATCTACGATTATTGCATCAATTTGAAGAATGAAAATGTGGCCATGATTTGTGTAAACAACTGCCTCCCTGAAATTTGGGTTTTACATTAAATCACCCCACACATTTCGTTCTCAACAAAACGATTTAAATAATTCAAAATATAATTAAAAATGAGAAAGGGTAAGTAAATATAATTTTTAAATTCTATAAATAACATTTAGTGTACATGTTAATTATGATATTTTTTCATCTAAAATGGGAGTAACAAGAAACATTTTATGTAATAACAACATGAAGTTATATTTTATTGAAAACATTTGTATAAAACTTATTTTAATTTAATAAAAACTATAAATATATTTTTTTGGAAACATGTTGGATTCTATTAATGTTATTTTCCTTATATAATAACATGTACAAATGTATTCAACCGATATGGCATGTTCTTTTTTATGACTATTTTACGACCTAAATAAACATTGTAATAATTTCAATTTCATGAATTGGTTAGAAAGCAAAAATATATGAATTATAAATTACTAATTATGATTTATATATAATATAATAATTGTATAATGTAAATATTCCAAATTATATCGACATATTAATTCAATTCAATAATTATTTAGACAATAAAAAATGGAATTTCAAATGTTTAATCTAAAAAACAAAAAAATCTCCCTGAAATTGAAATTTATGACCTGAACTATAAAAAGGGAAATTATTATAATTTAATGGATATTATTTAGATGATTAAACCATGACTAATGTGAAAATACATGAACTTTCACATAAAAATATACATTTAAAACTGAATAGTTAATACACAATTATTGATTTTAGTAAATAATAATTGATTTATGAGTTTTCAGAAATTATTGACTACTGGTATGTAGTGAGATAAATAAAATACAATTTTTAAAAAATATATAATAAATTTATCTTAATTATACAGGAATTTATAACATTTTCAACCAAGAAGAAGTCTAATGTAAAAGTTTAAGTTCTGATCTAACTAGTAGTTGGGATTCATTATGTTTAAACTTCATTGAGGAAATTATATGATATTTTTATCTAAAATTTTTTTATTATATTCATATATTATAACTATTTGGAATTACGTGGGTTTTTATCATTTTCTTTTATATGGATAAAAAATCATTGTAAAATAAATCTTATAAGAGAATTCATCCATGTCGCATTTTTTTCTCAAGAATATATCTTATCAATATACTTATTCTTAATATGAAATAAAAACATTCCCCCTCTCTAATTACGAAATATTGTAATGTTATTTTTAAATATCATTTAAAATCATTAAAATTCACTTAATTTTAATCTTTCAAATTTTTCCTGTATAGGTCATTTTTCATGTTCATAGTAATAGTGTCAAAAGAATATTTTTTAATGTTTACTGATTGATCGCCCATTATACCTCCATGAAATTTCCATGTTATATATAATATTATTTCAGTTTTTATCATTTTTTATAAAATATTATTCTTATTACTCTATGAAATTTTAATTCATTTCAGATCTCTAATGAAATGAGTATATCTTTTATTCATGAATGCATATTTTAAAGCTTTTATAAAGGTATCATCATCTATGTTAATATCAATTAATATATATTACAACTCACTATAAATATAATTTAATGATACTATACAACTTTGTAACCTAGATATATTATGGGGATATATTAATGTGTTTTTCTTGAAACTCATTTATTTCATTTGTTATATAATCTATAATGAAATAATGATTTTTTTCAAGTTCATGTGGCTCACATATACACAATTTATCATTATGTCATGGAGGGTACCTATATATCCCACTAATGAATTAGTTAAAGTTTTATATATCATTATAAAATGATGTGAAAAGAGTCTTGATGCTCAACAAACAATCAAAATAATGTAGTGACACTAGATACATTATGAAAATAGGAAACGTGAAGTGATGTCTTGTCCATTATGTTATGATGGACTTGGTAGTTTTCATTAAATTACCAAATGGTTTATATGAATTTTATTATTCATAATTATTTATTCTTTATTGTATCATGATTGTTGAATGATAGTGATCTTGTATTATATTCTTCATAATAATTATTCCATGACTTAGGATTATTGATTTCCTTTATTATGGTTATGATATTCATATCCATGATCATGGGCCTTAATTATATTATCACAACCTCATTCTCATATAATGCACACTTATGACCTATTATTATTAGTTCTTATTATAAAATATACTAATAGTTTGAGATAACCCTACTATTGTTTCTATTTATACATGTTATGAAGAGGTTTTTTACATATGATATGTCTAGGAGGGTAATTTATTTGTATAATTATGTATAAGAAGATGAAAAAATCTAGTATGAAAAGAATATATCTGTATATATGGAAAATATTACATTTAGATTTAAATACATGTGTTTGTAACAAATATTATTTATAATAATTATATAAATACAAAAACATTAAACATATTGGGTATATAAGGGAGTAATTACTATTTTTATTGTTGAAATTATGAAAGATTAAAGTGGTGTCAATTCTGTTGGTATAAAATCAATTAATTATTGAGTATGATTTAGCACCGAATCTATGGGTAAAATCCTAAGGAGTCACCAAATAGCTAGATTGAAAATTTTTATTTCAATTATTAAAATTGGTGTTGCCTCTCTAAATAATATTTTAATATAGTTTGATACCTTATTTTAGGAAATATTTCCTTATGAACAACATCTATAGTGAAACATGGTGATGACGTTCATACACCAAACAAATGAAGTGTTGTATAAAAAGAAGTTTTAGATGGGCTTGAAATGTTTTTCTATTTTATGGGTGATGTGGATCTATAAAAGGACCCCAAAACTTTTAAGATTAATAAATATTTCCCAAATTATTATCCTCTGGTCATTTAGGTTAATTTGTCTCTAATGAGGCCAATGTATTGATTAAAGATATTCCAATGATATTGGAAATAAGAAAAAATATATATTTACCCAATATAAGATTTTATTCATTATTCGAGAAGAGGAATCCCATACATGGTGAGATTTCATTTTAGGTCCTAACGTTACAGAATGTTACTGAGTTGTTTATGGATATGTTTATCTAGAAATTGTTCTTTGTACAATGGAAAAACGATTTCATGATCCTTCAATAGGGCTTGATGATTGTTAGAGACCAAAATTATATGTTTAAGGACATACTTTTTCATTATCCATATTTATGTTTTGATAAGGAATATAAAGTGGTGGACATTGATATGGACTTGAAAACGATACTATAGAATTTGGTAATGTTTTTTACTCCACTTATGTTATTTTACAAAGTGATGAAATCTATTTTGGATAAGACCTTATCCAAATGAGGATTGGGAGTGCGTAAATCAATTTTATAACAAATTATGAGAATTATTATCTCCTATGATCAGAAATTTAGATGAGAAGTAATGATTCAAAGATTCTATCCCAAAGGGGTTATTGGGCAGTTGTGTAACCCCACCTCATAGTCTAGTATTTCCTTTTATGTAAATGTAGGAATGTGGGAGATAAAACCACAAAATTCCAAATTTCATTACCAAGATGAAAATTGCCTCATATAATATCAATATGGACATCTATAAAGATCCCATAGAAATGTATTATATGATATAAATTAAGAATTGCCTTAGTAAACATGTACAATACATGATTAATTAGTTACTCTATCAACTGAAGCAATCCACACATCTTCGAGGAGGTCTTTTCACATTGAATGTTGCAACAAATATGGCTTGGTTGTTATAGTGAAATAATATTTCAATAAAATTAAAAATCTAGGTTAGTAGAAAAAGAATATAATAAATGCATTTAACAGCGTTGTCCTTTATCAGTAGTAGGGAAAAGGGTAGATATTTGTTTCATTTATGAGTGCTAAAAAAGTGCTTATAGTGGCTGAATTTTATCAAAGCTAAAAAAATTACTATTAAAAGGTGCCCTTTATCTACACATTATTAGTATTGATAAAAGTTACCCTTTATCGACAATTTATTTTTAGCACTTATAACGGTAAAAAATTGAAATAATCAAAATAACAAAAAATTAAAAAAAATTATTATCAATTTTATTAATTAGAATTTTTTATAAAAATGAAAATTAAAAATTTATATATATTATAAATATTTTTAAATATTATATATAAAATAAATATATGTATTTGGAGGAAAAGTAACAAATTATAAAAAAAACAAAAATAGTGTAAATTAATAAAAATATTAAGCATCTTATTAACTATATAATTGTTGATAAAAATTTATAAATTTAATACACATATATATGTATTTATAGATTATAAATATTAATTAATAGTATCTATTAACTATATATATATATATATGAAGAATAAATTAAAATTTTATTTTTAAATATATTAAATGAACATTTATTAATTAAATTTCTGACATCAGTACCAAGATTCAAGATCCCTGGGTATTGGTTGGGGACTTTAATGCTACTTTTTCACCCTCTGAAAAAATTGGCCACTCCTTCTCCTCTATCTCCGCCAAAGAATTTAAAGCTGCCATAGAATGAAATAATCTCATTGAGATTAACCATACGGGTGCTCAATTCACTTAGTACATACATCACTACAATCGCGTGGTGGTGAGTAAACTTGATAGAGCATTCACTAATGAGTCTGCACTTGATAAGTATAACAAGATCTTGTGTGCTAACCTTACTAAACTTTCTTCTGATCATCATCTGATCTTAGTCATCTTTCCAAAAAACTCTTGGAAACCTTCCTTTCCTTTCAGATTTAATTTGGTCTGGTCTTCGGACTCAGATTGTGTCTCTCTTATCAATTCTTCTTGGACTAATATGGGCAATCACAATGATTCCTTTGCGTGCACCACTATGTTTAAAAACCTGAAAAACATTCTCAAAAAGTGGTGCGCTGATAAAACTGCTTTAATTGAAAAAGATATCCATGATTTGGAAATGAATTTGTCTCTCATTAAAAATAATAACAATTTATCCAGTTTCAGTTCTGACCCCCAGGATGAAATCAACATCTCTACTAAATTGATCTCTCTTCTAAACTTTAAAGATAACTTAAAGAAGAAAAATTTCAAAACTAAATGGCTCAATGATGGGGATAGAAACACCAAATTTTACAACTCTCTTCAACAGGTTAGGAAAGCTTGTAATCCTCTCTCTTGCTTAAGAGTTGAGGGTAATCTCATTGATTCTGAGGAACAGATTTCTAATCATGTTGTTTCCTACATCACTGAAATTTTAAATGGCCCTAACATCAACAAAGACATACTACCAAACATTATTCCATGCATGTTTACTTCTTAGGATAACTGTTTGCTCAACTACATCCCCTTGATTCTGAGATTAATAATACTTTCTTTGGTCTAAATCCAGATAGTGCCCCAGGTCCCGATGGTTTCAACAATGGTTTCTATAAAAAACATTGGGATGTCCTTCAAAATGATGTCTGTAATTTAGTTAAATCATTCTTTGAAAAAGGTGTTCTCCCCATGCTCTCAACCCTCAATTCCTCATATTAATTCCTAAAGTTGATAATGCTGATGAAATTCACCTCTTCCGTCCCATTTCCCTCTTAAATTCTCTCTTTAAAATTATTACTAAGATCCTTGCTAATAAGATTTCTAATATTAGAAACAAAATTGTCTCCTGCAACCTGTTTGGCTTCATTAATGTCAGATCTATACAAGATTGTATTTGCCTCGCCTCAGAATCCACTAATTTATTGAACAGAAATACTAAAGGTGGGAATATTTCTCTTAAGCTGGACATCACTAAGGCCTTCGATATGATTGACTGGACCTTCATTTTTAAGGTCCTCTCCAGTTTTGGCTTCAATGATTCCATTATCAATAAAATTAAAATCATCTTCAACTCATCCAATATATCTATTCTTATTATTGAATCACCTAGGGGATATTTCAAATGCTCCAAGGGTGTTATACAAGGAGAACCGCTCTCTGCTATCAATTTTTCTATCGCTGATGACTATCATAGTAGAATTCTCTCACTCAATTTTGAGGGAGGCAGAATCAAACCAATCATTGCTTCTAGAAATCATCATGATCCCTCTCACCTGATCTATGCCGATGATATTATTTTCTTCATTCAGGGAGATAAAAGAAAAGTTAATAACCTTAAATCCATCATTTCTCACTATGAGGAGCTTTTTGGCCAATGCATTAACTGGTAAAAATCATTTATCTACTTAGGTAAAAACTTCTCCTCTAATAGGAAAACTCATATCACCAATGTCATAGGGGTTAAGGAAGTATCCCTCCCTTTTACTTATCTTGGTGTCCCCCTTTTTAGGGGTTGACCCAAAGCTTGTTTTTTTTCTTAGCATCGTTGATCAAATTCAAAAGTAATTTTCTTCCTAGAAAGGTAAATCCATTTCAATGGCTGGAAGAATTTGCCTTGTTAAATCCACTATTGTCTCTAAGCTAGTCTACTCCATGATTGTCTAAAAATGTCCATTGGGGCTGATAAAAAGATTAAATACAGCTATAAGAAATTTCATCTGGAGTGGAAGCCCTCTGGAAATGAAATTGGTAACAGTCTATTGGGCCACATGCTGTAAACCTATTGAAAATGGAGGAATTGGTAATAAGAATCGTAAAATATTTAATGAGGCCCTTCAGGCCAAACTCACATGGTCCTTCATTCATAATAACTCTCATTCCATGAGATTTCTCAAAAACCGATTCCTTGATAAGCTTAAGTCATGTTCTTCTAATTACATGACTTCTTAAATCTGACCATCGATCAAAGCTACTTTTCACTCTATCTTGGAAAATTCTAGATGGCTTGTTTGTAAGAATTATTCTTTAAAATTTTGGTTTGATAACTGGACTGGACACTCTCTCATTTCTGATATGCCTAATACCATTTCCCCTAATCCCTCGAACTGCTCTATTAGGGAGATGATCAATTCCACTGATTATCAACTTCTGAACCCTATCAAGGAGATTGCGGATAATTATTATTTCACTTCCAATGACGATCTCTTTGTTTGGGAACCTGCTCATAATGGCCTGTTAGACTCTAAAAATTTTTATCGTTATCATTTCCCTAATGAGGATGAAAATATTAATTCGGTCTCCAATTTCAAAAAAGCATAGATCAAGCCTTCTCGTCTTACTCTTATGTGGCGTATTGCGCATCAAAAAATTCCAACTGATGTCTGCCTACAATCTTATGGCTTAAATCTTTTCTCTAAATGTAGATTATGAAATCATCATCGTGAGGACATCAATCATCTTTTTTTATCTTGTGATACTACTATGACCCTTTGGCATTACATCTTTGATCATTATGGATGTAGATGGCTTTTAGATACATTTATTTTCTCTCAACTGAAAAGAACATTGGAAATCCCATGATCTCCCCAAATCAAGAATCTCTTTCTTAATTCTGTAGTGGAGCTTTTGCATGTACTATGGTATGGTATAAATGATTCTTTTTTCAACAATAACTCTTTTAATATTAATACATGTAAAATGAGGATTCTTCTTGCTATAAAGGATATGGCTACGATCTAAAAAGAATGTTGCAACAATTCTGTAATAGATTTTGAAACCCTTCACCAAATTGGTGTCAAAGCTATCTTCTCGAAGCCACGCTACACTATTGAAGTTTTCTGGAAGGCACCTCTTTCTAGATGGATTAAGGTAAATGTGGACGGAGCATCAAAGGGAAATCCTGGACATGCTGGATGTGGAGGAATTTTCAGAGACCTTCAGGACTAGATCCTCAGATGTTTCTTTGGAAGCTACTGAAATGCTTCTGCGCTGGAGGCAGAAATGCTTGCTACAATTCTTGATGTCTTCTATGCAAAGATTTTCAACTGGAAGAATATCTGGATCGAGACCAACTCCACTACTATTGTGCAAGCCATCTAGAAGGGTGATGTCTATCTTGCATGGTCTCTCGACCCCAGATGGATGGACTACCTCGCTGCGCTCAACGACCTCAACTTTATTTCCACTCATACCTATCGAGAGGATAATATGATCGCTGATGGGATTGCCAACATGGGAGTCTCTCATTAGATCACATGGAAGAATGAACTCCCACCAGAGTTGATTCCTTCTTTTATTAAGGACTCTAGATAATTTCCCTCTTTCTGTCTGTTGTAACTTGTTTGTGCCTCTTTCTATTTGAATAAAGCACTATGTTCTGGTCTTTTCACCAGAACCCACTTTTAAAAAACATTTATTAATTAAAATGAATTAGTTATATATATATTAATTAAAAATATTAATAATTATTTTATTTGAAATATAAATATATAGACAATAAAAATAATGTAATAATTAAAAACATATTAATTTCTTATTCATTTTTAATTTGGTTTTATTTTTAAATTTTACATATATCAAACGTGTGTTACATTGATTTATCATAAATTTAAATATTGGAATCCTCTTGTTTTAATGATTTTTTAATGAACGTAAATCATGTTAACCATGATTAATTTATCGCAAATCATATGTAGAGATGGTTGGTTTTCCTATACATTAAATAATCCATCACAAGATCCTGATTCATATAAATCATGTTTTGTTATTTTAAACTATATTTAATTTCATTCTATAATTAATTAATCTATGAATGATTAATTGTAATTCATTCTTTGAACATATCTACTTTAGAATGAGAAACCATGAGTCTTCCATAAGGTCTGGTTTTCGGGAAAAGGAAGACACACCGTGACCTAGTCATCATGACCTAGACATTGTGTCCTAGATACCGTGACCCAGAAACCATGACCAAAACATAGTAACCCATTTCAGATTTCATGATGTCTGTGACACCGGTTCCTTGCTACCATCAACTAGATACCACTCAATGTTTAGTAAAGAACCATACATTTTGATCCAAAAAATACATTTGTGCTACTGTTTCTTGATATCAATGAAACTATGGATTTATTACTATCTCACTGCTCAAATTCAATGAAGAGGACACCGTTTTGTGGTGACATCATTTCAAAGTTATATTGTTTCAAGACAAACTATGACACCATTATTTTATCTATTTTTTCATTTTCAATTTAATTTCCAACGGTCATATTTGTGTCATTTAAAGACACTGACAGAAATAATATTTCTTTCTAGACATGTCAGATAACATTAAAAGGTATGAGGGGAAGAATACTTGCATCCTATCGGTTACAACATGTGCACATGAAATTAAAAAGGAAGATAAGATCGGCTCCTAAAATATATTTGAAGTAGTAGCATGTAATTTGAAAAGACAAATGATACATGCAAGAAGCTAAAACTGAAGAACATACGAAGCACTCTATATTCCAAAAGGCTTAAATACCATAGATTATATCCAAAAAATCAATGTAGTACAAACTCTATGAAGAAAAAGAGCTAAATCATGAAACTGGAAACAAGAGCACTGGACTTGCGAAACTTTGGTTTTCACAAGAGGAATCCATACTTGCATTAGCCTCATCCTAAAAGTCTATAACTTACTATAACAACACTCAGGGCACTTCTAACCCTTTTGCATAACCTTTTCTATAGTGTGTACTAATTTTAGCTTTCGAGCATTGTGAGTGTCTGTGTCTATTTTAAAACACAAATGGTCTCCTATATTAAGCTAATGGACACAAGATATCCATCATCTAATTATATCTTACATCTCTTTACTCCAACGAATCAGTGTGGAAAAGGTTCTTGTGTGACCTTGTATTTTTTACCCACAAATAACAATGGAAGCAATTGTGTGACCTGGATAGTCCTATGCACTACTGTTTACCCAGATCAAGGGTGTTGATCATGTTTATTAATATAAACAAGTTTGTGGTTGATGATCACTAGGTAGAGTGGATTAGGTCTTGCCTTGAGCTTGAACTATTTTTTTTATCTGACATGACTCTTAATTTAGTTTTCTCTTCTATACATTTTATTTCAAAAAAAAATAGATTTTACAATTATAGTTAGTATTAGATGTAAGGACCCAGCTGGATTAATGAACCACTTAGAGGGGGTGAATCTGTGGTACCCCTTTTTCTTCTTTTAAGTTACCTTAATGTTGAGAACAACCTTTGTCTCTTGTTAAAGATATAATTCCCTACTGAGAAACAAACAAGAACACATCTAATTGAACACACCAATTTACAAGGTTCACTATTAAATAAGAATAGCTACGTCCTTGGTATGGTTGGAAACAATCCAGCACCATACAATCCACTAACAAAACAATCCTTGGATTACAACGAGTAGGATATACCCAATCACTTGTGAAGCACTATGAAAAAATCACTCCAGTGCGTGTGCACCCTTTTAGAACAGTAGGGAAATGTCTCTTTTCTTGTAACAACTTATGTTACCTGCACTTCTTTTCAAATACAAAAGTGTAAGCTAGTTCATCCCAAATCATCACATCCTTACCCAGAAGAAAGGCAAGGACTCCATGGATTTGAGATTGATAAATTACAGTCCGAACATCCCATTCTGAAACTCCACTCTAGATTTTCATAATACGATTCTTCAATCCGAGTCTTCCTCAGTCTGAGAAACTTGATACGGTGACAGCCAGTACTGATTCCCCATTCCGAATCTCCACTCCAAATTCTTCACTCCGAACTTTCTTCTTCACTATGATTTTTAAATTAGAGTATTACTCAGTATTAGAAACTCAATACGGTGATAGCCAGTACTGATTCCCCATTCCGAATCTCCACTCTGAATTCTTCACTCTGAACATTCTTCTTTACTCTGAATCTTTAATCCGAGAAACACAATATAGTGTCAACCATTATCAAATTCTCATTACGATTGAAACCACAATGAAACTCAGTTGGACATGATAATCTTCCTCTCTCTAGATTATCAAAGCTTCATTCTCTAATTTTTCCTCACGTGCTTACTGATCACAAGGATCTCCATTTATAGGTTCTCCAAAGTATGCTTAGGCGGGAAACCAAAATATTTTCCCGCTCACTTAAATTCAAAAAAATCATAATTTCTCCTAAAATCTCAGAGTAATTAAGACTTTGTAAACCCTTTTAGAATCTTCTCAAACATTCTTACCATTCACTTGATTTAGTGCTTTGGCCTTTCCCAGATCCGACCGTGTTACACCTGTTTCTCAGAGTCACATTCTCGGATCCTGTCATTTGTCTTCTTGGCATCAAATTCTTGGATACTCCCTTCCTGATTCTCGGCATCACTTTCTCGGATCCATACTTCTTAAGTCTTTTCCATCACTTCAATTCTCGGCATAACTCTTCACTGCATCTTCGGTATGACACCTCGTTATGACTTCATCTATTCGCGGCATCACTCTGCTCTTCTGACTACGAACTTCAGGTTCAGGAAGTCGACTCCGAACTTCTTCACTCTAGGACTTCTGACACATAATGTCGACTCCGAACTTCTGACAATGAGCTTCAGACTCCTAAATTTTACTCCACACTTCTGTTCGGGGAGTAGACTCCAAAAAATCTATTCAAGAAGTAGAATCCGCAAATTCTGTTCAGGAAGTAGACTCTGCTAATTATGTTCAGGAATTATACTCCACAAATCTGTCCAGGATGTTGACTATGCAATTCTGGTTCTCATAACGGCTCTTCCAAATTCTCAGAACGACTCTAGGTTCTTGATATGACCTCTTCAATCATCGATACCAGAGATTTTGAATTCTCGGAATGATTCCTCCAGATCTTGGTATGACTTCACCACCCAACTTTTTCATACATTATGAATACTTGCATATACTCACAAATTAGAGTTACAAAATATCAAAGCATCATCACAATTAATGTCTCCACATCTCCTATCATACAGCTTTCAAGAATATGCAAATTCCCAATTCCGAACTTCTCAATTTCCAAACTTCAAATTACAAACTCCGAATTCTTTGAACACTAGGTTCCGAATGTTCAATATTCTTGGTTCCAGACATCTCAACCTCTAGACTCCGAGTGTTCAATATACCTGGTTCCGAACTTCAAACTTCCAGCTTCCGAATTCTTAGAAATTCAAGGTGTCTTTCCTTTATGAAAACTTCCTCATGATCAAAAAAAAATTCCATGAAAACCATCTCTTCCTTCAGCTTGGTCCTAATAATCTCCCCCTTTGGATTTTGTTGTCAACAAAGTTTTCATAAATCAAAAAACTTTGTAACATCAAGCAATGGATTACTTATCAATAATTCTAAGCCTACGTGAGCTAACTCATTATAGGAAACAAGAATCATTGACAGCAAAACCATGTTGTCCATAGGTACTGAAAATGACATCTTCAACTTCATACATCTTCCTCTTCATACATCATGTAAATAACATCAAGTTCTTTCCTACAAACACTCCAAAAAAGAGTTAGAATAGTTCACATACACAAACAATGCTGAGTTCACAGCTTACCCACAACTCCCTCTTTAAACAAATAGATTTATGATACAAAAAACTTCTCTCTCGTGAAAAAACAATCCAAAGGTAAGAAGAGACAGGGGACATAACAGCATACCTTATCCTTGAAGAGAAATATGTTGGACACCCATGTACAACCTCAATCTTGAGAATGATTCCTTCGGTAAGGGTTATGTGAAAATATCAGCAACTTGTTCTGCAGATAAAACATATTCAAGTTTCTGTTCATTCTTTTCCACATGCTCTTTGATGAAATGATATTTGATTTCAAAATTCTTCGATCATGAATGTTGGACTGGATTTTTGGAAAGATTAATTGTAATTTGATTATCACATCCAAAGAGAAAGGGAAACTTCTCTTCAACTAACAAATCTTCCAACTGTGTTTTCATCCAGATATGTTGAGTAGCAGCCATGGTTGTAGCTACATATTCCGCTTCAGCTATACTGAGTGTCACAGAATCATGCTTCTTCGATTGCCAGCCAACAAAAATTTTCCCATAAAGAACACTCCACAAGATGTGGATCTTCTATAATCAACATTTCATGCCTAATATGCATCTGAATATCCAAAAAAATCAATGTTATTTGAGTCACTACACTTGATTCTGAATTTTGTTGTTCCTTTTATGTATCTGAGAATTATTTTTCCAGAAACAAGGTGTGATTCTTTAGGAGCACTCTGATATCTTGCACATAAGGTAACAAAAAAACAATATCTGGTCTTGATGCAGTTAGTTATAACAAACTTCCAATCAATATTCCATATTATTTTTGATCAACTTCTTTTCCTAAATCATTTTTTCTTAGATTCGTTCCCACTGAGATAGGAGTTGATACAGGTTTTGAGTTTTCCATCCCAAACTTCATAAGAAGTTCTTTAGTATACTTATCTTGGGAGAGAAAAATGAATTATTTTTGTTGAAGAATTTGTAACCCAAGAAAGTATCTCATTTCACCCAACATAGACATCTAAAAGACACTCTTCATTTCATTAGCAAACCATTCACAACTCCTTTCATCATTCCCAATAAAAATAGTGTCATTAACATAGACAATCATAATGAGAGAAGGATGTTGGATTTCCTTGATGTAATGATTGCTATCAACTCTTCCTTTCTTGATGTTCATATTTTTTAAGAAAGTATCCAGTTTGGAGTACCATGCTCTTGGAGCCTGCTTTAGCCCATACAAGGCTTTCTTCAACCTTCACGCATAACTTTCATTCTTCCCAACAACAAATCCACATGGTTGTTCAATATAAACTTCTTCTTTGAGATCTCCATTAAGAAATGTTGATTTAAAATCCATTTGAAATATTCTATAGCCTCATTGTGCAGCAATAGAAAGAAATATTCGGATAGTTTCTAATCTGGCTATTGGAGAAAAAATTTCCTCAAAGTCAATTCCTTCAATCTGAGAGTAGCCATTACAAACCAATCACGCTTTATTTCTAATAACTTCGACTTCTTCATTCAACTTGTTCCGGAAGACCCATTTGGTGTCAATAAGGTTCTTACATTCAGGATTGGGTATGAGTTCCCTTGTGTCATTCTTTTCAATATGATCCAATTCATTATTCATGGCTTGAACCCATTCTGGATGCTCAAAGGCTTGTTTAACATCATTTGGTTCCACTTTGGAATACAAGGAAGTATGTGATATAGAATTACTTGTTCTTCTTGTTTGAACCGTGTGACGTTGATCACCATTAATATTCTGAACTTGCACTTGTTTTATCAGCCTTGGATATGTTTTTCATGTGTCTTCCTCATCAATTAATATGGCTGAATCTGATTCATCATCTTGATTAGGATTAAAATTCATTGCATCCTTATCAGAATCGTTAACTTCATCTTCCTTGTCTGTCTAGAAATGCTTATCTTTTCCCAGAGTTTCAAGGAATTTTACATCAACTCCATCCACAATTCATCATGTTTATTTGTTAAAGCATCTATAACCTCTTTCTTCTAGTGCATATCCAAGAAAAATTATGTCTTCTCCTTTCTACTGGAATTTTCCACTGCTTCCACCTTTCTTCTTTATAATGCATGGGCTCACAAAAACATTAGCATGATTCATACATCAAGTAATTCCATAGGAAAGATCATATGGATTATTTTTTCATTGAGGCCTTTAGAAACATTGATTTTGAATAGAAATTTTTGTAATTGTATCTTTCCTCCAAAGTAATGAGTAAGGCCATGTTCATGGAACACGGTTCTTCCCATTTCCACCAAGTTTTTGTTCTTCCTTTCAGTAGCCCCATTTTGTTGAGGTGTATATGGTGCACTATATTCATGCTGAAATCCATGATTCTCACAATATTTTTCAAATTCTTCACTTCTATACTCACCACCATTATCTATTCTCAACTTCTTCACAGAGTACTCACATTCTTTCTCAGCTTTCCTTCTGAAGCTTTTATACATTTTCAGGGTGTCTGAATTGTTCTTCATAAACATAACACATGTAATGGGACTAAAATCATCAATGAAAGTTATGAAGTACTCATCTACATTTGTTGATTGTTTTCTCATTGTCCCACATATATCATAATGTATTAGTTCAAGGGGTTTCTTAGAACAAATTTCAACCTTCTTATGCACAACACTTGTAATCTTTCCTTTTTGACAGGTAGTGAAACACCAATCTCTTCTTCTTGGAAAATCTGGAATATCTCGAACTGTGTCCCTTTGAGATAACTTGCTCATATTTCTCTGACATATATTCCCAAGTCTTCTATTCCATAGCTTATTTTCTTCCACTATGCTCATGTAACAAGAGTTTTGTGAATTTCCATCCTAAAACAGATTTCCTTTAGTTCGTTGTCCTCTTGTAACAATCTCCACATATTCTTCACTTTTCAGAACAATTCCATATTTCTTAAAGATAAATTTGTTACCCTCATCACAAAATTGTGATACACTCAGCAAGTTGTGCTTCAGTCCATCAACATTAAGAGTTTTCTTGGACTTCAATTTTTCTTTCCCAATGATGGCTGATCCAACACCTTTGATTTTTAAAGATTCATCATTTCCAAATGTCACAGTTCCTTATTTAAATGTTTTCCTATTATTCAGAAACTTCATGTCTCCTATCATATGTGATAAACACCCACTATCAAGTATCCAAGGTCATTCTTCCTTTGTAACTTTTAGAGCAGTTTCAACAACAAGAGATTTTTATTTATTCACTTATTTCTTCTCTTTCAGATTCTGAGAATATAAAACTTTTTTTTTGAGATGGTAACATCACAAGACATCCTTTTTCAAGATGTCCAAGTTGTTCACACCTTTCGCCAATTGTCTCCAGAGGTCGAAACCTATTTTCTGTCTTGACTTCATTATTCTCACCTATATTCAAGAACACCTTTTCACTTTTCTTCCTTTGAGGAGATTGACTCCCCATAAATCTATGACATTCATAACCTGTGGGGTGGTGTTAATAATGTTGATTGAACCAACACATATTCATTGTATGCCCGAATCCACCACAATACCAACAGTACCCATAGAAGGAGTACCTTCCTCTAGTGATTTTATTCTGATACTTCTTTGTTTCTCTTTCTTCAGCCCCACCAACCATTCTTTTGTTATCAAGATTGGTCTACTAGAATTATGCCTTCTCTGATTGTGGTTGTTTTTCACCAGTGTTAGACTTAGGTTTCCTTGAATCTTCAGAGTTTCCAGTAACGCTAGTCATGACCAAATAAGAAACTTTCTCAGCATTCTTCTTCACAGTAGCCACTTTATCCTTCTGTTGAATTTTCTTAGAATGTGCTTGTTGAGATCCTTCACCAACATCAGTAGTTGAGTTTTTAAAACAAAAGTTTTTTTATTCAACTTTTGAGAGCTTCTTTTGAACAAGCTCTAATTCATCCACTTTTTCCTTCAGCTTTACTATCATGTGATCATTTTGAATTTCCTCATCTTCAAGAGACTTATCCAAGTCTTCAAGCTCTTTCTCATGTTCTTCTTTATCAGTGGCTTTATTGGATGCTAAGGAACATTCATCTTCCTACTTTTTTTAAGCTTCTCCAGCCTTCTGATCTTTCTTAAACTTTCCTTCAATTCTTCTTTTAGAGGCATCTCAAGCTTAGTTTCTTCTTCTTCCGAGATGTTGCTTCTGAAATCTTCATCATTCACTGTTTTAATGAAAGTAATTTCCAAACAATACTCAACTGATTTTTCAGATTCAGCATCACGTTCTTCATCTTCTTCATTTACGGATAGAAAACATTTTCTCTTGGATTTAATGAAATTATTTTCTCTCCCTAACATTCCATTACCACCCTGCTTCTTCCATAAATTTCATGGCTTTCTTTGTTCTTCATCACTGTCTTATTCATTCTCTCTTTGAGGATAGTTTGCTGCAAAGTGGCCAATGCCTCCTCATCTAAAACACTTTAAGGGATGTTTTCCCTTGTATTTACCTATGCCTCTTTTAACATTTTTTGAAAACAAGGATAAAATATCATTATGATTATTACATACCTCACTTTCAGAGTCAGAGTCACCACCATATTCTTCAATCAATATCATCTTATACTTTTTCTTCTTCGTGGATTTGAAAGATAATTCTTTGGAAACCATTGTCTTGGTATTCATAGCCTTTTCCCTTGTCATCTCATAAGTAATGAGTGTGCTATGCAAATCATCAAGATATAGAGTCTCTGAGTCTCTGTATTTTAATGAAGATACCTTTGCATCGAACATATCAGGAAGAATCCTCAAGATCATTTCCACCACAGTATAGTCTTTCAGCTCTTCTCCAGGAAATCTAATGGTACTAACAATACAGTTTACCCTGTTGAAGAAATCCCCAACAGATTCATGCCCTCCTATCCTCAAGTATGCATTATTCAATCTCCAGATTTAAAGTTTTCCCTTCTTGACTTTTTTATTGCCTTTGTATATGTTTTTAAATTTCACCCATATACCTTTTGTTGTTTCCACTCCTTTTACTCTCAAGATTTCACTTTCAGAAAGTGAAGACAATATAGTATTCTTGGCTCTTCCATCATTATCAAGATACTTCTTGTCAATAGTTGTAAGTGGAACATTGTATTCAATGGGGGGAGGGGAAAACCAAATGTTGTAGCTTCAAGAACTTCATAACTAATAGACATGAGATAAGGGAGCATTCTATCCTTCCAGGTGTCATAGCTCTTCCCATAGAAAACCAGAATGCCTTTGTTGTTCACACAATTTAGATTCACCATCATCAAGGAAAACAAAGGCAACCTCCCTCTGATACTACTTGTAAGGACCCAGCTGGAGTAATGAACCCCTGAGGGGGGGGGGGCGTGAATTAGTGGTACCCGTTTTTCTTCTTTTAATTTCCCATAATGTTGAGAACAACCTTTGTCTCTTGTTAAAGATATAACTCCCTGCTGGGAAATAATCAAGCACACATACAAAGGAACACAACAATTTACAAGTTTCACTATTCAATAAGAATATCTACGTCCTTGGTATGGTTGGAAACAATCCAGCACCATACCATCCACTAAGAAAACAATACTTGGATTATAAGGAGTAGGATATACCCTTACACTCATGAAGCACTATGAAACTATCACTCCAGTGCATGTGCACCTTTTTAGCACAATAGGGCAATGTATCATTTCTTGTAACAACTTACGTTACCTGAACATACTTTAAAATACACAAGTGTAAGGAGGTTCAGTACAAATCATCACTTCCTTACCCAGAAGAAAGGGAAGGACTCCTTGGAATTGAGTTAGATCAATTACAGCCCGAACTTCCAATTCTGAAACTCCACTCTGAATTTTCCAAATCCGATTCTTCAATCTGAGTCTTCCTCAGAATGAGAAACTCAATACGGTGATAGCCAGTACTAATTCCCCATTCAGAATCTCCACTCCGAATTCTTCACTCCAAACATTTTTCTTCACTCTGATTCTTCAATCCGAGTCTTCATCAGTCTAAGAAACTCAATACGATGATAGCCAGTTCTGATTCCCCATTCCGAATCTCCACTCTGAATTATTCACTCTGAAATTTCTTCTTCACTCTGAATATTCAATCCGAGAAACTCAATACAGTGTCAACCAGTATCAAATTCTCGTTAAGATAGAAACTGCAATGAAACTCAGTCGGCCAAGTTCTTCTTCCTCACTCTAGATTATCAGAGCTTCTCTATCTACTTTTTCATTATGCGCTTACTTAGCACCTGGATCTCCTTTTATAGGTGCTCCAATGTATGCTTAGGGGGGAAACCAAAATATTTTCCCACTCACTTAAATTCACCCAAATCTTAATTTCTCCTGAAATCTCAGAGTAATTAAAATTTTTTCAACCCTTCTAGAATCTTCTCGAATCTTCTTCCCCTTCACTTGATTTGGAGATTTAGCCTTTTCTGGATCTGACATTGTTATGCTGGTTTCTTGGAGTCACATTCTTAGATCCTGTCATCTGTTTTCTGAACATCATATTCTCAGATCCACCCTTCCTGATTCTTGGCATCACTTTCTCGGATCCATCCTTATTGAGTCTTCGGCATCACTTCAATTCTCAATCTCCAAACTCCGAGTGTTCAATATACATGGATTCAAACTTCAAACTTACATCTTCCTAATTCTTATAAATTCAAGGTGTCTTTCCTTTATGAAAACTTCCTCAAGATCAAAAAAATAAAATCTATAAAAACCATCTCTTCCTTCATCTTGGTCCTAACAATAGAAATAAGTGATAACTGTTTTATCCTATTAAAATAGAATCAAAAGTTGGATCAATAACTCACATTAATATAACTAAGAATTAATCAACGATCTAAGAAGTTATTTGAATAGTCAAACTATTATAACCATATTTACATGATTAATTGGGATGTATTCATTTTTATTGGGGAATCATTTTATGTGGAATTTTTATCAATTTTTTTAAATACTCAATTCTCCCCCACCCTCCTGAGTACTCTACACCAACCAAAATTTGGTATTAAAGGATTTAATTATTATTAATACTCTCTTATTAAATTAGTTCAACTATGATTTTAGTTGTACTTTAAAGATGTGTAAATTTTTGTTAATTCAATTGGTCTAGCTCTTTAAATTTATTTCTATATTATGGATAATAGACTCGACGGTGTTAGAAAAAACATACCACAATTCATTTATGTAAATAATTATGCACAATTGAAAATTAAAAAGAAAAATCATTCAGAATGTAGGGGTTTAGAAATTTTATCATCAATTCTAGACGAATATAAGATTCTTTCTTCTGATATAATTACATGGGATTCCCCATCCAAAACTGCTTATAATAACAATTTCATTTCCATGAATGCCATATATTATTCTTTAGGATATGAGGAATTTAAAAAAATATAAGCATGTAAAAATGCCCATGAAATTTGTGATATTTTTCCTATTTCACATGAAGGAACTTATAGTGTTAAATAAATGAGAGTCAATACATACACAATTAAATATAATAACATTATGTTTAATCCTGATGAGCCTTTATCTAACCTCATTCTCTGGTTATATGAAATTTTCAACATAATAATTTTTCTAGGAAGAGAAGTTACTGTCAAAGAACAAATCATGGGAATTAGAAGATTCATAAATGATTGATGGAGATGAACTTCTGCCTATATTAGAGAGTCATGAAACATTAGAAAACTACATATAAAGTAAATCATTCAGAAACTAATGATGTATGAAGAATATATCAAAGTAAAAAAGGAAGAGGACGATGAACCCAAATTAAAATTTATGGCATTCAATACAACCACCACAAAACACAATGAAAATAATAATCTACAAGTCATAGTATAATGTTCTAGTAGTGAAAAATCATCAACTGATTGTGATGAGAAGATGATCAATTATCTAGATGTTTTATGAAATTTTATAGAAGTAATAAGGTTTTAAACAATCATTTCTTCAAAGGAACATATGTTCCACATCGAAGTTGGAAGAAATATTGGAAAAGAAATGAGATGTTTGATGAGATAATATGTTATGAATGTAAGAGAAATGGACATGTAAATGTTGACTGTCCCATGATCATGTATAAAAAGTAATATGAGGACAAAGATAGAATGTATAAAAAGGAAATGAAAGAAACATGGAGTTCTTCTGAGGATAGTTCAAGTGACTCAGAGTCTTCACATGATGAACATGATAGTAATTCCAATATGTGATTCATGAAGAACAAATCTGAGGTAACCGTGGAATATTTTGTAAAAAATTCCTATTATTCTTAAGATAAAATATATTATGAAAATATTTCTACCAAAGAAATTTTTTAGTATTGAAATATTCTGGAAGATTCAATTAATGAATTTAAAGAGAAATACAAGCCTTCAATGAGACAATATATTCTTACCTCAATTATTAAATTGTAACTTTCTGTAGAATGAGAGAAAAATTATCAATTACTTAAAGAAACAATGAACTAAATCTTTCATATGAGAAATTGAAAAGGGGGTTTTAAAGCATTTATAATGGTAAAGATACCTAGATTCAAAATCTAGGCAAATATATTGCCACTAAATACAATACGGGTATTGTATATCAACCAAGTGAATGAAGTTTTGAAAAAACCAATTTTGTTTCAAAATAAAAAACATATAGTTTTACTCATAATTTAGGAAAACATTATGCTCGTTCAAATTATGATACACTCTCTGATGTTTCTATTTTTTCTTGACCAAATAAGGTTTATTTTTCAATCACATTACATAATTATTATAGGAAACTTATGAAGAAGATGTTGGTTCCTAAAGCACTATTACTAACATTACTAAAACCAAAAAATATGTGTACAAATGACAATTTTAATTTGAATAAATTTTAAGAAAATTGATTGAAGAGCTCCTATAAATTCTTATAGTCCTTGTATAGTGGGTTTTCGAGACACATGATAAGTGACTATTCATTTTTTAAGAACCTAATAATGATTAATGGTGGACATGTCACTTTTTGTGATAATGAAAAATGAAACAATCATTGTCATTGGCCAAATCGGTAAATCTAACTCAGCTTTAAATTCAAAATTACTTTTTGTTGATGGATGAAAATATAATATACATAGTATTTCATAACTATGAGATGATTTATTTAATGTTAAATTCAAAAGTGATACTTGAAATGTTTTTATTTCTAAAAATGAATTAGTATTTTCTTTATTATGAAAGGAAAATGCATATTCTATTAACGTAGAATATATTGTTTCCAAAAATGATTCATGATAATGTGTATTTCAGAAAGAGTCATGGATTTGGAATAGAAGACGAGAAAACTGTAATATTCACTCCATTAAAAATCTTACTAGAACAAGTTTATCCAAAGATCTACCCAAACTAGTGTTTCCAAATTATAAAGTGTATAATCCATGTCAAAATCGAAATCCAAACAAATTTCCTTCAAACCAAAGAAATAAGTTTCAACTTATCAACCTCTTCATTTTGATCACAAATATTGGTTTTGGCCATATAGATTTTCACGTATAAATGGGAGGCGTTGTGTTTATGTTCAGGTAGTTGAATTTTCTAGTAATACATAGACATTCATTTTTTCTCAAAAAAATTGAATCCTACTCCCTCATAATCAAATATTCTAAAACTATAGAAAACATTTTTGGACTTGGAATTAAATCTCTTAAAATTTATCATTGTTGTGAATATAAAAAAAAGAGTTTAAATACTTTTTCTCACAAAAATCATATAATCATAATTTTAAATCCCTTAGAACACCTCAACAAAATGGGGAGGTAGAAAGAAGAAACAGTTCTTGCTTGGAAATGATAGAACTATTCATTTTGAATATGACATACCTATTTCTTTTTGGGCTGAATCTATAAATACAACATGTTATATTCGTAATAGAGTGTTTATTAGACATAATCTTAAAATAAAAGAATAATAATTGTTTATTAATATAAAACAAAAAGTAAACTAATTCAATATATTTGGTTGTAAAGTCTATATCGTAAATTCTATGAAAAAACTTCACAAGTTTTCATGAATGAGAGATGAAAGAATCTTTCTAGGATATTAAATCTCTAGTAAATCCTATATAGTGTTTAATAAAAAAAACTAAATGAAAGGAGGAATATTTCCTTGTCATGTTTGGTTGGATAGATCCACATGAGTATAAGACCTCTCTAGAAAATCTTGATGATGATATGTCAAATCTGGACATCAATGTTAAACCTTTTAACCACCCTGTAAATGAATCTGTAAAAACTAACAGTTCTAGAAATTTTCCAGATTCAAGTCATAAAGAACTCAAACCTATTGAAGAACCTAAAATCTATTTCCACTCTTTTTATATAGCTTTTAATGCCCTTCATAACCATCCTTTAGATGTTGTTGTAGGATATTTGGATAATGTTACTCAAACTGGAGCTTATCTTATAAATCAGGTTAAACTTCAAGTTTTTTTCACAACTTGTACCTAAAAACATTAATGATGCTATCAATGATGAATTTTGGGTGATGGTTTGTCAAGAAGAACTAAATCAGATTGAATGGATCAATGTTTTTAAACTTGTGGATAGACCCAAACACATATTTAGAACAGGCATAAAGTGGGTGTTTAGAAATAAGGAAGATGAAGCTGGTAACATAGTTAGAAATAAGGCTAGATTGGTTGCATAAGGCAATATTCAAATAAAATGAATTGACTATGAGGAGACCTTTAGACCTGTAGTTAGACATGAAGTCTTCAAAATCATACATTATTATACTGCCCATATGAATTAAAAACAATATAAAACGGATTTTAAGTGTGCATTCCTAAATGGGTATATATATGGGGAGGTTTATGTTGAACAACCCCCTAGTTTCACAAATCCTAACTCTCCAAATCATGATTTTAAACTATCAAAATAATTTTTTTGTCTAAAACAAGATCAAAGAGATTGGTATGATATGTTAAATAATTTTCTTATTTCTAATGTTTTTATAAAAGGTGCAGTTGATCCTACCCTTTTTATTAAATTAATTTTCAGTGAATTTTTAGTAGTTCAAATTTATGTAGATGATATTTTTTTATACCCAAAAAATTCATTATGTATTGTGTTTTATAAAATGATTCAAAAATAATTTGAAATGCGTATAATGGGTGAACTAAAATTCTTTCATAGATTTTAAATCATTCAAAATAAAGATTATATTATTTTAAATCAATGAAAATATACTAATCATCTTCTAAAATGTTTTTTTCGTTGATAACACTAAATGTATTAATACTCCAATGAGTACTACTTGTAAGTTGGATTACAATGAATATGATAAGTATGTTGATGAAACCACTTATAGAGGAATGATTGGAATCTTACTCTACTTAACTACTAGCCGACCTAATATTATCTTTATTGTATATATGTGTGCTCCTTTTCAATAAAATCCTAATGAATTTATTTAAATTATATTTAATGAATTTTTAAATACCTCAAACATACACCCAATCAAGGAATATTATATCCTAGAGGAAAATATTTTGAATTTGATAACTATTTGAATGATGATTTTTGTGATTATAAGTTAGATAGAAAAGAACCACTAGAACATGACACCTTTTAATAAAGTCTCTAGTATCATGGTGAAGTATGAAACAAAACTCTATTACATTATCTACTACTAAAGCTAAATACATAGTTGTCGGTAGTTGTTGTGTAGCAATTTTGTGGATAAAACACACAGTTCTAGATTATGGATATCAGTTAAGGCATGTATCTATAAATTGTGATAATACAAGTGCTATTAACATCTCAAAAAATCATTTTTCGCAATCTAGGACAAAACATATTGATGTAAGGATTCACTTTTTGAGAGACCATTATAAAAAAGGTGATATCACATTGGAATTTATTACAACTGAATGTCAGCTTCAAGATATATTCACCAAACCATTAAAATATGAAAGGATAGATTACATCATACCTGAATTAGGATTTATATATCTTATGTAGAAAGTGTTCTATTTCAAAACATACTATCTCACAGCTTACTGTTTCACTATTTATGTTTTCAAGATTTACGGTTTCACAAGTCACAGTCTGAAAAATAATGTCTCACTCAAATAGTTCTATAGGTTACTTTATTAAAGTTATTATTTCATGTTTATAGTCTCACATTTACAATCTCTTGGTTACTGTCTTTTATTTACTATCTAACATGATATGGTCGCACTGTTTGGCGTCACACCATAAATATGACACCGTGACATTCTGTTTCATTTTCACAGTGAAAATATGTTTCAGTCTCAATATAATGACAATTTTTTTATTTATTTTTTATTAACCATATCCATGTGGTGATTATATTATTGTTTTTATCTTGCTCTTTTAAATTTCTGACGTTTGAAATATTTAAATGATAAAAACAAAATTTCCTTCACAATTTTCTTTACTTGAGCTTTCTTCTATCAAAACTGAAATCCTTATTTCAAACCATAAGTCCACTTTCATCCCTTCATCTCTCTCTCTCAAACCCTTGTTGAATGCCCAAAATTTAGTTCCCATCATCATCAACTCCAGAGAAGTGCAGATCTTAGAAGAAATTAAAAAAAATAGAACTAAAATTAGCACATGATGGACCATTCAACTAGATTCTTGTGGATAAGATAGTATTAGAAGAAAAGAAATCTCACCAAAGTGGTTGTTGACATGTAAGTTAATAGTTTTAAAAGTACTGGAAGAGTAGGGATGGATGAACCAGTTTATGAATGAGACAAGATAGATTTATCCAAAACTTTTTGAACATTTTTATTAGTTTTTCTAGTTTTCATTTAACGATGAACATGGTTATTTTCTTATAAGATAGATTAATGTCCAAAGATGCAATTTCTCCTTGGGGGTATTGGATACCTACCTATGGATACCCCATGAAGGAATTTTTTTGGACTAATAAAGAGGTCATCCTCTTCCAACTAATGTTTTTGTCATGGAAGAGTCCTTTGGAGGATTGACTGAAAATAAGATAAAGAGAAGAGAAATTGCAGCTTTGTTGGACGGTGAAACAAGGTTTTTGTTTATATTTATCCAAAATATGATTATTACAAGGGAAGGATATTCTTATACCCTCAATTATCAAGATGTATTCTTGATACATCTTATGAAAAATGGGAACACGATTAATCTGTGTATGTATGTTCTACTTTACATGAGTGAATTGATTAAAAAAATGTCAAATTCAACCTCTCTATTATATTAAAGGATAATATCTACCATGCTATATACTAAAGGGACTGTTGGACAGAATGAAGAAGTCATGAAATACTTTTAGTTCTATATGTCAATGTTTATAGTCAAAAGGATGAAAATTAGTTAGAAACAGTGGAAAAAGTCTTGTATAGAATATAATGAAATGTTATTCGGAAATTTTAATCAGGTTGAGTATCCTTGAAGAACTAAGAATATATATGATACATGATTAAAACCATATGAAGTTGTTGATTATGATGATGATGAAGAAGATGTATCTCTTTCACCTATGGAAGGAACTATCTTCGATGAGGAAGGTAATAGACTACTTGTTCCACAAAATATTAATGAGAAGGATGGACCTATTAATGAAGTACGTGCTGATCTAGAGGAAGAAAAAACTTCTAGAAAATAATTATTTATTAGTGTAAAAGAAAATTTTGTTCATGAGGAGAATCTATAAGAATAAATTCATTTTGAGGAAGAGGCTGCTATTGAGGAACATTCAGAGTAAAAAGCTAAACCTAAATTTTTTCGATCTGCTGGGGAAATAATAGAACAAGCCTTCTAGCTGGTTAGAAAATCAATGGATGAGGATATTAAAAATTAAATATTTGAAAAATATTAATGAACTGAATCTCTTATACCTATGAGATATGCACCTATTGAGGGAGATCATCTACCCAGTCTAGAAAGTGATGAAGTTCATAATCCTATTGATCAAATCACTATGGGTACCTGGTATAAGTTCCCTAGCTACATTGATGGGTATATTTCCCAATATTCCTTGGTAAAAGTCATAAAACATTCTACTATGTTTCTATTGAACACGGTTTCTTCCTTAGAAGTAATCTCTACTAAGGAAACTAATCATATCTCAGGTTTTTTTCTGAACCTTCACAAGAACCTTGTGCTTCAGCAATAAAAAGTGATTTGAAAACATTTGGAGTAACTTTATTAGCTAAAATTTAAATGATCATTAACACATAGCCTACTCATGTGTCAAATATTAGTGAATGATATTTTTCATTTCTATTAGAGAAAATCATATGGAAAATTCAACCAAAACTGATTCATGATAAACAAGAGGCTAGAATTGAGAACAATCACTTGAGTGATGAGGTAAATTCTCTCTGATCTACTATTTAAGATTTGTGAAAAGTGATGAAATTAGGACAATCTTCTGTTTCTCATCCTACTGAGGATATTAGTGTTCAGATTCCCTTAAAGTTGTATTACTCTTTCAATCAAACATGACTACAATATTTGACAAAGGGATTGAGAGAAACATGTATATAGTAAATGAGATGTGTAATCTGTTTTTTGGTATTAAAATACATACCGATGAGTACAAGAAATGTCTATATAAAGTTATCAATTAGTTAAAGTCCCTTACATTAGCTGCTACAGCCTCTAGTGCCTCTGGACAGTCATCCCAACCCATTGACAATGATCTGCTCAGAACTTTTGTTATGGAGGAACTTCAATCAGTGCTATGTGGATTTGACAAGGATATTTTATCTATGTATTTAAAGAATACTGACAAAGTACTTGATTTAGTAAGGATTCATTCAATTATTTCAAATGATTATTAGGAATAAATAAACAATAATGTGGATTATATATTAATAATATTTTTTCGATGCATGATGTGACCTATAATTTCAAATATTGTGTGGAAAATTTGACAATTCCCCATTTAACTCAATCCTTTGAGAGTAATGTTCAAAAGATAAAATCCTTCACTCCCCTATTAGAAAATATCATGGATAACAAGGATAATTTCAAGAAGTAAATGCAGTATGGTGGTGATAACATTATTTATTTAATTAAAATGTTGAATCCATGTCATCATGTGCAAAGAATTTCCATTGTTGCTCATGAAGTTGCACCATTGTGACCTGGTTGAGCTCCTTCTTCATCAACTTCATTTTCCTATTCCTTGATGTCTGTATCTCTAGATCTGAGCCAGATCAGACCTGTTATCCATGACCAAACCTTGTCTTGATCTTTATCGAAACCTAATTTTGAGCCTTCTAATTTTGAATAAATCCCTCTTCTTTCTCTGTCGGTTGACTCACTCCCGTATTCCACCTCTTCTTATACTCTTATGGATCCTTCTGACACTACTACCAAGGGAAAATAAAAGACAACTAGTGGAGATGAAAAGTGAAAACTATATTTTGATAGAGATGTTTTGTACTTTTTCCTACTTCTTGTAATGAAATACATGTTTCCATCTAATGAAATATGCAGTATTATTCTCTATTCTCACTTTTACAATAATTTTTATTCTTTCCACTAATCATTTTGATAATCCCAAATGTGGGAGGAAGAACACTAAGAACATAAATCAAATTCATATGGTTTATGATCATCCAAAAGGGGGATCTTGTTGGACTCCACATCATTTAATCATGTATTAATGATCATAAATCATGTTAATAATATTTAATCTATCTCAAATAATATGCTGAGATGGTTTGTATTCCTATTATTTAAATAAACATTCACAATGATCTGATTCATATAAATCATGTTTGATTAATGTAATCAATATTTAATTTTATTTTATAATGCCTTCTTCTATGAATGATTGAGTCTAATTTATTTTGTAAATCTTACAGTTAAGTCTAAGAAATTGTGGGTCTGCAACCGGTTTGAGTATTTTGGAAAACGACCAGTCAATGTGACCCAGACACCATGTCCCAAACACCGTGAACCAAACATCATAACCTGGACACCGTGATGCATAAATCATAACCAGTTTCCAATTTCATGATGTTTGTGACTTCGGTTCCTTGCTACCATCACCAAAACCCCACTCAAATATTGAAATAGAACCAGAAACTGTGATCCTAGAACCACATATATGCTACTAATTCTTCATCTCAATGCAATTGTGGATTCATTACAGTCTCAACACTCAAAGGAAACAAAGAAGACATCATTTTGTGGTGATACCGTATCCAAGTGATACAGTTTCAAGAAAAACTATGACACCATTATTTAATATGTTTTATTATTTTCAATTTAATTTCCAACATTAATATTTGAATAATTTAAAGGCACTGACACAATTAATGTTTTTTATAGGCATGTCACCTGATAGTACAAGGTATGAGGGGTAGAATACATGCATTATGTCCGTTCCAACGTGTGGAACTGCGATTAGGAAGGATGATAATCCCAGATTAAAAAATATACATAACATAAGAGTGATAATTTTGAAAAGAAAGCTAATAAATGAAACAATAAACAACTGAAGAAAACATTAAGAACTATGGATTCCAAAAGGCTATACTACCATATAATAGAGTCAGAAAATATCTTCGTAGTACCATCTCTAAGAAGAAAATGAGATACATCATTAAACAGGAAACCAGGGAACCAGACAAGAAATATACTAATTTTCACAAGAGGACCCAATAAATTCATCTACTTCAACACAGAAGTCCTTAGCTGTAAAGAATAACACTTAGACCACGTCTAACTCTTTCTCATTATCCTTTCTCTATTGTGTATTGGGTTTAGCTTTGAGTATTGTGTGTTTATGTATTAAAACACACCATGTCTAATGTATTAAACTGAAGGATTAAAAATATCTTTATTATTATCACTTCTTACAACATTTTAATCCCACGGATTAGTGTAGAATAGGTCCTTGTGTGTCCTGGTAGTTTTTACTCACAATGAACTGTAGAAGAGGTCACGTGAGCTTGAAAATCTTTGTCACGTATTGTTACCCCGATTTAGGGTCTTGATTATGTTTGTTAATATAGACTTCTTGGTGGAAGGTGATCACCAAGTGCAGTAGCATAGATCTCGGATTGAGACTGAACCACTTCTTTTATCTACATTGTCTCTTAATTTAGTTTTTCCTTTCTTTACTGTATATTTCAGAAAACAGTATATCTTATTTTGATAGTTAGACTTGTATAGAAGTTATAAGTATTTTACCTCATTAGAATATCTTCAAAAGTTGTTCCAATATATCTCATTGATATTATTGATAATTAATCAATATTTTGAGAATTTATTTGGACAAAAATGCTATTGTAACCTTATTACCTGGATTAACTAGGTTGTATTCATTTTTAGTGGGGTTGTTTTTTAAGTAGACTATTTAGTAGAAATTATTATAGATACTAAATTCACCCCCACTCTTGAGGTATCTACACCGACCCAAAATACATAACTAATTTATTTTAATATACAACACACACATGCATATATTTATACAATTAATGAAATATTATATTGAAACATAAACACCTAATATTTATGTTTTGCATTCAAATTTTATAATATTTTAGAATTTCAATTTTACATGATATATTTAATATATTATGATTTCAATAAGTCAATATTATTTGTTTATTTTTAATTTTATTATAGTTCAGTAATATTTATTCATTTTTAATATTAATTATATTTTTAAAATATTTACCATTTTCTGTAATTTTTTTACATATAATTATTTATTTTGATTCAGTATTTTCAATATGTATTTATATTTACATTACCATATATATCTTTTTTTAATAATTTAAATATAATTATTAAATATTATCTATTTTTTCAATATTCTTAATTTGTACTAATATTATGTTTTTTAGTTTCAATTATTTGTAAAATGCACGTATTTAAGATTATATATTAATTAATAAGGTCAAAAAAATATTTTTATGTAAATATATTTATAATTGTTTATTTACAATATTTATAAATGTATATTTATTTATAATTATTATAAATAAATAATTATATATATTTAAATAATTTTAAAATTGAAAAAAATTATTTAAAAAAGGAATATACTATATATATATCAATATATATATATATATATTTTTATTTATTTTTATTTTTAAATATTTATAATTATATAAAAAAATAAATATAGTTTTTTAAAATGTTTTCATATATTTATAAATAATTAATTATATATTTAAATAAATTTTAAATTTTAATAAATAAATTTATATATTAATCAAAAATTTAAAATATTATTTATATGATGAGTATATTTATTATATTTATATTTATATTTATTTATTATATATATAACTATATAAGTATATATAATGCTATAAATATATTTTTAATTATAAATTTATTATAAATTTATTCAAATAATGAATATATTATCTATATTTATTTTCATATATATTAATTATATATATATAATTATAATTATATATTTAATTATATTAATCTATATAATTATGATAATATATATAATGAAAAAAATATATTTATATTTATAAATAAAAAGTTAAAAATTTATTTAAAATTATATTTATTTAAAAATATAATTATAAATGTATAAATAAATTTTTTATAAATTGATATATTTATAATTATAAGAAAATTAAAAAAAATTATAAAACATAATTTCTTTAGTTATAAATAAATAATTCTATATATAAATTATTGAAAAAATAAAATAGATAAATTTCTAAATATATAAATTTATTTATTGTTTTTATTTATAATTATAATTATAATTCTTATACCAATGCTTTTTTATAGTTTATTAAGATAAATATTTTATCAGTGATAAATAAAGAGATAAAAGACACCATTATCAGCACTAGAACTTTACAACTGATAAAACAAATTTAATTGTACCTAACAATTTAGCACTGTTAAAAGGGATCTCTATCGATGCTTTTTTGAAAGTACAGATAAAATATTACTTGATAAATTTAAAATACCCTAACCATGACTAATTGAGTCAAGATTCTCAAGCTCTTTCAAAACTCACCTGCTTTTAGCACTCTTCCTCTATGTTCTCTCTGACAAATGAATCCTAGAATCCAAGGTATTTTATTTTCCCCAATTACTAACTCGTTAGTTGATTGCTTGAGTTTTAAAATTTGAGTTTTTTTCACTTTTCTCAATAATAAATAAGACTACTTCTTATATATATATGTATATATATATCTTTCATATACCTACACAACACCACCCCTACTTTATAAACTCATTCCAGCTTCATACTAGAAAACTAGGAAAAACATCACAATCCCCTGTAGTCACTACAAATATCTAGGTATGGGATGGGTTCCATAATATCTTCATATTTTATGGGTGGTGTAGAATTATCATATTCTTTATTAAAACATATATATAATTAACCAACAATAGGATGATAAAAACATTTAAATTTAATTAATTAATGTTGGAAGCATTATCTCTTATAACTGATGGTGATTTTCTTTATATTTCCATTACTATTTATTGTTTCCATTTAGATAGTGTGGATTGTAATTGTTTGAATCTTATTTCTATAGTATATAATACACATTAAGACAAAAAAAATTATACAATAAGAATAATTAAAAATATATGTTTATCTATTGAACAAATCATTATCATAACATTTTATAGAGTGATGGGTGAAAATATTGTCTCAATTAATATTGTATGATTATTTTTGCGCAATTTTTGTAGAAAATTGAATAAATATTGTTTCATCCTATTTCAAAAAATTATAGAATTTAACGATGTTGCTTGCATATTTTCATTCATTTGATTATTTTTGGTTGTTCATACATAATTTGAATAAAAAATGAATAAAATTTCACTTTTTGATTATATTATTGAATAACGAGATGGTGATATACTGCATGATAGAATTGTTATAGTTGTTATGTCAAACAAGGGAGAAATTTTATAAAATTTTGTACTTATCTACAATATTATATAATATTTAATATTGTGGTAATTTTTACTATAAATAAATTGATAAATTCAAGATAGTTAGAAAAAGTATTTGTTGGGACTATCTAATTGATGTTAGAATTTTTTATGACCATATATTTATTTACATGTCAATACATTTCATGTTAAACTATTGTTGTTTTAGGTTATTGAAACATATATGATTACTTTTCTTGCCTTTATGAGAAAATGATATGGTTCATGGATTATTTGTGAAAATAATTTAATATTATATTGTGTATAGTGGAATGTTGTGATGGATAGTGGATTATATTTTTGAAATTTAATATGTCAGGATTGATAATTAAAATTATAAGTAAGTTATTTTTGAATACGAGTGGGTTTAGACTGTACTTTTTTATAGAAATTAGATATAACAAATACTTTCTTATTAAATATATAAATTGCATCATGATTTAAATTAAAGATAACATTATCTATATTAATTTCAGAATTGTTAGATAATGATTGATATATAAGAATTTATAATGTAAGTCCTTTAATGAATTTTCTGAGAATAGGGAATATATATTTTATAAACCATTGAGATATATTATTCATGAATTAAATAAATCAATACAAATTAAATAACTCCATTTATAATAATTTTAGACTTTTTTTAAACCTAATCAATGATAGTGAACTGTTTTAATTATGTTATATTTGATAGAACATGGGTTATATTGAATCTTGATCAATTATAATGTGTTAAACATGTTATAATAGATATATTTTAGTGATTATCATGTTTTTATTCAATTAAGAAATTTGATTTTTATGATACCAAACTAGTTATTGTTTTTATATATGCATTTGATATTATATTTTTCAAATGAAATGGTTCATAATATATATATACATCATAAGATAAATATATTCTTCAAATTATTTTATATTAATCATACATGAATATGGTTTTAATAATATTTATACTGTAAAAATAACAAATAAATATTTATAAATATTTTTTTCAAAACATTATAATTTTTGGAAATGTAATGACTCTATGTATTTTATATATTAAGTATTTATTTTAATCTTTTTATAAGTTTTTACATATTGTTTTAATAATTTTTTTGTTCACATGTATAATTATTGTTTCCCTGTTGTACTTTAATAAATTACTATATTAAATGTAATAGGTATCTAATAGTTTTGTTAGATTTAGTTGAAAAATTACATATCATATTTTAATTGAATAATAACAAGATATTATTTGAAATTATTTTTAATATAACTCTCAATTTATGATTAAAATAATGTTTTACATGTAATACATGTGTGGATGTGATAAAAATTAATTTTAACATATATTAAGATATGATGGTTATTATGTGAAGTTTAGGTATGGTATGTCTGAATTTGAGTTATAATAGATATGGTTGTGATTCATGTAGGGATTTGGTGAGGGTAATGTGACATTTACATTGTTTTTTATTCTTTATTATGTTTTTTCTGAAGTTATCTCTACCTACGTTATTATGTCACCCATTGACTGGTTAATTCAAAAGGCAACCAATTATGTTAAGACCTCCACATAATTGAAATGAAAATCCTATGAAACAACTTTATGTTATACCCATTTCATTATTAGGATAAAATAATTACATGCGATGGTTTTCCTTGAGGGATAATCTTGGATGCTGGGGGTATGAGGTTAAATATTCTCATAGTAGTGATATTGTTATTCCTTTTGGGAGGTAAATAATTTTTCTTCCCTCATATGAATCAAATGTTATCATCTTATATGGTAAATGATACGAATATCGAGAGTAAACCATTATATAATCTAATGTATGATTAGTATAATTCACTAGTATGAAATGACGTTGGCATGTTTGACTATCATGGTGTCCTAGTTAGTACACAATGTCTTGAATTACTTGTCTATTTTGACTGTAACAACTTTGATCATATTCTAATTATTTTTAATATTATATGATCCCTATTAATATTTAATTGATTAATTTTATACTCACACCCTACACTGAATCCTCAATGGATTTAGGGATCTTATATTTGACTTATAGGAGAGGGCAAAGGACTGGTAACATTGATTATAATCAGTGTATCTTAGTGGCGATGAGTTAACATTCTAATGGTATTTATGGGGTCATTTTATCATTTAGGGGTAATATTCGAAATTTTCAATTAGTATGTGGTAATTAAATTTTGTAAGGGTACCACTTTCATCCTCACTAGATACATCTCTTGAACAGTTATTATATCATTTTTTTGTTTGAGACACATCCCCCTAATCTCCAATATTTCTTGAACTAATATGAATAGTATTTAACTAAACTGATCTCTGTTACAATGTATGGGATAAATATTTCACATATTAGTTAAAGAAAAATTCATTCAAAAACAAAGGATATAGAGGATGGGTCTCAAATAAATTCAATAATAAGTATTCAGTCAACGAATTTGACGATGATACTAATTTTCATTAACTTTGACCCTTGGATGAATTCGTATCATAACACCTACCATAGTGGAGTAATTATTTTCTCAAATTAAATTACACATTTCAAACCAAATGGAAGCACTCAAAACAATATAAAAATTAATATGAAGATATATTTAAAGAGTTCACCAAGTCACCAATATACAATGCATGCGACCCTTCTAAAATACATTCTCTGTGATTAAATTGATGTTTTTAAAAATAATTAAATGTTGGACAAATCATGCCAAAAATGTCCTCTATAAAATATGATGTTAGCAATCCAATGTAAGAATAGACTATTAATTATGACACTAGATAATTATTTGGGGATTAACAAATTCTTTTTTAATAAAACAAAAATGAGTATACCACCTAGTGTTGAATGAAATTATCATGGAAAGATGTCAGGATATAAAATTTGAGAATTGTTTCAATCAATGTGGTAAACCTATTGACCCCAAAAATTCATTTTCATTAATTATGTTGTGGTAACAATGAGGATGTAAGTGTCTATTGATATTGATTTATGATGCCACATCCAACCAAAAATAGAGGAAATCATTTGGAACAACATAATAGTATTGTTATGATATAATTTCTCTATTTAATAGAAAAATTATATAATGAATGGATGATTTAATTTTCATAATTACTTGTATAGTACGTTTATTTTAGAATATATCCAAAAAAAATTCATCAATGGCTACTGGATAAGCCCTTAGAGGCTTCCAGGCTCTTGTTAGGAAATTAAATCTTTGGGATGCTAAGGGGAATGTAAATTCAACCCCACTATTTAGTTATGGACACATTATAATTGATGAAGCATGGAGTGCATTCATGAATCATTACAATGATAAATAATTTTAGGTTCATCTTAGTCAATAATATATTATTTGAAAATATATATTTTATCAAATTTCATTCAAAATTTTTTATTTATCAAACAAAATAGAGTGATGAAAATAAATAATGCACATAAAAACCAATGTACCCTTATTAGAAATCAAAGATGGGGTAGGATTCACAAGGAAATAAATTTTTATGTTTTTTAAATCAATAATAAATTTTTTATTTAGAAGGAAAAAAATATGTTCCTTATTTTTTATGATTATTGATGAATCAAAATTTTAAGCCACTTCAATCCAATGACATGTTCAATATAATGAGTCTCAATTAAATATGAACAGTAAACTAGTAGAAGAAAATACAAAAACATTATGGGAAATATGTGTAATCATGGTATAATTGTAATTAATTACTTTTTATAATAGTATTACATAAAAATATCTATTTGTACTCATTTTTATATATGGTTTAGAGACAAGAATCCGAAATGGCCTTACAAGAAGAAAGAATAAATTTTAGTAGATTTGATGTGGCTAGAACAATATGGCAGCATTGGAGGATTAGGTTTTGGAGTGTCTCCTTGAATATATATAGAGAACATAAAACCACATAATGATACATATAATATTGTGGTATGATTTGAGAAACAAATATACTCCCTTCAAGATATAATTTCTCGATTTGGTTTGGTATAAATATGTATGAGAAAGGATAGAATGAAACCTACAATGGAATAGAGAACCACACTTGAAATAAATGTCCACACTAGATTTGAGGCAAGTAATTATGCCAACCATATAACATTCCCATCATAGTCAATTTATTCATTAATCATTCTCCTAAATATGAATCACATTACTATCGATAACATTATATGAAAAAAATTCTATAGGGTACAATTGTAGGTGATTTATATCAGTAAATACACACACTCCGCCTTGTTGCATGGGGTACAATGTATAATATCTCAGGATATAAGATACACATGAATGAACAAATAAAAGAAGACATTAAAGAAAGGATTGAGTTATCTCATTATCCAAATGCTATGTGGCATGTTTAATTTGATTATATTCATATTAAAATGGTAAAAAGAACTAGGGGGTCATTCATAGAATTAATTTATAATATTTTAAAAATAAATGGGTTATGTCTTTTACAATTTTTTTCTTATTAAATCCTATAATAGTTTATGAAAAAAATTCTCATGTTAGTTATGATATCTTAGATGGATGATGTGATGGAGAAATGGAAGGTTAGTTCCAGAGAAACTTTTGAAAGGACCACGAAATCAAAATGACCTTCTGAGAGTACATTATACACACTAGTTACAAAGAAACATTTCCAATAATTATAACTTCATACTGACACCACATTTAAAGGTGTAAATACATATTACATTTCATACTAAAAAGAAATATATGGAAAAGTCATGAAAAATTTAATTGGTCCAGTGAATATAAATCAGATTCACAAGCATTAGTTAATGGGTGTCTGATTTGTGAATACATTCATATAGTAAAAATTCATAATAAATCGGGCTAAATATTTTATTAATGTTAATATCTATTCATATTTTCTATACAAAATTATTTCTAGGATATAGAGGGAAAATCATGCTAATAATGATTTGGATCCATCAATCCTTGTAACATTTCTATGGAAAAAATTACATTGGATGGAAAATAAATTGAGAAGAAAAGATATGATCACCTTGATGTTTCTGAGAAACAATATTTGATGACGTTATCTTTTTTATGCCTATATTGGAGAGGAAAAAATATATAATCTAATAACATAAACTAAATTATAAATTTTGGTATTATATTCTAGTTTATGTTTTTAGGCGTCACTAGATACAGAATTCATTCAATATTGAAAACCCAAATAAATATTTATAGGATCTAATGCACAAATATCTAACAAACCAACCACATAAGATGTGTATTTTGAATTTTCAATACATTGAAATAAATATATTAAAGCTAAGTGTCAAATAATATGTTTCTATCTATGTATTGAGAACTTTTTTTATGATAGAGCAGTCATTAAATATAGGCTCTATAATTTCATGATAATAGTTTATGAAGATATAAGGATAATGAATTACTGAAAATGGAAATAGATTAATGTACATAAAAATATTTAACTATAACATCTAATTTCTAAACATTTTAATTATTTTGGTCAATGTTTTCTGTAGTATTTGAAGCATGATAATACTACAAGATTTTTGAGTATTGTTTATGGAGTATTTGAAAAGGAATCCCATTTCTCAAATTCATTTTTGATCCGAGTAAGTCAATAATATTCTATAACAATAAACGATTTTACAATTTTCGGTATTTCCATCGTTCTATAACAAATAAAAGGAAAATGTTTCTAGACAATCAATTATAATGGCCCACTGCAATTTATTGTTTGCGATAGAGTCGCCATCTTCCCGAAAGAGTAGTTTTTAAAAAAAATATATATTAAAATTATTTATAAATATCATATTTATTAAAAAAAATAGTTAAAATTAATTGAAATATTGAAAAAAATACATATTTAAAATTATATCAAATATTTAAATAAAATATATTACAAAAATTAAAACCATAAAATTAATTATTGAATTTATGTTTAATTTTTAAATAATAAATACATTTACAAATAATTCAAATAATTGAATATATATATATATAACTACAAAAACAAAAATTACTTAATAAAAGATAAAACATAATATTTGAATAAAATTAAATAATAAATTTTAATATATTTAGAAATCATAAATATATTTAAAAAATAATTAAAAATAAGAAAACCATACAAAAAATAAATACGTCATTTCAATCATGGTATGATTTCTATAAAAAATAAAAACTAGTCATAAAAACATAAGTAATCGTCAAATGTAATCATGTGGAGGAGGATCACATTATGTACTAAGGGTAGGATCACTCGATAGACCAATGGGACAGAACACGATACCAACATTATGGGCACATTTTATGCATATAGTTAATCCTCGTTTAATTTCTTAGATTATAATACTTACACTCTACCTCCCTCTCTTTATACACATACATTATCATATCATCTTCATCCCTAAACCTCTCCTCATAATGTGCAGTAGTTGATGACAATGACTTTCCATGAGCTCCCTTCATGCTCACTGATTCCATCATAGAATTACTAGAATAAGCTATAGGAGTCAGTCAAGAACTAATACCAATACCCAAATGTATTGGTATGGAACTATTTCCAGTGGACTAGAATTCATAACAATCATATCCCTCCATGAGAATATACACCCCCTCGGTGGGACACACCACCATCTCCAATGGTATCAATTTCTTCATGATTCCCTTGGGCAGAGAACAATGCTTCATCCGACGCTCACACATGAGAGTTCCCAATGATTGGATTCATTCCCACCTCGTTTTCACTGATACCAACTGTATAGTCCCAATCATGAAGTAAAAGGACATCAGATATCTTTTTCGGAATAATTAATACTTGACACAAACAAAATTCTAAAGACTGTATTAGTTTATTATCTTTTGAAACTTAGAACATAATCTTCTAATCATGGAGAATGATAATCAATATCTCCCATAAAGTTTAGAAAATTTCGTTTTACTACCTAAAACCATTATTTATATCATAGGGGAAAGAAAATATAAAAATATTGTTCTCAAATTCTCAATAAGGTAAAACGTAGAGAACTTTAAACTAACCTTAAACATTTGAACTTAAAAACATGAACATAAATTTTAAACCTCAAAATCTTGAGCTATGAAAAAAATCATGGAAGTACATAAGGCATGGATCATAAAAAAAATTAACCATGATATAATAGAATTGGCATAAAAAATGTATGTGGGGAAACCTAATAAGCAAATTTTATGATTTCCATTGTTGCTAAGGCATTGCTTCCATGACCTTCATAGTGGACAAAACCCATTACTGAACCGGGTTTATTTGTCACTCCATCCATGTATTACTGAACCAGATTCACCTATAGTTCTAGTCGTGTTTATCTCATGAGATATAAATATTTTCCCAATTCATTGGAGGGAGATATAGGTCCCACCAATATCATAATGAAATCATTCTTACATGTGCCACAAAAACCTAAGTCATTCATTATAGCATAACCCATGGAATAAAATGGGATTCTTAAATATATTTCCATCATAACATAATCCATATAGGATAAATAGACATCATAAAAATAACTCCATCATAAAAATATTAAAATTAATGTAATAATATTGATACAAACATGAATCTATGTTATCATAGAGGGAAAACAGTTTTGATAAAACACTTGAACTTAATTCCTGATGAAAATGTCTTTTCTTCTTTAAATATGATTTCTTTTCTCAAAATGATGTCCAATTTTAAAAGAAAATAATTTAGTTTAAAATAAACATTAAATAGTGTAGATTTGGATTCATGTAAATAAGAAATTAAAAAGACATAAAAATCTATTCAATCTGTGTATGTTAAGTTAAACATTCTCCTCGTACTTTTAACTAAGAAGTCAAAAAGTACATTGTTTGGTAAACAAAAGAAAGATTCTTCCCATACTATATAGTTAAGGTAAAAAAAGGGGTAAAAATTATATAAAAAAACAAAGAATAATAGTAAAACAAGTATTCAAACATCTTTAGAAATCAAGGAACTAGATGATAAATAGACCCCTAGTAAACACTTACATATAAACAATGTCAGATAAAAATGAGATTGTAAAATTATCCCCTTAACTTCGGTTCGATATCTTCTATGCATGTCTGAAACTACTGTATAGTGGGTTTAAATATATTATTTACATTTAACAGAACCATAATAATATTTATGATATCATATATGAATCACTTATGACTTTATATTACCCATTCATTTGTCAATTCCATGTTAAAGCAACGTTTTGGGTAATAGTTGTTTTATATATCCTACGTGTTTGGACGTATTTGTCTTGATATTATTACTAAGATCATGACATATATACTTCCAGAATTTAATACTATATTTATGTATCGTATATATTAATTATATAAATCTGTATATATAATAGATAGATAGATGAAATGGAATACACCATTCATGGTGATGGTAGGCCGTATATATGCATAAACATTGTTTTCATATCCTAATTCAATTAAATAGAAGTAAGAAAATGACATATATATATATATATATATATGCATATATCCAGTAGAATTAGTGTGTCATATATTTCATGATTATTTATTATATATACTTTGTAATCATTCTTGAATGGTTAACAAGGAGAATGAATGTAATCGCGTCATGGAGACGGTAAGTCGTATATACGCACGAGAGATGATATAATTCCCATAGTTGTTGAATGTTATTGAAGTGGATGGTGTATAATTATAATATATAATTATTATTTACACCATTATACCCATCTAAATAATGTTGTGGTGAAAAATATATTACACCACGGCGTGGAGACGGTAATCCGTACGTACGCGCACGCGGTGATTCTGTTTTTTCATAGGATGGATAAAAGATGAAATAAGGGTTTTTCATATTTATATTATAATATTAGTATATTAGTGAAAATTATTTTATTAATTTATATTGAAATAACGAAATATGATGATGTAGAATATGAAATAAATTTTAATGAATTTGTATAAGAAATTACTTTTTCCTTGACATGCCTCCATAAATTTCCTCTTAGGGAACTAGAGTTGGTCTTTTGAGAAAACCAAAAACTATATAATGATACTAGGGATGTATTGATGAGAAATGGGTTGTGTTTTACTAAGCATGAAGAATCAAAATGGAGTTAATAGGAGAGGTAGGAGGTACGCTTTTTGTAAGAGAGGAGATGGGAACTTTAGGAATGTACCGAAATATTAATTTATTATAAATTCATGTTCGACTAAAAAGTTCCAAAAACATATTTTATTATACAATTATATGATTTTGGTAAAAATAAAAATCATCAAATAATTTTCTTATAGGTTTAGAATACATATTATCCTTATCATTTTGATTTTACCATTAATTTACCCATTTTAATCGTACTGTAATATCATGTTATTAACATATTATGGGTTAATGTAATTACGATATATTGTAAAACGACCTAAAATGATATTTATGAAATATTTGTACTTATATTAACTATTGGGATGAATCCTATATTTTTAGGAATTTCATATCATTTAATAATCTAATTTACATTTTATGTTAGGAAATATGCCAATTTAGGATATTATTCATACTTGACTTTGTTAAAAATTTCATAACAACCTTATTACTTCCAAATGAAGAATTAAATCATACATAATGTGTCAATTGTATCCATAAAATTCATGGATGGCATAAAAATATCCAAATTAAACTTATTTTAATCTTCATAAATTCATTTATGTGAATCTTCCATTATTGAGGTAATCACTACATCATAATAGTTCCATAAATAAATATATTTATATAATGTCTAAAAATTATAAATAAAAGACCATGATGAAGGAAATCATTTTATCTTTACTTTGAATATTTATAGACATAGAGAACTATTATATAATAACTTATTAAAATTGAATTTCTAAAAGAAATATGTTTAGGTTATAATTACCATTACACTATATTAATACTTACAAATTGTTTTTTCACATCCAAGGGAATAAATTGGGTCCCAAGATTGACCCAAGGATGCCCATGGTCAGAAATAACTCATTAAATAGGATTAAGACATGTGATAAGTTAATTTAATATTATTCTAATATTAATTTTTACCCTTATTTACCATATTTACCCTTTAACCATGGTAAATAAAAAAAGTACTACTGTTACTATTCATAATGTCCAAAAATAAAAAGTACCTATTTAAAAATGTTTATCCTTATTAATCTAGATATGTAATCCATTTTTTCCAAATTCAAAGCAGATAAGTTGTAGTAATTAATTTAAAATTAATCTCATTGTCGAAAAAAGGATTTTTGTTTAATACATTGGAAACAATTGATATGTTTTTACATATGAAGTCAATGTAAAATTAATAGATATGACATAAATTGTCTAAGAATATAAAAATATATTTTATTTAACCTTTTGAAATATTCAATAAAATATTATATCCATATATATTATTTAGATGAATATTGTTGTTTTTAAATAAAATTTAGCGTATTGTCACTTTTCATCAAAATATTCAAGTTATTAGAAAAATTTCAAAAATTTCTCGAAAGTAAATTTTTATATCCCTCTTCCAATGATAAAGGTTATCTTTTCACAGATAACTTATAAAATTTTCAAAAACTATAATTAAAATGGGTTCCCCATTAAAAGGCTGTAAAATTGTATTCTTTGAAAAAATACTTATTTTATTCTAAATATTGATTTTGTTCTCATACTAGGTTCTAGAAAATGTGTAATATGAATTATAATGTTATAAATTTAAAAATATAGTTAAAAATATTCATAAAGCCTATTTTATATCACATTAAAAAATATATCATTGTTTAGTGAAACTCTGTATTGCGTACCACACAAGTGATCGTGAAAGATCACCCTTGCGTGTAACGCAAGCCAAGTCAGTATTGTGTGTAGTGAAATATTCCTTTGGTATTGTTTACAATACAATCAAAACATAGTTCAATTATAAATTGAACAAAATCTATACACAGTGTTTCATGAAATCAATTCTATCAAAAGAAGTTGAAATTGGATGTAAAATGAGTCAAAAATAGTGTTGCGTATACTACAAGCTAATACAGTGTTCTATATAGCCCAATATATTCATGGTGTAGAGTTAAACAAAATACATCATACAAATAATATATCTCATAAAATCTCATGGTGTTACATTCTATCCCTATAAAATGGATTTCTCCCTAAAACTTCTTCAGTGTTAGAAATGTTTTTCTACATGAATGTTTCTTTTAGAGAATCCCACTTCGTAAAAAGGAATACTAAATCATAATTTTAAATAAGAATGTGAGAAATATATTGGCTTCCAAAATTAACTCATCACTATGTTTCCACATTGGAGAACATAGGTGGGAAGTTAAAACAATGATATGAAAATTAAATGTATCCATCACGTTCGGATGGCTAGTGATAGAGAATAAGGTTTGCTGAAAGTTAACAACTAGAATACCATTAATATGTGATGATTTAAGGGACCATTTGATAAATTGGATAATAAGGTACTTGGAAAACATTATTGGTTTTCATGATCCTTTTCCTAAAGTTGAATAAATTTTCAAGAGAATAAATATTTACTTGATTTTGAATATAATCTCACTATTTTTGTACCTTGAACAATTTCAACATCATCATTTATTTAAAGAAATGAAGTTGAATTTTTCATTATTGAAGTGATAGAAGATCATGTGAAATAATGACAGATCATTCCATATGTCCCTACCACAAAAACATGGTCACATGTTATTAAATATAAAAAGTCCATATATGTTGAGATTATATTTATATGGTTCCAAAAATGTACTTATACTTCACCTATCATACCGGTTAATAAAATAAAAATAATTTTTACTTACCAGTGACTTCCTGTAGGCCAGTGGTAGACGATAAAGGCATGTCTCACTATGGTTGTGTTTTTTATTTCTGCAACCTTGTCCGTCACGATGGGTTGTCACCCATCCTAGAGGTTTTCCTTTTTCTAAAACTATTCTATTAAAATATTCCATAAATAATATTTAAAAATTTATATCCATAAAAAATACTATCTAATGTCCAACATAATCCATTCCATCCATTTGGATTATCCAAAATACTTCTATCCAATCTCATAGTACAAAGAAACAAATTACCAGAAAGTTCATGTATCAAGCATGTGAATACTATAATTAATTTGACATGTATCATAACATATATAAGGTTAGTGAAATTATAAACATTTAAATACATTAATCATTTATTCTCTTGAGACATGAATTACCATCGATCCATAGTAAAAACATGAATGCTATCAAAAGTTAACTCTTTCCACATAACATAATCCCAAAAATTATATATACTCTAACATTGATATCACTTTTTCCTTATATCAGTAATGATATCATTAATATTGTCAAACATCTCATTATCTATGTATCCCTTCATTATGCACATATCATGTGCCTTCCAAAAATATCTGAATAACCATTCATGGTTACTAATACCACTTGACATATACTTTCAAATACCTAAGGGAAAAAAGTCCTCAGATGTTTCTTTATTCTATAGTAACATTAAATTTCTTATACAAAATTACTCTCGGTAAACTTGAAATAATTCTGCTTCCATCTTAAAACATTGAACGAGATTCATCATTACTTATTTGATCACATATATCATTTGTAGTCACTTCATCGTCATCAAAATAAATACTACCCATATAACCATGATGATTATTTCTAGGAGTTTTTTCCTTAGGGAATTGATTTTCATAATTCCCATACATTCCACATGAAAAGCATTTAACCATTTTTTATGTCTAATTAATACCATTATCCTTGTTAGTTTTGTTAACAGAACCATTTCCATTGAAATTACTGGCTTTATGACCTTTTCCACACCCAAAACATCTTTCAATCCCTTTGATACATTATCCTTGATGCCTCTTACCACATTATTTACATGAGGTAAATTGAACATTATTTTCTCTATGATCACCATGAAACATCATCTTTCTCTTATTAGTTGGTTTATAAAACTTACCAATGCTGAGATTATAGATCATGTTATTAGATTACTAATTAGGCATAATAACAATGGCTCACCTTCAAAATCCCATTTAATTTTATTTTTCAGGAATAATATCATCCCATTGTCCATCATATTCTCCATTAACATGAATCCTCCCCTTTCCAGCCGTCTTCTGAAACCCAAAAAGAATAGTGTGAGAGGAAAAAATCATACTAGGAAAACAACATAATCAAGGGGTAATTTCAATCACTAATATATTAGGGTTAATCCGATTATATTCATGATCATTATCATAATTATTGAACTGTAACCCATACTTATACTTAACCTTCGTCACTTCCCTATAAATACCTTAGAAATATCTCTAGTTATCTCAATAACATTTTCTCATTCTAGTTTCCAAAGGATAACAAAAACAATGGCTCTGAAACCAACCGTAGATGTTTGTAACTATTTCCAGTGGACTAGAATTGATACATTTTAGAGCACTCCCTGGGTGGCTACACCCCCTGGGTGGGACACAACACTATCCGTAGTGGAAGGAATTTCCTCATGAATCCCTTGGGCGGAGATCCATGCTTCGTCCTACGCTAACACATGAGATTACCCAATGATCAGATTCATTCCTACCTTCTCTGATCTGATACAAACTATAGAGACCCAAGAATGATGTTCATTTACATTAAATTTTTGTTACTAAATACTTAATACATGACTCAAACCAAATCCCAAGGACTGTATTAGTTAGTGTGTTTGGAAACTCGGGACATAATATTCTAATCATGGTGAAAGATCTTCAATATCTCCCATAAATATCATACCCTTTTTTTCCTACCTAAAATAATTATTTATATCTTGATGAAAATAAAATAAAGAGTGTGTGAGCTGAAATTATCAATAAGGTTAAACATGGAGAACATAAAATTAACCATCAACATTTGAATATAAAAACATGAACATAAATTTTAAACATCAAAATCTTGAGTAATGACATAAATCATGGAAGTACGTAAGGCATGGATCATAAAGAAACATTTACATGATAGAATATCATTGGAATGAAACATTTAATTTTGGTAAACTAATATCCACATATTATGATTTCCATTATAGCCCAGGCATTGCTTCCAAGATCATCATTGTGGAAAAATTCCTTTACTGAACTTGGATTACATTCCATTCCACCCATATATTAATGAACCTGATTTATATTCCATTCCAATCATGTTTATATCATGATAAATAATTCTTCAACCAATGAATTGGAGGTAGATCTTGTTCCCACCCATATGATAAAGAAATCATTCTTACATGTGCCACAAAAACATAGATCATTCAGCATAGCATAACCCATGAAATAAAATGGGATTCTGAAACCTCAATCCATTATAAAATAATCTATTTAAGATAAATAAACATCTAAAAAATAAATCCATCATAAAAATAATCAAATAATAGTATTAATATGGATATAAACATGAACCTACCTCATCATATATGGAAAATATTTCTGATGAAACACTTGAACATAATTCCTGAGGAAAATACCCTCTCTTCATTAGAAAAACTATTTTCTCAAAATGAAGTGAAATTTAACAAGAAAATAGTTTAGTTAAAAATAAAAATTAATTAGTGTATAGGAAGCATCATATATGGCATTAAGAATATGTAAAAATCCATCCATGTTGTATTAGTTAAATAAATAATTCTCCTCGTACTTTTATTGGAAAAGTCAAAAAGTACCATGTTTGGTATACAAAAGAAAGATTCCTTCCATACCATGTAGTAAAGGTAAAAAATGGGTAAAAATGACTTTAAACATATATTGAATAATATTAATCTTTATATGAAAACAAAGTTAGAGAATAGAGACGTGGATGATAAATAGACACCCTTTAAACACTCTCATATAAACAATCTCAGATAAAAATGATGTTGTAAAATTAATCCAAAACCTTAGGTCTGATTTCTTCTATACATGTCTAGAGATCCAGTATAGTAGGTTTATAAATTTCATTAAGTATTTATAGAATTATAATAATTTTTATGATATTATATATTATTCACTTAAAACATTATATTATCCGTTCATTTTTCTAGTTCATATTGAAACATCAATTTGTGTAATACTCGTTTTATTTTACCTATGTGTTTAGACATGTTTGTCTTGATATTATTACTTATAACATGATTTAATGAATTAAATAATGTAAAATATTATTAATATATCATATATATTGATTATATAAATATATATATAAGATAGATTGACGAAATTGAATTCAACGTTCATGGAAACGGTAGGATGTACATACACTTGAACGCTGTTTTAATTTACTAATTGAATTGAATGGAAGTAAGTAAATGATATATATATATATATATACATAATTATAGTAGCAGTATTATGTCATATATTTAATTATTATTTACTTATATAATTTATAATCATTCTTGAATGGTTATCATGGAGAATGAATCTCATTGCGTTGTGGAGACGATAATCCATACTCACGCACGGGCAACGATATTGTTCCCATAGTTATCGAATGGTATTGAATTTGATAGTGTATAATATCTAATAATTGGTAACAATTTATAATATATATATTTATTTATTATTTACAGAATTATAAACTACAAACTAAGGTGGTGGTGAAAAACATATTACTCAACGACGTGAAGATGGTAATTCGTAAGTACGTACACACGATGATTTTGTTTTTTATAAGACAGATAGTAGGTGAAATACGGTTGTTTCATATTTATAAAAACATATATTTATATTATCTATTCTTATTTTATTACTTTACAATGATAACACTAAATCATAGGAAGAATAAGAAGAAATAAATTTGAAATAATTAGTAGAAGATATTACATATTCCTCAATGTACCCCCTTCAAATTTTATCTTTGGGCACTACAATTGGCCTTTTTAAAAGAAAAAAATCTCTAGAATGTAAATATGGAAGTTGAGAAGAGAAATGGATAGGGGATTAATGAGAATTATGTCTCAAACTGGAGTGATGATGAGAGGTAGGAGGTTCCCTTTTTATAAGAGAGGATAAAGGTACTTTATGAATGTTCCAAAATATTAATTTATTATAAAATCACTTTCGACATAAAAGGGACCAAAAATTATTTAATCATACTATACGATGATTTTTGTATGAATACCAATCATAAAATAATTATTTTACAGGATTAGAATATTTTTTTATCCTTATATTTTTGGTTTTACCCTTATTTTACCCTTTTTAATCTTACTGTAATATCATGTTATTTGCACATTGTGTGTTAATATAATTATCGTATCACGTAAAACGACCCAATAAAGTTATTAAAGAAATATTTGGACTTATAATAACTATTTGTTAGGATATTATATTTTCGGTAATTTAATATCATTTAATAAAATATTTTATGTTTTCAGTTATGAATTATGTCAATTTTGGATACAATTCGTAAATTAAATTTTTAAAAATTCGAAACAACTTTATAACTTCGAAAAAATGTAATTAATGTATCTATTATATGTCAATTTCATCCAAAAAATTCATTGATGGCATCAAAATATCAAAAATAAAAATAATTTAATGTTTATAAATTCATTTATTTAAATGTTTCATTAATGAGGTAATCTCTATATCATAATTGTTTCATAAATAAATATATTGATCTAATGTCTAAAAATTATAAATAAAATACCCTGATTTATGAAATAATTTTATATTTCCAATGACTATTTATAGTCATATTGATATATTATATTACCCCATATTCAAATCTATATAGTAAAAGATATATGGTTAGGTTATAATTATATTTACATTAAATTAGTTTTTATAAATTTCCATTTTCACATCCATGTGAATCCATGGGGTCCTAAAATCGACCAAATGAAGACCATGTTCAGAAATATCTCATCAAATAGGATTAAGATATGTGTTCGGGTATGTTAATTTTATTATAATATTGTTTTTAACCTCATTTTTTGTATTTATACTTTAACAATGGTAAATAAAATAATTACTTATGTTTCTATTCATAATGTGCAAAAATAAAAAGTACATATTCTCAAAATTTGATCCTTATTATTCAAAATATTAAATACATTGATCCAAATTCAAAACACAGATGTTAAAGAAATTAATTTAAAAATAATACCATTGTGGATAAATGGGTTTTTGTTTAAAACAATGCCAAAGATTGAAATGTTTTTACATATAAATTCAATTTAAAATTAATGACCATGACATAAATTGTCATAAAATATAAAAATATATTCTAGTTATACTTTTAAACCATTCGATAATATATTTTATCAATATAAATTAATTTGATGAAAAAAGTTGTTTTCAATTATAATTTAGCGTATTTTCACAATTCATCAAAATATAAAAGTTGTCATAAAAATGTCAAATATTTATCAAAAGTAAATTTTTATGTCCCAATTTTATGGAAGAATATTATATTGTCAAATATAAAAAACAAATGTTTCAAATATGGATTTAAAATGGGTGTCCCATCAAAAGGTGGTAAAACTATATTTTTTAAAAAATACTTATTTTATCCGAAAATATAATATTGATCTCATAAGACGATCTAGAAATTTTTTAATATGAAAGATAATTTTATAAAATTTAAAATATGGTTAATACTATACATAACCTCTAATTTATATCACAATAAATAATATAAATTTATGTAGTGAAACTCAGTTTTGCGAACCACACAAGCAATCAAGGAAGGTCGCTCATGCCTGTAACACAAGAAAATTCAGAGTTGCATGTAGTGAAATAGTAATTTATTTTTTTGTATAACATAATCAAAACATTTTTCATTTTTTGTTCCGGGTCAGTCTCGAAATGCCCAACAATTCCGTATCCGATGACGCACAGACCTGCCTTCCAAAGGCAGGCATTTGTCGGATGGTCTGACCAGCGATGCTTAACAACTAACATTGGTCGAGAGGATAGGATGTAGGTATCATCACACCCTTTTCGGGGGACTTATTTCCTATTCTGAGACTCCCTTATAGATTTAAGACATATTCATATGTTCTCAAATCTTTAGTTTATACCCAAGCATAGTATCCACAGATTTAACCCTGGTGGGCAATGGCTAGTTGAACCCAGGGGTTCAGAAACATTTATGCTCGAGGTTTACCATCCCTCATGGATTAATGACCCCGAGGAGTCAAGACTCATTGAGGCGGTGGTGGGGGTGGCGCAATGAAAAGATGTGAAGATAGTCATATCGACCGGTTGTTGGTCTTGAACCTCATGAAGACTTCCTATGTACCCTGCCTAGGGGAAAGAGATCTAAGTCCTTGTAGTTCGAATGGGAGCGTCGGAGAACCGATGTGAAGGTGGACCCAGGGGGTCCAGTGGTGATCGGTCCTGAACCCCATGGAGGCTTCCTACGTATCCCTGTGGTAGGGAATCAAAATCCTTGTAGTTCGCATTGGCTTGGGACTTATATTCTGAGGTAGCCCAGAATGATGGATAGGGGCTTACACTTTGAGGAGGCCTAGAGGAATGGACTGTGGATTACACTCTGAGGAGGCCCATAATGAATGGATTGGTGCTTACACTATGAGGAGGCCCATAAGAGGATGTCTTGGTCTATGCTTACTCTAAGCCCACGTGGGTCATGCTCGGTGTGAGAAACAAGAGGCAGTAGGGACAAGACGATCACGTCACGAAAGGTGCGTCCATGAGAAGTGGAGTGGGAATCATGCATGAGGGCGGCCCATAAGGTCAGGGCTTACTCCAGGATGGACGCCCAGGGTGACAAAGCGCAGTGGGAGAGGGAAAGGGGTGCTCTTGTTCCAGTCACCTCTCTTGTTCCCCGGGAAAATACTCGGTGAAGTACTGAGGTGCATGGGGACAGCTGCCTTCGGATGGGTATTTCGCCCCCTCTCTGGGGAGGGGAGAAGTGCTTGACCGCCAGAGCGTGCAGTCCCCCATCCTTGTGAGTAGAGGCAGAAAGGGGGCTCTTAGGCTCAGACCCCGCATTACCGTGGGAATGTGAACCCAGAAATGCTTTGGGAATCCGCCCAAGGGTTGGGGAAACCTATTTCCCCCTATTTACCATGGGTATGTGAACTGAAAACAGCACGTTGATGTGCCTTAGGGTTACACCACACAGATCCGGTGGCTCTGGTGGAGGCCTCGGCTCGGGGCCGATGTGTAGGCCAATGAGGAGGTTGTGAAGGATCATGCCGGATTGAAATTGGAAGGATTTTATCTGTCCCGGTGAATGGGAACTCTGAAGGTTTTGGAAGGCCACACAGGGGTATGGGTGGTGGCTCAGTTTGCGTTGGGATGTTCTACGTGGCTGGAGAGTCCGTCTGCGAATCAGGGTGATCCACGTACTGATGGAAATCTCGCAAACCGAGGTGGTTCCCGGCTCCGGGTTTGATCCATGAACCAAGGTGGTCCACGGAGGGTTCTATGCAGGCAGCAGCGAGCAAGAGAAGCATCGGCCAGAGGCTTGTCAGTCAGGGCTTCGCCCGCGTAGAAGGGTTCTATGTTGTGCAGCAGATCGGAAAAGATGCATGAACTCCTACACGACCCGGCTGCTACTTCCACGAACCATTTCTTGTTTTATCCTTTCTTCATCTGCGGATCAAAGTCCTGACCACGAACTAACACTTCTTATTAATTAAAAATAAATGCATGATAGGCCGCGTACGAACTCGCTTCGCGGTTTTGGTGCTCTGCAGTTTCGATGATCTACGGATTTAATGCTCCATGGACTAAAAGCATCTGAACTTTAAAAGTTTCTATGTCTTACCAACTTAACCACTTAAATTTTGGATTGAAATTCCATGGAGCAACCTGGACTGTGGTTTCTTGGACAACGCCTTGCGGGCCAGGGTTTCTCGGACTACTTTCGTGAAGGGCTGGTTCGCGGGATGTTGTCATCGCGAACCATCCTTCAAGGCCTCCTCGTGGACATTTCTATGAAGGATCCTCAACTAATCCCCAACCATATTATTGGTATTTGTTCCGAAATTTTGTTTTATTCTGAACTAACCGCTTGATGGCTCTTGCCGTGCAGGGATAAAATATGGTTCCCCCTCGTTCTGCACCGAGCCCTGCTGCAGAGCCTCTCCCAAATGGTTCAGGGAGACATTTATCTATGATTCGCAGAGCGGAGAACATCCAAGAGGACCCTACATGGTCCATCATTCCTAACAATGGTGTCTTAAAATACTTTCTCTCTCCTCAGCTCATGGATTATCCACTATCAAATCGTCTTCCGCTTCATGGATTCGGTCTTCAAGACAATGTCCATATTCCCCCACATTCTTAGGTCTTCCTTCTCCTTTCTTGGAATCATAGTCCAAGTGTATTTAGGTGAACCTTACCCAATCGGGGGGGGGGGGGATGGTTTCAAACTATGACCAGAAAGACGCCTTCTTTTTGAGAGGCTCTGTTTTGGACCCAAAGTGATCAGCATGCCCAAAACGTTTCTCGGGAAGCTATCTTCAAGAGTTACCCTTCTATTATCAACCATGCTCGAGTAGATCCCGGTGTGGGGTGGATTACAAGGAGGTATCTTCGATCTGGTGGGATCTTCTCAAATGATTGGTCCTGGGATTTTTGGGTCCATCATCACTCCCGGGAGTCTCCCGAATCACTGGAAGCAGTCAATTTATACTTAACAGTGTGGGCTTAGCAATTTCCATTTACCCACTATCATTGGTCTTGAAGACCTACTCAGTCGCTAGTGTTCAAGCACTAATACATTCCACCTTTCCCATGGTGAAGTTGACATTATTCTGTGGGATATCTATGAATTGGGAGGGCTCTCGGTTATTGGTGAAATGTATGAAGAATTTATTCATGCCCTCGACGCATGGGACGACGTCGAACAAGTGCCTTTATTGGAAAGGGATCTTCTGCTTATGGCAGAGAAATCATTGAGTCAGGCCTTGCGTGCCCGCTCTATTATTACATATAGTACCTGGATAGGGTTATTTCTGAACACCACTGGTCATGTGCCAATGATCAAGTGCCACAGAACTCATCCTTCTCAATAGTCATGAACCTCCCCAGGTTCCTACATGGCGGTTCTGGAGGCGGGAGACTACCTTTCATGGGGTTACGAGGTGCGCCCTGGTGTGTCGCCTATGCTCTGTCTAGCAGGTTTGTTTTCTATGTTCCCGAGCGGCTGGCTATTTCATTATCGAGATATTAATCCTCGCGTCAGGTCTTGCACCCTGATGATGGCAGTTGAGCTGGCAGAGGGCCGCCTGGTGAATTTGGTTGTGCCTACATTGTCTTGTATTTATGAACTGCTGGGTCACATGCAGAAGGGCGGGGCACCCTTCCGTATAAGTGGGCCATTTCAATTTTTGTATTGCTGGGTAGTAGATCATTGTCGCTGTTATGAGTATCATCACAACATGGTCATCCCACTTCCAACTTTTCGGCCTACCATGCTTGATATAGCTGGAGTTTGCTTGAAATCCCTCAGCTCTGGTGAAGTCCTCTAGCTTATGAGTGACTTCTACCCGTTTTATTTCACTCCCAACCCCACCCCTTCTATCTTCTTAGTTGAGAACTGATGGGGGCGCCTGTAAAATCATTCTTACATGATCTCTCTGTGGGACATATTTCTGTCTGCGTGGATCGAAGGGGTTTCTTTATGCCAGATGTATGTCCTATATCGTTTTTCTTTCCAGTTTGGGTGCATGCAAGTCCAAGATTCCCTTCCCCCTCCTTAGGCTTGCGAACTACACCCAGACAAACTTCGTCATTGGTGGCGGATGTTGAGGCGGGGGGGGGGGGGATCTGACATGAGCATTCCCATACCTGTCATTGGGGCGACCGTCGGCCTTTCCATGGAGTATGGAAAAGTGTGGGCAAAACACTATCCGGATGGGATCCTAGGGAAGGACATCTGGCACGTTCCCAAATCGTGAGGTACTGTGGTTTTTGCATCCACCACATCTTCCTCACCAGCTCTAAGGAAGGATCGACTGATGTCTTGTCGATCAAAGAGACTCAGGGGATTTTCCACTCCCAGCCCTGCGGTGGCTGAAGTTCAGACGAGTTCATCCTTCTTGGATGTGGATGAGGACGACCCTATGGTTCCGGTTCCCGGCGAGACAATCCCTGAAGTTTTTCCAGTTGATACCGGGCTTAGGATCTTGATCCCTAAGCCTGAACCAGGGTTAGAGGCTCCAGACATTCTATCTTCGGAACCAACTTCTAGCGAGCACATGCCTGCACTAGTTGCAATGCCAGATTTTGTTCCCATTCTATCCTACAAGGATACCAAAGATCCTCATGTCATGGTATACCACCAGGCGGAGTGCAAGTGGGCCTGGCCTCAAATTTTAGATATTGTTTCCGAAACACCTCTTGCTGAGATGGAAACTAAGACCGAAGATCTTTGACATCTCTTCCTGGGTTAGGGGTCGGGTGGCTTTGACTATCGGCAGTTCCATTATTTTTCTTGTAAAGTTGTCATGGCTTGTGAGGAAGCTGCCACTATTGAATGAAAACATGCTCACTTTGCTGCCGATCATTACGGGACCCAAGCCCTGGAGGAAGACACGATACAGATCCATCAATTAATAGCACTGTAGGTGATCTCTAGATATCTGGCAGCCTTCCTATCCTCCAAGTTGCATGAATGTGAAGAACGGGCATCGATGCTGAGGAATCAGATGTCAGCTGAGACGGGTCATCTTGAAGCCACCAGAAATGGGATCAACGATATTCAAACAATAGTGGAGCATACTCGTCCGGTGGATGAGGTTAAACCTAGGGAGAAGGCCGTGTTGGAACAGTCTTGCAACGACCTCCGCCGCACGGTTGCTGATCTGGTGGAGAGAGCGAGTCAGGCTCCTTTATGACTATCAGAGCCACCCATGTACTCTATGTTTTACTTACCTCTCTAACCTTTTTTGAGGGAGAGTCCCCAGCTTGTCGACGTCCTCCCTCTTTGTTCGAATGAAATACAGTCTCTGTCAATCACTTGTTGCTATAAAATTTGATTGTTACTAGAACAATTTGTTGTGTAAATAACAACTCACTGAATCCGAATTACTCATAACTCAAGAAAACAAACTCATATTTATGCCTAGACCATGGGGTCCAGCGAGCATAGTTCGACTATTTCTAGGGTTTTGTAGAAAAACCCTTCAAACTTTTTTTCTTTTCTTTTTAATGACCTAATTTTGCCGGGGGTAATTTAATGTGAACCCAGCGGGTATGTCCTGACTTTTTCTTAGGACACCCTTTTCCGGTTTTCGACCTAACTGGATTTGTGCCTCTTTTCTTGGGAGGTTTAATGTCCTGCCATCAAGACTATCATTACTGATGTTTTAGGTCGTACAGATTTGACCAAATATTATGGGGTAAGGGCCCCAATGGGGTTTAGCTGATTAAAATATATCTCAATACTCTTCAGACGCATGTGGGTGGAAATGTTTAAATTTGAAAGACATGAGGGGCTTGTCTCAAGTCATGAAAGCCGCATCGGCATGTAGAGGTGGGAGGAGCATTTCCTAAGGAAATCTTGCCTTTGGTAGATAGGCCAGGGGTGATCAATATGCAGATCCACTGAGGGCATGATATGCATAGTCGTGTAAAGGTGTCCTTAAGTCAATGACTCTCCATTTCCGATGGCCATAGGACTTCATGAAAGTCTGTCTTATGGAAACCACCATGGGTGTCTTGGGGAATTATTAAAACCACTGGGGGTGTCTTGGAAAGGGTTTGTGATGTCTAAATGGTTTTGATACCATCTGTATCAATCAAGAGTGTGGAAGAATGGTTCGTGTCCTATGCATTTATCTAGAATAAAGGCTAGTTGGGGCTTGGCGTAGTTTAATGTCTTGCAGCTGGGACATCATCTGGAATGGAACAGCTTCTCCTGGTCCTCGATAATCCTGTCAGAGATGTTCCACCATATTCATGTAGGGTTGTGAAAGAGGATGGTAAACTGTAACTCATAGGGTTTCCGAATCCCGGGATAGACATGGGGGCTCAGATGCCAAGAGGCGTACAGAGAGAATCATTTCCTAAGGAAATCCTACCTTTGGTAGACGGGACATGGGATATCAATATGAAGGTTCTCTGAGGTCATGGTATGCATAGTCATGCAAAGGTGTCCTTAGGTCAATGATTGTATTCCCCTGATTGCCAAGAAACTTCAGGGAAGTTATGATTTGGGACCACCTGGGGTGGCGTATGAGAGTTTGTCTTTTTCTGAGTACAGAGTATGGTTCATGATGAGAGGGTTCATGGATACAGGGGAAACATCTAGACTAAACTTCTCGATAATGGGTGAAGTAATCCCTTCTCACGTGGGTGTGAGACGGTGGCTTGGGCTGGTCTGACCTGAGCACTGAAGGACATAGAAAATCTTTCATTCCTTACTGAACCAGTGATGGGTTTGACCGTGCAGTTTAGCGTCATGCAGTAAAGATGAAGAGAATTATTAAAGGATGGTATGCAGTTTAACATCATGTAGTGAGGATGGGGGAATTTTTCTTTCATTTGCCAATGCTGTGCAGTTTAACGTCCTGAAACAAGGAAAATTGATCATGAATTTTAATGTCGTGTGGTAAGGAAGAGGAGCATAATTAAACTAGTGAAAATGATTTTTGTTGGAGGAATTCCCCTGGATGTCTGATGCTTGGTCTTTGCATCCTTACGCCAAGTGGCCATGATGTTCTCCATGCCGTTTGACATCATGCGGCAAGGATGTAGTTAAAAAGGCTGCTCTTGATTAGAATGTAACTGGGCCTGAGTATCCTTGAATGTCCAAGACATGGGGGGGTTGATGGTGTAAATCATGGTTCTGGGGATTCTTTGATCATGAGATATGACATGTAGGCTCTAGGGCCGGTAGGCGTACGAAGCTAGGAAGAGTGTCGCCCAAGGAAATCTTTCCCTTGGTAGATGAGGCAGGGGCTATCAATATGCAGAGCCACTGAGGGAATGGTATGAATAGTCATGCAAAGGGGTCGCTGGGTCAATGAATTTCCACTTCTGATGTCCATGAATGGTTATGAAGATCTACAATTATCCGGGCCACAAAGTCTATCATCGGGGAAGGAAATGTCTGAACATGTCAGGCATACTTGTCCTGGTTGCTGTTAAGGCTTAAAGAGCTCCCTGTGCTGATTTATTTTGCACATAGGGGTGTACCTTCACTCCAAGTAGTATAATGTCATGCGGTAAGGATGAGGTACTCCTAGTTTAGTGGTCATAGATCTCGGACCATTGGGTGACTATTACTGCAGTCACTCGAAGGATAACTGGTTCAACATGTTCTGATATACTTGGAACAATGTGGGGGATGAAGGTCCTAAACGGCAACATTGAGTTTTCCCGGATCAGGAGGTGTGGCATGGGTCGCTGAGGCCGGTAAGCATATAGATCTAGGAAGAGTACCACCCAAGGAAATCTCACCTTTGATGGACGAGCCAGGGGCTATAGTTATATAGATTCTCTAGGGGCATGGTATGCATAGTCTTACAAAGGTGTGCCCGGGTCGATAACATTCCACTTTTGATGGTCATGAATGATTATGAGGATATGTGATTGCTCACAGTACAGAGTTCAGAACGTGGGGATAATGGTGTCTGAGTATACAAGAAACATCTTCACTGTAATTTTCCGTTGAGTCAAAGTAGCCTAGTCCTGGCTTGAGGTTCGTTGACGCAGGTCTCTATGTGAACCACTGGTGGACACATAGGCTAGCCATGTAGGGGTACCCTGGAAACATTTGGATGTGAAAAGGGGAAAGAACTTGTAAACCAATGATCAATATATTTTTGGATCGGGAGATGTGATATGGGGGTTCTGAGGCCAGTAGGCGTATGGAGCTATGTAGAGTGTCTCCTGAGGAAATCTTGCCTTTGGTAGATGGTCTAGAGGATATAAATATGCAGAGCCGTTGAGGGCATGGTATGCATAGTCATGCAAAGGTGTCCATGGGTCGATGACTTTCCACTTCCGAAGGCCACGAGTGGTTATGTAGATCCATAATTTTCCAGGTTGTGGAGTCTAATGTATGGAGAGGATGCATCCAAATGTGCAAGGAGTATCTCCATCTCGTATTTCCATATGTCTTGTGTGGGTCACGATAAATTCAGTGAAGTTTAACGTCATGCATTGAGGACGAAATCCATGCAGTTTAACGTCATGCGGTAAGGACGAAGGTGGCCTAACATGAATGGAAAGGGGGTCTGCATAGTTTAACGTCGTGCGGTGGGGATGAGTACTGTGTAGTTTAATGTCATGCGATAAAGACGATGAATACACCCAGTGCAAGGCTAGTCTGTACACGGGGGGAGGTGCATTTTTAACATTATTCTTCGTGCAATTTAACGTCATGAAGAAAGGACACAAAAATACACCCTGTGTAGGCCTACCCCATACACGGGGAAAAGGGAGAATTTTTAAATCTTGATATCTGTGCAGTTTTACGTCATGCGGTAAGAACGAGGAACACACCCCATGCCGGTCTGGTCCATACACGGGGGAAAGGGAATTTTTATCTTTTATTCTGGGGTTGGGCTAGGATGGGGAACCTTGGACTCACTACATATCCAGTGAGGGAAGGAATCAAGCTGCATGTATTTCTCTGGAAGAAGTACACCCCATGCAGGGCTGGCCCATACACGGGGAAGGGGATATTGTCTAACTTTTATTTTATTTCATTTGGAGGTGGTCGGGCCAATACGGGGATCCCTAGCATCACTACGTGTCTTGCGAGAGAAGGAGCCAAGCCATACGTAGTAATCTGAAATAAGTACACCTTGTGCAGTTCTGGTCCATACACGGGGGGAGAGGGGCATTGTTAAAACTTCTTGTCCGTGCAGTTTAACATCGTGCGGTGAGGATGAGGGATACACCCCGTGCAGGTCTGGTCTGAACACAGGGGGGGAAGAAGGCATTTTTAACTTTTATTTTGGAGTGGCTGGCCCAGGATAGGGGATCTCATTGTCACTATGTATCCTATGAGGGTAGGAATCAAGCCATATATAGTTCTCTAAAATCCGGGGAGTTTAACATCATGTGGTGAGGACGAGGAATACACCCCAAGTAGGTATGGTCCATACACGGGGAGAGGGAACATTCATATCTTTTATTTGGGAGTGGCTGGGCCAGGATAGGGGATCCCGGCGTCACTACATATCATGCGAGGGCAGGAATCAAACCATATGTAGTTCTCTGAAATCTATGCAGTTTAACGTCATGCGGTGAGGACGAGGAATACACCTCGTGTAGGTCTGGTCTATACATGGGGGAGGGAGCATTCTTCACATTTATTTGGGAGTGGCTAGGACAGGATAGGGGATCCCGACACCACTACGTATCCTGTAAGGGCAGGAATCAATCCATACGTAGTTCTCTGAAATCCGTCCAATTTAGTGTCATGTCGTGAGGACGAAGAATACACCCCGTGCAGGTCTAGTCCGTACACGGGGGCAGAAGGAATTTTTAAATTTTCTTATTCGTTCAGTTTAACATCGTGCGGTAAGGACAAAATCCATGCAGTTTAACATCATGCGTTGAGGATGTACTCCATGCATTTTAACGTCATTCAGTGAGGACGTGGAATACACCCTGTGCAGGTCTGGCCCGTACATGGGGGCATAAGGCATTTTTAACTTTTATTATCCGTGTAGTTTAACGTTATGTGGTAAGGACGAAAGCCACATAGTTTAACGTCATGTGGTTAGGATGAGGGGTATTATTAGATTCCATGCAGTTTAACATCATGCGGTAAGGACAAGCTTTATGCAGTTTAACGTCATGCGGTGAGGACGTACTCCATGCAGTTTAACGTCATGCGGTGAGGACGTATGGCATTATTAGATTCTGTGCATTTTAATATCGTGTGGTAAGGACGAACTCCCTTAAGATTGACGTCATGCAGTGAGGATGTACTCCATGCAGTTTAACGTCATGTGGTGAAGACGTTCTCCACATTCGGTTTCTATGTGAAATACTTCTTTAGGAATCTCTCATTGGTAGGAGCCGTGGTGACTTTCCTGTTCATGGAGATCAGGGTATATGCTCCGTTGGAGTAGACCTTGTGTTTAATGTTGGTCCCTCCCATTTGGGCTCTAGCATTGGAGGATTCTTTCCGGATATCATTGGGGTTCGAAGGACCAACACTAATTCTCCTTCCATGAAAGTCTGAAGATGAACCTTTTTGTTGAAGGCTCGTTCGATCTGATTCCGGTATACCTCCAGATGGTGGAAAGTGTGCAACCACTTCTCATCTAGCTGTTCCAATGTACCTAGCTGCTTTTCTGACTGCTAATCATCAGATAACTGATTACATATGGATACACGGAGTGAGGGAATTTTGAGTTCAATGGGTAGGATAGCTTCTGTTCCGTATACTAATGAGTACGGGGTAGCCCGAGTAGCCGTGCAGATTGTGGTTCGATAAGCCCACAATGTATGGAGGTGTTTATCCGGCCATGAATTCTTGCCTTTGTCCACCATTTTCTGGTGAATGTTGGACATGGTCTTTTTGAAAGCCTTTATATGTCCGTTGGCTATTGCATGGTAGCGAGATGAGTGGTAAGCCTTGATTTCATACTCGTGGTATAGTTTCTCAAATTCAGCAGATCAGAAGTTGGTGTCGTCGTCCGTTATTATGGTATGAAGGACACAAAATCTGGTGATGATATTGGTCCTCACAAAGTTGACAATATTTCTTTCCCCGACTTCCTTGAGGGTTATGGATTCTTCCCATTTGGAAAAGAAGTTGGTTACCTTGAGGATACACTTCAGCTGTTTGGCCGTGGTGGGAGGATATGGTTTGACGACGTCCATCCCCCAGATGGAAAACAGCCAAAGAGTACATTGTTAAGTCAAAAGTCTTCTTTTGACTTCTATATCATGTTTTGGAAATCACAAATGTATTCTATCATATGTTTGTATATTATAATTGTCTTTTATCATGTTTATCGTATCGTACGATGTTGATCGTACCGACCAAATCGTATCGTACTGACTCTGTCAATCGTATCGTATTGATTCTGTCAATCGTATCGTACTGACTCTGTCAATCGTATCGTACTGACTCTGCTATTCAGATGATCATTATTTGTTTTGGTACTTTGTCAAAAACTCTCTCTACATATGAATCGTACTCATGTTTTACATTTCTATATATCTCTTGTCCTAACAAAACGATGTCGTTGAGTTAGTTACAAACTAATCAAAACGATGTCGTGCTTTCTGTTTCAATATGACCGTTGGAGGCAATATGACCGTTGGAACCCGAGGCCTATAAATAGGAGGACATTTGAAGCTGAGAACACAACGATGAACAAAGAGAACGAATGAAGAGACTCTGTGAACTACGAAGATTCTAGAGAGATACACTGTGACTTCTCTCATCAGCTTTTTGCGTCCGATCATCGTATCGAGGGCTTTCAAGTAATTGAAAGACAGAGGTGCCGATTACCTGCAAAATCGAGGGCTTCCGGGGATAGGCAGACAGATGTGCTGATCATCGTATCGAGGGCTGCCGGGGATAGGCAGACAGACGTGCCGATCATCGTATCGAGGGCTGCCGGGGATAGGCAGACAGACGTGCCGATCATCGTATCGAGGGCTCACCAAGGTGTTGGTGAGACAGACCTTTTATCCTAGGTGAAAGGATAACCCTTCTCTTTGGGTTAAAATAATTGTATTACTTTTACATTTCCGCTGTTACTTGTATTAGAAAGGGATTTGTATTGTTTCCTTTCTTCTTTACATATTCAATTGTAATTGTTTCAATTACAATCATTCTATTACATTTTGTATTGATTGGTTCTATATGTTTTAAGGTAGAATCATTCACATTTGTATTACTCTGATTATTGTGTTCATCTTGAATACAATTGTTTTACATTACAATAGTATTACAATACATCATACCTTTTACATTCAATACAATTGTGGGTATTTGTATTTGTATTAGTTTAAGATCATTTAAACTAATCTCTTTGTTATTAAAACTCAATGTTTTTTAAACCTACAATTCACCCCCCCTCTTGTATTGTTCCATCTAATAGACTTTTATATCTACTATTCGATCCAACAATTGGTATTAGAGGAGGTTTTCCACTGATTTGTATTATTAGCTTTATTTCTTTTTACTATCTTGAATACTTACTACACTAACGTGTGGAGTGGAAAAGTTGTTTTTGTTATATTAGATGGCAGGAATGAATATCGGATCAATAGATAATCTGAATCCTTCTATACCACCAATCTTTGATGGGAATGATTATGAGTATTGGAGAGATCGTATGAAGACTTTCGTCATCAATACTGGTGTAGACAATTTTATTATGCTTACTGGGGGTTACAAAATTCCTGACAAAGAAGTTAGCACTTTCACCAATCAAGAGAAGCAAGAATATCAACTGAATTACAAGGTACGCAATACTTTACTATGCTCTATGACCAGGAATATATATAGTCAGATATCTTCATGTGAAGCAGCCAACTGTATTTGGAAGAAATTAGAAGTCACTCATTTTGGTACATCCAAAGTTATCGAAACAAGGAGAGCAATGCTTCGAGCAGAGTATCATGGATTTGTTTTTCCTTATGGAGAGCCAGTATGTAATGTTCAACAAAGGTTCATGACAATTGTCAACAGCTTACAATCTATGGGAGAAAAAGGTCTTGATGATGAAGCTCTTGTTGATAAGATTATAGATATTATGCCAAATGAATGGGAGTCAAAAAGAACAGCTATTGATGAAAATAGAATAGTTTCCCAGATTACTCTTGATGAACTCTTTGGAACTCTTCTACATCACGAGACAAGAATGAAGAGAGATGCTGATTTCAATAAGAAGAAGAATGGGAATGGAAGTGTAGCTTTTGCATCTAAAGCTAAAACACCTGAAAGGATTACAAGGTCTAAATCCAAGAAAGTTGTTATATCTGATTCAAGTGATTGTAATCTTTCGGATAATGAGTTAGCTAATCTTGCTCGGAGGATGAACAAGATTGTGGGAAAGAAAGATTTTCAATATAGATTCAAAAAGAAAGACAGGAAAGATAGGAAAGATTCAGAGGTAACTTGTTATGAATGCAAGAAAGCAGGACATATAAGGCCTGATTGTCCTTTACTGAAGAGGAAAGATAGAAAAGAGAAACACTCTGAAAGAAACAAGAAAAGGTTTTATAAGACAAAGAAAGGCTTGAAAGCAAATGATACATGGAGTGAAAGTGGTAGTGATTCCTCAGATGATTCTTCAGAATATGAGACGTCAGGACAAAGGAATATTGGACTTCTAGCCAGACTACCAATTGAAGATCATTGTCTCATGGCTAAGGTACATAATGCTGAATCTGTTACAAATGTCTCTTTAAATGCAAATTATGTTGATAATAGATATTATGAATCTTCAAATGATGAACCCTCATCATCAGAAGATGATACATTACCTTCTTTTGAAGAAGTCTCTAGATTTGCTAAATTACTTGAAAATGAAAATTCTAAACTCAAAAAGAGATTTGAAAAAGCAAATTCTAGAATTTCTATTTTGACTAAAGAAGTATCAGATCTTTCTAAAGATCTTGATGGGAAAACTTCTGATTTTGAAAGTATTTTGAAAACCCTTGAGAAAGTCAAATCTGAAAAGGATAAACTTTCTAAGGATCTTGAAACTGCTATTTCAAAGGAAAACATTTTAGAGCCTAACTCTAGTTCTAATTCAAATGTTTTAGAAAACAAGAATTTGGTTTTAAAACTAAAGTCAGAGATTTTATCCTTGAAAAAGTGTTTGTCAAACTTTACTCATGGAAAAGAAAACTTTGATAGGATGTATTCTCAAATAAGACCTTTGAGAAATCGTTCTGGTCTTGGTTATACTTATTCCAAACCTGTTTTTAGTAATAACTATTTTGTTCCTCAAAAAACCATTTTCTGTTCCAAGTGTCAATGTGGTGGACATTGGAGAAGAGATTGTTCTCTTAACAAAACTCAATCCTTAGGATTTCATAAAGCTCATTTTGCAAAACAAATATGGATTCCTAAAATTCTTTTATCTAATCCTTCTGGATCCAAACAAGTTTGGATTCCAAAAATCTAATTGTTTCTTTTTTAGGGAAACGAGAAGTGTATCAATAAGAACATTTGGTACATGGATAGTGGTTGTTCTCGACATATGACTGGAAACAAAGATTTCTTTGAAAAGGTTATCAAAACAAAAGGTGGAAAAGTTACTTTCGGAGATAATGCTCAAGGAAAGATTGTTGGTATAGGTAATATCGTTTTTCTTGGAAAAGTTCTTATTTCAAATGTTTTATTTGTAAAAGGTCTTAGGCACAATCTCATCAACATAAGTCAATTATGTGATGAAGGTTACCTTGTAAATTTTAGAAATGATAAGTGTCTAGTTCACAATTCCAAGGATGAATTCATTCTATCTGCCCATAGGCAAGAGAATGTTTACACTATTAACTTAGAAGACCTTAGGAACCAAAACTTACCTTGTTTAGGTGTAATAGAAGACCAATCGTGGCTATGGCATAGGAGACTAGGACACTGTAATTTGAGAAACCTAAGAAAACTCTCAAAGAAAGGACTTGTAAAAGGGCTACCAGATCTTAGATATGATTCTTCAAAAGTCTGTGATCCTTGTCAATTTGGCAAGCAACATAAAACTAGCTTTAAACCAATTAATGAAGATTCAACTTCTAATGCATTACAGCTTGTGCATATGGATCTGTTTGGTCCTTCACAATCTGGAAGCATTGGAGGCAAATACTATGTATTTGTTTTAGTTGATGACTTTACTAGATTTACATGGGTCTACTTTCTCACAAAGAAATCTGAAGCCTTTTCCTATTTCAAAACTTTTAGAGCCCAAGTTAAAAATGAGAAAAACCTACCATTGATAACTATTCATAGTGATCATGGTGGTGAATTCCAAAATTCAGACTTTGAAACTTTTTGTAGTAAGAAAGGTATTACTCACAATTTCTCAGCTCCAAGAACTCCTCAGCAAAATGGGGTTGTTGAAAGAAGAAATCATATTCTTCAGGAAATGACTCGAACCATGTTGAGTGAATACTCAATTGCTAAGCACTTTTGGGCTGAAGCTGTAAGTACTGCCTGTTATACTATAAATCGTGTTTTAACTAGACCATTTCTTAATAAAACTCCTTACGAGTTATGGACTGGCCGAAAACCTAAAGTTTCATACTTCAAAGTTTTTGGATGCAAAGTATTCATTCTGAATACAAAAGATAATCTACACAAATTTGCACCAAAATCTGATGAAGGAATCTTTCTAGGCTATTCCACAACCTCTAAGGCTTATAGAGTTTTCAATAAAAACACTTGTACTGTTGAAGAGACAGTAAATGTAAAATTTGATGAAACTAACCCTTTTGTTTTCAACCAACCCAATCCTACATCCTCGGATGTGTTTTCCAAAAATGTTTATCAACCTATATTAGAAGAACATTCTGATAAGGAAAATGTTCAAGAAAGTATTCCTGAAACATTTACCACAGAAGATTTTCTGCCATATGTTGATGAACAGGTTTTACAAAACCCAAATCAATTGTTTCTTAGGAATCATCCCAGTGATAACATCATTGGTGATATAAATCAACCTGTAAGGACCAGAAATTCCTTAAGAAATGAAATAGAACATCTTGTTTTTCTTTCCCAATTTGAACCTAAAAGTCCAAGTGAGGCCTTAGGTGATGATGATTGGATCAAAGCAATGCAGGATGAACTAAATGAATTTGAAAGGAATCAAGTCTGGACTTTAGTTGAAAGACCTAAAGAAACAACTGTAATTGGTGTAAAATGGGTTTTCAGAAACAAGTGTGATGAAAATGGAATCATTGTAAGAAATAAAGCAAGACTTGTTTCTAAAGGCTATAATCAACAAGAGGGAATAAACTATGAAGAAACATATGCCCCTGTAGCTAGACTAGAATCTATTCGTATTCTATTAGCCTTCGCAGCATATTTCAATTTCAAACTATTTCAAATGGATGTCAAATGTTCTTTTTTGAATGGTTTTGTTCAAGAAGAAGTTTTTGTCGAACAACCTCCTGGTTTTCAAGACTCAAAACATCCTGATCATGTCTTTAAACTTAACGAGGCTCTATATGGTCTTAAACAAGCTCCTAGAGCATGGTATGATAGACTTATAGGATTTCTTTTACAAAACAATTATAGAAAAGGTACAGCTAATCCAACTCTTTTTATCAAAATGGAAAACAAAAATGTTTTGATTGTCCAAATCTATGTTGATGACATCATATTTGGATCAACTCGGAAATCTTTAACCGATTCTTTTTCAAATTTAATGAAATCTGAGTTTGAAATGAGTATGATGGGTGAGTTAACATTCTTTCTTGGTTTTCAAATATCTCAAAAACCAGAAGGAACTTATATATCTCAACATAAGTATATTAAAGACTTACTCAAAAAGTATGGATTTGACAAAACTAAAAGTATTAGCACCCCAATTGGTACCTCAAATACTCTTGATCTTGATGAAACTGGGAAACCAGTAGATCAAACAATTTTTAGAGGTATGATAGGGAGTTTGCTATACTTGACAGCTAGTCGACCCGACTTGATGTTTTCTGTATGCTTATGTGCAAGTTATCAATCTAATCCAAAAGAGTCTCACTTGAAAGCCGTAAAGAGAATCTTTCGGTATTTAAAAGACACTATGGATTTAGGACTTTTCTACTCTTCAGGAAATGATTTTGTTTTAAAAAGTTTTTCAGATGCTGACTTTGGTGGTTGTAGAATGGATAGAAAAAGTACATCTGGAACATGTCATTTATTAGGAGACTCTTTGGTTTCTTGGTCCTGCAAGAAACAACACTCAGTAGCACTCTCCACTGCTGAAGCTGAATATGTAGCAGCTGGAAGTTGATGTGCTCAAGTATTGTGGATGCTGCACACACTCACTGACTATTGTTTGAGTTTCTCCAAAACTCAAATTCTGTGTGATAATACAAGTGCCATAGCTCTTAGTAAAAACCCAGCACATCACTCTCGTGCAAAACACATAGATATTAGGCATCACTTTCTTAGAGATCACACACAAAAAGGAGATATTGTTCTACAATTCATCGGAACGCAAGAACAACTTGCTGATATTTTTACAAAACCTTTACCTTCCGATAGATTTGAATTTATAAAACAGAAGCTAGGAATGATTACATTAAAATAATCATTCATATCTACTTCCTGTTTTACATCTCTCCTAATAGTAAGAAACTCCTCGTAGAAAGGGGGAGGACATTTCTTTATGTCTTTATGTTTCTGATCTTTAACTATTTAATCTATTTATATATGTTTCTTTTTCTGTTTATCGTATTGACAGTTTTATCGTTTCTTTTTAGTTTTCCTGTTTATCGTATTGACCATTTCAATTTTTCTGTTTATCGTATTCAAATTCTTTTCCATCGTATCATTCAATAATTTTTGAATCGACCGATGATGGTATTGAAATTCTTTTCCATCGTATCATTCGATAGTTTTTGTATCGACCGATGATAGTATTGAAATTCTTTTCCATCGTATCATTCAATAATTTTTGAATCGACCGATGATCGTATTGATATTCTTTTCCATCGTATCATTCGATAGTTTTTGTATCGACCGATGATAGTATTGAAATTCTTTTCCATCGTATCATTCGATAGTTTTGTAATCGACCGATGATAGTATTGAGATTGTTTTCCATCGTACTGTCAGTTAATGGTAACAACTATTTTCCATCGTACGGTCCGATCATAGTAATGATTGTTTTCCATCGGCATCATGTTTTTTTTTCTCCTTACGATTGTGTTTACTTTTGATTCATACCAAAACCAGCAATCACCTTATGTTCTCCGACAGGTTTCTTTTCACTCTTCTCAATTTTTTTTTAAATTTTTATTGCTTTAATCCTAACCATTGATCTGGTATTATCTAATCTTGACCGTAGAATATCAACGGTCATCTCTTTATTGCCTATAAATACCCCCCTCCCCTCCCCAAACCCACATTGAAGTTTCAGGAATTGAGGCGAAGCTCTGCTCCACCATCCATAAACAATCGTACGATCTTCTCATCGGCAGAACCTTTATGTCTCAATCTTCTGCTAATACTCCTGCCGAAATGTCTTCAAAGACTTTTACAGAGAAAGACTTTCATAGAGAAAGGTTAGTATCCCGAGACTTTTTCGATATGTACGATTCTACAATCAGGAGGATCATTTTGTTTCAAGGATGGGAACATATCTGTGTGGAAAAGCCTGATATTCAAGATCCAGTTCTTTTTGATGAAGTTTGTCAATTTTACAAAACCGTTTCTTTCGACAAAGATATGACTATAAACTTCGCTGTGTACGATAGAAAATTATCTATGTCTGTGAAACAAGCGGCACATTTTCTAAATGTTTCTATAGAAGGCGATGCATTCTGTCCATCTCACAAACTACCAGAGGAAGTTGGTATGTTTAATAGAGAAAGTGCTGAAAAAACTTAGTTTGTTATTAATGAGGAAAAGAGGAAAGTCTCTCATCTTTCACCGGACAATCGGTTCGTCACTTTATGGATGCAAGGTTTTCTTATCACAAGGAAAGGGGATAGAGAAACGCTTAAAGTTTCTGATGTCTTTATGCTCGACTATCTTGTGAATATGAGGAAAGTAAATCTCATGGGATATGTTTTTGAAACCATCAAGAATGTCAAGAAAGGAGGGATTAAATCTCAGATAATAATGTATCCAGCCATCCTTACGAAATTCATTCTTGAGAGTATGAAGTTTTGTAACATTCCTTTGAAAGGATAACCTATGGATTTGAGGCCATCTTTGATTAATAAGAGTACGATTAAAAAGATGAATGTTTGTTTTGATTCAAATTCAAAACTTTTTGTCAGAGATGTAGAAGCTGAATTGGCTCAAAATCAATCGGCACCTATGCCAGCCAAGGAAAATAAATCCACCGGTGTTACTCGAAAGTCTGATCCTCAAACTAGTTCAAAACCAAAGAAGAAGCCAAGGTACAGTAAGGAAGTTGTAGCCAAATGGAGAAAGGACAAGGAACAGAGAAAGGAAGGTGATCCAAGGTTTGGTCTTGACCCTACTGAGGCCTTTGCAGAAAGAATAAGGGTAGAAGAAACCCTTCAATCTGAAAAGAAAAAGAAGACTCTTTTGAAAAGAAAGGCTCAGGACTTTGATATCTCTAAAGTCTTGAAAGCAGTTGAAGATGCTAGTGCTCAACTAACTGTGGAAGTGCATCAAGAGCCCATCGTACAGAGTCTGCCTGAGAAAGAAAAAGGAAAACAAGTGATAGAATAAGTGGAACTAGAAGAAGGAGATTTTATGTTAGAATTTCTTCAAAGTTCAAAGAAAAGTAGAGGGGAATCGCTTCAAAAGCTGAGCGAAGGTGTTCAACAAACTCCTCATGCCGATCAGGAAAGATCTCCGGACAGGATGTCATCTCGAGAAAAGCAAGATGCTCAATCTTCTCAGTCCGATAAAGTAGTTGTCATTAGTGACAAAGTGGAAGATGAAAGAAAACAGAAAGAAAAAGCGAAAGGAAAATAGCCAGTTGTTGATTCAAGCAGATCGTTTGAACTAGCATCGTACGATGAAGATACTGATTCAGAGCATACAATCTCTCTCAAGAAGAGTGATTACATTGTTCATGTTTTGAGAATGATGGAGAAAACCATTCCTTATTTTCCGAGGCTGGAAGGGAAGATTGATTTTATTACTGAAAATCAAAGGAAAAAGTTTGGCTCTGTAAAAGAATTGAGAAAGAAAGTTTTGTCAGTAGAAGCCGATCTGAAAGTTCTTTCAGAAAGCTCAGTTGCTCATAAGAAGGCTTGCAATAAGATGACCAAGTGGTCCTACAAAACAGAGAGCTCAATCAATGATCATGAAATAGCTATTGAAGATATAAAGAGGTTATCAAATGAGCTAGAAATTGCTTTCAACAAGCTTGATAAAGAAACGGTTGAAAGGCTGAACCTTTTATCTTCTCAAAGAGCCGATGTTCCTTCAGTGAAAGACTTGTAAGAAAGAATGAATGTTTTCCCATCTGAATTCTCGAAGGTTTCATCTTTCAAAGATGAAATGGTTTTACTGAAGAATCAAAATTATGAGTTGTCCAAGGATAACAAGACTCTGCAAAACAGAATTGATACCCTTGAAGAAGTAATCAGAGTACAGGAGGAGACCATCAGAAATCAAGATCAGATTTTTGCGGATCAACAAGAGCTTCTCAAAACTCAGGGTGAATCAATTTCTGAAGACAAGAAGGAGATCAAGAAGATGAAAGCTGTGCTTCATGAGCTTATAAAGAAAGAGAAGGAAAGAGAAAACAAATGATTGTTGTATTTTTTTCTTTTGGAACTTGTTTGTTTTGTAATAACTCTTATAATCCTTTCTCTTTTATCCATTGTCTTGTATTACTTCACTAACTCTTTCAGACAATTCGAGATTACTCTTTTCTTTTTGTAAATCACAAAGGGGGAGAATATTTACAAAGAAAAGATTGTTTTAAAAAGGGGGAGAATGCATTACAATGCTCTTAAGTAAAATCTACGAATACAATCCTTAGGAAAGTCAATACCTAAGGGGGAGTTAGTTGTATTCAATTTTCTTATTCAGAAGAGTTTTTAAACTCAGGGGGAGATAAGTATTTCTTGTTTCATTTACTTTGTGTATTTGTGCTTTCCAAAAAGGGGGAGATTGTTAAGTCAAAAGTCTTCTTTTGACTTCTATATCATGTTTTGGAAATCACAAATGTATTCTATCATATGTTTGTATATTACAATTGTCTTTTATCATGTTTATCGTATCGTATGATGTTGATCGTACCGACCAAATCGTATCGTACTGACTCTGTCAATCGTATCGTATTGATTCTGTCAATCGTATCGTACTGACTCTGTCAATCGTATCGTACTGACTCTGCTATTCAGATGATCATTATTTGTTTTGGTACTTTGTCAAAAACTCTCTCTACATATGAATCGTACTCATGTTTTACATTTCTATATATCTCTTGTCCTAACAAAACGATGTTGTTGAGTTAGTTACAAACTAATCAAAACGATGTCGTGCTTTCTGTTTCAATATGACCGTTGGAGGCAATATGACCGTTGGAACCCGAGGCCTATAAATAGGAGGTCATTTAAAGCTGAGAACACAACGATGAACAAAGAGAACGAATGAAGAGACTCTGTGAACTACGAAGATTCTAGAGAGAGACACTGTGACTTCTCTCATCAGCTTTGTGCGTCCGGTCATCGTATCGAGGGCTTTCATGTAATTGAAAGACAGAGGTGCCGATTACCTACAAAATCGAGGGCTGTCGGGGATAGGCAGACAGACATGCCGATCATCGTATCGAGGGCTGCCAGGGATAGGCAGACAGACGTGCCGATCATCGTATCGAGGGCTGCCGGGGATAGGCAGACAGACGTGCCAATCATCGTATCGAGGGCTCACCAAGGTGTTGGTGAGACAGACCTTTTATCCTAGGTGAAAGGATAACCCTTCTCTTTGGGTTAAAAGAATTGTATTACTTTTACATTTCCGCTGTTACTTGTATTAGAAAGGGATTTGTATTGTTTCCTTTCTTCTTTACATATTCAATTGTAATTGTTTCAATTACAATCATTCTATTACATTTTGTATTGATTGGTTCTATACGCTTTAAGGTAGAATCATTCACATTTTTATTACTCTGATTATTGTGTTCATCTTGAATACAATTGTTTTACATTACAATAGTATTACAATACATCATACCTTTTACATTCAATACAATTGTGGGTATTTGTATTTGTATTAGTTTAAGATCATTTAAACTAATCTCTTTGTTATTAAAACTCAAAGTTTTTTAAACCTACAATTCACCCCCCTCTTGTATTGTTCCATCTAATAGACTTTTATATCTACTATTCGATCCAACATACATGGCTTGATTACGTAACTTTGGGGGTTGGTGTAGGAAGTTCGCATAAATTTTGAACGAGTGGTATTTCATGGTAAAGCGCTCGCAATCTCGTGCCACTGCGGGCCAGTAGTATCCGAGCCTTCGAATCTGATGGGAATTCTTGGTCCCCGGTTGATGTGCTCCACAGGCTCTGGCATGTACATCATTCATTACGGCAGTGGTTTCTTCTCCATCAATGCATCTGAGGAGAAATCCATCGAGGCTTCATTTTTAGAGGACCTCTTGCTGACTCGTGCCACCATATATGACAAAGCTGACTGCCCTTCTCTATATTTGCTCTCGTTCAGCCCTGTCAGATGGAAGTTCTCCCCGTTGAAGGTAGTTTTCAATGGGGGTTATCCAGTTGGTGGTATGAGCATATGGCTCAGGGATAGGACTCACTTCGTGGATTTCATCCATCTTGGTCTGAACAAATGGAAATACCTTTCAAAGATGAGAAATACTGATAACCATTTCATCCCTTCCTAGGTCAGCTAGGGCTATAGCTGCGTTGGCTAATGCATCAGCCTAAGCATTCTGAGACCGGGGAATATAGGTCAATGTTGGTTCTGTGGAGAATTCTGCAATTAACCCTCATACATGGACAAATAGGGGGATCATCTCCTACTTTCTGATATCATAATCACCATTGACTTGATTGATGACCAGCTCTGAGTCACCTTTTACCTTAAGGTGTTGTACTTGTGCCTGTAGTGTGAGTTCTAGGCCTGCAATGAGAGCTTGATATTCTGCTTCATTGTTCATACATCCTTCTGAAAGGATGAAGGAATATGGAAAGACTTCCTTTTCTAGGGACACAAGTATTATTCCCAAACCCACTTTGTTGAATCCGAGATCCTCCAACCTCGTTCCGGTTGGGCTTCGGGATGCGTCGTCGAAGTACATTTCCCATGCTGGGAACTCCTCTCAAACCGAGAAGATTTCTTCATCAAGTAGCACGACGTCTGGTGTAGTGGTCCCTGTCAAAGGGTTCTCTTACAGAAAGTCTACTAATACCTTTCCCTTGATGGATTTCTGACGCACAAACTGGATGTCAAACTGTTGCAGGATGACCACCCATCGGGATAGGCATCCGGTTAGCATCGGGTGGCTGAGGATGTACTTGATCGGGTGATTACGTGAGACCAAATGGACTTCATGATGCTGCAGATAATGTCTCAGCTTTTGAACTGTGAAGACCATGGCCAAACAACTCTTCTCTTTATTTTAGTATCAATTCTCAGCATCAATCATGGTTCGACTGAGGTAATAGACTTTTTTCACTACCCGCGTGATTCTTTTGTGCAAGGAAGGCTCCGAGTGACCATTCTAGGGCCGTCACGTACAATATGAGAGGTCTAATTTTCACCAGGGGAATGAGCACCAGTGGGCTCAGTAGGTACTTCTTCATGATTTCGAATGCCTCTTGGTAATCATCTTCCCATTGATACGTGACCCCCTTTTTCATTAACCTGATGAAGGGAAAACATTTTACTGTGAGGTTGGCTATGAAATGCCGAATATAGGCTAGGTGTCCTTGGATTCCCCTCTACATGGTGAGATTTCAGGGAGGTGGTAATCCAACGATATCCTTTTCCTTCTCAGGGTCAACATTGATGCCATGATGGTGTACGACGAAGCCAAGGAATTTCCCTGAGGTAACCTCAAAGGTACATTTCAAGGGGTTCATATTCAAGCTATGCTGTCAGAGTTTGTTGAACATGGTCTCAAGGTCTGACAGTTGCTCTAAGGACTGTCTAGACATGACCACCAGGTCATCCATGTAACATTCAACGAATTTCCCCATAAAAATTTTAAAGATCTGATGCATGGTACGCTGATATGTGGCGCCAGCGTTCTTGAGACCAATGGGCATGACCCTGTAACAGAATACCCCTTGAGGGGCCCTGAAGGCAGTGGCTTCGTCATATTCTCGGGCCATCCTGATTTGATTATATCCAGAATAGCCATCCATGAAGGATACAGCCTCGTACCCGGCCATCACATCGATTAATAATTCAGTGATTGTGACAGGGAAATCATCTTTCGGACAATGCCGATTAAGATCTCTAAAGTCAATGTAGATGCAGATTTTTACATTCTTTTTCTTGACATAGACGATGTTAGCCAACCAAATGGGGTACTAGACCTCCCGAATGAAGCCTTCCTTAATGATCATATTGACTTCAGCCTCTATTTTGGTGGCATGTGAGGGATGCGTCCTTCTGGCGTCCTGTTTATATCCCTGATCGTCTTCTTGAAGACTCAGGTGATGCATCGCCACATCAGGATCGAGTCCCGGGATCTCTATGTAATTCCAGGGAAAAACATCCAAAGTTTGCCTCAGGAAAGTGTTATATACCTCGTTATTTTCGAGGGACACAACTGCACTAATGATAGTAGTCCTCAAATCTTCCTCAGTACCCAAGTTTATTTCCTTGAGCTCGTCCACTGTGGTGGAGATACCCTCCTCAAATGCAGGAGGTGCATCCCTGAGATCTTCCCCCACTTATTCTCCCATGTCCTCGTCTTCTTGATCCAACAAGGAGAGAGCTCCTGACACAGGATCTTGGGATTCAAGAGGCAATTTTTCGTGGTGTCCTTACTCAAGTATTCATCCCTAGATCGAGGGTTGGCGGACGTTTCCTCATTTTTGTGCTCGGCCATCATGGCTGAAGTCATGAGGACACCCGAGTGTGTGTCCGTACATGAACTCCTACTCTCAACATGGTTTATGGGAATGACATAATATCTTCCAAGTTTCATGAGGGGGTCATCAGGAATAATTTCCAGGCCATTTGGAGTGGGGATCCAGTAGACACCATCGACCAAAGACTTCTTTTTCTTTTGCACATAGAACCCAGCATCAATGTAATGGGACTCAGAGAGCTTGAAATGGGCCTTGTTAGTGTCCAATGTTCCACTTTTTCCATTGACGCAGTACATGATACACTAGTAGTAGGATGAAGGAACAACCATGTGCTTATGAAGCAACGAACTTCACAGTAGGGCATTGAATGATGTGCTCTGGCGGACCACCAGGAATTCCATGTAGGCTACCAGGTCACCAAAATTGGTCTTTACCTTAATTTGTCCCATTGGTTTCGGCTCACTCTTGTCATAACCCAACTGAGTTGTGGCCGAGGGAATTAGGTCGTCCTCACTGTATCCCAACTTACGGAGTGTCCATAGGGGAAGGAGGTTAACACTGGATCCATTGTCTATAAAGAGTTTCCAAATAACAATACCATTCAGTGTGTCGGATACATATAGTGTTATGATGTGTCCTTGAATGATGGAATCTTCATCCTGATCGGTGAAGGAAATCACTACAATGCTTTCAGTAGGGTCAGTCTCCGTCCGGTAAATTTTGGTTGTAGCTACCTCAGCTTGAAACTTCTGGGGGTTCATCAAAGCTTCTATAAGCACCTCCCTGAGGTCTACTGATAGAATTAGGGCATCGTGGATTGATAGCTTGGCTGGTAACGATGCCTGCTACATAAGGGTATCTTATTTCTGCTCCAGCAGACGATGCGTCTCCATTAGCAGGAGAGTCTTAGCGGGTGCATTCGAGGCTGGAGCATTTGAAGAGGAGGGACCGGCCGCAGGTTCAGATATCTACGGCATTCCCGCGTTTTTAGTACATGGCCCAACAAGTCTGTTTGTGTGCACTAGGTGGCCAAACACTTGTTCCTCCTCTGGTGGGTATCACAGAACAATAGGGCCAGAGTGGCTTCTTGTGGAGGTGGAGGGGAATTCATTCTCCTACTGAGTCCATTGAATGGATCTCCCACGGGTTTCCGCGATACTAACGGTTTGAGCCGGGGTCCAACCATAGGGTTGGTTTCAGTCGTGGCTGCGCATCCCATGGTATCCCCTACCTCTGCGATTTCTCCTCCCGACTCCTCGTGAAAGGAACTTGGGTTCATAACCATACACATTGTCAGGGAATGATTCCATATGATGGATGACGTTAATAGAACCAAAGATTGGCTCTTCATCCTCTGACAGTTCAACCTGGTCGGTTGTCCCTGATGGCGCTGTTTGGTAGGTCAGTTCTCGTGGTTCCAAATTCGAGGGTATATAATCTTCCAGGGTCGGGACTAACTTTAGCCCCGTCGCAGGCTGCTCCTCTTGCGATTGATTCCTCCTTCTGTGATTACGCCTGGAAGACCAGCTTGTGGAGGGTTGTGAGGTCGATACAATCGACTCTACGACTTCAGGGGCTATTGGTGGCAACACCGGCAGCTGTAGTTGAGCTCAGAGTATTCCATGGGCTCTGTTGATAGTCTTCCAAGTCATCCAGTTGTCAAATATCTGCCCCTGCTTGCTAGTTACTTTCTACCGCCCCTCCATTTTGTCATAGTAGGTTGTAGAGATACATTACACCTGTCCTGGGGGTGGTCCCAGATTGACCTATCCGGAGTCTACCATCCTCTACAAGAGTTCTTTGAAGATGAAGCATTCTTGGATATTATTCCCCAACATTCGATGGTAGGGGCAGTAATCTGGCCTGTCATCGCGGCCAACCACTTCAGGTTTCCTCGGCTCTGGGAGGTGGAGCAAGTTGCAGTTCATGGAGGCAATGAAGTGGTTGTGGACTTTATCATCTTAGAACAAGTAAAATTTTTGTCTTCTTTCCTCAAACTAGTTCCGCTTCTGTCCTCGCTGATTGTCCCATTTAGGCGGAGGAGGCCGCTGATATGAAGGAGGCCCTTGACAATTTGGTGGAGGCCTGAGTAGTGGAGCGGGAACAGGGGCTGGCTTGAGTGTGACAATGGATGCTTCAGCTCTAGGGGTTCTCTTTGTAGGAGCATGTGAGGCTATTCGGGACTTTGAATTAGTCCGCTTCAAGGAGTAATCAATTCTCTAGGCAATGGCTGAGAGATGGAGGAAGCCAGTGGTGCACTCCATTGGTATAAGCGGTGTTCACAGCTCATCCCAAATATTATCAATGCTAATGGATAGCATCTCATCTTGAGGAATCATCCTGTTCAGGGAATACGTCAGACCATTCCATCTGGAAATGAAATCTAAGACCCTCTCATTCTCTTTCTGATTGCAATTTATGAGGTCGTTGACCATTGTTTTAGGCAACTTTGAGTTGAAGTGGAACAGGAACTGCTACCGAAGGTCTTCCCAGCTCTTTATTGACTGGGATGGCAAACTTGTATACCAAATAAAGGCAGATCCTTGCAAGGTCCATTTGAAGCATCTGAGTTTTACTGCTTCTTGTTGCTCCGGAGTCCCCATAAAAGGGTCGTAATAAGATACGTAGTGCATCAAATGCTTTTCCAGATCGCCAGATCCATTGAAGATATGGAATATAGGGATCCCAATATTGGGTGGAGGTGGTGTGTTGCTCACCCAGTCTGGGTAAAGTTTCCGCTCTAGCTATATCTAAGTGCGTCGACCTTCCATCGCTTCCAATAGAGCTATTAGTGCCTCGATGGTGTTGGTGTGACCATAGTTTACATCCTGTGGAGCCCGGTACTGGGCAGGCGTAGCCTAATGCATTGCCAAAGGATCTGCATTGGCCGGCACCTGGGGTGTGTGTGCCGTTTTTGGCACCTTTAGAGGGTTCAGGGCTACTTGCTCCAGTTGCTTCCTGAGTGGAGGGAAGTCCTGGTATTCATCTGAATCTACTTTTAGGAAGTTGGACAGTCTGGGTGCCTCGTTGGATGGGAGCCCTGGCCATGTTTCATTTTTTGGTGCAAACCATAGTGTTTGAGGTGCACATGTTGGGAGTGCATGATGTTGATTCTCCTAGGATTCACTTTCAATAAGGTGATTCCTCTGGAGTAACTTAGCGTTAAGCTGTCACATTTCCTTAATTTCCTCTTCCTGTCGAGAAAACCTCTCTTTGAGCGTGAGTGGCTCGTCTTTGTCGAGAGAAGGATGCGGGTTAAGGGTAACCCTTCCTTTGTTCTTATCCTTGCTGGAAGCTCGCAGGGTAGGCAAAGGAGGGTTGGCTGGAAGGACGACAATGTTTAGGGTGGCACTCTAGTTCCAGGTGTGCACACCTGGTGGTTCGTTGTGAGTCACCGCTTTACCGGATCTATCATCTCCATATCCCTTCTAATTTGCAGTATCTCCAGTGTCACCCGTGGGGAAAACCTCTATGACGTCGATAGATGCATATCGCAGGGTAGAGAATATGTCATCGTCCAAAAGGGAAGAGGATATCTCATGTCTTCTGTTGGCCTTCCCTTTCGTGACCTGGGATTGCCTTTTGAATTCTTGATTAATGGTGATGCGGAGGGTTCTTTGGTGCGACATTACGGTGCACCTTCCTCTCGGAGGGGATGATGATTCAAATGATGGGATAGGATGTGAACCTCCTTTTATGATTTTCCTCCCTAGATGAGAGATTACTGACTCTCATGGGGGAGGTTTTTGTTGAAGGGGTAATAAGTCCCCCATCCCTAAGGGCTGGGGTTGGCTCCGTTCATTGGACATCAAGTCTCTTCCAGGTTTTAATTGGTCTTACGGGGGAATTTGTTGTTAAAAATTCTCCCAGCCCTGCAGGCTGGGGTTGAACCTTGATTTCAGCAGTGGTTGTGGCTATCCCAACCTGCCTGATCTTGCGTTCCCCCATTAAGGGGTGATCTGGGTTTTGTGTCAAGTTCTTCTATGAATCAATCCCTTCTGGGGTGGCAGGAAAAGATCGTTGATTGGACTCTCTTAGGCGAGAGGCCTGTTGTATGCTCTCGGTGGCCTGATTCAGGAGTTCTTGAATGGCTAGTTCCCATCGGGCCTGACGCTTCTGGGAATTACTCAAGGCCTGACTCTGCTGGATGTGTTGCCTTTCCTGAATAGGGAGACCACTCGATTGTCATCTTGAAGTGATGAGGTTGCAAGAAACCATGCCGAACGGGTTCTTCTGGGAAGGGAGTGGAGTGAAATATAGAGCTACATGTTCTCCACATCCCCTGATATGGACTCCCATCAGAGCGTCACCGATGAGGTGGAACAACTGGTGCAGCGCACGGAGGCAGGCTATCTCCATGGTTCTTTTACGCCTCTCAGGTCGTTGTTGCCATGCTGAAGGAGGAGCATCCAGGTCGATGTGATGCAAGAGGTACCCTATTGTATTGATGTGGTCTACATACCCATCATATGGCAGGAAGTGTGATTTCAGTCGGCAGAGGGTTTTCTATATATTAAGGCGGATGTTGTGCATGCATTCTTCCAACAAATCTCTGGGTATGTCAAACTGAGAGGTGGTCGTAGGACAAAACATAACTGGTATATCATCCCTGGCCAGTTTGTTCCTCAGGTAGAGCATATTGGCATACTCTTCCGCTAGTGACTCCTCTACCTGGTCGGCCCAACTGAGATGCTCGCTGCTAATGTGTTCAAAGGTAGTGGGACCGGTAGGTGCTGAATCATTATGAGGGAGATTTTGAGGTGGTTCAGAGGATGAACGCGGCTGTAGACCATCTCCTGATTGTAGAAGTATGTCATCAGTGACTAACTGGGAATCTGACATGCTGGATCCCATCCATCTGAGTTCCTCGGAATATGAGGGCTTTTCGGTGCTTGATTCGACAGGGGGAGGACCTTCCTGTCAATATGATATGTCATCACGGGGAGGACCTCCACAATGGAGGCTGTAATGGTGAGGACTACCATTACTTCTTGATGCTTTACTGCATAGAGGAATTTTGCAGTGCACACCCTGGGGAGGACATCCAAGGAGTGTCGTAGCAAGGGGAGGACTTTGTGCCTATGTAGCGTCATTACAGGGAGGACCTTCCCAACAACTGCCATCATGGTGAGGATGACCATCATGGCTTGACGTTCAATGCGCATCTTAGGGAGGACCTTCAGGACACATTGTGACAAGGGGAGGAACTTCTTGTTCCATGGGGATAATGCGGGGAGGACCTTCACAATGGTGGTCATGGTGCCGAGGACTACCGTCCAAACTATGGAAATGGAGTGGAATACCATTACTGCTGCCGCAAGGAGAATATCTATGGGATACATCCTAGGGAGGGCCTCCAGAATGTACCAAAACGAGGGGAGGTCCATCTCATTGCATGACATCTCTACGGGGAGGACCTCCTTTATCAGGGTGGTGAGGACTACCACCGTGATCTGATTCCCGACTCCATGGAGTGTCGTTGCAACGTAACCCCTGGAGAGGACCGTCAGGGCAGGCTACGAAATGGGGAGGACCTTCTTGTCATGATGAGACGTCACTGCGGGGAGGGAATCCGTAGTTTCGACTATGATAGCATGGACTACTATCATAATATATGGTCCCATTGCATGGAGAGTGTTTTCAGTGCATACCCCGAGGAGGACCTTCATGGTGGACCGCAATAAGTGGAGGAACTACTTGTTGCTCAATCTTTTGGCTGCATGGAGGGTTTCCTTGACTCGCATCAAAAGAGGAGATCTCGTGAATGATAGTTATATGCCCGCGGGGGAGGCCTCCATGGGTGCTCTGGGGAGGACCTTCAGAGCTACTTGTAGAAACATTGCGGGAAGGACCATCGTGACTAAAACTGCCACTCCCATAATATGGTAATGTATGGGCAGAGTTCTGAGCCTTTGATGTATTCTTAGAGGTGTTGGGAACCCCATCTTTCAGCAGAGTGGAGTCATGAACTCCCTCTTTATTTTTCGGCTGCCCTTGGCGCATTCGGGGTTCTCTTTTACTGGAAGTAGGGACCGTCGATTGTTGACAACGACCATCACCTTTGGGTCCCTATCTAATTGTGTCCCATGATGCTACAGGGATACTCTGATGAAAATCTTGACTTTTAGCTGGGATATATGCCTGCTCTGGAACATACACCATGATGGACAGGTGTCCACCGTTTGGAACGAGTGAAGCTGCTCGATCTGGTTGCCCTAGCGTCGCGGAATATGGCTGGAGACCCTCCAGGGAAGAAGTAGGGATGCAAATCTACTCCGAGGTGGCTATCTCATCTCTCAGATGAGTCGCCTAAATTCGGGAGACGGGCTCATAGGCCCGAGTCCTTGCAATTGTCGCTGATGCAATTACATTCTAGAAAGTCTACAAGATATGATATGGGATTGATACCTGCTCCTCCATCATTTCCAGGATATGTAGAGAGACATATATGGATGGAACGGTTATGAAGGCACATTCCTCTATCGGTGTAGGAATATCATGCTCCGGTCCTCCGGTGGTCAGTTGGTACTGACAATTCTCCTATGTCGGAGCAGGTGAACGAATCTGCCCCTGTACCGGGATACGCCAGTTTATCTCTCCATTGGCTGCCACATCAGGATGGCAGACTTTACTTGCATCCGCCGGGAGTTGGCCTTGCATATAATGGTTTCCCACCGTATCGAGTCGGGGGCCTTTGTAGGCTGGGAGACGTGCATAACTATGATTTTCCGCCACATCTGGTTGGCGGGCATTATTGATTGCCACCATATCGGGATGGTAGGCGTCTGGAGCATTAGCTAGGATCTGGTCCTGCAGTCACTGGGTCTCCACCACGTCTTGTTGGTGGGCGTCACGACCCTGGGCAGAGAGATGTTCCTTCCTGGTAAGTGTCTTCCTGTGTGAGCGACGGGCTTGATAGAGCTCGACAGGGATGCGCGTTGGCTTGTATGATGTTGCCATGTCTCGATGGCGGGATCGGGAGGAGAGAACATGTGTAGGTGCTTGTTTGTGGTACGTCTCCATGGCTGGGTAGTGGAGCTCCTCCTCAGGGACTAGGGTGATGCCCGATCCCCGGATGTACGTTCGTCTCCCTCTTCGGGTGGTCCGAGGGGCCGGAGCTCGGGGAACGTGGGCCTAAATCCTCGGGGAGACATCCTCCTCGCTGTGAGTATGTTGAGTCGCGGCATGACCATGATGATGCCTTCTGGCGGGGGCATTGGAGTGGAATCCCCGTTCCGCAGGGATGAAGTCCTCAGTGTCGACCTCATCCGCCTCCCTATGATAAGGGAGGTACGCATTGTCACGTTCCGGAGATAGACTCCCAAAATAGTTGGAGACAGCAACATGGGTTGTCTGGATCTGCCATTACGGCCACTGCTGGGCAGGAGACCGGAGAGTTCCGGTGGATTGGAGGGAGTGCATGGCCGCCTCCACCGTTGGGAGAGTACCATTCACGTGGTACTCTCAGATCCGCACGTCTGAGACCTAGCATTGAAGACACTGGGTGGGTGATGAGGTCCTCCATAGGTGTGGATATACGGTCCTTGCGTTGTTGGAATCACGCACTTGTGAGTTCATTCGAGATGCCATTGGATCAATGGGAGTTCTGAAGGTAGTACTTGCAAAACATTTTAGCAAATACAAGCAGAAAATCCGTCAATGCAATATCTCATGATCCCATGCGTAATTAATGACCTTGCATGGCCCTCCTAGTGAGTAAAATGGGGCACAATATGGGATTAAGTTAAATCTGTCATGATTGGTTAAAGATTCACTTTGGGTTCACCATTTTTGTTCCGGGTCAGTCTCAAAACGCCCAACGGTTCCGTATCCAATGACACGCAGACCTGCTTTCCAAAGGCAGGCGTTCGCCGGATGGTCTGGCCTACGACGCTTAAGAACTCACATTGGTCGAGAGGATGTGTAACATCCCTGGTAAATTAAGAATATTATATTTTCATATTTATTAATATTTGTGAATAAAATATTAATATTACTCTATAGGATATGCTAAGTTCGGTGGAGTACCCAATATGGAACAATGAGTTTCTTTGAAATCTTACGTTGCACACTAATAATATAATTATTTTAAATGGTAGTTGAGACCTATCCATTTTATTAGAGGGAATGAATACAACTAACTAGAATATGATTATAGATGTTTGTTAAATGTATTTACTTTTATCCAATAAAGTTTAGATGCTTAAAATGTAAATGAATCTGATTTGAAGCATAATTTACATTAAAAGGCCGACTTACCGCCTTTTGATGGAGAACCCTATTCAAATATAGTTTTGGTCACTTTCATATGTTCATTTTAAAAAAATAAAATTCTTCTTTATATTCGTATCGTCAAAATTTACATTGGGTATATTTTTGGTATTTTTCTGATAAAATTCATTTTTAATGAATAGTGAAAAATACTGTATTTTATTTCATAAGTTCTTTTTAATATAATTTATTTATAAGGTTTGATAATCATTTTAATTGGATTTAAAGTTTTATTATAATATATTTTACCATTTAATACAATGGTGGTCATTGGAATTAATTTCACATTGAAATTGTACATAAACAAGTGTCAATCTTTTAATAGATACTGTTTCTTAAAAACAGGCTATTTGTTTTGACAACGGGAATTGATTATAAAAATAATTATTGAAACATGTACGTTTTGAATGTGTTAAAATGGACATAATTTTTGAATTTGGAATATCAAATATTTCATAGGATGAATAATTGGTATTTTTTTGAAAAATTTCAATTTTTGATGAATAGTGAAACCACTAAGTGGTAGTTAAAAAACTGATTTTTCGTTTAAATGAAACTTTACCACTTCTGTGATTTGAATTTCAAAAATCTGACATACATGGTTGTAATTAGGATGTAAAATGTGGTTCAATGGGATTAAAATAATTTTTTTGGTGAATAGTAACTTTTAATTTTTATTCATCGCGATTAAAGGTAAATAGTTTAATTTAAGGTAAAGATAATGTTATAATAATATAAAATGACCATGATACAAGTACTACCCTTATTGGATGAGTCATAGTTGACCATGAAAATCCATGGGTCATCTTGGGGACCCCATAGAGCCACTTTGGTAGGAAAATGACATTAATAACTTTTTATTTATAGTTAAAATAAAAATGTCACAAACATGTATTGTTTTACTAAAACAATTTTTACATGGGGTTATTGAAGTCATAAATTTTGACTATAAATATACATTAGAAAGATAAAAACATTTCCTATATCATGAAATTTGTATATAATTTTTAGACATTAAATAAATAAATTTATTTATGACACCATGATGAAGTGGTGATTACCTCATTAATGAACGATTTAAATAAAATGAGAAGATAAGGTAAAGTCTAAGACTACCACTTATAAAAAACCAATTGGAAGGGTTTATTTCTAACCCTTATCACCTTATCCTTGATGTATATAATTTTGGGACCTTTAATATCCGAAAATCATTTTATAATAAAGTAATGTTTCAAGACATTCCAAGAGTGCCCCTCCTCCCTCTTATAAAAGGCCCCCACCTCTACCCCCTTACCCACACCTCTCAAGCCTTTGGATCGACCAAACTCTCCACATTTTATCTCTCCACATTCCTCTATTCATCCTAGAAGCCTTGACGTAGACATAAAACGCTTCAAGAAACCCTTTTGGTTCTAACCAAAGGGAGTTACCCGATTTAAAGGTAATGTCCTCTCTTATGTTCTATTGTTTTATTTTTCTTCTACAAGCCCCTAAAATATATTTATTCCTATCTTTGGTAACAAAAACAGTATCTTAATTATACTAGGATTTTTTTATGAAAAGTATTTGAGCTAAACTTATACACAACTCCATCTAATGGTTAAAAAACATATTGTTTCCGTGGATGGCGAATTACTGCCTCACAAAGTGATGATTTATTCTCTTCTCCTACCACCTCTCATGGTGGCCATTACGATGGAAACATATTAATTTACGACATATATTATATTTATTTTCTCTCTATGCTTCTGTATTTTACATTTAAAACATACCTTTATGCTTTCAATGTAGTCCAAATGGGATAATTTCATTTGAGGAAATGTGGACTACCTCCCCCTCAAGTGATGTGACTCGTTCATTCAATACATGGAATGTATAAAGAATGAAATTAATGAACTTACGTGACCTATATAACATATATAATAAAATGTAATTATAATATATATATATATATATATATATATATATCTCCCATTTATTTTTAATTTCATTAAATATGAAATAGAAATGAAAGTAGTGTTCATGCATACGTACGACTTACCGTCTCCATGAATGGTGCATTTCATTTCTTACCTCTAAATGTTATGTAATATTATAAATTCAAGTATATACTGAATATATATGATATATATGATATATAAATCATGAATATAATTCTAGATATAACAGATATTTAACAACATGAACAACTTGTAATTATAAGAAGTTTATTTTTTGACTCAAGTACCAATGATCGACAAAACGACCGTTATTAACATAAATTATTACATAATGTTCATAACATGGTAATAAGTGATATAAATGGAATAATGAAATTGAAAAAGGTTCATAAGAAAGTATAAATTAACTCTAGTTTATTATTCCAGAATATAAAGATATGAACCAGACAAGTCGGACTTGAGGTAAGGGATCCTACCTCTCGCTTTCTTTTTAAGTACTCTCTTTTATGTCATTTGTTTTAAGCTCATATTTCTTATGTTTGGGGATGTTATTTTATATTCCTCACACTGTAATTTTTATGTCCAAGGTATGAGATACCATTTTCCCTCTCATCAAATCATTTTCTGAATTTTAAAGTGACGCCATTAGGCTGTCAAATTTTTGTACGGGAAATTCTTAACCCAATTTCAATTCTTTGGGTTAAACCTCTAATTTTTGATTATGTCATGCTATGAATATGTGTAGATGACATATGATTGTTTTACACTGATTATCCAATTATATTTGGTGTATTTACATTTGTCACAGATAATTATGTCATTTCTTTATCCTGGCTCTAATGGCATGATCCTTGATTGGGATTACATCTCAATATCTTCTCATTGAGACTTTTCTTAATGATATGAACTTTTATTCTTTTATAAAGTGTATATACAGCCCCTTTTACATTCCATATCAATATTATGTCTACACTAAAGTGATTTAAATGTTTTTAAAATGGTCTACTTTCATGTGGCATATAATTTAAATGTTCAAAATGGAAAAGGAATCATTTATTAAAACATTGTTTTAAATGGTTTTAAATATTTATTATTTTAAACATTTATCATCCATTTCCATGTTATAAAAATGGTTTTATGGTTTTATTTTTATAGAAATTATTTCTATAAAACCCTTTCAAAATTTTCGAAGTGGTATGGGACACGTTGATTCTAATATCTCTTTTAAATGTCCTCTTTTAATATATTCGAATTATAAAGGGATATTTCTCTCATAGAGTATTAATGATTTTATTAGATGTATTTATTTATGATAATATCTTGATTTGATCTCTTGTGGTTTAAATGTGGAAATTTTATGTTTCCTTTATGCATGTTTTATGTGATACGATTATGTTATGGTTCTTAGGCTTTGATTATGAAGATGGGTGGTTCTGTGGTAAACTAAGGGTGAGTGAGCCCGAGATAGCTCTCCAGTGCATTGGGTAACGTGAAGGGGTTAAATGCTAAGGATTCTACAAAGAGATTTAGGGAATATATTGTGATGGGTATTCCAAACGTAACCATGAGGGGTACTCCCTACATAAGAATGTTATGAATGCCTCAAGTTACCATTATGTCATATGATTTCTATTGAGTTATGCATTAATCTTATGATTCCATGAGGTATGTTAAATTACTAATGTTTTATGAGTAAAGTATGATTTCATTTATTATTAAGTATACATGGACTAATGTTTTCTCTCCATATTGTTATAACCCTTACTGAACTTTTTATGATCATCACATTTTTTTTAAATGTTCTCCACAGGACATAAAGTGGAATACAGTCATGGATGGGATCAAGGAAATGTCATGATGTCTAAAACATGGAACAAGACACGACTCTTTTGTTCAAGAGTTTATATTTTGTGAAAAAAAATGGAAAGTAAGTAGATGTGTATACTGTGTATTCTTTGAAATGTAATAATTATGTCCTAATTCTCTAAAACTTTAAACCTGAAAAGATCATGAACGTAAATTATTCATTTAATTCAAGAATATTTATTTTATATAAGGTGGGGTCCTTATTGTTGGTATCAGATGTCAGTTTAGATAAGTTTATATGTTAGGGTATTATTTAAGCATAAGTGACATTACCATAATGGTTAGGATTTCAGAAAGGGTCATAGTTTTTAGATAAAGTGAATGAGTAAGTATATATTAGTGTTTATATTCCTCATTAGTACATGATGATTATTTTGATATACTCACAATTACATTTTTGTTCATAGTAATTAGATGGATCTAGCAGGCACCAAAGTGACAATGGGTTTGAAGCAAACTGTGGTGGTTCTCTACTTAAGAGACTGGATGAAATGGGGGATTCAATGGGGAATATCATGGTTATTCTAAACCAACTATCAAGGAGTCATGATTAACCACTTTAACCTTGGTGAGTTCATTGATGAATCATGTATGAGAGAACCAAATCTATGTGGAAGTTCAGGTAGTAATTATAAAGGTAACCATTAGGGTTTATATGATCCATACTTTTGATGTAATTATGGGTTACTACCTGATATGATGGAATATGAAAGGCATGAGACAATCATGAGGTTGAATTATGTTATGGTTATTTGTAATGATTTTATCTCTTTTTGGGGAATGTTTTTAGAGTTATATAGTTTTGGAAAAAGGACAACACACAGACCATGTGACAACACGTTGCGTCGGACAAAGCTGTGGGAATCGAACCCACAACAAAAGTGCGACTGGTATTTATCACCTACCATTGGACTACGTGAATTTCCTAGTTAGTTTGACTAATTATTTTTAGTTATACAATCTTATGAATCAGGAATAAGTTTATTTTGGGTTATCTTGGGAAATTATTAGCCTATCATGGAGGATATGTGATTAGGTTAGTTACTTTTCAATATGAGACTTTAAGAGAAACTGAGGTTACATGGAGATAACTGTTAATTTTTTTACCATGGAAGACTATGTGATTTAATCCTTCAATGATTTGTGTTTCAATATTAGTTTGGTTTACTTTGAATAATTTTATGGAAAAATAGTTTATCGAATGATCTTCTTTGAACTTTGGGTTTTGTTGGACAAATTTGGGAGATTAAGAATAGATTTTCTTTTTATAAATGATTATCCTTTTGTGGATTATCTGATCATGTAATTAAAATTTCTGTTTTTGGTAAAGGTTTAAAGACATGGGAAATATATAGTTCATCTTTTGTGGGTTAGTTGATTCCTTATAAGTTGATTATAGCACTCTTAATATGAACAAGTCATCCTAAAATTCTCATCGTTTGGAGAAAATATGAGTTTGTGTTAGAAATATAGTAAAAGATGAAAGTCTACATTTCAAGTGAGTATGTTTCCTTTTGATTTAGTTAAGATCATAAATAAATTTCTCTTTGAAAAGTAACTTAAAACAAAAATGTTGTCTGTTATCTTTTCCTACTGGGGAATCACATACCGTTTAACCCATTATAAGTTTGTGATTTTCTTGGGGTTAACTTTCTCTTAATCATGCATTCTATCACTCTCTATCAGAACATGACCCTTCTTTTCTCATACATATCCATATTTTCATGTAATCCTAGTATGGGTTAACTAATGTGACCTTTTTACTTCTCTTTCTTTATTTTAAAGTGATAGTTTTACTGACTCTTGTTCCGAAGTGTGGCTTTCAATGATGTTTCTGAACCCAATTTTGTTTTGATTTTTTTAAATTGTGATAATGCAATTCCCAAAACAGGGGAAGGATGTAACATCCCAGGTAAATAAAGAATATTAAATTTTCATATTTATTAATATTTTTGAATAAATTTTTATTATTACTTTAATGTATATTTATGTTCGATGACATACCCAACACGCAACAATGAGTTTCATTAAAATCTTATGTTGCACACTAATAATATAATTATTTTAAATGGTAGTTAACACATAGCCATTTTATTTGAGGTAATGAATAAAAGTAACTAAAATATGTTTCTATATGTTTGTTAAATGTATTTACTTTTATCTAATAAATTTTTTAGGATTAAAATGTAAATGAATCCGATTTTAAGCATAATTTACATGAAAAGGCCGATTTACGGCCTTTTGATGGAGAACCCTATTTAAATGTATTTTTGGTCACTTTAATATGTTAGTTTTGACAAAATAAAATTATTATTTATATTTTTATCATAAAAATTTACTTTGGGTAGATTTTTGGTATTTTTCTAAAAAAATCATTTTTTAATGAATAGTGAAAAACACTGTATTTTATTTCAAAATATTTTTTTAATCTAATTTATTTATAAGGTTATATTATCTTTTAAATTGGTTTTAAAGTTTAATTAAAATATATTTTTACCATTTAATACAATGGTGGTCATTGTAATTAATTTCTCTTTGAAATTGTACAAAAACAAGTGTCAATTTTTTAACAGATATTGTTTCATAAAAACACGCTATTTGTTTTGACAGCGGGAATTGATTATAAAAATAATTAATGAAACTTTTTTAATTTGAATTTGGTAAAATGGAAATAATTTTTTAATTTGGAATATCAAATATAGATTTGGGTGAATTTTGGGTATTTTTCTGAAAAAACATCAATTTTTGATTAATAGTGAAACCACTAAGTGTTAGTTAAAAAAGTAAATTTTCGTTTAAATGAACCTTTACCACTTCTGTGATTTGAATTTCAAAAATCTGAAATACATGGTTGTTATTAGGATGTAAAATTTGGTTCAATGGGATTAAAATAATTTTTTGGTGAATAGTAACCTTTATGTTTTACTAATAGCGATTAAAGGTATTTAGTGTAATTTAAGGTAATGATAATGTTATAATAATATGAAATGTCCTTGAAACATGTACTACCCTTATTTGATGAGTCATGGACGAACATGAAAATCCAAGGGTCAACATGGGGACCCCATTGAGCCACTTGGGTAGGAAAATGATATTAATAACTTTTTATTCAAAGTTAAACTAAAAATGTCACAAACACGTATTTTTTTACTAAAACAATTTTAACATGGGGTTATACAAGTCATAATTTTGACTATAATTATTCATTAGAAAGATAAATATATTTCCTACATCATTAATGTTTTTTATAATTTTTATACATTATATAAATAAATTTATTTATGACACCATAATGATGCAGTGATTACCTCATTAATGAATGCTTTAAATAAAATGGAAAGATAAGGTAAACTATAAGACATACACTTGTAAAATACCTATTTTATTAGTGGATTTAAAACCCTTATCACCTTATCCTCAAAATATGTAACTGTGGGACCTTTAAGTTCCGAAAATCATTTTATAATAATGTAACTTTTCAAGACTTTCCAAGAGTGCCCCTCCTCCCTCTTATAAAAGGCCCCTAACTCTACCCCCTTACCCACAACTCTCAAAGAATTGGCTCTACCAAAGTTTGCTTCTTTTATCTCTACACACCCCTCTATTCATCATAGAAGCCTTACATTAGGCAGAAATCACTTCAAGAAACCCTTTTGGGTCAAACCAAAAGGAGTTACCCGATTTAAAGGTAATGTCCTCTCTTATGTTGTTTTGGTTTATTTTACTTATCCACCCCCTAAACTCTTTTTATTCCTTTCATTTGTAACAGAAAAAGTATATTCAATATACTAGGATGATTTTATGATAATGATTCTAGCTACACTTACAAAAACCTCCATCTAATGGATAAAGAACATACAGTTTCCGTGGATGGCGAATTACTGCCTCACGAAACGATGATTGTTCTATCTTCTCCTACCACCTATCATGGTGGCCATTATGATGGAACTATATTTATTATTGACATATATTATATTTATTTCCTCTGTATTCTTCTTTATTTTACATTTAAAACATCCCTTTATTCTTTTCATGTTGTGCAAATGTGATAATTTCATTTGAGGAAGTCTGGACTACCGCCCCCTCAAGTGGTGTGAATCGTTCATGCAATACATGGAATGTATAAAGAATGAAATTAATTAACTTAAGTGACCTATATAACATATATAGTATACACTAATTATAATATATATATATATCTTCCTCATTTAGTTTTAATTCCATTAAATACGAAATAGAATTGAAAGTAGCGTTGACGCGTACGTACGACTTACCGTTTCCATGAATGGTGCATTTCATTTCTTACCTCTAAATGTTATGTAATATTATAAATTAAATTATATACTGGATATATATTATATATATGATATATACATCATGAATATAATTCTGGATATAATGGATATTTTACCTCTTGAACAACTTGTAATTATAAGAAGTTTATTTTTGACTCAAGTACCAATGATCGAAAAAATGACTGTTATTAACTTAAATAATTACATAATTTTCATAACATTTTAATAAGTGATATAAAACGAATAATGAAAATGAAAACGGTTCTTAATCAAGTAAATTTTAATTCAATTTTTTTATTCAGGAATATAATGAAATGAAGAAGACAAGTCGGACTTGAGGCAAGGGATCATACCTCTCTCTTTCTTTTTAAGTACTCACTTTTATGTCATTTCTTTTAAGATCATATTTCTTATGTATGGGGATTATCTTTTATATTTCTCATATTTTACATTTTATGTCCATGATATTAGATACCATTTTCTCTCTCATAAAATCACTTTATGAATCTTAATGTGATGTCGTTAGGCTGTCAAATTTTTGTAAGGGAACTTCTTAACCCAATTTCCATTCTTTGGGTTAAACCTCTACTTCTTGAACATGTCGTGCTATGAATATGTGTAGATGACATATGATTGTTTTACACTGAGTATCCAGTTATATTTGGTTTATTTATATTTGTCACACATAATTATGTCATTTCTTTATCCTTGCTCTAATGGAATGATCCTTGATTGGGATTAGATCTCAATTTCTTCTCATTGAGAAGTTTTCTTAATGATATGGACTTTTATTCTTTTATAAAGTGTATATACAGCCCCTTTGACATTCCATATCCATATTATATCTACACTAAAGTAATTTAATTGTTTTGAATACGGTCTAATTTCATGTGGCTTATAATTTATATGTTTAATATTTAAAAGGACTCATTTATTAAAACATTGTTTTAAATGGTTTTAAATATTTATTCGTTTAAACATTTATCATCCATGTCCATGTTTTAAAAATGGTTTGAAGGATTTATTTATATGGAAATTAATGTTATAAAACCCTTTCAAATGTTTCGAAGTGGTATGGTACACTTTGATTCTAAAATCCCTTTTAAATGTCCTCTTTTAATATTTTCAAAGTATAAATGGATATTTTTCTTAGAGAGTATTAATGATTTTATTAGATATTTTTATTTAAGATAATATCCTGATGTGATATATTGTGATTGAAATGTGGAAATGTTATGTTTCCTTTATTCATATTTTATGTGGTACGATTGTGTCATGGTTTTGGGCATTATTTATGAAGACGGGTGGTTCCGTGATAAAATAAGGGCGGGTGAGCCCGAGATAGCTCTTCAATGTATTGGGTAATGCGAAGGGGTTAAACACTATGGTTTCTCCAATGATATTTAGGGAATATACTGTGATGGGTATTTCAAACGTAACGATGAGGGTTACTCCCTACGTAAGAATGTTATGAATGCCTCATGTTACCTTTATGAATTATGATTACAATTAAGTTATTCATAAATCGTATGATTTAATGAGGTATGTTAAATTTCTTATGTTTTATGTGTAAAGTATGATTTCATTGATTCTTATGTATACATGGACTAATGTTTTCTCTCCGTATTGTTTTAACCCTTACTGATCTTTTTATGCTCATCCCATGTTTTTGAAATGTTCTCCACATGACATAAAATGGAATACGGTCAAGGATGGGATCAAGGAAATGTCATGATGACTAAAACATGGAACTAGACATCTGTCTTTTTTTCAAAAGTTTATATTTTGTGAAAAAATGGAAACTGAGTAGATATGTCTACTGTTTATTCTTTGAGATGTAATAGTTATGTCCTAATTCTCTAAAACTATAAACCTGAAAAGATCCTCAATGTAAATTATTTATTTAATTCAAGAATATGTATTGTATATAAGGCAAGGTCCTTATAAGATGGGAAGTCGGGATCATCGCACCATTTTGGGGGGAATTATTTTCTGTTCAAGGACTCTCTAATAGATTTAAGACGTATTCATATGTTCGTGAATATTTGGTTTATACCCAAGCATAGTATCCATGGATTTAACCCTAGTGGGAAATGGTTAGCTGAATGCAGGGATTTGGAATCATTTATCCCTGAGGATTACCACCCCTCGTTGGATTAATGACCCAGAGGATTTGGGACTCATTGAGGCGGTGCTGGGAGTGGCTTGGTGAACCGATGTGAAGATAGTCGGATCGACCAGTTTTTGGTCTTGAACGTCATGGAGGCTTCCTACGTACCCTGCCTAGGGGACAAGGATCAATGTCCACGTAGTTCGAACGGGGTCGTCGGAGAAATGATGTGAAGGTGGACCCAGGGGTTCTACTGGTGATCGGGATTGAACCTCATTGAGGCCTCCTACGTTTCCCTGTGGTAGGGAATCAAAGTCCTCATAGTTCCCATTAGAGTCAGACTTATGCTCTGAGGCATCCCAGAATGATGGAATGGGGCTTACACTCTGAGGAGGCCTAGAGGAATGGAGTGGAGATTACACTCTGAGGAGGCCCATAATGAATGGATTGGGGCTTACACTCTGAAGAGGCCCATAAGATGATTTCATGGTCGATTCTTACTCTAATCCCGCACGGGTCATCCTCGGTGTGAGAAACGAGAGGCAGAAGGTACAAGATGATCAGATCGCGAATTGTACGTCTGTGAGAAGTGGAGTGGGGATTACACATGAGGGAGGCCCTTAAATTCGGGGCTTACTCTGGGATGGACTCCCAGGGCGAAAAAGTGCAGCGGGAGAGGGAAATGGTGTGATAAAGTTCCCATCACCTCCCTTGTTCCCTGGGGAAATACCTGGGGAAATATCGTGGTGCATGGGGATGGCTGCCTTCATATGGGTATGTCGCCCCCTCTATGGGGAGGGGAGAAGTGCCCGACCGCCGGAGCGTGAAGTCCCCCATCCTGGTGAGTAGAGGCAGAAAGGGGGCTCTCGGTCCCATACCCCTCATTACCGTGGGAATGTGAACCCAGGCATGCTTCGGGAATCTGCCCAAGGGTCGAGGAAACCTTATTCCCCCTATTTACCGGGGGTATGTGAACTCAAAACGGCGCGCTGATGCACCTGAGGGTTACACCACACGGATCCGGTGGCTCTAGTGGAGGCCTCGGCTCGGGGCTGATGATTAAGACAATGAGGAGGTTTAAAAGGATCACGATGGATTGAAATAGGATAGATTTTATCTAGATCGGGGAATGGGAACTTCGAAGTTTTTGGCAGGCCACACATGGGTATGGGTGGTGGCACCCTTTGCATAGGGAAGTGCTACGCGGAAAGAGTTGTCGTCCGTGAACCAGGGTAGTCCGCGGAGTGATGGGAATCCCGCAAACCAAGGTGGTTTGCGGCTCCAGGTTCAATCCGCAAACCAGGGTGGTCTGCAGAGGGTTTCATGCTGGCAGCGGTGGCCAAGGGTGGCACCGGCTTGAGGCTCATTGGTCGGGGCTTCGCCTGCATAGGAGGGTGCTACGCAGTGCAGCAGATCAGAAACGAGGCATAAACTCCCTGGTCCACTGGGAGTACATCCGCGGAGGGACCCTGGTTCGCGATTTCCTCTTCATTCTTATTTTATGTTCACATTTCACCATGTTATTATGAGTTTTCATGGTTCCTTATTAGTTAGTTACTAGGTTCATACCTGCTCTGGTTCGCGAACTGGAACTTCCAAAATCTTAAGCCTTCCTTCGAAATCCTTCCACCCAAATCTTACTGATCTCCTCTCTCTTCTACAATTGTCTAAACCCTACCTCCCTTCTCCCCTCGGTCTCCTTTTATATAGAGGGAAAAGAGATGTATATGTGGTCACGTGACACCTTTTGTGGAGACCCATGACCGAAAACCTGGGTTTCGGCTGACTTGGTCAATCTGCGACTTGCGGGGTATTAAACACTCCTCCGCGAACCAAACTCGGGGAGTTCTTCGCGGCCGTCCAGGGTTCCGCCTCCATTTCACGAATGATAGAAGAGGCGGTTTGGGCCTATTTACGCAGCTCGCGGCTGGGGCGGTTCAGAATGGTGAATCGGGTTTGTGCCTGTCCCACCTCGCGACCGTGGAGGATCTCCTCCACCATCTCGCGAATGATGATGGTCCACAGAGGAGGGACGCTTCGCGGAACCGGTCGTGCATTGTTAAAATTAAACTGGTTCCTCCTTCCCCATACTTGAGTATTGTCCACATTTTCCTAATACTTTTAAGGGGAAATTAGGCATAATCTCTATTGAGTTAAAGGGGACCATCATTCTCCTTTGCGGATTTTTCAGGACCCTATATTTATAAATTTAGAAAAATAAATACTCAGTGTTGCCTGGAATAAATTCTATCAAAAGAAATTGAAATTGTGTGTAACACGAGACAAGAATATTGTTGTGTATACTGCATGCAATTATGGGGTTGTGCATATTGAAATCTAATCTTCGTGTAGCATAAAATGAGATACATAAAAGAAATTATATTTCTCATAAAATCTTTGGGTGCTACACCCAACCTCTCTCAGCACCTTGAAAATTCTCAAATATCCATGCTCCCTCCTTAATACCTGAATCACCAGTGGCATAATTTTCAACAATTTTAAATCCTGTCTTGACTCAACCATGAATAAAATTTCACATCCTCATACATTTACTTTTTAAGTAATCTAAAATTTCATTATAAAAAATTAATATCGATGGTTTTTAAAAAAAGTTACTAACAAAAATATGGCACTATCGATCGCATACAACTTCTCCCAAATGGTAATAAATATATATATTCTTATAATCATAAAAATACATAGTAGATAGGTTAGTAGAAACATGTATAATATAAAAAAATGTTATTGTTCAATTATATATAAATTAATAAATAATAACAGTTGCCATATGTCATTGATGCATGCCAAATGTATGACTTTCAGAACAATTTGAGACTTCATTCCACTATAAACTATGAATTCTAGATGATTATCTCCTCATAAAAGTATATCTTAGCTAGATGTTTCCTAATCCATCCGAATAATGAAAAAATATATATTCGATTCATTGTGAGATGCAAGACTGGTCAAAAATAGTAGCAGACGATATAACCATATCTCACTTTCTATGTTTGTATAGAAACTGATGACAACACTCCTGTATAAAAATATCCCATGCCTCTTAGATTCCACCTCTCTCGCTATTAGGAATCAGAGAATATAAATTATTCAAGAAAATTAAAATAATGATTGTAATTAAATAAATTTTTAATGTTATATATTATTTAATGATGTATAGCCCAATGGTTGAACATCTGGTGACACACTGAAATGGGAATTGGTTCCCATGACACATATGCGGTGGAAATATAATTTTGCAGAATATCACTAGAAAAGACAATAGCTATGTATGAAAAACAATTCAAATAAATACATGTATTCATCAAATGATTTAAAAAATTAATACATAATGTTAATAAAAATTATCTACCTCCTTAAACGATGATAAAAAAAATATATGTTTGTATCTCTAGAATAGTATCCCGAATCATCAATCAAGAAATACCGTACCCCATTTGAATAGCCACGCCAACCTAAGGATCCATGAATCAAGATAATCAAAAAGAATTATCACATCTTTGAGAAAAAAAAGAAAATCAGGATTATCTCCACCCATCTGAAACATATATTCTTACCTATAATAAATTGTTAATAAATATATCAAATTAAAAAACAAATAAATTCCATAATATTATAATATTACCTAAAGGAAATGTTTAATAAAAATAAGAAATATGAAGAATTAATAATTATAAAAAATAGTAATTAATTTAAATTAAAAACATGAATACAATACATTAGTCATCGTCTTCTTCATCAGATTCATCGAGATCAATTTCTTCATCCTCATCTTCAATATAGTCATCTCCAATACGACATTCAGTTACATCATCCGTTATTACTTATTTAGCGTTATCTATGTAATCGGCCCATAACCGGGTGGGATTCATCATCGATATATATATCTTGTTGAGTAAGAGATATATTTGTGTATGTTTCTTGAATATTTTTAATATTTTTAACTTCTAAATAACCATTATCATTTTCCAAAAAAATGATTGTCATGTGATTTTATTTTTATGACACTCCACTTATCCTTCAAATCTATAAAATTATGATAGTAATGTGCATAAAAATCATGATCTTTATGATGTTCATACAGAAACAATACATTTGATCAAAAAAATACGATAAAATTTAATGTCAATGACTAAATTTCATGGATGTACTCGTAACGATCTATCTGAATCAGACCAATGAAATTTAAACATTTTTAAATTACTTGGTTCCAGAGAACATAATACAATTTATTCATCCATCATTCCACAATACAAAAACTCACTATCCTTATGATGATATCCTTTTAATCAAGTACCAAAATCGATTGACTTCTCTGACTCACCTATTTGTGTGCATGAAATAAAAATACATTAACCACGTATCCATTATATGATTTTCTGAAACATCAATGGAGGGTTTTTGAGAACACATAATCGACTATACAATTTATTTTTATGTTGTGTTTCATATAAAAAATAGAAATTATAAATAATATATATCATTAAAAATTTTATGTATTAATCCATTGAATGAATCATAACATACAAATTTTTGAAACCACTATGCCAATTTTTTTTACCATGATCGTCAAGAGCAGATGATGTATTTTCTATAAAATTTTTTCTTATATGGTCATCATATAGTCTAAAAATTTATAGATAAAATAAATGTATCTTTTATATAAATTTATAAATATAATAAATAATTGTATTTATGACTAAAATTATTTCATCTATCCAAAATTTGGAAGAACATATATATGAGCTCTATCTAGTTCATCATCTTTGATCCATCGATCGTGATAACAACCAAAACTAAGCTCTGGTTGATTAAAATCTGTCATCTAATAGTATGTAACGTCATAGAAATTTGATTCCTTAAAAACCATGTGATTATGTTTTTAAGGATACTATGATGGAAAATAATAAGTATAGAAATTTTAAATTTACTCAAACAAGTACACTTCTATAATTGACCCAAAATCTAATTATTTTTTATGTACATTAAACGTTTATTTTTGCACAAATCTCTCAAATGGATACATCAATCATTATTGTACTGGCCCTCCACATTTAGCTTCAAATAGAAAATTATATATTACATATTCCTTGAAATCAATGATTCCCAGTGGGAATATTTTCTCTAATTCACATAAATGTGAAACAACATCTTTTTTTAGAAAAATCAATGCATTACAATCCACTATTAAAGAAAAACATATCTATGAATGTTTTTGTTATTTTGTTCATAACATTTATTTTCTAAGATTTCAGCATCTCTATAATACCAATATACATTAATATTCCAATTATGAAATGAATGTCATAACTTTTAACATGGTAATATTCCCATTTCTGACATAATAAGCTATATTAGAAGCTTAAACATCTAGTGAAGTCAAATATCTAATCTATTAAATGAAAAATAAATAGTTTTCAGTAGTTAGTGTGTTAGAATATTTTGGTATCATTAATTTTTATACACTTTCATCATCAAATTAATGATATTTAGGACATCAAAATATCTTGGAAAGCTCTAACCATGTTTATACATTTTGTTTTTTCATACCAGGAGCGTCGAACATATTATAAAATATGTTATCCAAAAAATTCTTGTCAATACACATTACATCTAACATGTTATTACCAAACAAATTATCCCAATATAAAAGATCCATAAAAACAATAATCCTTATCCAGTTATGATATATCCTAAGAAAGTTTATTTTTTGTTCGCTTATCGTTGGTCTAAAAGTAACACAAGGTAATCCATAGAAAATAGATTTCATCTAATTATCTATGATCACTAATAGAGTTTTGTCTATTTCAGTTCACATTTTTGTAAAATTATTAATTTTTTCTTCAGAAAGCGTGATCCATGGGATGAAATAATTGATAAATGTAAAAATAACTAACTCTTATCCCATTATCAGGAATAAAATTTTTATTCTAAACTATTTAGTTCAAACATGGTTCTAGACCATCTGTTCTCTATATAGATAACATAGAATATGCAGGAAAGTTAATGGTCGGCCATAACAATGCAACTTTCACTATAAAACTCAAATTTTCAATTATATATAATGTATTCAAAACATTGTTCCATAATGATATTATCTCATCAATTAGTGGTTTCAAATAACCATAAATATTATTATTTTTATATCATAAATTTAATATCACAATATATACATATATTGTTCCTTCATCAACATCCAAAGAGGAGGGTTGTAATGACTAATGAAAACATGCCAATAAAAATTTTCATTTCCATAGGAACTAATTTGACAAAATCTATCATATTTATTATATTATCATATGTTATGAGGTTTTGAAGACAAATAAGGATGCGTCTGATCAATGTGTTTCCAAGAATTAGAAACACATGGATAATTTAAGATTTCATTATGTAGATATTTGATTTATGCCATCTATTCAATCCAGCTATGTTGGGACACATAAATAAACATAATAAATGAGTTGTAATTAGAAAATACCTCATCTATTTAATAGGAACTTTGAACATTACTTATTGTGACTCATTATACCTCGATTCTCCAGATGCTCGACAATTAAACAATGATTCCTAATCAACATAATAAAAGATACAATTATTGGAATATGCAATGGTTTTTTGATAATTAAGACACAAATTAAGTACCAACCTCCTACATTCATAGAAATATACAGGTAAAGTATTTTCATCGGGAAAAAAAATTTAACCAATGTTAAAACTAGATCCAAACAACTATTTTTCATTCCCAAATCTATTTTAATGGCCCATAATATTGTTACAACTTCATGATTTCTCATTTGGAATTCCAGATATAAGGCCTCCTCGACATTTTTAATCCTATTGTAAAATTGGTAAGGTTCTTATTTATGATTTGTATTATCGTTCTATGTTGTTATTTTTGAAATAGATAGATTAGTGACCTCATGTACTAAATATTGAAATGTATGATCCGAATCCAAAAAATTGTACATTCCACTAAATTATATTCACCATGTTGATACCAAAAAAATATAATCCTTCCAAAAAACAAAATGCAAAAGTTGAAGTCCATGTGTTTAAAAAATTTCAAATATCCTCAGATCATATTAATTCCATGAACATTTAATTTCTCCCTAAGTCCAAAATTAGTATTAAATTATGTAAATGATATAAAACTTTTAAACCATCGATATAGATAGGATTTATTCAACAACCATTTAATTTTTTTAGGATTTATCCAATAATAATCATGAAATAGAAACTAGTTTCTACTTAGTAAGTTAATTATAATATAAAAAACCACATAAATAAGAATAATTATAACTATTCACTTTGACTAGTTGCAGATAATAATTATATTTTAACACCTTTAAATAATCAATGGAATATGAATAGAGTGGGGTGATGGGTTTTTACTAGATTACATGTATCGTAGAATCTCAATGATGAAAAAATAAATTTTAAATATATTATATATGAAATTTTATTTTTTGAAATTAATATAATATCTCTCCCCTGGTGTCTCATATGATAATTTGGGGACCACATTTGGGTCTAGGATGTGGGTTTTACCATAGCTATGAAGTTTCATTTTTGTGAGTCAAATGTTTACTAACATCTCACACTAGGGTAATTAAAATTATATTTTTATCATAATTTCTTTTTAAAATTTAATGTATCTACCCAACTATTTATCATTAGAAACATTAGAGTCTACTATTGGGTTCAATGTGTGGGGTTTACCCTATGTGTGACCTTACATTTTTTAGTAACATAACACACGAGGGTAATTAATGAAATATTATTAATATAATTTATTTTGAGAATTTTATGTATATTCCAAGATATTTATCATATAACAATCTGAGGCCACCATTAGGAATAAGTTGTGGGTTTTACCCCAGGTGATAAAATACATTTGTGTGCATCAAATGTTGTTAATGTTACACAAGTGGGTAATTCATTTAGTATTTTTTTTTATAATTTCTTATAAAAATATAAAATATCCTTCAAAATGTTTATTGAATATAAATTTTGAGACCACCATTGGGTCTAGGATGTGGGTCTTACCATAGGTACGACATTACATTTTTCTTCATCAGATGTTTGGTAACATTATATGAATAGGTAATTCATTTATTTTTTTTTTGATATTATTAACATATATATTACAAAATTTATAAAAATAATTAATAATAAAAAATGTAATTTACATTACAAGTTAATAAATTATTTTTAATAGTTATTATTTTTTTATATTATTTTTTGTGGTTCGACAAAATATTTTAGTTTTTGTTAATTTTTTTAATGACTGTAGTTTATAAAATTATTTTTAAATTAATACTACCTTTTAATTATTTAGATTACATTTTTAATAAATATTTCTAATAGTTAAAAAATTTAAAAAAAATGACTCAATAATTAAGAATTATTTTAAATTAATTAATTTTTTGTTTCAAATTAATTAAAATAATAATACCATTGGTAATATATATACATTTTTTTCAAATTTTTAATAATTATTTGTATATGTAATATAAATTTTAACATTATTATAATTGAAATTATACTTATATTTATTTTCTATGATTTCAATAAATATTACTTATTGATAATTGTTTTTGGTTTTTAATTAGCCACTAGTATGAAATTTGTTTAAATAAATTATTAATATCATCTTTTTAAATGAAATAAATAATTGATAGCCAAAAAAAATTTGATTGTCAAAAAAAATATTGAACATGGAATCAAATATTGACAGTTAAAAATAATTTAATAAAAGTTAGTAAAAAACATTAGAAAAATATTTACAACATTAATACCAAAATCAATTTAAAAAATTTATTATATTTATAATTAAATTGACAGCCAAAAACAAATGTCACCCAAAAATTTTTGAGATCATTTATAAAAAATAATTGACAACCAAAAAAATCACCAGCCTATTATTTGAAAGAAATTGACTTCTACAAAAAAAATTACATAAAAATATAAATGAATAAATTTATATTCAAACGAAATATCAAATTAATTAAAAAACCAATTAATTGATTTAAAATGGTTTTGATTAGACCAGTATTCATAATATTGAATGAAAATAAGTAAAAATTATAGGAAAACTAAACCAGTGTCCATATGATGGAAATTCGAGTGGAACTACCTGAGGTAGTGTTGCGTTGTGGTTTCATAGAAGAGGGACTTGCAGAATGACTTTTTATAGCAGCAAAGAGGTACGAAGGAGTGGTGGAACACTAATGTCAGCCGTCGGTGAATCATTAAGTGGGAGAGGAATTCCGGTAGTGTTGTGCATGACTGATGGAAGAAGATGATATGAGGTGAAAGAAAAGTTCTCACAGGATAAAAAATTATCTTTTTTGCGACATAATAAAAATTCCATCACAAATACTTCCGATATAAAAATAATTTTCAATGGAATAATTGTTCAATCACAAATATTATGCAACTAATGAATTTGGCAGTTGTTAGCATGAAAATGTTCCAAAAATATTTTTGACATAATACTTTCACCCATCACAAATTATCTGCTTTCGGGGAATATATATGATGGGTCATTTTTCTATAACAAATGACCCATCAAAAAAATTATTTTTTGTAGTGTTATAATGACATCGATTGTGGATATTGTTTTTGAACAATTATGGGAGAGAAGCTAATGAATTAAATGACCTGTATCCCCCAACATGTAATTTCTTAAGGAAATTACAATTTTATAAAATATATTTCATAATCATTTGTTCTCTATATTTTCTCAGTAATACCAAAATTGATGAAATCCATTGTACTCAATAGAGAATGAATTTTTTCGGGGATGAGTGGGTAGCGAACATGTTTTCAAAATGTTTGCAGACAAAAAAATAAGGTGAATACCTATTATATTTTTTATCTAGTATGATCTATGCCCGTCGAAATATTTTTTGTGTTGTGAAACATTACTATAATATTTCATAAATATAATTTTTGATGTGTTTCTCAAGGAGAAGTATAATAGTGGAAATAAATTAATTTAGAAGCACTGACATAAAAAAATAAATTATTTTTGATATGGAAGAGGTAGAGGAAGAGGCGTATTTTGAGGAGGAGGCATATGAAAAGCCTGAGTTGGTGACCAAAGTGTAGGAGAAGGCATAGGCAGAGACCGATGTGGAGAATTAAGTTTATGAGATGATAAACCCCTGGATTGTAAACAACATAATTTATGGTAAATGGAGTATAATTATGATTATACCAGGGTTCGATATGATAACAATTTATTAGATGTTCACAAAACACATTTAATCTAATATAAGCGCCATTGTGCAAGTGTTTTGGGTGAATTGTTAAGAAAAATGTCATTCAACACTTTTTAGTGATATTTTATCTAGGAATTTAAGTTGAATAATTATTTTTATGAAACATAACTTACACCAATTATTTTTTAAAACTTATTATCGTAGGCTAAATTTTTATTAGCACATTCCATGTACTATCAAATATTTATGAACTGTTAATGAAACCCCTCACCAAAACCAATCTAAAAAAATAAAAAAAAGATATAGTTTTTTACAATGAATAATATACACTATAAAGGAAGGGTCTTGGTAGTAGATCTAATAGTCACATGAGAATCATATGACACCAACAAAATATTCAGAAATTTATATAATCCTACTCAAATTTATGAATAAATATATGTGTAATCAACAAATGATGCCAAATGATGTATGAGATAACTATTTTAGGGCAACCGACATTGATAAATCATGGTCATCACGGTGGGATAATGTTAATGGAAATATGACATCTAATAAAAAGATACTTCTGTATGAAGAAATTCATAAAAAGGAAAACCATGCATCAAATTAAACATAGATGAACTAAAAATCTAATGAGACACCCCTTTCAAAAAGAAACTAGTAGCATGATCCACTACCTCTTTAAAATGATTAAATCTAAAATTCTATCAACAAAATCATGTTTTAAAAAAAATGCTTTCGATTTAGTGGGTGGTGGAAATATTTGCGCTATTTGATCATGAATTAGATACGTGATATAATATCAAAATTTACATAGAAGTCTATAAAACCATCATGCATTATTCATGTACACATTCATTATGTAAAATGACCCATGTGTACAACCAAATAAACAAAACGTTCATCATCATTCTCAATATAAAAACATGAGAATATATATATTCCCATTTTGTTGAACAAATAATTAAAATGTGATATTATAATTTATCATCACGTAGTATATAAAAAAGGATATACTAATATATTTCACAATCCATGAATACTTAATCAATTCACTATATTTTAGTTTCATTTGAATTATATAAAGAGATATTCTGATGTTTAATATTTTAAAAAAGTGGTAACCAATTTATAATAGAGATTAGTGTCTTCGTAAAATAAATAATGGTTCACAAAAGTGTTTTTCCATCACTGAAGGTAAATGTTTTATCAGGGAGTTTGTAATATCTATGATTTAGAAAGGGTGTTTTTACTCTCTGTGATGAAGGAAAATGTCTCAATAAATGGATGTTAATATTGTTAAACTAAAGGTTAATTTTTTGTACAAATAAATGAATTTTTCAAAATTGATAATTCACTCTCATTCTATGATCATGAACTAAACAAAGATGGTTCACTTAGGATGATTATATTTAATTTTAATTCTATAATGCATTCAACATTCTGAGATATCAAACAAAAAATTGTTAGATTACCTAGAGTGTTGAATGCACTGTAGCATAAAAAGACATGATGGAATCAACCATAACTCAATGTAATATATGTTGTACCAGATATTACTAAAATTGTGCTTCCTAAATTAAAAAATTAAATTTTATCAATTTATTTTTCATATATATGTTTAATTTATGTCACTATAGTATGGATGATTGCACATATTATATTAATAATTTAAGTATATTATTAATAATTCATTTTTGATGTGTATCAGTCAGTATCACATTAACCCAGCACATTATGTGACCAGTATGACACAATGTTCACGTTTCCAATTTAAAATGAAATTTTAGTAAAAAAAAGTTGCATACTCAATACTAAGATAACAAATTCACATCATTTTGATAATTTTTTAAAATTCAATAGAAATCATTTGGTACATGTAGTAATTATCCATACCTTAATACGATGCACGTGTGACCGATATGACTAAAATTGTGTCTTTTTATATAAAATTGACATTACATTTAGTAAAAAAAGACAACTAACATGATCAAAAGTATAGAAACACATTTTTATTGTTTTGATACATTATAAAAATGATACAGATGTCATTTGGGACTAGTATAAACAATACACACCTCAATCTGATACACAAGGTGCCTCATATGACTAAAAGTGTCTGTTATCAATTTAAAATTGACATTTTAGATCAAATAGTGTCACTAAATCAAAATTGAGAAAACACGCTCTGATAATTTTAGACCACATTCTGAAATTAATTTCTAACATATCAAAATTAGTTTCACATCAATCCCGCACATCATGTGACCATTATAACTCAATGTAGGGGATTTTCTTTTAAAATGAAATTTTAGTAAAATATAGAAATGGCGTAACAAATTTTCAGAAAAATGCTTTTGGATTGTTTGGATAATTTAGGAAAATGATCCATAATTCATTTGGGAAATTTAATAATTATCAACACCATAATCTTATGCACGTTGTGACTAGTATGACTCCAAGTGAATCTTTTTATTTAAAATTAAAAATAATTTTATTATTATATTCAACTGATATACTTAAAACCAATAACATTCATTTAGATTGTTTTTATACTTTTGTAAGGTGATCAATATGTAATTTTGGCTGTTTAGATATGATTTGAACATCAATATAATATATGGTGTTCCCTGTATAACTCAATGTTTATGTTAACAATTTAAATATTTCATTTTAGTTCAACAATTGTCAGTCACTAAAAATTGAGAAAACATGCTCAGATTGTCTAGTTAATTTATAAATCCAATTTATAATTAATATGGGACATGTGTGAATTAGTCTAATATAAAACACACACCTGATATGACTGGTATCACTAAAATTGTGTGTTTTCTGTTTAAAATCACATCTTAGTAAAAAAACAAAAGTGAAATACTAAAAATTGAGAAAACGTACTCGTATTATTTTGATATGTAAGTATAAATATCTATATATTATTTCAGATGTGTATGAATCATCTACACCACAATATGAATCATAGTTTAATAGGTAAAACTCCATGTGTGTCTTTATTTTTAAATTTGACATTAACATTAGTAAAAACAAAGTTATTCACACACTCAAAACAAATAAAACACCTTTTTTATTTAATAATTAGAAGAATGATTGACATGTCATTTCTGATATGTAGGAATAATTCTAACATTAATATGATGCTTGATTTTTCTATTATTACTCAAAGTGAACAATATCATTTTTAAATTGACATGTAAGTTAATAAATTTCCACTCACTAAAAACCAGGAAAACACACTTGGATTTTCATTATAATATTGGACAATGATTTATAGTTATATTTTGACTTGTAGTAATTAGTCTCATATAAATTCAATAAAAGATGATATCATTATGAATAAATGTTTGTGTTTTTAGTTAAAAATTCTATTTTAGTAAAAATCACGAATAGAATATTCAATAACAAGGAGAATAATTTTTATTGTTTTGATACATTAATGTACTATAAATCATTTGGGATATTTATATTCAGCCACCACTCAATTTGACACATGGTTTGACCGGTATGACTACAAATGATTTTTTTAATATATAAATGTGATTTTAGTTTAAAATGGGCATCACAACACCGAAACTGAGGAAACGAGACCAGATTGTTTTATCATAAATCTATCTTCTATTAATTAACTAATTTAAAAACCATTTTTTAATTATACTTATTTTTCTAATTTTCATTGATAAAATTCATGAAGATGAACAATAAATGGTTTAACATGCATGAATCAACATCAAATCAATCTGATACATAATTTTGTTTGTATGAATTAAATATTTTTATGAAATTATATCATTTATTAATTTATTTCATTATATTAGTACTAATATAATAATTTTTTCTTATATATGTGCATTACTTTTCTCAAGCAGTTGTTGTTTTCTATTTTATACAATTGGGTTTTTTAATATATAATAGTTTTTTTCTTTTATTTGTGATTTATTTTTTTCATTTAATTTATGTATGTTTATCTAAATTTTCAAATTTATGGTTTAGTTTATGGTATTTTTATCTTCTTTACATCACACTAATGTATTTCCTATTTATGGTCCCTTTATCAACGCTAAAATATGCATTGATAGTGGAAAAATTATCTGGTCTTCTTCAAGCAATGAAAAAGGATCCCCTTGTAAGTTTTTTTAAAAGCGGTGGTAAATGATTCATTTATTAGTGAATTTAGTATTGATTATAAAGGATTCCTTTATCAGTTGATATATGACCTATGATAAGGGATACATTATAATTTCTGGTATAAGAACCGATAAAGGGTGCCCTATCTATGCTAAACAAAAGTGACGATAAATGGTTTCATTTATCTGTTCTAACAAAATAATTGATAAAGGGATGCTTTATCATAACTAAAAAAGAAATCAAAAATAACCTCTTTATCCGCTCTATTTTAGAGATGATAAAATCCTAGGGTTTAAACCATGAAGATATAGTCTGTGCTTTTTTGGTCAAATAAATTCCTATTATAGCCAGTACCACAAAATGGGGCAATGCTAGTGCCACCCTTTATCAGCGCTAACGAAAAAGTGCTGATATAGAGGAGTACCTTTATCAGCGCTAATAAAATCGCTAATAAAATTACCCCTTTATCAGCACAATTTTAGGGTTGATAAAGGTACCACCTTTAACATCTCTTTTTTTGGTGCTATTAAAGGGAACCCATTTATCAGTGCTTTTTTAGTAGCGCTGATAAAGGGGGGTCTTTATAAGCGCTTTTTTTAAAAGAACTGATAAAGGGTCCTCTTTCAAAAAAAATTCATTACAAAAATATATTAGTATTTAAATATGTAGATATAGTTATAATGATATAAATATAATATATATTTTTTAAATATAATTTTAAATATATATTAGATAACTATAAATATACAGTTACACTTAATATATAAGATATTTAGTGAAAATGGATTATAAAAAAAATTTAAAAATATTTTTAATTAATAATTTGTTAATTATTATAGAGTAATAGTCATTTAATAAAACTTTTATGACTAAAAAATAAAAAAAATTAAAAAAAAGATCCAAAATATGTTGAAAACACAATTCGAACTTCAAATGACCATAACTTTTGATCTGGGTGTCTGTTCGAGCTCTACCACATATCAAATCGAAGCATGCGATCAGCTCTATGTGCTAGGGACCCATAAAAAGACTCTGTCACAATTTTCGAGGCTCAAAAAGTCCCATAAGGCCTCCAAAACTGAGGTTTTAGTCGGGATACCCCGATTTTTTTACATTTTGTGGATTTTCAGCCTCGTTTAAGGGGGTATTATTGGCTTTTTTTGGTGGGGACTAAATTTATTCCAAGGTATTATATTCATATTGATATTATGTCTTTATATTTTATCATATTTTATAATTCACTTCTATTTATAATCTAATATATAATAATATATACATATCTTTTATATTTTCACCCAAAGAAAAATTATTATAAATACAAATAATAAAATATATTTACATATAAAATATATTAGCTTTATCTAAATAATAAATAATATCCATTTTATTTAAAATAAATATATATGAATATTTATATACCTGTATATTAATCTAACTATATATTTATATATTAATCTAACAATATATATATATATATATATTAATATAACTACATATATATATTAACATTAGTATAAATATATATATTAATATCACTATATATATATAAATATATATATATTAATATAATTATATATATGTATTAATATAACTATATATATATTTATATTAATATACTATATATATATATATATTAATATAAATATATATTACTATTCGAATATATATATATATATTAATATAACTATATATATGTTAATATAACTATATATATATATTAATATAACTATATATATATTAATATAAATATATAGTAATAGACGAAAAAATATAACTAAATATAAATAAATATATATATATATATATATATATAATTAGAGATATCAATAAATGGAAACCAAATCAAAATAGATAAGTGGTAAGGGCTTAGGTGCGCAGTGGGGAGGTCTCGAGTTCAAAACCTGGTGAAGGCAGGGGCGCGCGCATTGGGAGAATATGGGATACAACGCTGATGAAGGGTGGAGGGGTGTGTGCGGGCGCTAGAGGCGGGTGAAACAAGCACTATAAAAGAGGGTCTCAAGATCTATAATAGACCCCCAGATTGGTATGATTTTTAAAAAAAAATTGTATTTTTTATCTTTTATCAGCGCTTTTAAAAAAGCGCTGATAAAAGTGGTCCTTTATCCGTGCTAAAAAGAAAGCACCGATAAAGGACCCTTTTACCTATGCTTTGTTTTAGCACTGATAAAAGACCCCTTTTATCAGCGCTTTTTTTAGAGCTGATAAAAGTGGTCTTTATCAGTGCTTTCTGGAGCCCTGATAAAGGGAACCCCCGCCCCTTTTATCTTCACCGGGATTAACCTCGCTTTTCTAGCGCTGATAAAGGCCATATTTAGTGCTGATAAAAGGGGTATTTGTAGTAGTGAGCACTATTAATGGACATAATTGTATTAGTTTGATTATACAACCATGGTATATATTGATGAAAAATATACAACCACAATATTTTTTTTCCTTATATTTTTTAGGTAATATTAAATTATCATCTACACAATACTGTTATTTATTTTACCTAGATACATCACACTCCTTTATTTTTGTTGCATTGATTTTTTTAGATGTTAATGATCACACAATATATTTTATATGAGTGTTGATAAATCAAAGGGGAAAAGGATTAATAAGATGACCATCTTTCAATTTTAAATCATAGATAATAAAACTTAAAATAACATTTAAGATATTATATTTTCATGTCTGATTTTTTCCATTCAAAATGGAAATGGACTATCTAACCAAATTTTGAAATGTAATTAACTATTATTCCCAATGATTTTCATACTAATCTCTAGATATTACATATTATACCCTCTGTGGAGTGTGGTACATAAATGTTAGTTTAGTGAGTCAAAATTAGGGGTAGGTGATGGTTATTTCCATATAATTCTCTAGTATCATTCTCGGGGTAGTAATATCTAAGAGATGTTATGTTTTACCTTTATTGGTGGATCTATAGATATAGGACATACTTGAATTCTTTATAAGATTTAAACCAAATATATATTTATAATTTAACTATGTTATGATTGATAAAGAACATGTTAGAAGATATTTGGGATAAGGGATTCATTTGGTCGACCATATCTCAATTGGGTATACTGGACAATTTTTATAAAATGTTGATGGTAGTATATGATTATGTTTAAACTAAAATGAGTTTAAACACGTCTTGTTAATAAAAAAACCATTACATTATAATGATGATAACTTTGATTAATTAAATGTGGGATTATAGTTCTCTGGTATTTTCATTTGATCAGGTTGTTATTGACATTTGTTTTGGTAAATTATATACCTTGGACTTATTTCTCGATCAATCAGGTTTATTTTTAGTATTTGGTCATGAAATGTGGAATAAAAATTATTTTACCATCGTTATAACTCTAATAAATAGAATTATAATATATTTTTTTAACATGTTCATTGTTGTATTTTGGTATGATATCCCAATTTACTAAAAGTCCAGGGATGAGTAATACAGGGGTATTTATATCATCCTATATGCCAAATGGGAACATCAGTTATATAATAATAAATAATAATTCACATTTATAATATAATAAGATAATTATATAGGACACATTATCCATGGAGTGGGAATTTGATGGACCATGATAAATTAAAATCTATAATATTATATATCATTCCATTAAAATTATTGGACATCAAAATATTCCAATAGATTATAGTGAATTACCACTTATTTATAAATATTTTATATTATAATTTATCCTTTAATAGTTCTATAAACTAAGGGAGATAAATTCATATAGACTGACATGTATGGGTTAACATGTAATTTATTGCAGTGAAAGTTGTCCTCAACTTTGGTTCTCACCCTATAATAAACAGTTGATGGGTTTGAGGTGTATTATGATCCACCATCGAAGTGTATAGGATTTTTTATCATAAAATATCATTTTATTTGGTATGTGGATATGCATAAACTCATAATAATTTAATTATATACCAAAATCCTATTCTATAATTTGTTTCATTTGTTCATCGACTAAATTTCTTGTGGAATTATTTGTTCAGTGAATTATCTATGGTCTCCACTAATCACAAATGCCTAAAATTTATCATATCTAAAAGGGATATACAAGTATGGATGTTTTAATTGTTATATTATATATATTATTATTATTTTAATATTCATCATACATATCATTCAAAATTATTGTTATTTATACACTTGGTAGGAAGGTATATAATCATAATGCATTGGAGGTAATGGAAGAGTTGAGATTAATGTCACTTATGGATGAACTCTAATTATACATTACCTATGACCGTAGTAGAGTTCAAATAAATCATATATATTTTACACTATATATTATGGTTCATGTAATAGTCTCTATGATCTCTAATTCTTGTTGTGTCATTAGTTGGGAATGACATGAGGGTATGGATATCACTGACCACTAGTTTTAAGATTCCTGATATAATTTTTATAACCTTGGAAATTACACAGTTTTAATGAGTGAATGTATGGAAGTAATAAAATTGGATCATTCAGCATGGTGGATAATTAATCATGATATAGATAAAATGAAACTAGATAAATCCTAGTAGTTTTAATATCCTGGACTAAATAAATATTTTACAGAATTCATATTAGGATGCTGTACATATCAATTTATAATCGCAAATCATTAAAATTTAATAGAAATTATTCACCCACTACCTTTTCTAGGGTTGAAATGTGATGAAATAACTATGGAATTTGTGACCCATTTACATGGGTCCCTCTAGGGTAAGCATGTCATGTGTGTGATCATGGACCATCTAAAAAAGACAACAAAATATCCAAAAATAATAGATACTATAATACTAGTTTATGTGATTAGTTTGAATATTAATATAGATGAGCATGTCATTGAATAGTATATTAGATGAAAATAAGTGACTCATTATTGACCAGTCCTTTTATACTGCACTAGATGATAAAACCATCATAACCACCCAATATATTACTCAAAGTATAAAAATATAGTGAAAATAAAATTTTGATCACCAAAGGGTGAAATAACTAGGTTCAGATATAACACTATTAGGTAGAGGGGTGAATTAGTGACATGGTTTTTATAATTCATACTTTTGAAATAAACCTATATGAATGGATAAATCCTTGATCCCTCATTTTTTATTGTCTCACCTCTCTTATATGAAATCAAATGAACACAGAAAAAATAACATGCTGAATCATACAATGATCTCCCCCAATGTGGGTGGCTACATCCTTGCTATGTTTAGGACGATCTAAGACAATGATTTTCCACTAATAAAGAAATGTCATTACATAAAAATTTAAAATATCATTAACAATAAAAATCCCATAATTCATAATCACTAATTATTATAGTAGACCATTTAATAACATGATCATTAGACCAGAACCGAACTATTTTTATTTATTCTATATTCCACTAATTTAAATGACTCTCAAAATTTTATGGTGTTTTATACTTACTCCGACTACTAATTCAATGATCTTACCAGCCTTATATGAATATGTATTTATCTTCTTATAACTATTGATGTGGGGTTCACATTGGCAATTTTATTGTTCATGTGTACTCAGTTAAGCTATCATCTTATAGACTTCTAGCCTTGATCCCAATTAATTATCTGAGCTTATTAACTTTTGATACTAAATAATTTTAATTTTTATACACTAGAATCAATCTCCCATAATCTTCTTTCCGAAGAATACTGTAAAACCTACTTCACACTACTCCACCAATGATTCATATTCTCTTTAATTAAAATATGTGTATATAAAGGATTTATATAGTTTCATATTCATGTAAATAAGTATTTTCAACATTTCACAATACAAACATATTATCCAGAGTTTTTATGATTACATGTAAATATTATTCCATGTACTTATAAACTATTTTAATTCAACATCATCGAAAGAGAATATCTTGAATGGAATTCCTGGAAACTCATTGAATTTTATTCGGGATTTTATATAGTATTCATGTTATACATGTACCATGTATTCAACTTCTTTCATGTAAATTCAACACAAAACTGTCTCACATGACATCCTTATCGTTTTTGTAACTTATGTGATAAGAGCCCTCTATTTATTCCCTACAACACATCTACGATGACTCATGTTTTTGGTAACCAATAATCCATCTTCTATCAAAAGAATAGTTTCTAGTACTTCTTCTTTATATATGGTGTTTCATGTAGATACAATTATTATGCATAACATAATGACAGTGTGTTATAAAAACATAGGCTCCTTGGATCATCTAAGCATTATACGTGATTGGTGTCTTAAGAAAAACACAATGACATAGAATAGCATTTGTGAATAATAATATTCTCAAAACGCTATTTTGACTCTTGGATCATACTCAACAATTTCCATTTATTTCATAATTAAAAATGAGGAGGGTCGGGGAATTTAAAGACATCTCTACTAACTTACTCCATGGTTTATGTGTGAAAAATTATTTCTTCGTTCGTGCACCACTATAGAACACATTATTTTAAACTGAAACAATATATTTGTATATTAATTGTGTTGTATTTTGAATAATGAATATGAAAATCTAAGTCAAACTACATTATTGAAAAAGTGGGTTTTCATGAATTAAATATAATTTATATATGTGAATTCTATCATGTGAGGATCTTGTGGGAATTGAATACTTAGATTGATCAGTAGATGTCATTGAATAAAATTAATCTGAGGAATTTTGAACCCTTTAGTATTCAATGTTTGAAAATGAAAATGGATTGTTGATCCAGTGTCATAGATTAAATAGATCTGTTTCCCAACTTTATTAATGAAAAGGTTTAAATGAGTATATAGTTAGTCAAATTTATTTTTCCCACATTGTAAATTCATTGATTCTTGTGGTTTTTAATAAGAATCAATTCTTATTCAATTTTTTAATATGGCATCGAGTTAAAACTCAAATATAATTCACACATGTATATTGGGTGGGCCACACCATCCTTCCCCATGAATGACTATATTTTCTATAGTATTGATTCTATATATTCCCACCATGTCTGTTTTAGGTGGCCTCTACCATATCAAGGCTCCACCACTTCATGAAAACTCTGCGAGCACACTTCCCCATGCAGTTGAGACCTCTTCTTAGGTTGATCTAGTTCCCTATCTTATTGAAAGTTTTCCAATTCCTTTTAAACACTTACTGATTAGTTAGTTACTGTACAATTAAAATTCCACCACACATTCTAAAATATAAATCTATAAATCTCCAAAAAAAACACAGTCATCTCAATTATTTATATTTGTTTCTCAGAAAAACTATTTTATTAATGGACCTTAATTAAAAAACTAAAATAATGATCAAATATCTTTGATCCTAAAAAAATTATCCATTCCACTTCTCTATATTTCATCATCATAATGATTATGGATAATCATCATCAGTAGAGCTTCATTAAATATTGTAAGATGTGTTCATTATCTATATGAAATTGGAAGATGTTATGGATATTATGCGTTACTCTGAAATCATCATAATTAAAACCCATTGATTTATACAATTCAAAACATATTGAAGAACGAAATTATATTTATCAAAACATCAATAAAACCAATTTATTTTTTTAATATCTCCCTTCTAATTTTTTTCAAAAAAAATTCAATTCTAATTTCAATCTTATCTTCTACCCTTTATTGAAAATAAAATTTATGATATAAGTATGGTAATGAATTCTCATCCCCAATATCAAAATATCAGGATATAATATTCTTCTATTTTGAAACTTACTACATGATTCTTCTAAGAAAACAGTGACACCACTATGATCTTTACAAATGGGAAAAAACTAACCAACTCTATGTGTTTATGAGACATGGTTAGTTTAGAAAAGAAGAGTGATAAAATTTAACATCAATTTTGTTGATAAATTTTCCTCATGTGATAAATTATAATAAAATAATTTTAAGCATTTTTCAAAAATATTTTACTAATACTATTCATTAATATAAATAAATATATTTCCAAAATTAATTTTAATAAATAAACATCCCATTTTTAAAATAAATTTTTATTATTTTATCATGTGATCAATCTCTATTTTTTGTATATTTTTCAACATATAAATAAAAAAATATTTCAAAATAAAAAAATGTGGACATGCTTAAATCACAAAATATTTTACATCTATAATTATAACATATATTTTCCACTAGTTCTTCAGTTATTTATGAGATATCATCATTGATACGAATATATAGTGGTTGCTCTACTATTCCCCATTAGGTGATAAAGTCAAGAGTTCATAACATTAATCATGTCTAGGTATCCCCCATAAAAAATAGTATTACCTTTAGTTCACTACCTAAATAACACACTATATACATGGAAATAATATTGATTATCAATGATTGTTTGTTATTGAAATACGGAATAGATTTCATGAACCTAAAAATCAATTCAATTTAGGTTTAGATATCTTCATTATAGAACCTTTTCTGAATTTCTAGTTTTATAACATTTAAGGGGAACATGTTTGTCCTCTTATTCCAAGTAAGATTCCTAAATGTACATGCATCATATATGTCACTTTTTTCAATAAATTCTTTCATTTCCTATGTGGATAGAAAAATAAAACAAATAATTAAAATATGAATTGATTTTTAAAACTTATATACAATATCTAATGATCATTTTTATTATAAGTAGTTTAATGATTAATATGGGTCTCAACCTCCTATAGTAAATTCTATAGTCTAATTTTATTATAATTTTTGTTTATTTCCATCAACAGTTCCTTCTGGAAGTTATTGTTTTGAACAAAAAAGGAAAATATCCTTTCTATTATCTGATCATTATTTCGTTTTCAAGCTTTTTCATACTATCTTGTAAGTGTTTTGTTGAAACATATAGCATATCAACCATTTTGGTCATATCTTTCTCATATTACCATTATAAAATTGAAATTATTGTGTATATAAAGACTTATTGATTTGTTAATAATAAACATCTATATTATATTAGTGTCCTAAATTTGATAGATCTTCTTTTTTCCATTCCATAATTTTTCACCCATGATGTAATACAATTATATGGAAGTGAAATATAATTCCAAAATTTGTAGTATTTATTACCAATTTTACCAGAATACCAAAAGTATCCCTTAAAAACATATCTTCCATAATTATGAATTTTCTATTATCTGATAATTTAATAACTGTATTGAAATGGTTATTCCATTATTTTTAATAAGCCTTAGGGAATAATCCTTGCTCAATTTTATTATATTCTCGCTATCTATAATATCCCATATAAATTTAGTTTTAATATTAGTAGTTACACTTCTAGATGAAACAGATTTATTATTACTAGAATAATAAAAAATGTTTCGAACCATCTTCTTCAGATATTTTTTCATAATATATTTGTATGATTCATTTTTAACATCCAAATATTTATCAAAATAAACTCTTTTCATTTTCAATGTGATTATTTACTTAAGAAACCTAAAATGTGTCTCATTCAGTTATTTTTCTTTTTCATTCAGTTTTTCATTAAGGTATTTGAACATATAATCTTATTATGAAATTTTCCTCATGGATGTTTTGATCTCCTCAATTAGACCATTGTCCTTATTATTTCGTTTTATGTTACCTTTCTCCTAAAATTTGATTCTTTTCTTAAGTTTAGTGTCTTGATCAAGTCATGAAACAATTTCAAATATTATCATATACTCATTGTAGCCATCTTATTCGTTCTCCTCACTAATTGAAGAATATACACTATAGAAAAGATGGTATTTAGTGGATGAAATTTATAATTATTTGTTCTATACCCCCACTTAATAAACAATAGAATTGGATAATAATAACTCCCTCTAATTAGAGGTTGTTTTAGTGGAAATCACCCACAAATTATTAACATGCACTTACCATATATCCTCTAGACCTTCACCCCCTCCTTATTCTACTCTATTCCATATTATCTCCCCACCCCCACCCACTAATATCCCTCGTATAGTGTTCCCTTATTCCCTGGTATGACCCCACCCCACCCTAAATAATTACTCAATAATTCTCCACTATTTCCGTGTATCATCCCTCCCCCACCCCACCCTTGATAATGCCTCTATAGTTCTCCCCTCTTCTTTGGTATCACCCCAACCCCACTGCTATTAATCCATTTATAGTTATCCTATATTACTTGGTATCACCCAACCCCACACAAAATAACCATATTCCCCCACTACGATCACCCCTCCCAACACTCCCCAATCTCACATCTGCTAGTATCACCCCACCCCTACCCCGTTTGGTGGATTCTTCTGCCTCCCAACTCTACCCTCCCTTCTGCGGGAATTGGATTACCTTCCATGATTTGTGGATTCCCCGAACTCGCATCATGACAGTGCTCCTCTCCCTTTCATGGCTACTGGCTTCCCTAACTCACATTGTGACAATGCCCTCTCTCCCATTCGTTAACACTATATCTCCTCTATGATTGTGATGGGGCCCCCTCTCCCTGCTTGTGAGGTCTCCCCAACTCTCATAGATCATCGTGAGACCTTAGATTGTGTCTTATACTCCAACTCTATAGGTCCCCATTATAATCCACTAAAATTAGATACTTCTCTTCATTGATAATTTGAATGAGTCATAGAAATAACCTTGCATAGGCTGATCCCTTGTGGTACCCATCCTAAAACCCTCACCAAATGGGATCCCTCACACAACCAGTTAGTTTTATGGATTATTCATGCTTTTCCAATTTCTTTTAAAACCTCAACAGCCCCGCATTCAATGATTGTTTTCTGTTTTATTCTTCTTTTAATGGGAACATAAATTCTTTTTACCCCAAAGAAACTAATTCTGGACCTAATCTACAATGAACATGAATGAGGTAATTTCACTACTCAATTTTGATCTTGGTTTCATTAGATTGATTTATGAAATTATTACTATGTTTGGTTTCTTGGAATATAAACATTGATTTTATAAAGATAATTTATTTATTAAGAACCACTACTTATTTTTAAAAATATTCTCATTCACTATAACACCCATACATAAAAACCATAAATTTTATTTCTATCTGAATTATCTAGTATTTGGCTTCTATTACTATTGAATATCCTGAAAATTATCATTTATATTGCTTAAGGAGACAAATAAAAAAGAATTATAGATTAGGGAGGATAAAAGTAGTGAAGGGCCAAAGCATCGTTAATAAAAATGATGATGCCATCTGAAGGGAATGATCATAAATTAAGAAAGAGGGGAATATTATGGCTTGGGGATGCTTGGGAAATGTAGAAGTCCATAACTTTATTACCCTCACACCAAGTGTGGGAGATCACTGTATGGGTTCCCATGATCATCTTGCACTTATGGATAAGATAATCTATGCTCCAAGGGATACTTCCAATTCCAGATAGAGCACTATAGAGAATCAAAGAATCAGTCTTCACCATCTTTAAAGATATATTCCATTATGCACATGCCTCCAGACCTGTGACCATTACCTTAGCCTCGTCCTTCCGGGTGTCACCTCGTCTATGAAAGGCCAAAAATCCATTATAACTGAGCCTCTCTATTCCCTTATAATGTTTCTATCTCTCATCTCCCCACCCCTAAAGTGATCTATTCGTGTTGAGTTTGATCCCTCTACATTGGGGTTGCCAACAAAACCAATGGGTCAGACCCGAACTCCCTTCAAGAGAGGTCACCCCTATGATAAGCAATCGAAGAAAACAAGATCCATAAAAATATTCAAATAATATGACTTATTTCAGTAACCTATTCGTCATTTTGATGATGATTCTAACACAAGTTCTTGATGAGTTCTTGTGACTCCCATCATTATGTGATTTCCATGTAGTCTAGCACCCATGTTACCAGAATTTTGGGTCTACCTTTCTTCTATAGACCATGCCCATCTGTAGCATAAAACCACCAGCTCATGGAATCCCCCATCCTCCCACCTAGACTTTTACACATTGAGACATGATTGAGCGCATGTGAGCTCCACTGATCTTAATCTCTATTGAGGAAGAGATGCTCCTCTATTTCTTGTTGAAGATTTAAGCTTCAAAAACATCTCGACACCAAGTTAACACCCATATGTTTAAAATTGTCAACAGTGGTCATGTAATTATTCCTAAATATCCACAAGAAAAAGTTAAATTTTGTATTACATCCCATTCACTATTACATGTCTCCCCATGGGATGCCCGAGTTGGGTTCCCTCCTCACTCTACCATAGGTCGTGGGGAAAAAATCACCCGTTGTAGAACCTGTGAATATGAGATGGTCATGGTCCTCATATTCAATTACCTTCTTGAACATAGTGTGTTGATTATCATTGATAATATCATTGATAAAACCAGGGGACACACATTCTTCTTTGAACGAATACTTTGGTTGTGGACAGCCCGGAAACTACATTTTCCCTCCCCCAAAATCATGATGCTATGATTTCACATAATCTCTACCTACCAACCAACGCGCATTAGAAAAAGGTACCTATATGTATGGGTGAATTAACATTCATGTTTTCAACAGCTAATACCTCTCCACCAACAATTACATCTCGTACTTATCATACATTAGGTGTCCCAATAGAGTTCACCCCTCCATATCTTCCCATGCCATCTTGGCATGCATCCCTTGAATGGTCATAGCTTTAATCCTAATATTGATAACCCCTTTAGCTATATATCTTGTTAGACACTTCCCCGAGGCTCGGTGGTGCCTATTTTCCAGCTAAATATCCCATATAAAAGACACAATTATCCTTTCCATGTTGTTAATAAAACATTTAGTAACCTTCATGATGGACATATGGTGCATGGGGATTGAAACAAAACACTATTAAACAAAGTGATACGTCATCCAAAAGATTGGAATCTATTTTTCCAATTGTGGATGTGCCCCAAAATCATTCCCACTATATTGTCAAAGTGTGTCTCACGAAGGGAGTTTGGACTCACTGGGGCTCAAAGATACTACGAGGTAAAATAGACTCTCCACATATTCAAATTGTGTTCCAAAGATTCAACCCTCCTGGATGAAATGTTCTTTGCAGTAAAAAACAATATTTTCTCCCAATTCACCACATGTCCACTCAATTATCAATATTCCCCTATCATCCTATTCATCTAATTCACGGATATCCTACATCCATTAATAAAAAGGATAGTATCAACCACAAACATCACGTGAGATATACCCTTTTGAGAACGTTTATTCCAGTAAAAAAGGAATCTCCCCAAACACAGGCCCCTCTTTTTAAAACTGCTTAGCACATTTTTGAGGTAAAATGAACAGAATGGGAGAAAGGGGCCCCCTTTCCTTATGCCTCTAATTTTCTTGAAAAAACTGAAACTCTTACCCAGGAATGAATTGGATATCCACGTCGAGCTAAATTAGTGGAAGAAGAGATATCAGGTCCCATTAGAGAAGACCATACAATTCAGCACCATTAAAATAAAACCTTATTCCATCCTATAATAGGCCATACTCATGTCAAGAATGGTATCTAGGTAATTCCAAAAGGTATTATTGTTGATCTCACTTATCATATAATGAACCACTCCGATGGCACCCTGAATTGACATCCCGTTAAAAAAACTGTGTTTCTGCCCTTTTAACCAGCCATTTATGTGTGATGCTAGTGTTTTTTCAAGGATAATATCTACAATCTTATATGGGACGTTTCACATGATGATCATCTTGTACTAATAACTGAGGTAGGGGTTACTCACTTTCAGTACCAACCAACCATGGTTTCACTGGAGAAGCAAGGAAGATGACTAACCTTAAAACATTTATACACCTCTCTCACTAAATTCCCATTAATCGTAGCCTATGAAGCCCTATAAAAAGACCCAAGGATTCCATAGAGCCTTGGAGAACTATTAGGGTTCTAGTTCCACACATTCTCTCTAACTTCTACCTCATTTGAAAGCCTCCTCAACCACTCATAAATCTCCCCAGGTACCTTGTTAGAAATATCTTTAAAAAGATCTGTAACCACACATGGATAACCACATGCCATGATAGAGTTTAGGCCAGCCAGTAAATCTTTGATGATGTCATTCTCCATTTTTTCTAGTACATCATGGTCATTGGAAAAGAACCATCATATCTAAGAATATTGGGCCTATGAATAATTTTCCTTTTTTAATGCATGCATGAAAAAAGAGTATTTGGGTCCCCCTAAAGAAGCCACTTAACCCATTATCAGACTCTCTCTATCCTCTTCTACATTAACATAAGAATATTTTGAATCCCCTTCTTAGCCCTAATATCATTAAACCAGGCATCATCCCATCCTTATTATAGAAAGGTCTCCTTGGACTCTACATCCTAAATAATCATGAGCCGGTCCTTGTCAGGTGTAGGAACGTTCTTCCTCCACCATTGTAACATATTATTGAGCCATGTTATATTCTTGTAGATTGATATCCACGGATTACTAGAATTCATCATGTCCCATGTATCCCTAACTATATGATTGAATCCTAAATCATCCATCCATGGACTAGGGAACTAGTTGTGACCATCTCTCTGAGTACAGGAACTGAGAGAGAGCCACAGAAAATAGTGATCAAATAAGTAAAGAACATGTTGGAAAAAGATAATATCTCGAAATAGAGAGAAAGATTCCCCATTAAACCAAAATTGATCGAGATGAGACCATTTTCATCTTCCCAATTATTGGTTATAACACTTGGTGAAGCAGTCCACGTTGGAGATGACATCCATTAGACCAGATCTTGCTAAGAAAGAACCAAATTCTTGGCTATCACACCATCCTAAGTCCCCTCCTCCTTTTTTCTCCACTGGAGATGTTACTGTGTTGAAATCACCCCCAATATTCTAGTGGGTGTTATCATCAAGATGTCCTTCATGGTAACTACAAACAACCTATCTCTCCGGTACGTTACACTTACCATAAACAAATGATAAAAACAAACAATGAGAGCCAACTGATATTTTCATGGAAAGGAATTGGTTAGTCGCATGAAGCAATTACACCATGATATTATCCATTATAAACATATATATTTGGGATTTAAGAGAGTTATCATGTAGGAAAACACGAACTTTGTTCCTCTTCTTGAATTTAGCTATTCTTCCTGATTCTTGTTTTATTTATAGGACAACCACCATGGACCCTGAGTGGTTAAATAATTCATTTACATGAATTTCGTATTTCACCCATTCCCATAGCCCTCAAGCATTTTATATAATGACACTAAACATTGAAACATGGGTGTCTAGATTTGGCCCCAGACTCTTGGCCCATGGATTGTAGAGATGATTGTGGGAAAATAGAAGCATCCAGGTTAGAAATAGAACAAGTGCACATATTGTTCATCTCGACCTTGTTGAAAGTAAGAGTGCAGTCCCCACTTTTCCAAACCCTACTGGTATCCTCTAAATAAACAAGGATACTAACATCCTCCATACTCCTAGCTGGATATAATGAGGTTGAGCCCGACGTGGTAAGAAACGTTATCGATACAGACCCCAAGGAAGGGGAAACAACTAGTGGCATCAAGGGGTGGAGAAACTGAGCTTCTTAGATGAGTCAGAGGATAATTATCATTAGATGTTTTCTATTTTAAAAAATATATTTAGACATTTATTAGTTTTTCTTATATATGTTTGACCATATTTATTTGATATATTATATTCCATTTAATGTAGTAGATATGGATAAATCTAAGATTTCTTGTTCACGAAATTCAAATGATTATAGAAAAGGATTAAATAAATTTCACAATTTTGTGTTTGATAATACATTTATTAAAGTAACAATAGTATGCCCTTGTAATAATTAGAATGTAATGAAATGGTTGAATAGAGTTGATGCATATTCCATTTTGAGTTAAATCTAAATTATTATTGGATACCCAAAGTTGGAATGGCATCGAGAATTTAATGAAAATAAACTACCTTCTAGTAAATAACAAGATTCTAAATGTTCTTCCCATAATATTGATCTTCTAGATCCTATAATAAAAATGGCCAATGAATCTTTTTTTTATGATATTATTGGTGAAAATTAAGTAGTCTCATATCTTTGTGTAAACATGATTGAGACATCTACATAATTGTCCAAGTTGTTGAATGATGGGGTTTACGATTTATATGAAGGCTGTAAAAAGTAATCCAAGTATCCTTTTATAATTAAACTACACTACATCATGTTTTATATGGAATTACCGATAAGGAAATGAAAATGAATTTAGTTTTTCTCTGAGATTCTTTTTAACACTCCAAAATCCTTAACAATTTTTATGAGGTTGACAAAATCATCAATAAACTTGGGATTCATAAAATTTATTTACATTCTTTTCCAAATGACTACATGTTGTATTGGGGGGATTATGAGGAAAACTATATATGAAATGAATGTAAAGCATAAAGGTGTAAGTAAATTTTTTTGGATAAAACAAAACAATATGATTTTCTTCCTATTATTTCCCACACAAATATGATGCAACAGCTGTTAAAGTATAGTAAAAAACAAAGAAAAATCATTATAATGAAGGTGAAAAATATAGTGATAAATTAGTATGGAATCCAATATATTCTGAATCATAGAAAAAATTTCATGTCACACATCCTCACATTTCATTAAATCCTCAAAATATTTTCTTGGGTTTGGCAGATGATTGTTTTAATACTTTTGGAATAATGAGATCAATTTATAGCATATGGCCTAAAATAATGAAACAAAATAATCATCTCATGTGGTTGTGTATGAAACAAACATCTATGAATATTATAATAAATCATTCATGGAAAAAGAATGTTGGGAAATCACATTTATGTCTATTTCATACATCATTTGATGGAGTAGAAAGAGTTGTGGGTGGATAGAGTTGAACCCAATAATATTTCTATTTCTAAATATTTTAAAATGTGCACAACATTACTTTAGAAAATAAATGATGTTCCCAAAATCAATACCTTATCTCTAAGGAATAATTATACTAGATTATCTTGTCTAACCTTTAACATTAACAGAATTCCATTGTGGTTCCCTCATTGTAGAACATAGTTTTTTGTGGTAATCATTGATTTCATATTGATTATCATAAATTTGGATTGATTATATTTTGAATTTATGGAAATAAGTATGTTCAAAAACCTCCAACTGCGTTGTCTAGAATGGATATTTTTAAATATATAAAAAACATAAATATCTCATTTGGAAAAAAATAAAACAGAATTGTAAAGAAAAGAGATGTTAGAGGGATAATAATGTGGATCACTCCGAACAATGGAAAAACATACATTTTTTGTATTTTAATTGTATTAGACTAAAATGTCACATAATAATCTTGATGTCATTCATATAGAAAAAAATGTATGTCATTACATTATTTATTCTTTTTTGAATGAAATTGGTAAGAAAAAAGATCATCTTAAAGCATGAAAAAAATCATTAATCAATGTGTGTAATTTGTGAATTGTTTCCAAATAATATGGGTAAATATCATCCATGTTTTTTATAATAAAAAATCAAATGAAATACGCCTTTTGGGAATGTTTAGTGAATATTATTTTTCCCGATGGTTATTTCAGAAACCATTCTAGATGAATCAATATGAAATATTATAATATATATGGATTGAAAAGTTATTATTGTCATGTCATTATAGAAAAAATTACTTTACATTCCAATATGTAATGCTTTTCCAAACAACATGTCTACAGTATTGATAGATTTATAGGAATTGTTTTGAATTTTTTTTTTTCTAGGTTATCAATCCTGGTGATCCTGAGAGTATCAAAAATTGAATTTTTATCACACTTTTTCATTTGGAGATGTTTTTTCCCAGATCATTTTTTACTTTCATGATTCACTTTTGTGTGCATCTAGTCGATGAACTATGATTATGTGGACTTGTACAATATCTATGGATGTATAGTATTATATATTAATTTAAATTTAATTAAAAATAATATTTTTCATCATAATATTATTTTCTACTTTTATTATTGGTGTATTTATATAGATAATTGGGTATTTAAAGTCTTATGTTTGCAATGAGGCTTAACAGGAAGGATCTATTACTGCGAGATATATTTGTTAAAATGATTAAAATTGGGTTCAAGATGCTTATATGGGATTGAGAAAACATTCAATAGGTATAGTAATGTTAATGATGAAGTAATGTATGTTTATAGTGATGATATGTATAATACCTTTTCAATGATATGAAGACTTGTTTGGGGTGGCACTAAATTTCTCATGACTTCCATGAATATGAAACATGTGTACCCACATGTGTTATTCAATCAAGAATATTTGGATCCATTCATAGTCTATGTATCAATTAATATATCTATATTCAGTAATATAATTATTTGAATTATTATGTTAATAATAATTTCTTACAGGGAATAATATTTACACATGAAGAGAAAATGAGGATCCTTGCATGATCCTATTCTGTAGTATGGAATATTATATATAAATTCCTTTCCAATTGGTTTTCTGTATGAGTATATTAAAGGAATGATTGATAATTAATTATGGATTGAAAATTATTTCACTTAAGATTATTTTTTGTTAGGTATTTTTGGAAAATTTGGTTTGTATTATATAGAATGATTTGAAACATCATGCACAATTCCTTCATTAGAATTCTAAAAGGTTTTATGCATTCAATATTATTGGATTCAGGTTTCATACAATAGATCATGAAAAATGAATTAAAACATAAAATTAGGGACTGTTCATGACATATAGAACCAAATAAATTTTAATTATTCATGATGAAAATGGAATAGATGCCGATATTTTATTTGATGGAAATTTGAATTATATTATCAATCTAAATTACTTTGTAAAATCTATGACTTGTTTTACATATATATTCGTTTATACAACAACTGATAAATGTTTTAGATTGAATTATTTGGGTTTTAAATTTTATAATTTTAGTGAATTGATTTAAAATAGAGATAATGAAGAGCACAAACCTTTCATTTATGCATCTCTAGATCAAATGGATTTTTATGTTGAAAACTATTCTAAATTGAGTGTTGTGGTGCATCTTAATCCATGATATTTTTATGATGTGGGTGATGATGATGAATAAATATTTTAACAGATAAGTTTTGAAGAGCAAGAGTTTAGTAAATATTTGGGCAATAAAAGTCACAATATTCAACAATCTATATAATAGGAATATGGTTATATTTTATTTGGGAATTTGGAAATAGATAAAAAATAATTTGGAATAAATACAATAATTGTTTTCTGAATTTTTAGAATTTTTTTGACTAAATGGAGAAAACATATTTATATTCTGTACATTTATTTTATATGAAAATTTATGTTGGGGGTATTAATTATTTTTTTCATGTCATGGGAAACCATTTGGTTTTATTTTTTTGCCTAAAATAGTTAGAAGAAAAAATGATATTTTTTAATAAACTTTTGTTCTGTAATTAATATTAATTATTATTTTGTTTTTTCAATATATCAATAGAAAATATGTTCATTTTACCTTGAAATGTAATTTATTTTAATAATTTATTTTTATAAATATCTATATATAAATTTATCAAGGTTGTTTCATGTGTTATATTATGAAAAAATCGATGTTTTTTTATTTTTTTATATGTTATAAGAGAGGATGATTCAACATTTCTAATTAATGTTTTTTGTCTTCTAGTGTTTTTTAATATACCTCACTTGTCTTAAAAATTATTATGTCTCTAGAATTGTGTGTTTAACTCAAATTTATGATAAATTAATGACACTGGATAAAAATATTACACGTATGAATAGAGAAATTTATTTTTCCCCAAGTCTTCTAATATTTTTAGGATGGAAACCAACAATAATTAGAGAGTTATGATCCATAATATACATACTTATGTTATATACATCACAATAAATGTTGTTGTTTCCCTGGACTCTTCACCAATGTAGTTTCTCAGTTCGTAGTTAGTATTGAAATGGAATATCACCGATCCCATTACATTATTCACCAATCCACCCACACTCATCTCTATATACTCACAAGAACCATCCATGCTAATTTTCATCAATATATTTTTTCCCTCCATATAGAAACCTAACCCCATAATCATTGGAACCAGAGCATTTTATCAAATACATTGACATTATTATATAAAATCTAGTCCCAAATGACTAATTGGTTTAATAGTCTTATAAACCAGATACATAAATGAGTATTTTATTAGAAATTAATACACTAATTAAAACATAACTTTTTTTATTAATTGCATCATGGATGACTTTATTTTACATTGTGTAACATCTTAGGTATATAAATAATATAAATTTTTTATATTTATTAAAATTTATGAATTAAATATAAAATTTACTTTAAATGGGATGTTATGTTCGATGGCGCACCTAATACACAACAACGAGTTTCTTTGAAATCTTATGTTGCACAATAATAGTATAATATTATTATTTTAAATTGTAGTTAATGCCTAACCGTTGTATTGGAAAGAATGAAAATTACTAATGACAATATGGTTATACATGTTTGTTAAATGTTTTTATATATATTCAATAAAATATAGAGGCTTAAAATGTGAATGAATCTAATTTTAAACATAATTTACTTTAAAAGGTAGATTTACAGCCTTTTGATGGCATTGCCTCTTTAAATCAAGATTTTGTCACTTTTTTATGTTATGTTTGACCAAATAAATGTTTTCATTATAATTGGGATATCAAAATTCACTTTGGGTAAAAATTTTAGTTCTTTCTGATAAAATTTAATTTTTGATGAAGAGTGGAAATTAGTGTATTTTTATTTAAAACTGACTTTTAATATAATTTATTTATATGGTTATATTATATTTTTAATTTTTTTTCATGTGTAATTAGATTATATTTTTACCATTTAATTCAATTTTTGTCATTATAATTAATTTGACTTTGAAATTTGATATAAACATGTGTCAATCTTTTGATAGTTAATATTTCTAAAAAACACGCTTTTTATTTTTGACAACAAGAATTAATTATAAATTAATTAATCCAAATTCTATGTTTTGAATTTGGTAAAATAGAGATCAATTTTTAATTAGGAAAACAAACTTTTTCATTTAAATGAAATTTAACTACTTCTATGAATTGAATTTAGAAAATCCAACATCCATGGGGCTATTTTGAGACCCCATGGAGTCACGTAGAAGTGATAATGACACTTCATTTTAATTTATTTAAAGTAAAGACAAAAAATGACACAAATAAATATATTTTAGTAAATTAATTTTTCCATAGGGTTATATATGTTTTCTCTTCAACTATAAATATTAATTGGAAATATAAAAAGAATTTTATATATCATTGTATTTTTTTTATAATTTTTACACATAAAATAAATAAAAATATTTATGACATAATAATGATGCAGTGTTTACCTCATTAATAAATGATTTAAATAAATAATATTGTAAAGATTAAAATTATATTAAAAATCTATCCAATTCTTATTTGATGATTTAATTTCGACCGTGAGTCATCTTATCTTTGACTTTAAAAAGTTTTGGACTTTTAGAAACCAAAAATCATAATATAATAAAATAAAATTTTCACACTTTCCTAAAGAGCCCCTCTTCCCCCTTATACAAAGCCCTGACATCTAACCCATTCCTTGCATTTCTGAAGCCCCTTGGAACATCTAATTTCGGCCAAAATAATCTTTCAAGATCACTATCTTACTCATAGAAGCCTTAACCTATAAAGAAGGAACTTCAAGATGTCTTTTTGGTTCAAACCATCAGAAGTAACACGAATTAAAGGAACAAATTTATCTTAAATTATTTTCTTTTATTTTACTTCTCTAACCCTAAAATATTTTTCCATTTTTTTTAACAACACTAATATTATTAATATTATAGTAATTTTTTATGTGATGGATTCGAACTACACTTAAACACACCGCCTTCTAATGGGAAAATAACATATTTTTTGTGGATGAAAAACTAATGCCTAACGAAACGATGATTTTTTAATTATCTCCTACCAACTATCATTATACCCATTAAGATGAAACTATATTTATATATGATACCTATTATGATTTTATTTTATTTATGCTTCTGTAATTTTCTATTATAGCATACCTTTATCATTTATATAATGGGTAAATTCAATAATTTCATTTTAGAAAGTGCGGACGACAGCACCCTCAAAGTAATATGGCTCTTTAATTCAATATGTGGGACATATAAAGGATGTATTTAATGATATTATATCTGATATTATACTATAATTATAAAATACCTATGTATAAATAGTTTTAATTCCATCAATATCTTGAAATTCGACTGCCTAACAATGTCACCATAAAATTATGAAAATGATTTGATAGGAGGGAAAAGGTTATATCATCACATAGACAAACAATTTATACAAATAAATATATATAATAACATATCATGATATAATAAAGTAGAAATTAAAAGACACAACATAAAATAAGTCTTTAAAGAAAGAGGAGGTTGAAAGGTTCCCTTACCGATTTGGTAACATACGAAACATACACCACATTAAAGAAGGGCCAAACAATGAAGATACAAATACCCATTAATTAATTTATATTATAAAAATAATACAATCATGGGAAGTATATACACCACACAAAAGAAAATAGTGGCAAATATAGTATGAATCTCATAGGAAAAAAAGTGAGATGGAAACTCCATACCACATAGCAATCAATTTGGTCGTATGAAAAAAAGTTAATAACCACCAAATTAATCACATAATACCATGAATATAATGTTAATCATGATTATATATATCAAATTTCACAACACAATACACCATATTCAATAAATAAGTGGAGAATAATGGAAATATCACGGAAAAAAAGTGAGATAAGAAACCATTTACCCCGTGTCTGACTTGACTCAATCATTCAATAATATCCTGAAAAAAAAAACCTATGTTTTAATGATATAAACCTTCCCCTCCCATCAATATCTTGAAATGATATTTTCTTATTGAAATGTGGAAATTTTATTTATCATTTATTCTTGTTTTATTTTTTATGAATATGTTATGGTTCATGGGAATTATTAACATATACGGATGGTTCTGTGATAATCCTATGAAATGTGAGACCTAGATAGTTGTCCAATGAATTGGGTAATGTGACGAAGGTAAAAACTAATGTTTCTCCTAGGAGATTTAGGAAATATACAATGATGGGTATTCCAATGTAATACCCTGGATAGCTGTTATTGCTACAATGTATGTTTGATATAGATTCCACAATTTACCTTTATGATTTATTATTTCCATGTCTTATTAAAAAAATTTATAATTTCATGAGGTGTGAACTTATGCATGGGATATATTTATGGACTAATGTTATCATTCTTTATATTATAATCCTTACTGATATTTTTATTCTCATTCAATGTTTTGAAATGATTTTCACAGGACATAAAGATAAATAGGGTCAAGGGTGGGATCATGGAAAGGTCATGCTATCTAAAACATAGAACTAGACATGACATTTTTTAAGAGATTTTATTTCATGAAAAAAAAGAAACTGAGTAGAATTGTCTACTTTATAATTTTTGTGATGTAATGAAATTGTTATGGAAAAAATATATAAAATTCTATACCTGAAATGATCCTAAATGATAATTATTCATCTAATTCATGATTATGTAATTTTTTAAGACTGAGTCCTTATAGTTGGTATCATAGGTCGGTTGAGATAACTTTAGAGAGTACTGTATCATTTAAGTATATGTGACATAACCATAATGGATAGTATATTTTAATGTCCCATTGTTTTTTAGATAAATTGAATGAGTTTAAGATAACATGATTACGTCTATCTTAGTATGTGCAATACTCAAAAGATTTTATATGATGATTTCATTTATACAATCACACTGATGTTATTTGATAACATATGTTTTGATATTATTGAATCATTGGATATGATTCATGATTTTGTTTGTAGGAATAAAATAATTTAGAATAAGTTGGTAATGAATAGTCAATGGATCATGAAGAAAATCAAAGGAGTAAGAAGTCAACATAAAAGCAATTTAAGAGTTATGGTAGATTTTAATATGATGAAATACTTTAATTTATTAAGGATCTTTTGAGGATGAGATTAAATTGGAAGACTTTTTTAGAGTGTGTAACCCTAAAGTTTGATATAAGGAAATGTTATTCAAGGTATAATTATATTTTCTTTTGATAAGTAATGGGTGAATTTTAATTTGGAAGAATATATGTTTTTATTATTGACATGTGGTGATTTGGGTTATTTATGGAAATGATTAACCTATCATAGAGAATATCTAATTTTGTTAATTACACTTTAGTATGAGACTTTAAGAGTAGTTTATTTTAATTGGAAATAAATGTTGAGATTTATTGTGGGAGACTATGTGATTAAATCCATCTGAGTTTTGGGTTAAAATATTAATTTGGGTAACTTTTTAGTATTTTAAGGACATTTTTCTATTTTATATACTTTTTAGATCTTTGGTTATTCTATTTCAAATTTTGAAGATTAAGAGTAGTATTTCTTTTTATATTGTAGTATCCTTTTTTGGGGATTATCTAGTCTTGTAATAAAAGTTTCGGTTTTGGATGACGTCAAAAGATTGGGGGAATATATAATTTATCTTATGTGGATTTTCTAACAATCCAGATGTTGAATCTAACGATTTTAATGTGACCATGTTTGATTGAATACTCATCCTTTGGAGAAAAGTTGAATTTTTGGTAGAAATTTAGTAAAGGACGAAAGTATACTAGACAAGTAAGTATATTTCCTTATAATTTTAGTTATGAAAAAAAATTCCCTAGAACTATGAAAAGTAACATAAAACAAAAACATTGTTAGTTAAATTTTATTACTGGGGAATCAAAGACCGTTTAACCTAGCACAAATTTGTGATTTTCATGTGGTTAAGTTTCTCATAATCTTGTTTTATACCACTCTCCATCAAAACGTGATGGTTTTTTTCCTTCTATATCAATGTTTTCCTTTATGGAATCCCAGTATGGACTATCTCGGGTGACCTTTTAATTTATCTTTATTTCTTTAAAAATGATATTTTTATTGACTCTTTTCCTAATGTAGAACATTCATTGAACATTCCAAGCACAATTTAAAAATTTCGAGAACACAATTCCCAAAATGAAGGAAGGATGTAACATCCGAGGTAAATAATGAATATAATTTTTTTATATTTACTAAAATTTGTGAATTAAATATTAATTTTACCTTAAAAGGGATGCTATTTTTGTTGGTGTATCTGATATTCCATAGTAGGTTTCTTTGAAATCTTAAGTTGCATTATAATAATATAATACTATTATTTTAAATGATAGTTACATCCTAGCCATTGTATTAGCGGTAATTAATAGAACTAACTACAATATGATTATACATGTTTGTTTAATGTTTTTACATTTATCCAATAAAAGTTAGATGCTTAAAATGTAAATGAGTCTAATTTTAAACATAATTTACTTTAAAAGGTCTATTTACTTATTTTTGATGGTGAACCCTCATTAAATATAGTTTTGGTCACTTTTATATGTTTTATGTGACCGAATAATATTCTTCTTTAAAATTGGGATGGCCAAATTCACTTTGGGTAAAAAATTTATATTTTTTTGATAATATTCAATTTTGATGAATAGTTGAAAATACTGTATTTTAATTCAAATATGCTTTTTGTTATAATTGATTTATATGAATATATTATATTTTTTATTAGTTTTAACATGTAATTAGATTATACTTTTACCATTTAATCCAATTTTGATCATTGGAATTAATTTTTTTTTTGAAATTGGAAATAAATAAGTTTTAATGTTTTGATAGTTAATATTTCATAAAAACAAACTTTTTGTTTTGACAACATAAATTAATTTTCAATTACTTAATCCAACATCTATTTTTTTAATTTTTTAAAATAGACATCATTTTTTTGAATTCGTAATATCATATATAGATTAGGCTGATATTTTGTTAATTTTTGAAAAAAATTAATTTTTGATGAATTGTGAAACAACTAAGTTGTAGTTAAAAACTGACTTTTTAATTTAAATTAAATTTTACTGATCTTGTGAATTTAATTTATTAAATCCTACATAAATGGTTGTTATATTTAAGTAAAATTTGGTTCAATTAGATGAAAATAAGTTTTATTGAATATTAACTTTTGACTTTTATTTACCGCGGTTAAAGTTTAATAGGGTAATTTAATGTAAAAAGAATACCATAATAATAAGAAATTACCTTAAAACTTATCCTAACCATATTGGATGAGCCATGTCCGTCCTTGGGAAAATTTGGGTCTATTTGGGGACCCCATCGAGCCAATTACGAGTTATAATGAAACTTTATTTTAATTAAATTAATGTGAAGACAAAAATTATATAAAAATTTATTTTAGTAAATTTATTTTTACATTGGGTAAAATAAGTTATCTTTCAGACAATAAATATTCATAGAAAATATAAAATTATTTTATACATCATGGTAATTGTTTTTAATTTTTATACATCAAATAAATAAAATTATTTATGACACAATAATGAGTCAGTGTTTACCTCATTAATAAATGATTTAAATAAATAATATTATAAAGAATAAAATAATATCAAAAACCTTTTAAATACTTATTGGATAATTTTATTTCAACCATGATTCAACTTATTTTCGACTTTATTTAGTTTTGGAACATTAGAAACCGAAAATCATTATATAATAAAATAATAATTTCATACTTTCCTAAAGAGCCCTTCACCCCTTATAAAAAGCTCTCACCTCTATCCCATTCCTCACACTTTTAAATCCCATTGAATCATCTTAACCCTAACCAAATAAGATCTCAAGATACATATATACCTTCTAGAAGCTTTAACTTAGGCATAAGGAACTTCAAGAATTCATTTTTGTCCAAACCAAAGGAAGTTACCTAAATTAAATGTAACAGTTTCTCATAAATTAATTTCTTTTATTTTAATTTTCCAACCAATAAACTATTATTATTACATTATTTTATAACAAAACAAGTATTATTAATATACTATAATGTTTTTATGAGAATTATTCTAACTACACTTACACACACCTCTATCTAATGGGTAAAGAACATACTGTTTCTGTGGAAGAAAATTTAACGCATCACGATACGATGATTGTTTAAATATCTCCTACCGCCTACCATGGTAGCCATTAATATGGAAATTATATTTATATATGATTAATATTATGTTTATGTTTTATTTATTCCCTTGTATTTTCATTTATATCTAATCTTTAGGGTTTTATTATGGGTAAACACGATAATTTCATTTTAGGAAATGTAGACTACCGCCCACTCAAAGTGATATGACTCATTAATTCCATATGTGGGATGGATAAAATGGATTTAATGATATTATATATGATATTATACTATAATTATAATATACCTATCTATCATTATGTTTTAATTCCATTAATATAATAAATATAAATGAAATTAGTGTTAATGCGTACGTATGGATTACTATCACCATGAAGGGTGCATTTCATTTCTTATCTCAAAATGTTATGTACTATTATAAATACACACACATATATATATTGGATATATATTATATATATGATATCTAGCTCATGAATATAATTCTGGTGATAATGGAATTTCGACCACATGGACAATTTATAATTATAAAAAGTTCATTTTTAACTATAGTTCCGAACATTGTAAAAATGTCTGATATGAACTCAAATAATTATCTAATTTTTATAGAAAAGTAAAAAATGATATAAAATGAATAATAAAATTGAAAAATGTTTTTACGAAACTGTAAATTAACTTTAGTTTATTATTTATGATATTAATGAATGGTCGAGTCAAGTCATACACGATGTAAGGGGTTTCCTATCTCACTTTTAATTCCGTGAGATTTCCATTGTTCACCACTTATTTACTATTTGTGATTTATTTTGTAATGAAATATGATTTATATTATTATTATTCTCTTTATATTAAAGGTATTATTTGATTCATTTGTTGGTTATTAACTTTTTTTCATATGACTCAATTGATTGCTATGTGGTAAAGAGTTTTCATCTCACTTTTTTCTTTCTGTGAGATTCATGCTATATTTGCCACTATTTTCGTTTGTGTGGTATATGTGCTGGCCATGATTGTATTATTTGTGTAATATAAATTAATTTATATGTATTTTCATCTTAATTTTATGAACCTTATTTAATGTGGCGTATGTTTTGTAGGTTACCAAATCGGTAAGGGAACCATTTACCCACCTCGTTTTTGAAAAATATATCATTTATGTTATATAATTTAATTTCCACTTTATTATGTTGGGATATGTTATTATATATACTTATTTCAGTACAAATGATTTCCAAGTGATGATATAACCTTTTTCCCTCATCAAATCATTTTTTTTAATTTTAATGTGACATCGTTAGACTGTCGAATTTATAAAAGAGACCTTCTAAACCCAATTTCAATTCCTTTGGATAAACTTATACATCTTGATTATGTCATTCCATGAATATGTGTGAATAACCTTTGATTTTTTTTTCACTTAATATCCAATTATATTAGTTGTATTTAAAATTTTGACACATAATTATGTAATTTATTTGTCCTTAACATAAGGATACCGTTTTTATAAGGGATTTCTTCTGAATTTACTTTCCATTGAGTCATCATTATGGTTATGCAACAATTCACTCTTATATGTTGAATATACTATTCATTGGAATATTATATCATGAATCCATTTTTTTCTCTTGATATTATAAAGTTCTGATTAAATTTTATTCCTCAATTATTTGTATTCTAGCATCTCTCATCTTGTTAAAAACTCTTTAACTAAAATATCATTTTAAATGTTTTAATGATTTATTCTTATAAAATTTTCTCATTGATGTCCATGTGTTAAAAAGGATTTTAAGGATTTATTTATATTGATAATAATTTATTCAAAAGACAATTTATTTAAATTTTTCAATGTGGTATGGGGCACTTTGATTCAATAATCACTTTATTAAATGTTTTAATGATTTTTAAAATGTTTTGATAAAGCATTGATTATGTCTATATCTTGAAATGACATGAAGTGATTGCAATGTGGAAATATTATATTTACTTTATTCTTGTTTTATATGTTATGAATATGTTATGCTTATCTGTCCTTGTTTACATATATGGGTGGTTCGGTGATAATACATAGGTGGGTGAGCCCAAGATAGCTCTCCAATGCATTGTGTAACATGGAGGAGGTAAACGTTAATGTTTCTCCTAATAGATTTAAGGAATATACTATAATGGGTATTCCAACGTTAATCCCTACGTAGCTATGATAGATACAATGTATGTTTGATATGGATTCCACAATTTACCTTTATGATTTATGATTTCAATGTGTTACTCATAAATCATATGATTTCATGAGGTATAAACCTAGGCTTGGTATGTATCTATATACTAATGTTATATTTATTTATCTTATTACGCTTTCTAAGATTTTTATGCTCATACCATGTTTTGAAATTCTTTTCACAAAACATAAATATGAATAGGGTCAAGGATGGGATCTTGGGAATGTCATGTTGTCTAAAACATGGAACTAGAAATGACTATTTTTAAAGAGTTTTTATTTTTTGAAAAAAATAGATACTAAGTAGAATTGTATACTTTGTAAATTTTGAGATGTAATGTAATAGGTATGGCCCGATTCATTAAAACTATAAAACTGAAAGATCCTTAATGTTAATTATTCATTTAATTCATGATTTTGTACTGTTATAAGGCTGGGTCCTTATATATTGTATAACCCATAATATATTTCATAGTACACTTCTCTAATTCCTATAGAATGGAACCATAATAAGGGTGAGCTCAAATTCATAGAATGGAAAAAATATAGTGGATGCAATAAGAGTCAATCATAACGATAATTATGACATTGTAATTAACTGAAGGCTCTTTTCAAGTAACAAAAAATTGAAGCAAAAGAGAATAGAAAATTAGGAAATAACTACTACAAAAAATTATGTTAACAACGCTACAATATTGCTTTATTAGTGACAAAAATGAATTGATTATCAACATCTGAATAAATTCTAGAAACATTTATCAGTGCTAATGAAATGAAGCTAAGGGACATATTTGTCATCAGTAAAAAATGGATGTTAAAAAAATCCAATAATACTTCATTTTTTTCACTATTAAAATTCCCTTTTAGAAACACTTTTTTCGTATTGTTAAAGGGGGGATTTTGTAGAGTTTTTCAGTACTGATAAAAGTTGTGTTGTTAGTTGGGGTAATTTTATTTAGATTTCTCTGAGAATCTAACCCCAATATCTGTGCTTCCACGACCCAATTAATAGCACTCCACCCCTATATAGGTACTTTTCACAACCCCCCATTATTAGTTCTTTGAGAAATTATATCCTCTTGTGCACCCACCCGGATTCAGTCCCAGCATCTCTCCTTCAAAATGGTTTACCATTACCACTAAACAATATTGTTTTTGTATCTATTTAATTATATATATGTTTATATATATATATATATATTTTAACATATATTTTTACATATATTTATATAATTATTTTTAAATGTATTTATACAAAATATGTGTGTATGAAATATATATTGTTATATTTATTTAAATATATTATTTATTTTATTCATTTAAATTTACAATAATATTATATAAATATATATATATTTATTAATACCCACATATATGTATATATATATATAATTTAAATTTTTTTTAGATATTGTTTTAAATAAAATTTTAGAATATTTAATTATTTACTAATATTATAATATACATTTTTAATTAAATATTTTGATATATGTATTTATATGACCGACTTATTATAATTAAATACATAAAATCATCTATATATTAAATTATAAACAATATTTGTTGTAAAAAATACAATATTTTAAAAAAACTATTAATATTAATGTACAAACTATGAATTAATTTTGTCTCTATTAGAAAAAAGAAATAAGATTACCATAATCAGGGTAGAAAATCTATCATATATTAAAAAATCTTGGTACCTCGACTAAGGACATAGTTTTGGAGGACATTATGGAATTGTTTTGCCACATAAAATGGGAATGATGTTTACCTAATTTTATAAGGGAGTATAGATCATATAAGGCTTTCATTTTATATGTGGTAGATCCTAAACATACACCTTAATAAAAATGTTGTAGTCGTTTAAAGTTCGAGTTACCTTTTAAACTTATTTTAGATATTTTATTATTATTTTTATTTTTTATTTATTTGAATAGATATTAAATGACTATTAAAAATTAATAATAAAAAAATTATTATTTATTTATTTTTATTTTATAATCTATTATCACATAATATGTTATTTATTAATTATAAATTTTTATTTACCTTATCTAAAACATATTTTAAAAAATATATATTATATTTATATAATTATTAATAAATTTATATTTTCCTATATTATTTTGAATGAAATATAAATCTTTTCTTTGCATAATGTTTTGAGAGCTTATAAAAAATCAAGATAAATGAGGGCCTTTATTATAACTTCTATAAAAAGCACTAAAAACACCCCCCTTTTGAACCATTTTTACCAGCACTGATAATGGTAAACCATTAATAGGGCTAAATAAAGTACTATTAACGTCCAAATTTAATAGTTTTATTAATCCGTGAATAAGGGGGAATTTGAATGTGTTTTTTGATAACACTGTTAACAAGCATGCACTTGATAAACCCAGTTTTTCATTAGTGAAGGTAAAGTAAAACACATTCCATTAAAATAATATGATAAAGAAATATATATATTCCAAGGTAAGAAAACAAAACAATTCCATTAAAATAATGAATTGAAAATTAAATTTATTCATATATATGTTGACAAAAAATATCAAGGATGAATTATAATTGAAGGTAAATAAATAGAATTTTTTTCATAAAGGATTTCACATTAGTGGAAAATAAAAACCTATATTTCCAAGACAATTCACAAGAAGTTTTAAAAATATAGAGAATCCAATTTAAATTTTGAATCTTATTTGTCTCATGAGAACCAATCGATGCATCAATGAGTTGTATAAAGATTTATCACCACCTGTCATTTACTGTCCAAATATTTTCTCATATAGAATAGTAAAAATAAATTATATTCCTTATCAAATATCTATATATAATAAAGAATAAAAAAGTATCAATATTTTCGAAAATAATCAAATAACATCAAATGTACAAACTATATGTAAATTGGTATATGGATAAGGTGATAATAATATCAATGGAAAAGGAAATGGATAATATAAGTGAAATTAAATATTCAATGATCATAGAATATTGAGTATTTCTATGCGGAAAAAAATAACTCAACTAAGTGAATTTGTATACTATCCATGGAAATATAAGTCATATAAATCCAATGGATTAATAATAATGACATAAATAAATTATATCCCAAATATGGTAAAAGAAAGGGTTTTTTTCATTGATGAATAGAAATAAAAAGAACATTGAAAATCATTCTCGAGGAAACTATCCTTTATTTTGAAAAACCTTTTGAAAATCAATTTCTTTTTAAATCACATTTTAGAAAAATTTATTTAATCATTAATCTTTAAAACATGAAAATAAATTAGAATAAAATTATAGTGATTAAATACATACATTCCATACGAGATTAAAAGAACATTTCTTTTGGAAGGTAAAAATGATCTACAATTGCCTTATTTAGAAAAATATTTGAAGATTCCTTAGAAAACATTGGTAAAATAATAAAGGGGTAAAAGATTCAATATAAAATCATTTTAAATACATATTTAAAAATCTTTTAATAAAATATGGTTTTTAGAATATAACTGGTTCTCTAACTAATGAGTGAAATGATGTCAGATTTTCTTAAAAACATTTTCTACGACATTTTGGGTACCAAAGAATACGAAAATGGTAGTATTACTTGAAAATGGTCCAGAAAAAGTAGTGGATAATTAAATGAATTGTTTTATGATAAAATAATCTATTAATTTTCTCTAGTGTAAATTCAATTGTAAAAATTCTCAAATAAAATAATATTGGGATGCAAAACACTTTAAATTTGTCTAAATGCTGATATGAAAATAAATGATTGCATAGATTATGTGTATCAACTATGAATCCAAATAAGAAAGCGGAAATAGATCAATTTATATTCAAATTTATTTAAACATAATTATATAATATTAATTAAAATAAGGAATTACTTTAAATCAATGAAATGTAATTCGGTTATGAAATTATTTTCCAATTGGAAACATTTAACTCAAAACCCCATAGATGAAATAATTAAAATTGAATCTAAGAATATCAAGAATAACGATATTATATGAAAATTTGTACATATTTTCACCGTATATATGAAAATAGGTTCCCAAATATCATGTTATTATTAAAATAGAAATATAACTATCAAAAAAATAAGTGATATTGAAATAATAATCAATAGAAACGTTCTTAAGGATAATAATCATTAAACACTCCAATATTTCTCATACCACATTGAGATATTTGAATCATAATATCCAATATATAATAACATTAAAAGAAACTTATAATATCATTATAGAATATAATTTCATGATATAACATTTAAAATGGTAGTATATACACCATAGTAATGAAACTAGTTTCATAACAATAAAAAAGTCTCAATAGAATGTAAATTGAAGCGAAATATTTTACCTTATGTCTAATTTGTTTCACCTATCATTATATTACTAAATAAAAAACATCTGTTAATTATTTAATTTATTAATAACCATTTTCATTTTTATAGTATATTTTATTCCACTTATTACTATTTTGTATGAAACTACTATAACTATTATGTTTATGTTGGTTATTGTGACCAAATTTGGATTATGTTTCAAAAACAATTTTGATAGGTCAACTATAATCAAAGTGGTAATTATATAAAATGTCAATAATAATAATAATGGTATATTTTTAATATTTATACATCAATTATTCTTTTTGAAACATAAATTAAAAATGGTAAATGAAAATGAATCAATGCTACAATCATGGAGACGGTAGGCCATAAGTACGCTTGACTAACATTCCCATTTTTCAATGACTGTTACACAATGAAAGATAAGTAACACTATATAATTAATTAATTATAATTATATCATAAATAACATGTTGTCTAATAATATATTCTCATATATATAATTATATTGATGTGAAAAAGGAATCATATCTTGTTGTGGAGTATGTAGTCCACACATCGACGAACAACGTTTTAACTTTTAATGTATGTGAAAGGGTTAAAAATAAATTGATATATATTATATTTATAGAATATTAATTATGTAAATAATAACATATATAGGTCATTTAATTCTCATATATTTAATTAATACCCTAATTTATATTTCACATGTATAGTGTGAACGAATCACATCGCTTTGAGGAGGCGGTAATCCACACTTCCAAAAACAACGCCATCATATTTACACAAAATATATACTATAAAGATATTTATTGAAAAATAATTAAAAAATATTGAATAAATAATAATTAAAATATATAATATAAATAAACATATTTTACATCATAATTTCAAACCATGAAATGTTGTAAAGTAAAATTGTCAATCATAGATTTGTGCGACGGTACTTCACCGTATACGTAAATAGTATGTTCGTTAGAAATTAGATGGAACTGTGTGTGAGGGTAGGTATAAACCACATTATAAAAAATTATAATATATATAGGATACTTTATTTCTATAATCTTGGAATAGGTATATTTTAGGTATTGTATAATGGAAAAACAGTCTTCTGTAATGAATTTACATCTCAATCAGGTAACTCATTTTGGTTTGTATGAAAGAGATTCCTTGGATGGAATTATTCATAAATGGGTATTTCAGGATGCGGTAAGGGATTTTTACGATATATTTTCACAGAAAAGGATGAATCCTAACCTTATTGAGAGGTGTGTGGAAGTGTTAGGAGATTAATCCTTTTTATTATGGAAGGGGAGTGTCACTCTAGTAATATTTTGAAAAAAAAATTCCATTCACGTTTTAAACTTTGAAATTGGATCCCAGAATGGTCTAATTTAGAAACAAGTTGTGAATGAGTGAAATTATGGGAATACAAGGGCTCTTGAAAAAATATCTATGACATTTTGTCTTCAAATATTACAGTTTAGTCTCATATTTATCTTAAATTTTACTTATTCGTGGTAATTAATTTTAATTACATTCACTAAGGTTTCTAGTAAACAAATATGTTTTCTATACTATAAATTATAAATTATTTTGATTCCAAATCAAGAATACATTTTTCCAAATTCAAATCATTGATGTTTGAAAAATAAATTTAAATTTTATTTCCTAGAACAGACCAAAATATGAGTATTTAAAGGAAAAATGATCAAAGGTTTTGTTTATTTTTATAGTCAATAAAATAGTTAAATTAATTTAAACTACTTCAATTGGATTAATAGATAAAAATAAGATCTAATAATTCTATAAAATCAATTTAATTTTTTTTTTATTCTTATAAAAAATGAGATAAAAAAAGTTTTGAACTATAACTCAGTATTTTTTACAATTAACAAAAAAATGAAACATCACAAAAGAATACTGAAAAATATCCCTAGCATAATTTTTATGTTTATATTCCAAATATGAAGTTTATTTTGAAATATTTAGTTTCTAAAAGTTTCATAAATTTTATTTAAAATATGTTATCTATTAAAAGGTAGTAAATGTTCCTTTACAAAGATGTATGTTTTTATGTGTAATATTGAGTTTGTTCCTATCATGTTCCAATAAAATAAATTTTACTAGTGTAAAAAATATTTTATTGTATATGTAAAATATATATATATAATTAATACCTCTCGCTAATTTTAATTAATTTAATATAATAGTATAAAATTAATTTATGAGCATAAAAATTGTTTTCTATAAAAATTTTCATTTTTTAATTCATTTGTTCTTTTATTAATTTATAAACACATGGTAATTGTTGATTTAATTTTAATTTTGTGTAAACCTCATATATTTATAAGTTAGTTAATATTATTCCTAACCACTAATTCAAGGACAATGTTTTATCTTCTAATATTAAATAATAATTTTTAATAATTTATTATTGTTCTGTAAAACTCGGTCTTTCATGTAAACCAAACCATTAAAGAAAATATTAATTGAATGAAATGTATGATAAATCATTATTTTATTAATTGAAAAATATAAATTATATTTAATTTCATTTAAATAGTAATTTTATTATAAAATATTAGGATATCGGATTCCCTTATGTGCTTGGTGATGCATTCCATACACGCAATCAAATATAATGTTCCAACTTTACATTTTCGGGGCATTATATTATCCCCAACTTAATTAAATTTTATCATGAAAATTTAAACTCAATCCTGGTTATAGATATTTTCATATTTTCTATGTTCAAATCCCACATCATGAGAAGGTTCCATAATAAAACCTCTATAATGGATAGAATAAGATGTAAAAAAGGTCAAATAGAATAACATATAACAAGGTATCAAAGTAGGAGTACATTAGTGGAACATAGTGATACATGCTCAGTGGGAAAGAATAAATATTTATAGTTAGTAATTGAGGTCATCAATCAAAAACATTTTAATGGTAAATGGAATGTTGAGGGCCTCAAATATATAAATATTTGATGGTTTTGAAGATCATCAGTTCAAGAAAAATTAATGTATTAGTAGAATTTTTTTCGAAGTCATTTTCCTAATGTTTGGTAATTGTTTTACTACCAATGAATATAAAGAAATATATTTATTTCTCTATATTTCTATACACACAATTTCTTCCATTTATTTTTCTTTGATCAATTTCATATTCATGTATTACTACATGAAATGGATATAAAAAAAAACTTTGGTGTATGAAGAACCAAAATGCACTTTTAATAGATCATAAGGCCCATAAAATCGTGAAAATGATCACAATTTGTTTCTAACTATTTTATAAACACAATATAGTTAATAAATTTATCTCCAAACATAAAAATTATCACAATTTGTTTATAATTAATATTAATTCATAAATTTGTTATCTAAAAACAATGAGAAATTAAATGGGATATTACATATGATAGGGGTTAGCTTGAAATCTTTACCATCCTTCAGTCATGGATTCGATACCCACGACCTTTCCGGATTTTATTGGTTACCATTAATCTTATATGTTGTCTTTTTCTAAAGCCATATTAATATAATTTAAAAAACAAATACAATGGACATCGTTCAAATAAGATTGATCACTAAATAGGATTATAACTATGGTTTTCAATACAACCTCATAAAATAGATATTTCAAACATTTTTTATTTGTAGTTCATTCCTTGTTGTATGGTTTATCCATACTATCATTTGGAAGATTTATAATCATGAAACCTTATCTTAAATATAAAACACCGAAATTTTAACTTTGGTCATTCATTGTCATTATCTATTGAAATCCTTTATAATGTTTTGTAACGAAAATGTGAATTAACCTAAGAATATCCCCCAATAGTGTCAAACTAGGTGTACAATAAGGCCCATTGATGCGTACCAGGTCCCGCAAATCAATTCCTACAAACCTTTTCATAGTTGTTACTCCACAGTACAGTTATGCTAGAACAACCTACACTTGTAGTATCCAGATAGAGATGTATTGCTAGGAAGACCAATAAATCTATATGTTACAAAAATTCATGTATTTTGTTATATTATTGTCCTCAGCATATATCATGGGAATAATTTACCAAGTATATGTTTTCCTAAATCTAGTTCCCAATGATACTACAAATCACCCTCTAATACCAACTATAGTGACTTGACCGCAAATGTCCTCGAGCTGATGTTTGTTATCAAATACATTGGCATGATTTCATTGAATCAAATCCAGAAGGATAGATTAGTTTAGTAATCTGAGTAAAGAAGATACATACACAAGTATTTTATTAAAAATTAATAGAATAATTATTACAATATTTGTTTCTAAATTACTTTGAGGATATGTTTTTCCATTTAGTATATCCATATATATTTTTTATAGTACATATCTTGGATTCCTAGGCAACAGAAACATAATAATGGTGATATTAAATACTCATTAAGGGAAAAATATTGAATAATCAATAAGGAATCAATGAGAATAGTAATTATTGAATTGTAATTAACTAAAAAATCATTCAATGTAACCAATAGGCTGAAAATAAGTTAAAAAATAATTAGCCAAGGTAAGTGAAAACACATTCCATTAAAATAACTTGATATGGAAAAATAAAAACCAAAAGGTGAGAAAATGAAACATATTCCATTTAATTAATGAATTAAAATTTAAACATATCAATAGATATGTCGATGAAAAATATCATGAATGAATAATAATTGAAACTAAATGAAGGAAATGATTTCTTAATTGATATCATGTATGTGGTATATGAAAAAAATATACCACAAAGACCTTTACAATTATGGTATAAAACAACAGATAGATACCTATTTACTTTTTACAACATATTTGTATAATGAGTTATTATTAATGCACAATGGATCTATATAATTTTTGGTCTCCTCTTGTCATTTCTTGTCCAAATAATTTATCATATCAAATAAGAGAAATAAATAATATGCCTTATCAATTATTCATATTGAATAAAGAATCTATTATTGTCTATATTTCCCAAATTAATCAAGTAACTGTCAAATGATATATCGTATGATAAATTGTATACAATTTAAAAGATATTAATATCCATGATAAATGAAGTTAAAAATTTGGGGTAAATTCAACTTTCAATGATTATAGAATACTGAATATTTCATGTAGTGTAACAAATAGTTAATGAACTGAAATTTAATGCTATTCTTATCAAAAGGAATAATAAACCTACTAGAGGAAGAATAAGAATGGTATTAATGAAATATGTCCCAATTGGAGTAAAATTAAGGGTTGTTTTCATTGATTAATATAAATAAAATTATATCTTAAAAACATTCATGAGGGAAATGTCATTTACTTTGAAAACCCTTTTTAAAAACAATTTTGTTGAAAATCACTTCTTAAAAAGTATTATTCAAAATACAAACATTTAAACATGAAATGGAATCTTCAAATAAATGATGGTGAATATATATGTACTTTCATTATGATGTAAAAATAATATTCCTTTTTTATGGTAGTAAGGATAGTATAATTCCTTATTTGGAAAGAAAAAATAATATTGATTTTTAAAAATTCGTAACACAAAAAAGGGTAAAAATTTAATTACCAAATAATTTTAAATATATATTTTAATTTTTTAATAAAACATCTGTTTTTAAAGAAAACATTTTCATCAACTTAAGAGTGAAATAGAGATAGGTTTTTCTTAAAAACACATTCTAAAAGATTTTTAGTACAAAATAGCGGTAAAATGTTAATATTACTTGAAAATGGGAATTAATAACCCTAGGAAAATAAAAATAAATGTTTTATAATATAATGATAAACAAATTTATTTTGATTTAAATTCAACTATAAATAATCCTGCATTAAATGAGATTGTGAGGTAAAACCCTTGAAAAATTTTATAATATTAATGTTAGAATAAATTGACGAGTTGATTATGTTTATCAATAATAAATACACATAAAGAAGGGAAAATAAATCAATTGATATTAAAATTTATTATACACATAATCATATAATATTGACGACAACGAGGAAGTAATATATCATAATGAAAAGAATTTGGGTTTTTAAATTATTTTCCACATGGAAACTTTTAACTCAAATACCATTCAATGAAATAATTCGAATTGAAACTGAAAAATAATCAAGAATGATTGAATCATGATATAATATGAAAAAATGGAAGTTTTTTCCCCATATATAAGAAACTGAGTTCACAAAAAAAATTTATTGTTTAAAGATAAGGTTACCAATCACAAAATGAAAGCGAGATTGAAAAGATAATTATTAAAAAAGTTCTTGAGGGGAATAATATTCAAACAATTCAATGTGTACCATAACACTTATAAAACTTTAAATCATAACATCCAAGAGGTAATAATCAAGTAAGAAACTTATAATATCATGATAATATATAGTTTCATGATATATAATTTCAAATTATAGTATATACTACAGATAAAAGAAACTAGGTGTATAACAAAATATAAGTCTCAATGGAATGTAAATTGAGACGAAATCCCTTACCACGTATCTGACTTATGTCATGTGTCCTTATATTCCTAAATAAAAAATTTTGTAAATTTTTTAATTTCTTGATAAACTAGTTCATGATTATTAGAATGTTTAGTTAACTTATTTTGGTGTTGTATACGTCTAATTAAAAAATTATGTTTACATTGGTTTTTTAGACCAAATTTGTTTTATGTGTCAAAACCAACATTGGTAGGTTAACTATAATAAAATGTGTCCATACATAACATCACCAAAATTATAATCATAGAATTAGTTTCATATTTATACATCAATTATACTTTAAAAAAAATAATTATATGTGGTTATGAAAAATGAATCAATGTTATAATCTTCGAGATGGTACGTCGTATGTACGCATGAGTAATGTTCCTATTTTTTAATGAGCGCTATGGAAATAATGTAAGAAGCACCATATAATTACATAATGATCATAATATAATAAATACAAAGTTATTTAATCATATATTCTTATATATATAATTATTTTGATGTAAAAAATAATCATATCGTATAGAGGAGGTGATAGTTTGTACGCCTTTGATCGACGTTATCACATTAGTGTGACAAATAGTAACAAAGAAATTAGAATATTTTATAATTAGAGTAATGTAAATTTGTTATGAATATTACATAGAGTTTTTAATGTCACAGATTTTTAAACTAAATTTATTCAATATCTATTTCATGCATAGTGTGAACGAATCTCATCACATTGAGGAGGCAGTAATCCACACTTCGACAAACGATGTTATCATATTTACATAGATTGAAAAGTAAAATGATATGTGTTGAAAAACATAATTAAATAAGATTAAATACATAATAAGTATCATATATTAAATATATATAAATATATTCCATTATAAGGACTAACCATGAGTGGTGGTAATAGAAAATAATAAAATTGTTTCTTGAGGCGTTAGTTCTCCATACACGTAAACAGTATATTCATTTAAATCTTTATGGATGTGTGTGTTATTGTATGTTTAAAATTTAGAATAAAAACATAATTTATATTGATGATACTATTGTTGTTATTTAATGGCGGAATAAGTATAGTTTTTAGAATAGGGAATTCAAATAAATCTAAAAACATAAGGAATGATTTTACCACATAACTGGGTAACTCTTTTGGTTTAAAACACAGGGTATCCTTGGATTAATTTACTCCAAAGGATAGGATTATAATATGAGGTTTAGGATTTAAAATCTATTTTGGTAGGTATATTTAAATTCATTGTGGATTTAGATGTGTGAGAATATGGGAGGAGAGAAGGCCGTTTATAGTGGAAGAGGAGTGGCGCATTTAAAATATTTTGACAAATGAATTCCATACAAGCATTTCACATTGTAATTGGAACCCATAATGGTCCGATTTCTATAAAATTTGGTATAGTGTCGATATGTGGCCATCCAATGGATCTTGAACAATTTTCTATGTCATTTTACCACTAACGATTATGGTTTAGTCACATATGTATCTTAATTTTACCTTAATTGTTGAAATTAATTTCAATTACCTTAGCTAAAACTTTTGGTCAAAATATATGTTGAAATTATTAGAAATTATAAATTATTATGATTCCGAATATGGGATACATTTTTTAATTTAAAAAAACATACGTTTTGGAAATTAATTTACATTTAATCTTTTATAAGGGATGATAATGTGTGTTTTTAAAGTACAACTGATTAATGGTTTGGTATGTTTTTATATTCAATGTAAATGTGGAATTAATTATGATATCCTAAATTGGATATATTTTTTAGATATTATATAATTATTACTTATAAATAATTTTAAATTTTATTTAATGTTATTAATAAATTAGATAATAAAGCAGTTTTGATCTAAAATTCATTAATTTTAACTATTAATTAAAATATGAAACTTCAAAAAAAACAAAAAATTAGCATGACCTAATTTTTATGTTTATATTTAAAATATAAAGATTATTTTTAAATATAAGGTCTATGGAATTTCAAATGATTTTATTCAAAATATGTTCTCCCTAAAAAGGTGGTGAAAGTTTCATAACAAAAATATAGGATTTTACGTTTAATATTGGGGTTCTTTTTATATCGTGCCTATAAATTATATTGGATAAGTGAAAAAATAATAATTTATTGAATATTTAATTTATATATATATATATATTACATTTATATCACTAATTAATTTTAATAAATTTAATTTATTATGTTAAAACACCTTTTTGAGCATTAAAATAGTTTTCAATAAAAATATTTTTTTTATAATCGATTTGTTCTTTTCATCATTTATAATCATTTTGTATCCATCGGATTCATTTTTATTTTTTGTAAACCAAATATCATCATAATATAGTAAATAACATTCAAAACCATTAATTTTTATACAAAGGATATATATTATTATGTTAAATAATAATTCTTAATATCTTATTATTGTTTGGTAAAACATTGTCCAACATGTCATGCAAGCCGTTGAAGAGACTCGTTGTTATGTGAAACAAACACTAACTCAGTGTTGCATTCATTATAAGCTATAAATTTTATTTAATTTCTTGAAAATATTAAATTTATTATAAACTATCCAGATAACATTCTCCCTTACACTCTAGGTGTTCCCTATTATACACGTTATATAATACAATGTTCCTACATAAGATTTTTAGTTTGTTGACATCAATTAATCCCATCCCCCATGAAGTATCCACCTAACTCACATGTGGAACACTTTGTGAGGACCACATAATTGACTTTGATAACCCCCGCTATAGGATATATTTTTCATTATCCACCATAAGGGCTTTCACTTGATTTAGAATATAGATATCAGAGTGTGAAAATACTTCTCTCATTTCCTTAATTCACAAACACCAAACACGCCACTACGATCATCATTTGAAATACTTATATTTCTTTACCATACTATACAACCCCCATACACCAGATAGTGATAAATTCATTCTATATGTATACATGTTAAATTTGAAATTTTTATGAATCCTATCAATGAAATTAATTTCTCATATTTTAAAAAAAATTATTTTCGCTTCATTATAAATGCTTCATCAAATTTTTTATTGTTTTAATCAATATCTATATATTTTCATAAATCAAAATATCCCAAATTTTTAAATATTAATGGAAAACATAAAATATATCCAAAACTCTCAGTCAGAGGCGAGCCTCCGACCATTTATTAATAAAGTAAAAAGCATTCAGCAGTTCCACCAAGTCAGAAAAGAAACTACATATCATTAAAATCTTACTCATCACCACCCCCATTAGAGATTATGTCCTCTATAATGTCTGTTTCCCACTCTGATGATTCATAATGCTTAAGAACCTTGGCATATTTCCTTCTACTATTCAGCTCTTCCAAAGCTAAAAACTCCTTCAAGGATTGCAAAGCCCAACTTTCCTTTCCAAAAAATAACATCTTGTAGACACCGGCCTTGGAAGACAAGAACAATCCTTCCTCAGTTTTCATCATGGAGGGTCAGTATTGAGAACAACATCCTCAAGAATCTTCATCCTTTCGCCTTGAACAACAGCACTATAGGAGGGCTGGACCACAGCACTATTTTTTACTTTTCACTATCAGAGATGTCACCCCACTTCCCTGATATTTTAAACTCCTGAAAACCTCCCTCCAATCCACAATCTTTCCGGACCAGACTGTTAGCATCCATTTGTGGCTGGTCCACCAGATTCTGCACGACTTCCCCAGTTGTAGCAGCCATCGAAGAACTGGTAAGCTGCAAGAGGCCTTCCTGCCTTGAATCATTCTCCTCTTCAAGCAATGCATCTTCACTTTCCCACTCAAGGAATCTATTTTTAGTAGTGACCATGGTCACCAATCCTCCAGCATCAACAACCTTCCCATCTTGAATAGGAACAAGCGGGTCCAGAGAAATTCCCACTGTATCTGACCCCATGTAAGAACTTCCCAATGTATCTTCATTTAAATGATAGAGATCACTCATTAAGTGATCAAATACCTGCTAAACCATCGGGTTCTGTGACCCATTAGACACCTTCTGCAAAGAAATATCATATACTGTGTTCTCAGAACTAGTATGAATAGAAACCTCATCCATAGTAGACACAAAAACACCCACCTAAACTGTGTTAACAAGGCCGATATACTCAGCAACCTCAGCCACAGCAGATCCAGAATCCCCCACCTGGATGCTCAACATCCCCTCAGAAGCATGGACCTGATCATCATTATCCCGTATCATCCCCTTCAGTAAGACTGTTGGCAATGACTCAACAACCATTGCAGCACCATCCAAAGACATCAGACCACCACTTTCGCCGGTGCCACTGACTCCACCACCACTGCACCATCATTTCCTCCCACCCAAACATCCTTCTCAGCAGTATCTCCACATCCAACACATCCAATGTCCTTCCTGAAGGCCATAATCTCCCCAACCTCACCTCTTCCTACTGTTGAACCATCTTTAGAAGGACCCAATCTCAATGATTTATCAACAACAGAAGCAGAACACCCTACATTGCACCTCATCCCCATCACTTGTGAGTATCCACTCACCCTCCCACATCGACAGTTCAAATCAAAATGACCACATCGAATGAATGACACACAATAATCCATCCATGATTTGAAAACCACTGCTTTCGTCCACTGAAACTCTTTCTCATCTGTAATCTAAATGCATCGGACTGGCGGCTTTGCAGCATCCACATCCACACGTATTCTTGGGATGATAGGATGGCAAACAAAATCATCCAATCACAACAAAGATACCTCCCGATCATGTTACCAATTGCACACAAGATAGAAGGTTTCTGAAACGAGAGAGGAAGACCTAGAAGACTTACCCATGTTGAGAAAGTCGAAGGATCACGCCACATGTGAAATTCGAAACTCCAGTGAAATAGGTAGAAAGATGCTCGGTTGCATCTTCGAGGGGCCCTGGACCAGGCGTAAAAAAACAAGTTAGATATGGAATTTTATAGGCCCACAAAATTTTATTCATTCTTTATTTATTTTAATTAATCAATATTAAAATTTATTACATTATCTGATTATATTTGGAGGTTTTCACAATAAAAAATGTTGCAAATAGAGAAAATTTGGCCTTTAATGAATAAATAATGTGATAGTGATCTTTAATGACCATGGATATTCAAATGGGGAGTGAGGTGGATTATGTTTACGTGTTATGAAAAATATAACATGGACTAAATTTTCAATATATTATGAATCCTGGAAAATAAATAATAATTGTATAAAAGAATAAATCTTATGATGATTGGTTATTGTGTTTATTTTTTATTGGTTTAATAAATTTTTTTGTTTAATATTGGAATTGCACAAATAATGTTTTTATTTTATTTGAAAATCCATAATTCTAATTTTTCTATGGAAAGGACACAAAATGGTTTTCTAATCATGTAATAAAAAAAATGGAGATATATAATTGGGATTTAGTTTCATTAAAATTATGATTTTGATTTAACTAATGAAAAAATATTGTACAGAACTCTCTAAAAGGTATTACAAAGAAGGATTGGATAATTTATATCCTCATATGTTATAAGAAAAACAAAATTTACTGTTATATTTTATTATATACCTCATTTAAAAACATATAATTTTATTATTGACTAAATGTTTCTAAAATGTTCATCTTTATGTGTTGTTGACATGTTTAAAAAATTCAATAAATCAAAGCAATCAAACCATTCCACATACATCTGGAACTAAAACATTTTCCCCTATGAAATATGATATTTTATTATATAATTTAAATATTTATAAATCAACTTCATATTATTAATTTTTATAATATTTTTGTATAATAGGAGAATAAATATTGATATTTGATTGGTATGGAAAATATATGGGATGCAGTCCCTCAAAGAAAAGTTGTATCATACATAAATGACATTGAGAAAAAAATTGTAGTAAGAATTCATATTAATGTTGTGTTACTTTTTTATCAAACCAAATTGATTTCATCTTCATGTGATAAAATTTATTTTGTACTTAATTCAAGAGGAATCATCAAAAAATTCAAAACATTCTCTAGATGATTCTTTTAAAAAATTATTTGGGAAAGACCATTTGGGTCCTGTATGATCTATTGGGTTGGGAGAATGTCTAAAAAGTGTATTCAGGTCATCCTCTCAATGATTTAGAGGAATCATTGACACTATCTCTAATTTTTATCCTATATCTCAAAAAGAGGTTCCTGATTCAAAATTAGTGTTCAGTCAAGATGAATTTAAATTACAAAGGTTCAAATATGGGTTACCTCCAAAAAAGAACAAATTCTAGAGATCAATGATGTTCATAACATAATAGGGGATAATACTCTATCCAGGAATTTCAATATAAATACTGATGATAGAAATATATTGTCTTCATTATAATTTTTGGAGTGTATGTTTATATTTCTAGAAAAAAATGTATAATTACTACTAAGAATGTTAGGACACATAAAATGATGCTTCTAGGAAATGTAATTTCTCCATTAGAATCATAAAAAATAATAGTGCAAGACAATTTTGAAAATAAAATTTACCCTCTCCAAAATATGAACTCCCCTGTTTATTATTCATAAATATCCCCTATTTTTCTTTACCATTTCTGATAAATAACAATGAATTAAAATAAAAACAACAACTAATTTTTTTTTCACATCCCACACACACCCCCGCTTTCCCTAATATATTCCTAACATGGAATCCATATTTTTTACAAAGAAATGACCATGTCCCATTCAATGTTTTCACACATGATTCTGAAAATTTGTAAAAATACAAAAAAAATCCATATATTTTGAGGGAAAATGTAAATCATTACAATAATACACTTGTGTAGAAGAAATAAATTCAAGTATACTCATGCCAACGAAATCTAAAAATACATGTTTAAAAATTACTAGGCCACAAATAATCAGATACAGTAACAATTATATTTACCAAAAAAGAATAAAAAATATATCAGTGCCTGAGAACATCTACATAATGGACATCACATTGTTCTAGTTAATGGCCACACAAAAAGAAACATTACAGTATAAACAATCTTAGGAAAATTTGGGTTAACTTCAACACAAGAATGGACATCATATTTCTCATTTTTTAGCATGAGAACCACTTATTAAGATAGAGAACCATCAGTTATAGAAGGTATCTTAAAACTAAATAGTTATTCAGTATATATAAATGTTTTATTTTTCATTTTCCAAGTAACATAATAACATAGGTTTTACTGATTACCAACTATCGAAGTCTTAAAAACTAAAGTGCCATTGTTTGGATATGTGATAAACAATATCCATGTTCCACAAAATAACATGACAAAAAACCATGTGTTGTTCACCATATTCATGAACATGACAACTATCACATATTCCACAGTAGTTCAAATGCATAAGATGCAGACCAATACCTTTTCTGGACTTGTTGTTGGACAGTTCACCAAACCCAAAACCTTTCACTGAAGCCTTATGTTTTTTATTGTAAGAATCCAATTAATCATTTATGGTGTTTTCATTTCTTATTAACATAAGTGTAATTTTTTTAATTTTTTTGGATGTTTATATCACAGAGAATTAATAAATTCAAGAATCTATAAGTTATATGTTTATATAGTGTAAATATTTTTAATGATAACTTCAGAAATAAAATTTTTAAAATATGTTTGATAACTTTTAATATATGTACATGTTAAAAAATATGTTTTTAAATATTATTTAGAATCACATTAATGATTATGTTTGGGAAAAACTATAGATGAACCTTCACTTCATCATATAAGATCATCCAGAGTAAGCGATGTCAATTAGAATGTTGTACATGCCCATGCGTATGTTGAGTTATTTGATCCACCAGTGTTCTACATTTAGGTTTATCTATAATTTATGTTCCATTGGATATTAACACGAGTCCATAATAATCATTTATATGGTTTTTCTACTTCTAATTTGGATATATATTAATTAAAGTTAGATTGTTGACTCAAATACTCTAACATAAATCATGATTTCTAAATCTATCAGTTGTGTCAAATATTCTCTTATGCGCATAGGTGTTTTTACATACACAGACTTCGATGAGTGATCCACTTATCATTCAATTGTACTATTATGTTCGGATATTTTAGGGGAATTGGTAAATGTGTAGAGTAATTAAACAATTTTTTTTATAGAAAGCACATTATAAAAAGAATTTGTTTTTCTCCACACTACAAATAGAACTGGTTATCCCTTATGTCATTGATCACACCCACTATTTAGTAGTTTTTTTGGTAAACATATGTTTATTATAGATGAATTATATATGTTATAATTTTCCCAAATTAATTATCAGGGATTATTCCATATTTTTGGAATCAACAATTACCTCTTTTCATCATTGGACTCATTTCATGACTTCAAAAATTACAATATAAATTCAACAAAATCCATGGCAGAAACATCATATTAAGATTAATGCATAGAGTATTCATTAGATAATGTTGTTTTAAATCATATAGAAACTAAAAAACCTTCTCGTTTCATAAATTAATTTCAGATTTATGTATGATCCACCTCTCTTCTAATTGACAATAAATATATTTTTATTTTATTTTTTCAAAGGTATATTCATCTTAGTATTTTTACTTTAAAAAATACATCATTGAATTAAATTAATCAATGAATATTTTAATTAAATTTATAAACATGGTGGAATCAATATGAATTTTTCCATATATTTGAATTAGTATCACAATTTTGATCAATTAGATGTAGAATTGTTCCACCATTTCGTCTTCCCCATTATTGGTATCATTAAACTAATACAAACATGTTTATTACCTTGATTAATTTACTTACTTGTCCAACTTATGGATATATGGAGTGTATATAATATTAGATTCACTATTATTATCAACATAAATATTATCAAAATCTTATCATAGAGGTATGATATTATTTAATTACATTTTATACCATACGATTTAATATTCATTATCTTAAAATATGTTGGATTTCAAAAAATTTGGAATATCAATCCATTTCATGGTGTCATATATAATGTTCATTTCATGTGATAAAGGATATAAAAAAAATGATCTATCTTAATATATGGAATCCACTTTTATAAAACATTTTAAATCCTTTTATATTGATGTTGTTCATTGACTCCATTGATTTCATCGGAAAAACATATAAATAGTGTGATGAAAACTCATATCCATGATAAAATATTTAGACATAATCATTTAAATTCCACATGAATATCATTCAATTATTCATATTTTATAAAACCACAACATTTTTATATATTATCTAAATGATTTTAGATAATAAATGAGATTACTCCCTGCAAATTCTGTGTCATAATACTATCTAATTGGATAATGATATAGTAAACAAAAACTGAGAACTGTGGGGGGAATATATTTTCAACCAAAAACAAACTCACTAAAAACTATATTTTCCATCTATGGTTTGGGAATATGGATATTAGGTTGATGATACAATGGGGAGAGAAAGAGTGGGATAAAATTAGAATAGCAAAAGGATGAAATATAAGGTTCATTAACTCTAGATATAAATTGTAAAATCCTAAATATGATGTAGTTGAGATCCTTATATTTTATATCATTTTCTATTATCTAGAAGAATGTGGAATTTATTAAGGAGATATCCTCACACTTCTATATACTAGAAATAAAAAAAATATGAATATGTTGATCTATCTGTGTTCCCTTTATATAAAGTGCATCCAAGATATGATTTTAGTGTTCACCATTATTCTTCTCATCAAGTCTTAGCCAAAATCTCATAGAAAATGTCAAGGAAAAAATAGTATTCTTACTCATAGTGTAATAAAAATATATTACTCTATTATTATGGGTGAGACTCCCATTTATTTATAGTGTAGGAAAACATTGGAGCCTAAAATCCTTCCTTATACCGTGAAAACCATATCTAATATATATGGTAGGTGAATCACAATGTTCCCCAAACATCATCATAGGGTGGCTCATATTTGTTCTGTATAAATTCCATATCTACTCTTATATACCTCTTTCTATGGTGGACAACCTCGAATGATAACCATTTCAAATATAACATTTTTAAGGCAAACCTCATTTGATGTCAAATGTTGTGTTTAAAATACATCTTACATAATAAGAAACATATTTATAGATAACCTCTTTTAAGGTATACAGTGATTAAAATACATATGGAGCATGAATGAACAATGGTTAAGTGATGTAGTATACTACTAAAAAAATATAGACATGATTATGGACATTAATGTGAATATTAATTTCTTAGATGACATGTTTAAGGGTAACTTTATAGAATGATGGACATGCCCATGAAAATTTGTATTCATTCATTCGGTTGTTTTCATGTCCTCCCATTTATTTATTTAACAAGGTTGATATTGCATAATGATGCTGATGTAGTGTGCTCGGCGATGAGGTTTTTTCTTTTCCTCAGGTGGAGATTGTGCTTCTTTTTATCTGATGGCTTCGGTGTTTTTTTTCATTTGTTGGAAATGTTTTTTCTTTTCATCTCAATAATATGTTGATTTTATGGTGAAATCATTGATGTTATTTATGGAAAAGTTGTTTTTCTTAAATCACATGATATTAGTGAATAATTTTATTAATTTTTATCAATAATAATAATTTTATTATTTTTTATATATTTTATAAATAATTATTTAGTAGTATTATTTTTTTTGGATTTGTAGTGGGTGCCCAGCCCGCAGCGCGGGTGGTTCACATTTCATGGATATTGTGCATATAATACATATATAAATATATTGTAATTTTTAAAGGAATATAAACAAAATTTAAATTAATTTGTTTTAATTTTTTTCTATTAGAGTTTCTTTTAGCTTCCTCTAACTTTTCACCATTTTTTTATCACAGGGGGTTAAAACAACGAGTATTTTTTCTCATAATTATATTTTTTTATAATAAAATCGTTTTAAATGAATGTAATATTTTCTAAAAATAAAAATTTAAACATAGAAGGGGTTAAACGCCATTAATGTTTTTTAGGAACTTTTTTTTTATTCGAGGTGGTTATAACCCCCTATAATATTTTTTTGGATTGTAGGGGGTTAAAACCACCACTAATATTTCATGTAATTTTTTCGTTTAATATTGGTGGTGGTTATAGCCTTCTCTAATATATTTTTATTATTATTTTGGGTAAAAGGAACCTCTAAATACCATTGAAATTTTAATTTTTTTTAGTGGCGGTTATAAAGACATCTAATATATTTTTTCCACTTAGAGGGGGTTAAAACCACATCTAACTCCCCAATTATTTATTTATTTTTTGTTAGAGGTGGTTTTAACACCCTCAAATTGTTTCTCTCAGGTAATTTTTTTACATTAGAGTGGAGTTTATCCCCAATTAATAAATCCACTACTAATTTTAGTATACTGGTGCTTTATATAAAATACTTCTAATGAAGACTAACATTACATATTAGAGGAGGTTTTAATAACCTCAACTATTATATATATATGTTGTTATAACCCCTTCTAATCTAAAAAACAACCCATTCTAATATTATTATTTTATAGTGATATATGAATCATAACATGTTTTGTGATGTTTTTATTATTTTTTCTTTAAACATTAATATTATGATTCGATCCATGCGGAAGTGCATTAATGAAAATTCCAATAAATCATTTTTTAAATAATTTAAAGAAAACTTCTAATTATTTCTAGTATTTCTAGAAAATATTTTATTGTATTATTCTTCTTGATAATCACTCTTAGAAAAATTAAATTAATTATTTAAACAATAAATTTCAAATGGTCCGATTTGACAATAATTATATAATATTAATTGAAAAAAACCTTAATATTTTCCATTTCCACTTCAATCCATTTTGGAAATAATGGAAATTTATTTTTGATAATATGCATCACTAACCACATATTCATTAGAATCTAATACTGAATGATAATTATTTCCTTTCAAACTAATAGATTTAATTTATTTGAATTACATTTATACCTTCACATTACTTTTGAACAAATAAGCTTTTGTCATATCATAATTATGGACTGTATTATGTTATTCATATTGTGATAAGTCTCTAATTTCATCTATGGAATAAAAATTTAAATCAAATCTATCATTAAATTTTTTGATCACTTTCATAACTTCAATTGAAACATCCAAACGCTTCACCAAACCCCCTAATAGGACTTAAAATCACATATACTAATATAAATTATTCGTTTACAAAATCATCCTCATATATACATATACATATTAAAACATAACTATTAAAATATATTTTTTCTCTTCTTTAATATTAAAATTCTATTTCATACATATTTTAATGTTCATGCCACATCTCATTGGATATTTTACATCTAGTCTCTTTGGTTAATACATTATCAGGACAAGACAAAAATTTAACATTTATTTCATTCCCACCTATTTTATTATTTCTCTTATTAACTTGTTCCATGAGAGAATCAACTCTAGGTAGGATAAATCCAAATATTACAGTTCCAATTACATAATTTCCTTGAAAAAGTATATAAGGGTGAATTTTTCTCTTTCATCTAAAAATATGTTTTCTATCAATGAAATGAAATATTATACTATTAACTAAATTGAAATTATATATCATTGGTATTTAGTATTTTATTTATTTTTTAGAGATAACACTATTCTCTAATACCATATACTATTCCCAAGTTCAGATATATCACTCATAGGGGGGTGTATTGAAATAGTGATGTCCTTTTTAAAACTTATTATTTCAATTTCTATGCCAATGATTTTTTAAGTTAGAAATCCCTTTTTTTGTAATGTCTCACCACCCCTATATAAAAATATAATAAATAAATAAAAACACATGAGTATTTTTAAAAGGATCACAACCAACGTGGTTGAATACATCCATGTTGTGTTTATGATTATCTGAGACACATATTCTATTTAAATACCGTAAAATTATTACAGACTATCTCCCAACATGCCTAATATTAAAACTCCCATAATTTCAGATAAATATTTATTATTTTGGGATATCTCTTAATGGGATATTTAAACTAGAATACCACTATTGTTGTTTATAATATCCCTATATAACTGATTTATCTACGAATATATATGTTTTCTCATACTGGTAACTCATTTATTATCTAATGGTCCTCTTATCCTATTTCAAACAACACATAAACTACTTCTTCCTATTGACAGAGTGTTCATGTTGTACTTGTACTGATACAAGTAAACATTGTTAGACATTATTTTGATAAACAAAAGTCAATTTTTACCTTAATTGATATGAACATGTCAGCTTCTAATACTAACTTAATATTTTAAAAAAAACATTTAGTCAATATTATCTAATAGTATTATTAAAAATGACTACAAAAGATACATCACACTACATCATGGGTTCTTAAGATTCAATTAAACGAATCACATTATATATCATGTATAAATTTTATACAATACCCATATAATTATATATTTTCAACAATTCACAACACATATATGTGAAGCACACTTTTCTAATTACATTCAAATATCTATTATGTATACCTGTAAACTATTTTCATGTTACATCATATAAACATAAATTTTTCATGGTTTTATTTAAAAAACATTGTGATTTATTAATTAATTCATATATAAGACAATAAATTCACATAGAATGTGTTCAAATTCTTTAATAGAACTTCATCACATGGATGCCTCACATGAGAACCTCCACCTCCGCATAAGTAATTTTTAAGAGATCACTATGTAAACTATACTACACATTTGAGAAGCCTCTGGCTTATAATTACATATAATCCTTATTTTCACAACCCAATAGTTAACTATACTTAATCTTTACTTATGATATCATGTAAAAATTCACATTACACAAATATCATAGTGATATTGTTATATAAAAAAATAGATCAAGTAATCAACCATGGATCATGTTGTAATTATGTCTTAAGCACACCAAAATGAAATGGAAACTTCATTTTAATTATAGAGCATATCAAGCATCTATTTATACTCTTTTATAACTCTTTAATTTTTTCCAACATATATAAAAATGGGTACTATCCAAGTATTAATATATTAGTTCACCAACATACTCCATGGAATATCCACACCATTTAATTTATTCTTACATGAACCCATATAGCTCATGCACTTCAAAAATATAAAAATAATTTTATTCCCATATAAAACTTTTTGTATTCCAAATTTCAATTCTTTCATGATTATTTTTCACTGTATCATCATAAAAATGGATGTTAGGAATGAAAATAGATGTTCATTAATTAATTTGATCATGTTAAAATCTCATGGATGTTTAATACTCAGCATGATCAATTGAAATTTATGTATAAGAGATTTTAATTAATATAGAAGAATAGGTTTTCCAATTGTAGAACACAGTGATTTATTTACAATCCAATGAAACAAACTAAATATATTATATTGGATATGTTATTTATATATAATTTTAAATGGGGATAAAATAACCCACATCAGATTATCCCATATCAGAAACATGCTCATTATAGTAAGGCTTAATAATCTACCACACAAATTCATCCTTTAGATCTGATACCTGGGTTGGAAAGCTAGATACACTACACACATATGTATAGGGTGGGCCACACCCATTAACCTCGTCAAGACACCATGTAAACATCATGGGTTGTACTTGATCCCACTATTCCTGTCAAATCATGCTTCCACCATAGCATTCTCTACTAATTAGAACATTCTATAAAATCTTTTTACCGTATGAGGATGGGGACACCTTGGAGATGTGGGAGTTTGAGCAGGTCCCTTATATTTTGCATTATGGAACATAGTTTTTAAAATACATAGTAAACACTCCGTAAAACAAAGTCTTTCAGAGTTGGTTTCCACTACATTCATACTCTTCAAATGTCAACGAGATATATTATCTCACTCCCCCACATGGGTAGGGAAAATAATTTCCCTTTTATATTGGTGGTTGGATAATTGTTTGTAAATACTAACTTAACACTTCATAAAAATAAGAAATATATTCCAAAAAACATATTTATAAATATATATATATATATGTATATTTCAAAATATTTTTCTCATGGGATTCTAAATTATGTTAACATTTCCTCATGGAGAATATTTTTTCACGATAATGATTTCATTACCTAGAATGACGATCAAACATCCAAGATCATAAAAATATGATCCTTCTCTAAATTTATACATTTATTCAAATTAATGATGATTTATAATCACTATACATATATATCATTCAAATATTTTAAAAAAATATCCATAATCTTAATGCAATATATGCATGTTAGGACATTTAGAAGTACTCTAAAATCATTATATTGAAATTATATTTACTTTTCACCTTTATGAAATATTGAAAAAAAAATTATACATCAACATTACCATAAAAAACATGTATTCATTAAAAGAGACCCTTATTTTCCAAATTGGGTGGTCACTCCTTTCTCGTTATTTCTCTATGTCTGAGTGAGAAACATATGAAAAAAATGGGGTCAATGACACAATGATATTCCAAACCTATGGAAACACTAAATAGATTTAAGAACTTTTTTTTCATTTATACTTACCATTGAAATTAAATATCATAAATTATAACATTAATATATCTAGATGGAAGATGTAATAGATACAACCCATGAAAGTTACCAAATATGGAAATATTAAGTATGAGGGTGATATACATATGTAAACAATCCTTTTAGAATCAAGTATGAAATTTAAAAAAGGTGTTGTACTGATAACAGAATCCTTTTGTACATGTTATTTTTTATAATGTGAATAAACAAGATGAACTATAGGGGTGTGAAGTAGAAATAAAATTAAAATGTGAAAAATGTTTCATTGTAATTTTTTTGTATGATTCTGAAGGATGAGTAGCCAGTTTTTTGTGAAAATGTAAAAATTCAGACCATTTAATAAGGAAAACATAAATAATTCTAGAATTTAATAATATTTTCAGGTATTATAGAATGATTTAAATGTGATAAAAGGGTAACTATAAGGAATTTGAGTGAGAAGGGTAGGTGGGAGAGGTATATAAGTCACCAAGTATGAATATGGTCATATAGATGATAACAAAAAGGTGCATTAAGTCAAAATAAATAAGTTTTCAAACCAAAAAAACTATAGAATTGAAAAAAATCATTAATCATAAAGGGATACTCACTGAGAGAATTCTTTTATGAAAGTGGGTGGAATATCTAGGAATTAATGTTAAAATATATTTCCACTAATCAAATGTCAACTTTCTATCTTTTAGCTACATATAACAACGTTTGGAGAAGAGGAATGAATCTATATGAATGGAGAAGAACCTAGAAAAGAGAAAAGGATAATGAGACCAAATCCATACACATATAGAAGAAATATATTCTGTGGATATTGAAATAGTTTTTATAAAATTGGGAGCAAATACATTAATTGTAGTAAAATTGAATGTGTAAATAATAAATGTATGACATGGAGACATGTGAATAAAAGTTGATAAAGTAAAATCACTATAGAAAATAAGTACTATGCTTGGTTATAAAATGAAAAGTATGATTAAACCATTCTTACTAAGATACTATTGATGATATGTTATTCTTCAGCTCGACTAGGTATCCAATGGAAATAAAATAATAATATCGATGAATCCAACAAGGTTGAATTGTTGTTGATGATATAAATAACAGTAACACCTATATTTTTGAAATTGGATGCTCACAATATTGATAGGAAATGATAATTTTCTAAAACATGTTAAGGAAACCATAAATGGAATGGTATGATTCTGGATAGATTATAACACCCCAAAAATTGAATTCAAAATAAAAATAATCATTAATTCTTAGTTAACATTGTAACATCAATCATTAAGTGTATTTTTATATATTGTAAAAATATTATTATTTCATTGTGATTATTATAACATATAGATTGAATTAGTGGGTATGAATATGGTTAACTACATTATGAAATATATATATATATAATGGTCCTACTCAATGGAAATATACTAAGGAATTCTTAATAAATAAGTGCTCACATTTTAGTGATGTTATTTTATTATTCAAAAATGTTTTTATTTAAATATATTCATGGGAATTAAAACTAAGTTTTTAATATTTTAGAAAAATAATTATATAAATTGCAACACATATTTTAACTTATCACTTCAAAATCAACAAAGGGTGATATTTTTTAATTTTTGGAAATGATTTATTTTTTAATGAGTAGTGATAAATAGTGATTTCTCAATGACTATAATATATTTCCATTAAATATTTTTCATTAAATGTACCATTACATTTTTATGTTTTACATATATATAAATACGTAATATTTAAATTAGAATTATCTTAGTAATTTTATTTGAATTAGTAATATTCATGATTTTCATATAATTTAATTTTTATTCCTAGAAACCCATTTATTTCTAAAGACTATTTTATTAAATTTTATACATTTATGTTATTATTTATTTTAACCAAATATATAGATTGAGTCTTGAAAAATTTATATCATATTTTCTATTATAAGGTAGACGTTTTGTAAATAAGACCCCATTATTTTTTTGTTATGAATAATAACTATGGTAAATAATTGTCTCCTTGGTAAGAGTAAAATGAGTAGAAATATATTAAAAAATAATATATGGCCTCAAAATCAACCAAGTAATTATTTTATTACATTTTATATGATAAATTGTAACATAATCATCCAAAATATGAATATATGTACTTTTTGTGACATTTTCTCTTAATGATGATATTATTAATATTTCAAGCATCCAAAATTACAAAATGATGCAATTTTTAGATTAATATCATTTATATGTTCAGATAGGGATAAGAATATTTTTTAATAGAATAAAATATATCATTTTTATCATAATTAATTATTTTTATGATTTTTTAATTCATTATTTTAAGTAATGGGATAAATACTTCAAAATCATATATGATGTGGACATAGTTCTCTTGAAATCAATAGAAAAGTAAAAGTAAAAGATTTAAAACCATAAAATTTAGTATTTAATGGAAATAAATTGTGCATTAAATTTTTACAGTTAACATTAATGATTATTTTATGTTTATAGTTTTTATATTTCTATTAATTTTTTACATCGATGTATTTAATGACAAATTAATTGAATAGTGAAAAAGTACATTAATGATATTTTTCAAAAAATAAATATTTTAATAAATTATTCAAAATCATAAAGAAATATATTGGAAAATTATGATGGTTAATGATCATAAATTTTATTATATTTCTATTTATTAACCCATTTGTACCATGTAAATATAATTATAACCCATTATGATGAAAAACTATTTCATTGTAGTTAAGGATAAAAGTGGTTAAAAAGGGTTTAAAACATAAGATAAGGGTCAAATTGACCAGAAATTGTTACCAAAACTCAATGGTTGGTGTTATTTGTACGTTACCCTTATCACCTTATAATATTAATCATTTGGGGTACATTTATCAATGATTTATTATTAAAAATATTTTTAATCTTTGAAAACAAAAAATTGTGCCACCCACGTAAATTATAAAAGGGAACACCCTCCCCTCATTAATTAAAAATTAATGATATGCTTAGATAAAAAAACCATAAATAAATATATCCAAAAAATCCTTATACTATTTTTAGAGGTTTTGTGATTCTAAAAGGACCAACCTTATGGTCTTTATAAAGATATCCAGAAGAGGCTCCTCTAAGAGAAGGTAATCGTCTTTAATGGGATCTTTCATTTTTTAATTCTTATTTTACAACCATCTTTTATTTAAAAAAATAATATAATAAAAATATTACCTACTTTATATTGATATTTTATTTTCCATATTACATAATATTTATCAATCCCAATCTCCATTAAATAGGAAATTAAAGCTACGCTCATGTGTAAGGTGGAATACAACCTCACGGATCAAAGTAGTCTGTTTTCCATCACCACAATATGTGAACTAAAATAATAATAAATCTAATTAATATACATGATATATATATACTAATATTTATTATTTAAATTTAATATATATTATACCTCTTTACCCATTTAATCATTCAAAAAATAATAATGTTGCTCTTTGGTACATACGACTTATTATCTTCATGAAGCGATATGATTAATTTTCTTTATCCCTAATTAAATAATTATTCTAAAAAATAATCATGTGAATAAATATAATAATACTAAAATTAATATATTTATATATATTATTAAATTATAAGCTATGAAGAATAATTATATCATCTATGATAAATCATAAATGAGAAAGCTAAGGACTTAATACCTAAAATAGTGCTAATAATGAGTATAATTTAACAGCATGTGATAAGATTTTATAATTAGACCATATATGATACTAAAAATAAGAATACGGTTCTTTTATAAATTAATATCATGTATAAAACTGTTTTAATGGTGGTTGAATCATTTTTAATCAATTGGAAGCATGGGGTAAGGGGTTTCTTATCTCTGTTTGCATTCATTCAGTTATAATTTTACATCATTGATTTAGATATTCAATGATTATGTGTGAATTTAACAATTATATTATGATGTTTAATTTCTAATTTTTTTTGGATTTATTGTTTTTACACATAATCACATTATTAATTATTTATCTCTTCAATGATATGTTCTTTATAAGGGAGTTCAGCTCAATTTCCACTCCATTATTTTTGTTATTATAAACCTATTTAATTTTATATATGGTATATACATACCATATGAGTTATGTAACATTAATATATATTAATTCACGAGGATTAATGTTTCATTTAATATTTACACAATAAATGGGTTAAATTTTAAAAAAATAAAATTGGTATGAATTTATATTAAAATTTCAAAACAAAAGGAATGATTATGTTTTTCAATGAATGAATTTAATAATCTAACCTCTATAAAATTCATCTAATTTCTTATCATATATATATTTAGAGAGAATTCATATTTTCAACTGGATATCCTTCAATATTCATTATGAACCATGCAATGAAATGATTTAATGAAAAGATGATCATATTTAACATTTTTATTTATTTTTTATTTTTTATATGTCCATATTTTACATTATTATTTTACCAAAGTCCATTTTATTTTTTCAAATGATTTATTAAAGATATTTTAAATTTTAAATAACCTTATAAAACATTTTAAATTAATTCATATAATAGTTTTTGAATTCTTCATTTTCTTCTTTATCTATTAAAAAAAACCTTTTTAAGGTATACAATGTTAAAAGAAATTGATGTTTTCATAAACATTTTTTATAATTAGTTTCATCCTAATGAGTTCAATTATTTTACAAAATATAGAAATTTAGTGAAAAATTATTTACATCTTTCTCTTCCATTTAATTTGTATGACATAGTTTTTTATCTATATTTTTGATGAATTAATAGTCATCAATTATATCTTATTAATTATATGGTTGTTAACTTTCACATGAAAATTTCACTCTCCTACGATCGGTATTTATAATACATTAAATTTCTCTTGAATATCAATATTATTTTTATCATGGATATGATTATTTCCTACACCAAAAACCATTTCTACATACAGTGTTTTATTGTGAATGTAATTTAATTGAGCAGGGAAATCTCGAATTTCCATATTATTTACTCAATACCAATATTTATTAACAAAAAATATTATTTATGAATTAAATTTATCATTAAGTATATGATGAATTCCTTATAAAGATAGTGATTGGTGGGCCACAAAATTATATAGCCATTGGATACATCAATAGGCCTCATGATACAAACACAATTTGACAAACTTATTAAATGGGTATTGATATAGACATAACTTTGGATTAAACTATATTTATAAAAGGCCTTTATGGTAAAGATATCATGATATATGAGGTCATGAAATCCTATAATAACAATTTCCTTCATTGATTATTTATTTCTTATAATCTATGATATTATTTTATTGATATTATCCATGGATGAATTTCATTCTCATGTTATTAGTTAAATGTATTTCTTTAGTAATATGCCTTGTAATATTGATTACCCCATATTTACACATGATACCTTTCATGGTAGAAAACTCATATTGAGAATTTTATCCCACCAATATTTTCTGGCTTTCCCAAATAAATAATGAATGAATCTTATATTGAGTTCTATGGTATAAAATATTAAAATTTTCTATGTTTTTTTCGATATAGAATTGAAAGATTGTTCTTATTTGGTTCATAAAGACTAATAAATTGCATGATCCTTATTTATTTTATCATTATTATATTATTAAAATTATATAATATTGAAAATAAATGTAGGTTATAAAATGTGGGGGTGTAAAAATAATGGTTCCTTAAAGATAAATGGTAGTATAAATAGCCAATTAAAAGGTTATGTGATGTAAAAAATAGATGTTTTATATGTATAAAGTCTAAATTATAGTGTTCTCTGTGAGATTCAACTCTATAAGTCTAGAATTGTTTAAAATTAAACAAAATGAATGAAATATGAATATAAAAATATGAAATTATTTCTTACATGGATGCATGAAAAATGGTAATTTATTCCATGTGGGAAATAAAAAACCTAGTTTCATGATAATTGAAGTGTAGAATAACTTTTGGTAGTGAAGGATTGGTCACATTATTTATTGGAGCATATAAAACATATCAAATATAAATTCTATATTGGAGATCCCTAACATGATTCATGATTGAGAAAAGACATGTGATGTTTGTATATGAGGAGAAATGGTTTGAAATCCATGTTGGATGAGGATACAAGGTCATTGAATGTGTTTTATTATGTCTATATAAATGTGTGTTGTAAAACTAATGTTTCTTAAACTTATGGATATAGGTACATTATTCTTTTTATTTATTATTTTACAAGAATTTATTTTTTTTATTTGTATTCATAGTTAGTGATATGTGATTGATGGAATGAAGTGATACCTCTATAGAGTTAATAAAGAAACTAGAAATGCAATGAAGATATTATAGTCCATAAATGGAATACAATTCCATTCCACTTAATTTAAAAATTATTTCAAAAAACATTGGATCAATCATGCAGTTTCATTAATGATAACAACTCAAAAAATGGGTTTATTATGTGAGGAATTATATAAGTTAATAATTTCTACATAACTATAATGACTGAGAGTGGTGTTTCTTATAATTACTATAATGAGTATAGTTTATTGGTGATATAAACTCAATGTAAAACCATATTATTTTAGAATATATTTCCTTTTAAATAAATTTAATTTTTTAGTAGCTTACATTATAAGAAAAAATGAGTTTATACACACCATGATATACTATTAAAATATTATTATTTAAACATGATTATTGCAACCTAACTGTTCAATTTAGATGTATGAATGGAAATAAACAAATTTAGGAACAAAAATATGTATCATTTTGTTATATAAATATTATATTTAGATTAATTTATAATAATTAAACACTCATTTTTATGTAAAGTCATTTTAGGGTTCAAAAATGAGTTTTCCTCAAAATGGGTTCTAAAGAATTTTTTGAGCTAATATTATAATTAATTTCAACAAATTTTATATATCTTATTATAGAAAATGGAATTAATTTTTCAATTCTTAATATTAAAATTTTTTTAGGGTGAAATTTTTGAGTTCTTCGGAAATGATATCTTTTTTATTGAATAATGAAACATAGAAATTTTTGAAATACTTTCAATTATTTTTTTAAATTAGGTAATTTATAAGTAAAATTATATTTTTCTATTAATGTAAATTGTGATCCATTTTATTTATAATAATATAAATAATACCATTTTAATCATTAAATTTCATGATTTTTATTTAAGATATTCATTAGGATTAAGAACATAATTTTTTAATAACTATTATTTGCATTTAAGGAATCAATTTTCAAAGTTACATCCGAATCATATAAGGACTATATATTCAAATAAGGATACAATATTTTAAAATATGATGTTCAAATTAGTTAAAAAATTCACTTTTATTTATGGTCATTATGAATAGTAAATTTTGTAAAATTTATCTCTTTAGAAAGGTTAAATATGCTAATAAAAATTAAAATAATGTTAAAATCAAAAAAAAATATATTAAAGTACTACTGTTAAATTTTTTTTTGAAATTATTTTTTCCATATTCATTATAAATTCTAATATATCACATTATGGATCCATTCTCCTTGGATTATGACATTTACTTAATTTTATGTAAAGAAAATCCAAAAATTTCACTATTTTGAATATAATATCTCAAATTTTTTACATAATGAAAAAGTTGTTATGTGAAATTTTAAATGTCAATTTCAAATATTGATATTTTTTCATGGGAATTTATTAATATTTTTTAAATAATTACAATAAATTATTATGCAACCCCGACACAATATTTATTCAATTAATTGAAAAATAAAATAATTGATGTTAAAAAGTATAAAAGTTGTTAAATAAGGATAATTAATTATATTAAAAAGTTTTTACAGATTTATGTATCATATTTTATATGGTGTGAAATTATTATATTCATGTTAAAACATTTTCATGGTGTCTTTAATGTGAAATTAAATGAATAGTTTCAAAAATGAAAATAGAGATATTTTTTGAAAATATTCTATTATTAAATTATTTCAAAATCAGAAAAAACTTGAATTAGAACAAGGGGGATATTATATGGTATAAAATTTATCCCTTAAAAACTTATGATGATATTTCCATTTATAAATTAAATTTTAACCATTTAAGTGTTAAAAAGAAACTACCATGGTTAAGAATAAAATTGTACAACAAAGGGATTAAACCAAATTGTATGGTTTAAAATGACACCAAAACAATTATATAAATATTATTGGTGGATGATATTTCCACCTTATCATATTTTAATTTAAATATATATCAATTTTGAGGAATTTTCCTTGATAAATAATTAATTATATTTTAAACATTTTTGTAACTCCAAATGTGACAATTCCCTTCCTTATAAATGGTCACTCTTTCTCTCAATTCCTCCCACCACATTGAGACATCTATAATAACCTAAAATTGAAATATTTTTATATAATAATACCTAGAAATGAATTTTATGATATAACTTATTCTTTTTATACTATTACAAGGGTCCTTAATAAGTTATTCAATGAAAGATAGATGACAAATATGTGATCATATTTAACGACTCTTTCAAATTTCATTACAATTATACTTCCTATAATTATATCTTTACCAAGATAAAATAAAAATTAAATTAAAATAAATATTAATTTCTGTTATTATGATTATGGTAAAACCATTTTCCACACCCTTTCTATCCTATATAAAAAAATTTCAGTCGTGCTTCGGTATGACTTACCATTTCCACGTAGTGGTGTAATTCATTTTTAATCATCACAAATATTTGATGGTAATAAACATGGAAATTATATATATATATATATATATAATTTTTATAACATTATTTATCTTATGGTATTATATTATCATATCTACCTTCATAATATCCAATTTGTTCGAAAATAATAAAGTCGTACGTGTGTTCTTCAACCTCCAAGAAGCGATGTGATCAATTTTTTAATTCCACATTATATGGATGATTATAAATATAAATATAATAAATATTTATTTTACATTTAAACTATTTTTAAAACAGTTTATATGATGTAACAATGATCAATTTACAAAGAATTTAACTAAAAACCAAAACATACATGAAAAATAAAGAATTTATTACAATATACAGTGGCCTTATTAATATATTGATGACAAATAATGGATATAATATTATAATTATATAAAATATGGAATGATATATATCTATATGGTTTAATATTTTATTAATAATAAATATTTATTTAATATATAGGTGGTTCGAACACATATGAATTAATTCAGAATACACCTATGGGTTTCATATCTAACGATTCATTTAGTAAGACATATATCATATTCACAACTAATTTATTTTATATTGTTTCTCTCATGAAATTTATATAAGATATATAATTTTTCAAATTTATATTCAATTTATTTTATGTTTCAATTGAAATTAATTCTTTCAATGGGTTGGGATTTTAATGTTACTTAAGTTGTATGAGTTTATTTCATAATCTCATATTTATTCATGACTGTTTATTATTAATTTTTCATTGGGTGATAGATTTTATCATTATATATAAAAACATATCATAATTATTGTCATATTTTTTAACATTAATAAATTTTATTCATTCATTTTCCACTCTTATATACTAAAGGTAGCTAAATAATGTTTTTAAAGGAACATAATGTTTTTTCATTCGATCAGGAATCATTTATCTTCTATATAAATATTTTATTTGAAAATTTTATAAATAAAGATTTAACAAATACTAAATGGTTTACTGATGAAATATTTTCCGATGTTATACTTTTTAAAAAATGTATTAAAAGTAACATTCATTTCATTTTTTGAACAATGTACTTTTTACCAAATGTGTAAACAAAATCATTTGTTTAATGATTACTAAATTAATTTTTTCCCATTATGTAAAATATAATATTTGAATCAATGTGAAAATTTTAAATGATTGTTTTCACGTAAAATATTTTTCTTATTGTATTTGAAATTTATTATTTTTATAATGTAATTATCATTCTGAAAAAACCCTAAGGAATTATTTTCAATGACCATTTTATAGTATTATTATTCATCAATGATAATAAGAATTTATTTTACATGTTATACATTTGCGATATATTTTAATGATATAATACTTATTATTTCATTATATAGTTTATATTTATTTTGACTAGGGAATGAATTGAAATTTCATATTCTTGTTCATCCATCATGGACAATTATTGATTATTAAGACATTTTTAAAATTTGTTTTCATATGAATAATGAATTATACATGTTAAGTGATGAATGGGACCAAATAAAGTCCCCAAATTAATTTTTATGTCTATTGAGAAGAACTAGTGTCAATATTTAGCAGACACTATTCCCATTTATATAATTTTTCCAAGCACAATGGCTCAATGGTATGACTAAGAATTCTTCCATTTTGAATTCCACAATTATGAGATTAGTTACTAATATCCATGTGATTATTTGTACATTTATGATGTATATGAATAAGTTTCATGATCATTATAAGATTTTTATCATATTATTTAATAATTTCATTTTTACCACATAATTCTTCATCCTCAATTTATTGGTCAAATAGAATTTTTTTTAGTTACACAAAATTACAAATTGATTATACAATATTTTTTCTATGATAGATTCTGATATTCTCAATACATTTAAAATAATTTGATCTCAACATTTATCTATGTCATTTAGCGAGGATATAAAGTATAATATTTGAATTAGATCAAGGATTTTGAATATTTTACATTAATGGTCTTTTTATTTTACAAATGTAATGTGAGTTTGATTCTTTTGTTTAGTTTACAAAGAGTAATAGATTATTCCGTCTATTGGGATGTAATCGCTTGTATTATATACCATATAATAAAGTAACCATTTAATTTAGGGAATTAGAGATGTAAAAATTAATGTTGGAATTAGAAGAAATTTATTATATATGTTGTGAAAAATATTTAGGAATATTTTTATCACAGTACATAACCCTATTTCTAAATTTGAGAATAATTATATATATGATATACAATACTAATGTATTTTTAAGGTAGGGAATATGTGGTTTTCCTTGTAATACACCTATTTCTATATACTATAAGTGGAAATGGTTTCCACATATATGCATCTAGGGGTAATATCCTATAAACGACTTGGCCAAATATATCTATGCATCATTCTATGAAACAATAACTGTTCCCTTACTATGAACTCAGTTTGAAACTCATGGGGTAAATGTTGGGGTTAATTTTCATTTTCATTATGAATCATTATGTTTATTGTGGTAATAGTACCAATAGAAACCTATTATATTTTCATAGTGATGCATAATGATCCAAAAGATACATTGGCTGATAAGTCCATGGTTGTTCATAAGTCATAGATATCTATTTGTGGTTTTATTTGAAGAGATATAAGCATGAGTAAGGATTACTTTGGATATATTTATGAAAATAAAACCATTTTGATTAGTATACATTTTATTGAGAAATATATTTGAGAAAAAATACTATAAATTTTTTTTGAAATATATTTAATGATATTGATAAAATATTAGGTAAATATGATCATTTATTTTGAGGTAATTATTGTTGTTTGGGATAGAAGTGCCTCACAATTTCAGAATATATCATATTGATAACCTTGGGATTAAAAAGTTACTTGGTTAAAAAGTTTTTACTGATAAATACAATATATTTTTAATATGATTTGATTATGGAAAACATGTTTTGAAGAATAGATATTGAGTTCAATTATATAAGAATATATGATTTTACTATGGATTGACGACGATTTATGGTATTTATTTAAATAATTAGCATATTGTGGGAAGAATGTTTTCGGATAAATGTGTTTTGATTTTTAGGGTTATTATGTGATTAATCATATTTTGGGAGATTTTTTATTTTGATAAGGTATATATATCCTTTATTCTTAACTAAATGGATAATTTAAAAATGATATTATATTCTTGGAGGTGTAAGATTAAGGGTTTGAGATAACCGTTAGGTTAAATAGTTCTGTATTATTGAGTTTATTGAGGATATTTGGGATATATGGTTATTAATGGAATGATATAAGTTAATCCTTTGGTTTTATTACTAAATTTTGTACTTTAATATAATATTTCATCATATGATGGTTTATTCATTCTGGGTAATGTCATAAATTGTTCAAAAAAATTACGTTATAGTACTAATTAGAGGAATATCTTGTAATTACTTTAGGGATTATGTGATCAGTTAGAAGTTAATTTTGGTGAATATAGTTTAATAAAATAATCTATAATATTCATTTCATAGAGTAAGAGATGAAGTAGAATTAATAAAATAAACACCAATGGATGAAATGTTTCTTACCAAATTGAATTTAGAAAACTAAGTATAATTTTTCATTATCTAATATAATGATAGTAAATGAATCCATTGACTCTTAGAAAAGTAACTTGATATCAAAATGGTATCTTATTTCATTCATTTATAATGAATAAATGGTATTTTAACACCTAAATACCTTAAATTTTTTAGTTGTTAACATTTTCATTACAATACTGTACATTACTCTTTATTATCCCTTGGAAATTATTTTCCTCCTCTATATATATAGTTTAATGTAGCACCAATATACTCATTATATTGTATCCATATAACATTTTATTTTAGTTAATGTTTATCCCGCACACATACGTTTTTAAAAGTTGTTTTATTATACCTCAACACGATGTGGGATTATAATAATGGTCTTTTCAAATATTAAAACTTTAATGACCATGATAAAGTTGTGAGGGTGAACATTAATTAAATAGGGTATAATTTAATTCCATAGGATTTTATACTATATTTATATTTAACTAAATTTAATTTATTTGATAGCCAGTGTAATATGAAACACCGAGCATATATGTACAATGATATACTTTTAAAATATAATTATTTGAAAGGGAAAATTATTGAAAATATATAAAAAATATTTTTATCTATATGAATGAAGACATTTAGAAAAAATCATTTTAAATGTTTTGTACAATGATAAAATATATAAATTTATACTAACAAAATACTCATACTTTATAAATGTAATTTTATCTTTCATAAATATCTTTTTCAAAAATGGTTGTATGGAATTTTGGGTGTCAATATTAAAAATTATTTCAAAAAATACTAAATAAAATATAGGTAAAAATTTATATAATTTTTGTATTAGGAATATCAAACTATTGATAGGTTGAAATTTTTATATGTTTCTAAAATGATTGTTTTTACTAAGAATTTTGAAAAATAACGATTTTTCAAATAATGTCATTTATTTTAAATATATATTTTAATTTGAAACAACCGTTATATTTTTGATTTCCACAAATAGTTAAATTAAATTAAATTATATATTAATAATTAAATTAATCCCCTTTGAATTATAAATTTTCATTATTTTAATATAAGTTATTTTTTATGTTTTAATACAAAATTGTTCATAAAACAATATTTCATGGAATTTTATAAATTTATATGAAAAATTATTTATAATTATCATACACATTAAATAATAAATATTTCATAACATTATTTTATTTGTTATGTTGAAATTTTTGTAAATATAAAACTTTTTTTATTAATAATAGTAATTTTTTTAAAATTTATCACCTCACTAAAGGGTAAATCATTTAATTATGTATAAAAATATTGTGATAAATCATAATAAATATATGAGAAACATTCATTAAAACCTTTTTTATATTAATTAAACATTATTCATGATAAATTTGGATATATGGTTGTTAGTTCAATATTCAATGGATAATGACAATTATATTATGTGAAGTAAATAAAATTTGAAAATTTCACTCTTTTGAATTTAGTACCCCCATTGTTTTTCGATAACGATAAAAACAATAAATTTTTATTTTTAAATTTGAATTTAAAATATGAAATAATTTTTTAACAGAGTAATTTATTTTAATTTTTTAGTTATTGAATATTTACATCGAATTCATACCCCATGCTGACACAATATGTAGTCAATTAATAAAAAATAAAAAATGAATTTATAAATATTAAAATAATATAATTTGGATAAATTATTCTTTTAAAATAATTTTATTGATTATTATATCATATTATGGATTTGTGAAATGATTATATTGAAATTAATGTAATGAATTTGTGTCTTTAATGTCAAATAAAATGAATAGTTTCAAAAATGGCATTAATTAAAATTTATAAAAATAATATTTTATTAATTTTTATAAAAATCATAATAATAATTAATGAGAAAAATGTTGATAATATATGGTAATAAAATTCATCCCATTTTTATATAAAATCCTCTTTTCATCTTATAAGTAAAATTATAACCTTTTATGTTTGAAAAATTCATTACCGCTACCAATACTAAAATTTGTTTAAAAATATATTAAATGAAAAATTATTTTTAAAATAAAACCAAAACAAATATAAGTTCTATTGGATGATGATATTTTTACATTATATAATTTCTCTCAAAACATATTCCCATTTGGAGGTTTTTGGAATGAGAATATCTTTATTATACTTCTAAATATTTTATAACGCAATGTGCGTCCTATCCCTCCCTTATAAAAGGACACCCCTTCCATCAATTATTCACACCACATTGATCCATATATATCAACATAAATAAAAAATAACCTTATAATATTATATATAAATTATTTGAAAGTATTGTTCTACTTTAAATACAATTTCAAGGATCCTTAAGAATGGATCTCAAGGAATTGTACTCTGGAAGAGGTAATCATCTTCAACAGCTCTCTCAAATTTCATTCTTCTAATACATCCCCTAAATATTTTATAACCATCATTAATGAATATATAGAACATTAAAAATATTATAATAAGATACTATGACGATCTGGAATCCATTTTACATCCAATGTCCATATAAAACATGAAAACATCACTAATGCATATTTATGGATTTCTGTCCCCATTGTTGGTGTAAATCATTTTTAATCACCACATTAAAAATATTGTTATAAATAAATAAATAATTAAAATATATACGATATTTATGAAGTAACTATGATGTTATAGTTAAAATAACATATATATATTCTTAACATCAAATCCATTGGTGAATAATATTGTCGTTCATGCATGCATGTGGACTGCGACCTCCACAAAGAGATATGATCAAATTTAAATTTATTCATTACATATATGGTAAAAATTATGATTTTAATGAATATATATAATATGTATGATATATTAATGATTTTTATTTGTGATTTTTCTTTAATATTTCTTTTTTCTATATGTTACAATGTTAAAATTCATTCATGCCTCCATACGACCTATCATGTCATGGAATAGTGTAAACATTTCTTCTATATCTACTTTTTATGGATGATTATATCATTGGATATAAATATTATTATGATATTTTTATTATTATTATAATTTTGGAAATTATGTATCCATGATCAAATTATAAGGATACAAACTACATAATATAAACAAACATGAACAACAAAGCAGTTATCAACTAGAACCGTGATTTTAATAATGAATTACTTATAACCGGGAGATAGTAGGATACAAGTAAATGTAATATGGTACTATATACATGAGTATGTTTATTTTATAGATTTATAATAAATCTGTATATATTATCCATGTTTTTTTACACATACGATGGATGTTATACATGAGGTATGTGTTTCATATCTCGCATTTGTTTCCATGAGACAAATTTCATATTCACAACATTTATCTTTCATTTGGTGTTTATATGACCCATTTTATATTCTATATCATGATTTAATTTATATCAATTGCGTTTAACATTTAATTTTTTTATTTATTCCATAGGGGTGACGATTCAATAGCTACACAAGTGGTATGGGTTTATTTCAAAATCTCATCATTATTTGATATTGAATATCTTAAAGTATCCATTATGGGGGGTTATTTTATTTTTATATCTAACACCCTTTAATTTAAATTGAATTATAGTTATTATTTATATTATATGGTTTAATTTAATTTTTACATTTTAAATACTCAAGATACATTAATAATGTTTTTAAAAAAATTGACATTTTTTTTCTTTGGTTTGGGATGTTTTCATCCATTACATATAATTTTAAAAAATGATTAAAATATTTTTTTTACTTTTGTAGATATATTTTTGATGTAATTTTTAACCATGCTTGAAATTTTACTTTTTTATGGAATCTTATTGTCATTTTATGAAAAAATTATTTTTTACCAAAATTTTAATCATGATATTTCTATAATTAATATGGAATTAATGGAATTTGAAAAAATCATTAACAATAAACTATTTGAATATTCCTTCAGAATTTGAATTTGAAATATGAATGAAAATATTTTTCCTAACATGTTACAATTTTTTAGTATTAAAAATTGATTTTCAATTTGAAAATGTAGTATCCCTCAATAAGTTTTTAATGAATTTTTATGGTATTTCAATTTGTCACCAATTAAAGCCCTTTATTATAATTATTCTCTAATATGGATGTGTTTTAATAATTTCGTACTAATTATTTATTTATATGTTTAAGTTTTAGTTACATTATGGAAGGTATTGACATTTTTTCTTGTTTGTCTAATACATATACTTATTGATTATTATGGCATGTTAATTATTTTCTATTTTTTATTCATATACATAATGAATTGGAATTAGTATGTGGAGAGTGAGGCCTATCACAGAGAATTTATAAATCATCAAGAAACATGATACATATTTGTTTGGGTAATAGGTTGAGGCCTTACCCACTTATGAAGGATTTCATGTTATGAGGCCTCAAAGTTATGTTTCATTTGTCTATTTTTATTAATTAAATAATTATGATATTAGTTTCTAGTTTTGATGTAATTATTTGAATAATTATGATATTCATGGGTAGAATTCAAGATCATGTTTTTATTTATATTTAATTATTTGATATATATTTATTCAATCCATATTATTCTTAATTCTCAGGTAATTTATTAAATGGGATTTGTTTTTAGTTAATAAAATTTCCAAATTTAAAATGAATTATTAAATATATGTTATATTATACTATTGAAATTATTTTAAATAGTATCTATGATCAAACATTATTTGTTTTTTTTCCAAGGATATGAAAAAAATAATATTTTAATGAATTTAAGGATTCATAATACTTACATTCACTATGATTTTATATTCCCAGTTTAATGTGATATTCAAGTTTGTGTCTAGTTTAACAAGGCTATTAAAATATATGTTATTTTTTATGAAATCAATTGTATTATATTACAATATAATAAAGTAAACTCATCTTACAGGATACTAGAGAAATGATTATTACATACAAAATCAGATGTGATTGATTTTATGATAGGAAAGGACTCCCTAAAATATAAGGCATGGAATAAAGCCCTATGTAGATATTTGTTTTAGAAGTTATTATTTCATCTGAATGAAATAAAGTAATCATTGAAAGTATGATGATATTAAAGATGAAGTAATGGTCCTTGGATACTCAATGAAGATTATAGCCTATAAATTCAGCCATAATCAGCTTATGAAAATTATGTAGATAAATTAAGTTTATATTATTGATTCATAAATTATAAATTACAGAAGGAGAAAATGTTATTATATTATTTAAGATAAAAAAGATGGTGAGAATGTAATATGTTCACATATAAACTTTATATAATGATTTATTAATACATTGAGTTCTATAAATTGTGATGATTCAGAAGTGGAATCAGAATAAAAAACTACGTATGAATAAATTCCACCAACACATCATATGAGAAGAAAAGTACAATAATATGATCCATGCATCATTATTTGGGACACAAATATCCATCAATGATAAGTAGAATGAGTAATTTATCACGTTGTACTCTCTTATCAATGGTGGAGCTAACATAATTTGATCAAGATATGAAGTTTAAGTCCGAGGATATGGCCATGATAAAAGAACTAGATAATCTTGATAGAAACTAGACTCTGGATTATATTAAGAGGACATGAAATAATATTATGACTGTAACAATGTGGATCTTCAAGAAAAAATTCATTGATCAGGGTAATTTGACAAAAACGAAGTCATTTTTTATGTAATATATATGCATAGATTGAGGATGTGAATGTTAATGAAACATTTTCTCCAGCAGCTCGACTAGAGTCCATTAGGTTCTTCAGAGCCATGGGAATTCCAATCGGGTAATAATTTTTTCATATGGATGAAAAAAAGTATATATTAAATTTATTTCTTGATTAAAATTCATATACTGAAAAATATGTGAGATTTCTAATTGGAAATGATAAAAAGGGTCTCTTGTTAAAATAATTGTCTATATAGCCAAATGAAAGCACCAGGAGCTGGTTAGCTTATTTGGATGCTTATCTGAAGAGGCTTCAATTGGGATAGAGATATTTAAAACATAATATCTAACTGATGAAATCCATTGGAGATAAATTTATAGTGTATATATTTGTATAATATTATATTTAGTTGATGAAATCATGGATCCATGGAAGAATTCGATAATCCCATGAAATCATAATTTAAATTGTATAATATTAGTGAAGTCAAATACTTTCAAGTATTATATGTGATTAAAAGTATGTAATAAAACTCATTTATTAGGAAAATTATATAAGATATAAATTGAATATGATCATCATTCCTGATTTCAAACCAATGTTATCTTTTATTTATTTTGGTAAAAAACATGGCAAGCATGAGGATTGGACACATTTCAATCTAACACTATAAAAGAGGATAATTGTAAAATGCTAAATTAATTAACTATTAACATTGGATTTCATATTTTGTATGACTTGAAACACCATGTGTAGTCGGGAATATAACTATCTAGGATGTTATGATATATATATATATATATAGATAAATACAATATTTTCAATAGATTATATTGTATGCAACACTATTCATAGCTTTCATTACATAAACCATAATTTTTATCTTTCTCAACTAAGAACAATGTGGTTATCATGTGTTATAAGGAATAATGAATTTCTTCAATGATGTTAGTCACATGTAAGATATTATTTTACTAATAACAATATATTATTTAAATATTATTTTTTATATAATAATATATAACATAGCTCTTAAATTGGAGGTCATGAATATAACTAACTAACTTATGAAATTATATTTCTGAACTCAGTGGTTAACCCATAATTATAATTAAATATCAAAAAAATTTAATATATAAGAAATGTTTTTATAACTAGCTATTTTTCTAGTTCAACATTCATTTTTCCTTAATAAAATAAATTAATTTATATTGCTGAATGATTTTAATGAAACCTATATATTATAAATTCAAAGAATTACTTTTTACATTCATTCAATATATTTGATAGAAATAATATATGAACAAATCCAATTTTATGCATAAAAATATATTTTTCTAACCGGTAATTTAAAGGCCTTTTAATGGTGAATCTTATTTTTAAAAAACAAATTATAATTGATTTTCAATTATAATTGTCAAAATAATTTTCATTCAAGATTTAATTATGCAAAAATTATATTATGGTTAATTTTTGGAGTTTTTGTGAGTAGATTCATTTTTTGATAAATAGTGAAAAATTAAGATTTTTAAATAAAAACTACTTGTCATCCATATAATTTATAGTGGTAAATTATAATAAATTTTTAATTGTTGAATTTTTTAAAATTTATATAATTAAACAGAATTTTTTTCATTGGAATCATTTTCATATTGAATGTATATATACAGATAATGAAAAAATATTTCATAATTTTCACTTTACAATCCCACATTATCGTCCAGTCTATGGGATTAATATTAGATTAATTTATTACATATCTATGATTTTAATATTAATAAATGGATTTTATATTTTCATATTATATGGAATCAACCTTTAACATTACATAATCATGAGTTAAGTCAAAAATTTGAAATTATTTTACAATGAGTATCTTTTCAATTTTAGAGCATTATAGAATTAGGCCATAACAAATATATATCATCATTATTATTAAAAATTAGTAACATATACTATATAACCATTTTTTAATAAAAAATCTCTTTAAAAAAAGATGGTATTATTTCTTGTTCTAATAGCATACCATTTCCTTCATCCCATCCATGACTTTATTCCTCTTTAAGTCATGTGAAAAACATTTCAAAAGATGGGATGAGCATAAAAAAGCTCAATAAGGGACACATAAATACTTAAAACTGTTAGCCTTGAGAAAACTTGTAATCCATGAATACGTTATCATAAAGTGGAAAATTTCAAAAAAAAAGAAGTAGTAAACATACATCGCTAAAAATAATATCATCACTTACCATTTTTATAACCATAAGATTACCATAAAGCCTATCGAAAGAAAAATATAACATATAAAGGTATCTTGTGACATAAATATTATTAAATGGAAGAACCATTCAGTCAACTTCCATACATGTTAGTAAATGTAATAGCCATACGACGAACTTACATACCCAATGCATAGGAAGTTATATAATTACCACCCATCCATGGTTTATCACCTAATCAATCATATTTGGGTTATCAAAAACCCACCCATTATTGGTTTATCAGATAACCCCCATCAAATTTCCAAGTACCATTTTATTATCATAGACATAAATGATTGAAATTATAAATATTTCGCTTATAAAATTACATTTTCAATCATAGGTGATCATTTAAAGATATTGAAATAGTAAATCATATTTCAAACCCATTTTCAATTCCAAAACACCAAAAATGGGATTAAGGGGTTTCTTTTAATTTTAAAAACATTAAGGCTTATAGAGGAAACTAGATATCATCAAACGGTTATGGTGGCGGCATATTCATTGTCACCCCATACATTAAAAAAATTACTTTTTTATTTAGAGAAATGCTTCCTAGAAACAATATTCCATTTTAAGGAAATTAAAATTCAAAGGGGTATATTATAAACCATATAAAAAAGGAGGTGAATATTATCAATATATGCCTCAATTAAAGGATATTGAGACGAAGTACCTTACCTTGAGTCTCACTCTTCATGAACAATTATTATGATTCTGAATAATAAACTTATGTTTATTTGTAATTTCATGACAACTATTTTCATATTTATTATTCCTTTTGTATCACATATTACCATGTTATATAAATTACATAAATATTTATGTTTATATAGGTCATTTTTTCGATATTCGTTACATGAGTCGAGAATGTACCTGTTTTGATTTAAATTGTCCACATAGTCAAATTCCATTATCTCCAGAATAATAATCATCATTTAAGTATCAAATATATCTAGTATATATGTATTTATAAAATCCAAAACATTTTTAGATAAGAAATAAAATTCACCATTCATAGAGATGGTAGGCCGTACGTATGCATGAATGCTACCTTCGTTCCATTTTCATATTATAAGAATAATAAAAAAATGATATAAATTTATATTATAATAATAATATTATATTTCTGTCAGTTATGTCTTATATTTCTAATAAAACTATCCTTTATAAGTTACATGTATATAATGAATGACTCATATCACATTGAGAGGGAGGTATTCCACACTTCTCAAATGAAATTATCGTGTTTAGGTATCACAGAAAAAAAGGTATTATTTAAAATAATTATAGAATCATTGAGAAATATAAATTTAATATATATCCTATATAAATATTGTTCAATGATAATGGCCAACACAAGTGGTGATATGATAAAATTGAAAAATCATTATTTCATGTGGAAGTAGCTCACCGTACGCAAAAACATTATATATGTAACCAATAGATGAAGGTATGCATATGTATAGTTTGAATAATTATCATAACAGAATCCTTTAATATAGATTATACAAGTGTTGTTATTTAATAAAATAATAATAAGAACATATTGATTGGATAAAGAAAATAAAGGAAAGGAAGTTGAGAGAAGCCATTTCGACTAAATCAGGTAACTTCTTTTAATTTGTGCCAAAAAGGATTTTTTTCAAATTATATATTCCTAAGGTAAGGCTTATAATATGAATGGATTGAGTTTTTTTATATTATTTGAGAATAATTTTAATGATTAATGATCCTTGATAGGTTTGAGTAAGTGGTTAGAGGTGTGGCCTTTTATAAGAGGGAGTTGGGGCACTTTAGGAAAGTCTGGAAATATTATTTTATTATAAATTTATTTTGGAATTATAATAGTTCCCATGTGATATATTTCAAGGATAATATAAGGATAGGTGTAATTACTCAAGATAATAAGTTTTAAAAATTTATAGGTAACAAATTCCACCTTATATTTTGTCATAAACAAGTATTTAAAAACATTAACTCTTACAATGTCTTCTTGTATTTTAAAAATATATTGTTACATTGTTTACTATAATATGGAAATAAAACCATAATTTGATAGTTAATATAATATTTAAAATTATATATGTTATTTTTCTAATTCATATATTTTTAGGACTATTATATAATTTAAAAACATAATTTTTTAAAAAAAAATCAATTTCTGTCATTTTTGACATAATTTAGTAATTGATTTTTATTAAAGTAGTAACAACTTATTACTTATTAAAAATTATTTAACTCATCCCTAACATGTCAATGTTATCCAAAAAAATTATTTATGGATTAAAGAATTCAATATTACATTTATCTTATAATTTATGATATCATTTATTGGAATATTTCCTTAACAAGGTAATCACTTCATCATTTGTGTGCATAAATATATTTTATTATGTAATGTATAAAAATTTTAAAAAAATACCATGATGTTGTAAATATTTTTATCTTTGTAATTATTATTTATTATCATAGATATCAGTAATATAACCCTATAATAAAATTATTTTAGTAAAAAGACACAAGTTTGTGTTGTATTTATTTTTACATTAAATTAAATATAATAACATGATATTTTAATATCCAAGTGGCACCCAAATGACAAAAGTTATACCTAAGGATTTTATTGGTCGTAAATATCTCATAAAATGTATATATTACACATTTTACAGTAGTTTTTAATTATTATTATATTTTTATTTTTACACTTATTTACCTGATTTACAATTTAACAAGGGTAAATAAAAAAATTACAAAAGTTACTATACATAATTCCCAAAAATAAAACATACTTATTTACACAATTTGGAATGTATGATTCTAAATATGAATTCATTTTTATAAATTCAAAACACTGAAACTGTAGTAATTAAATTAAATTTAATTCATGTTATCCACACTAGAAAGATTTTTTTAAGAAATAGAAACTATCAAAAGATTGACATGTGTTTATGTCCAATTTCAATATAAAATTATGTCCAATGACCAAACACATATTAAATGATGAAAAATACTATAAAAAAATTTAAAACTAATTAAAATTTTAAAATATCTATATAAATAAATTAGCTAAAAATGCTGTTTTGAATTAGAATATAATATTTTCACGATTTATTATAATATCAATTTTATAATATTTATTTCAAAATTTCATCTAAAATAAATTTATATTTCCCTATTCTAAATAAGATGTTTATTTTTATGAATATAACTTATAAAAGATATCATAACCTTATTTAAAAATGGTTCTCCTTCAAAACATGACAAAACTATTTTTTTATAAATTACATCTTTTATCAAAAAATAAATATATTCATTCCTATATCATATCTAGAAAACATATGAGTTGAATTTTAAACATTACATTGAATATATAAAATTATTTTTCATTTATAAAAATCCATGAAGTGTGATAAAAAATTTTAAACACAATTATTCTCTTTTAAATAGGGTTTCATAAAAACACATTCTTTATATTCAATTGGTTTCCATATCCATTTCTAACAAATTTAGTAAAAAAAGAATCACTATTTAAACATATTTAAACCATATATTTATAATTCACTCTATTCCAATAGATATGTTATAACAGTAATAGTTGAAAAATAATATTGAGATTTTCATTTATGCTCGATATAGCGTATCATATACTCTATTGAATATAATGTTTCTTCCTTAAAACGTTGTGTGTTAAATCACCCATTTTAATAAATTGTGTCCTCACAATTTGAATTTGGGGTCAATAACTAGGATATGAATTTTGAAAATACTTTCACTACAACCCCCATCAGAAAAAGAGTTAATAAAACATCCACATTAAAATATAGAAAGTGATGTGAAAAGGACACCTGAGATAACATAAATTAGGGTTCCATGTAAAAAACATGGATATAGAAGAGAAAATTAACAATAATGTTTAAATGGAGTGTGATAGAAAACATGATGAAGAAAAATTTAACAATCACAAAAGAATAATTTTTTGATTGGTTTAAAGGTTGTTGATTTTACATTATATAAAGAAATCAGATGTAGTTTTTATTTTAGGTTCCTTTTCATACTGATGAAGAATTATTATACTTATTAGAGTAATAACATAATAAAATATACTTTGTCAACAAGTAATGTTTCACCCTTTTATAAATTTCTACCACAAACTCATATTTTCACCAAAAACGAGTATTCAAGATGACTTGGTCACACATGAAGCACTAAAATGAACTTCAAGAGAATAACTTAAATAGAAAAAGATTAACTATCTATTAATCATATCTTGAACCATTAACCAAAACCAAAATGGTTAGTAAAAGACTAGGTAATCTACCAAAAAGAATAATCTAGTATAAGAAGAATGACTACTTATAATCTCCATGATTCAATAGTACTACACAAAATTCAACAATGACCAATCAACATATAATTGACCTTAAATTGCCTCAAATTACACTAAAAATGATTAAAATAAAAAATCATTAAATAAATTTCACATAATCGTCCAAGATACATTTTAATAGTAATCCCCAAATAACATAAAACACTTTAAATATCTCATACCAAAAAGTAATTAAAATAATCAAATATTCTACAAGATAGGTTAATTATGTCATTAATTATTATAATTCCGAAAAACCTGACTATAAAAATCAATGATTATTCCAAAATTATAATTAAACCACAACTCCTCAAATAAATCCCATAATATTCTGTTTACCTTATTCATATAAAGTTTCCAAAATAGAGAATATCTTCCAATGTAACATTTATCAGTTAATCCAAAAATAATTTTTTCCAATACAATGTATATCCATTTTATAAAACATAATTCACCAAAAAAAATTATTTGGATTTCATGAACTCATTAAACTAAAATGTAAAATTAATATTTACAAGGTACTTCATGTATTCTAATGGTAGTAAATAATTCCTTATCTCACTTTGGTTGTGGATTATATTCCCATGGACCTATACGATTCTACTGTTTGTCACCCTTCCTATAGGTTTTCCTTTTTATAAATCTATATAATTCATAAAACATTACCAAAATGAGATAAAATATTCAGAAGTAACTATAACCTAATTTAACTGCAAGTTTATCTGATGCCTTTCCTTTTTCTTCTCATAATTATTAACCCATAATTATCTCAAAATAAAGGATCATATAATCCCTAAGGCTTATTTATAATTATTTCCAAAAAAGAATATTTTATTATTCCTCAAATATCATTTTCACAGAACAAACAACAGGGTTACATATACTAGAGAAAATCATTCAAGGAAATCCCATCTATAAAAGATAATTAATAAATTTAAACATTTCATCAACCATAAATCTAACATAGTTCTCAAATTTCAAAAATTTGGACCTCTTAATCATCGAGCATTATTCATGCGCCCTTAACCATGTTTTGATAACTTATTCCCTAATACATCATTACTATAAAAAAAATAAAGAATCATGTCCTAATATTAAATAATATCAAAAACATAATCTATGAAATAACTTGTACATTTGATTGGACAATTTTCGTTACCTCGTCTTCAGTTGGAATCCAATTACGTATTGGTAGAAATATATCTGTACAGTCATATTGATTACATTCACATTCCTTCTTCATAAGAAATATATTTAAATAATGACTATACTACCAACATTTAAAACATTCAATTGATAACTCTGAAATAAATTATTTTCCTTTCTTAAAGTCAACTAAACGCTTCCTATTTCCATGGAAGTTTATTGCTTTATGACTATCACTATGAGATCTATGACATCTTCCGATCCATTTAAAACATTTTCCTAGGTGTGTGTTTCCACATAGTTGACACATATTTTTTTTAATATACCTAAATTTATTACTATTACATGAACTTCCAAATGGATTCATTTCTCTCATATATGATGCATTAAAAAAATCCCCAATGTTTATGTGGTTAATCATTACTCAGGATAGCTAGATTGGAATTACCACAAGAGTTCTCATTGCAGCTCCCATTTCATTTGGTTTCTTATTCATAGAACCACCACATTTTCCTTCTTATCCACTGTTACATTAGTTCATAATATATCAATCAATTGACTAAAACAAAATATCTTATTGTGGGCATATCATTAAAATCATTATATATTATCTTATGAGGAGATTAAAAACTAAGTTATACTTATTCATGTTATCGTTACCTCATTGAAATTATCCAAAATAAATATTAGTCTTTATAATATGATAAACATTGTGGTTATATATAAATTTTCACATACTCTTAAATTACACCCTAACCTATAATGTTATCTAAACCGGGCTTTGATACTAACTGTAATGCATTGGCCTTATACGTAACATAATCATGAGTTAAGGCAAAAATTGGAATTTATTTCACATTGATGATCTTCTCAAGTTTAGAAATTTATAGAATTAGTCCATCAAATATACAAAACAAATTTATTATTACAAATTATACACTTCTAATCACTATCTATTATTTAATAATACAAAATCTCATTAAAAATAAACATGGTATCTTTTCATGTTTTAAAAATAAAACATTTCCATGATCCCATCCTTTAATATATTAAACATTATGTCTTGTGAAGAAAAATTTCAGATATTAGGTTGAGAAAAAAAACACAATTTGGGATACATAAATAATTATAATTGTATTCTTTTGAAAGAAGGTAAACCACGAATACTTTATCATAAAGTACTAATTTGAACCGATAAAAAGTAGTAAATATAATTCACTTAATATAAGATTAGATCATAACCAATTTTTTTAAAAAATATTACCATAATTCCCATAGAAATAAACAAATAACAGATAATGTTATCTTAAGACATTAACATACTTAAATTTAAAAACAATTCAGTCAACATCCACACGCATCACTAAATAGAAAATCATTGTGGCTGAATTCTATACCTAATGAATAAGAGGTTATAATGTAACCACCCATCCATAGTTTATCACAGAACACCTCATATTAGGTTTATAACATAACCACTCATCATCAGTTTATCAGATAACAACCCATCAAATGTCCTAGTACCTTTATAAAATCATAACACATAAATGATGGTAATTATCAACATTTCACTCATAAAACGTCATTTGAAAACACAATAGTACATTTATAGATATTGAAATAGTAAATCCACTTTCAAAACCATTTTCAATTAAAAAACACCGAAAAAGTAAAAAAGATATTTATTTTCCTTTTAAAAACAATAAGGCTTATAGTGGAATCCAAATATCAAATAACGGTTACAGCAGTAAAGGAGTCGTTGTCACCAAATACATTAAAAAATCATTTGTTTATTTTATTAAAATTATTTCAAGATAAAAGATTCCCATTGAATGAAATTAAAATTCAATGGGGTCTATTATACACCATATAAAATAAGGTGGAGTATACTATAAAAATACTCCTTAGTTAAATGAGATTTTGGCGAAGTCCCTTACCTTGAGTCTGACTCGTCACATATTATCATTATGTTCATGAATAATAAATATTGGATAATTCATAATTTATTGATAACATTTTTCAATTATATTATTCCTTTTATATTACTTATTACAATGTTATAAAAATTACATAATTATTTATGTTCATATCGGTGTTTTTTTTTTATATTCGGTACTTCAGTCGAAAATGAACACGTTTTAATATGAATTCTCCATGTGGTCCAAGTGAATTATCTCCAAAATATTATTCATGATTTAAATAACATATATTTCAAGTATATGTGTATTTATAATATCCTTAATATTTTGAGATAATAAATTAAATGCATCGTTCATGGAGACGATTGGTCATACAAATGCATGATGACCACATTCATTTCATCGTCATATTAAAAAAATAACAATAAAATGATATAAATGTATATTATGATACCAGAATTTTATTTTGGTCATTTATTTCTCATATTTTTAATATAATCATCCATTATACATTACATGTATTGAATAAATGAGTCATATCACTTTGATGGGGCAGTTTTCCACACATTCTCAAATACAATTATCATATTTACACATCATGGAAAGAATAATGTTATGTTGTAAATAAAAATTAAAGAATAATAGAGAAAATAAAATAAAATATATATCATATATCAATACGTTTCAATCAAAATTTCCACCATGAGAGGTGGTAGTATAAAATTTAATAATCATCATATCGTGAGGCAATAGTTTGTCGTACACAGAAAGAGTATGTTTGTATCCATTAGATGGAGGTGCGTGTAAGTGTATTTAAAATTATTCTCATAAAGAAATCCTAATATATAAAGTAATACTTTTTTATATAATCAAATTAAGACAATAATAGGGAGTGGAGATGGAAAATAATGGGAAGGAACTAGAGAGAAGATGTTAACTCTAAATTGGGAAATGTCTTTTGAATGAACCAAAATGATTTCATGAATTTACTTCTTCCCAAGGTATGTATTCTAATTTTTTATTATCGATGTAGGGAATATATTTATGTTTCATTTTTAAGATCCAAATGGCTTGATATGTGTGAGGAAGTTGGTAGAGTTGGTGGCCTTTTATAAGATTGAGGAGGGGCACTTTAGGAATGTCTTGAAATATTATTTTATTACAAATATATGTTAGATTTTATATATTTCCAAAGTGATATATATCAAGTATAATATAATTATGGGTCTGAATCCTCTAAATATTTTTGTTTTATAATGGTTTAGATCATAAATTTGGCCTTATAAGTTAACTTTAACCCATAGTAAAAAACATTAACTCTAAGCATTTCTTCTTGTTTTTTGAAACTATATGGTTACTATAGTTACTATAAAATGCCAATTGAACCAAAAGTGGATCATTAATGATATTTGATACATTACACAAATCATTTTTTGGAATTGTATATTTTTAAGACTATTAAATCATTTAATTAATAAGTATTTTTTTAAAAACACATTCATGTCATGTTTGACACTGTTTAGTAATGGATTTTTGTTAAAGTCAAAACAAGTTTATTCCTTAAAAATTGCATTAATTGATCCCTCACAAGTAAGTGTCATCCAAAAATATTTTTTACAACATAAAAATATTAAAATTACATTTATTTCAATATTTATAATATATTTTATTTGAATATTTCATTAATATTGTAATCACTACATCGTCATGGTTTTGTAAATAATTATTTATTTATTTAATGTCTAAAAATTATAGAAAAATAAAATGTTGTATGAAATAATTTTAGATTTTTAATGACTCATTATAGTTCGGGATATTAGTTATATAACACTATAATAAAATTTTATAGTAAAAAGATACATGTTTATGTTATATTTCTCTTTAAATTAAAATTATTATTATAACATGTCATCTTAAAACCCAAATGGCTCCAAAATTCCGAAGGTTCATCCTAAATATTCTCATGGTTATACATATCTCATCAAATAGGGTTAGGACATGTTTTAGAGTCATTTTATATTATTATAATTCTAATTAGTACCCTTATTTATAAAATTTACCCTTTAACCGTGGTAATGAAAAATAATTATAGAAGTCATTATTCATAATGTCCAAAAATAAAAGTAACCCATATTCACATTTTTGAAATTTTTATTGAAAATCTAGAATTATATTTTCATGAATTAAAAAAACATTAACTGTATAAATTAATTTAAAATTGTTTCCTGTGGTTAAAATTAAAATATGTGTTTTTAAGAAGTAAAAACTATCAAAAGATTGACATGTGTTTATGTCCAAATTCAATGTAAAATTACATCCAATGACCAAAATTGGATGAAATGATAAAAACCTAATACAATTAAGCAATAAAACCTCCAAAATGGATTATATTACTATATAATTAAATTACATGAAAATCTAGTTTTGAATTAAAATGAAGTATTTTAACAATCCATTAAAATAATAATTTCATCAAAATATACCAAAAGTTCGACTAAATATTTTTTTCAGAATATTAATAAGAAATATAATTTTTCAAATAGAACATATAAAAGTGACAAAAATAAATTTAAAAAGGCTTCTACATCAAAAGGTGGTTAAACTGTATTTTTTTTAAAAAATACTTCTTTTAATAGAAAAAATAGATTTTAACCATATAATATATAAAAGTATATAAGATAAAAAATTTATTTTTATCCTACATTTATTAATGATATTATTTATATAATAGTAAAATTTTTCCACTATTTAATACATAAATTGTTTTAAAAACATTATTAATAAAACGTGACTTCATTTCTCTCATTGGTCATAAATATATTTTCTATAAAAACCAAATCTCATATAAATTATTTAGAAAGTGTTTTGATCATTTTAAATAAGATTTATTAAAGGAATTCTCACCCATATTTTCTATAAAATACGTTTTTCAAGTCAATTTGTTGTTTATTTTTTATCAAGGAACTTTTCTATCCTTTTTACCCAAGAAAATGTATTTTTTTTGACATTGTCTTCCATGTACACATTCACTAACCATCATTACATTGATTCTTTCTTTGAACGTTTAAAAGGTTAATGTTTTAATGAACATTTTTTTAAAAGTGATTTTCAAAAAAAATCATTTTTAAAATGTTTATCATTTTCTAAAGTATATTATTCTCAATAATGATTTAAAAATATAATAATAAATAATTTCTATTAATAAATGAAAACAAAATGGAATTTCTAATCTATATGGTATGTGTTGTATTAAAACCATTCACATTATTCCTTTTTATTGTTTATTAATAATTTGGATAGGGTTATTATAATAATTCACATCATGGATTCATTTTTGTAGTGCTCTTGAAAATTTTATTTTTCATTGATCGTTGAAAATTATATATTCCCTTAAATATCTATATAATTTATCATGGATATGATTATTTACTAAACTGTATACCATTTTTATATATGGTGTTTTCATTGAAATTTTTTTGATATAAAGGGAAATATTAAAAAATTAGTATCTTTTACTCAATTCAAGTATTTGATAAGTTATATTGTTCATGAACTAAATCGATTATTAAATATTTTTATAATTCATTGGATAGTTATGGAACATGTTGGGGACCATTTAAAGTACACCCCTTGATGAATCGGTAGTCTCGTGAGACAAAAAGAGTTGGGAAATAACTATTTGAGTATGTAGCTAAGACTATTTTAAACAATCATATGAAATGTCTTGACAGTAGTATGCCAAACCATATTATGAATGAACATGATGGGAAAGTGACCATGTACATTATATACATGGAATCCAATACTTAGAATTATATTAATTTATATTCAGTTATTATTATTTTTGACTATTGCATTATGAATTTATTTTTATAAAGACAGGGAAATTCCGTGAAATTTTTTTCAATACATGGAAATTTTACGAGTCCAAGAAAATTGACGGGGCATGATTATGAGGCCGGTGTGCGAGGAATGAAATTATGAAGTTTTGTTAGGGTACGTTTCGTCAACTTACATGCATGTTATAATAACTTTTGAACCGGTGCTCGAAACTAAAATCTGAGGGCCCTATTGAACTCACAGTGCCGATATTCGCTTAAGAAGCCTTTCACTTCGACGGTAGTGAGTTGAGAATAAAATATTATTTTTTGGGTTTTCGTGGAAAGTAATAAAATAAAATGGGCTTAACATTATTTTAGTTGACCGCTATATAGGTGATTGGTTGTTAAAACCTCCTCATTGATGTTGGAGGTGGGACCACCCCACCTTAACCTCCCATGAGTGGTTATGGTGGTGGGGCCCACCCAAACATAACCTCCCCCGAGAGGTTATGACATGGGGACCACACATGGTTTAACCCCACTATTGATGAAAGAGTGTAAAACATATCAACTCAACCTCATTAATGAGGGAGAGCCTCTTGACCTTCCCTTTAATTCAATTTTGCTAACCCCTTAATTAACTTTTTCCAACTCTTCACATTAATTAGGTGGAGCAAAGTAATTAAATTCATTATTTTTGAATTCGTTATGACAAATTAATAGATACTCTAATATATTACTTGGCATAACTTTGGAATTTGGGAGGATGTTGGGGAAGAGGAGAGTTTGGGGGATTAGAATTCTCACAACGAAGAATGAAGAACGTGTTCTCCCAACAAAGAACGTCGGCGACGATTCTTCTTCAACATGCTCCCTTAGATCCTACCGACGTGGAGGGTCTTCCATAGCCAACGCAACGTTGGATTGGAAGCATGTGGTAGACGCAACTATCGGCGAAATCCTTCGTCTTCTTCCTGTGACTTCAACATCAACGACAGATAATAAACGGTAGTGGGTTTTGTTTGTGAATTAATCCTTTTTTTCTCATCTTCGACTGGAAAGGAACTGATGCATAGATTTTAAAATTATTGTTGTTCATCATACTTCATTGATGTACCAAAGGATACCTCCCTAAATGTGGAGGGTGCGGGCCAAACTAACATGGCCCGACCCCTCTGCCGATCTTATTTATGATGATCTTCGGCATGCCGATGAGGGGACAGAACAACGAAGGCGACGGTGAAAATGTTTGTGCTACCCACGGACTCCGCAAACCGCACCACCCCCGTGGAACTCCAGTTCTCCTGGACAAGCACCTCCGGACCGCGGCGGCATGAGTTGTGCTGAACCGGCCGGCCCGGCCGCCTCTCAACCGCTGGCCCGCCTGGTCATGCCCTGCTCGTCCGACCGCCATTGGCCCGCCTTCCGGCCTCCATGTGCACCCCTTGCGCCTCCCCGAACCGGCTCGCCTCCCGACCTCCACTCGCACCTCACACTCGTCCCGACCCAGCCCGCCTGTCGGCATTCGCGCGCCCTACGCGCCTCCCCGAGCCGTCGTCCTGGCCCCTCGCAGCCTCCTTCCCGATCCGGCCTCCCTGCTCCCTCGCAACCACCCAAACAAGCCGGTGTTCCAGCCTCCTCGCGGGCTCCCAGCTGAGCTAGCATCCTTGTCCCCCTTGTGGTGCCCTGACCGTATCGACCCGGCCGTGCCCTCTGGGTCGTTCCATGATGGGGCACACCCTCAGGACGCTCCAGGTCGAAACAGGCCCGAACCACCCCTACAGCCTACTAGGCTGGGGCCCGTGGGTCGGGCCTAACCTAACAAGCTTCCCCGCTCAATGGTCTACTCCAGACCAAATAGGTCTGACCGGGTCGACCCAGACTGGGTCAGACGGGACGCAGGCCCACCATGACCATTTAATTTCTATTGGTCATATCTTTGGCACCGAACGACCATTTGAAGAAATTTCAGTGGGACTGTTATTCTTGTAGAATGATGGTGCCTTTGAGTATAACCAACTAGAGTTCAGGGTAAAGTTGAGATACGGTCAGGTTGGATCGTGCACAAATCCAGCCGGGAACTCAGGACTAAAAGGCTAATAACTCACAGACCAGGCATCTGATTGACGCGTCATTAGTTGCGTTGAGACCTCTATGACATAGCAGACCTTTTAATTAATTCTTCATTGGACTTCATGGTAGTTGGATCATCGACCAGTAGCTTGTGGATCGGATCTACCAGGGACGAGTGAGCATTTGTGCGGGAACCTAGTAGTTGGATGAGACCTGATGACGGGTGACCATTTGACTCAGAGTGATTCTACAAGCCCAGCATGGAGAGCCATGGTTTCACAGCAGAATTGCAGTGGGGAGTGCCTTGGTGTCACGGTAGACCCACAGTACTTGACAGGAGTAGTACCTTAGCAGGATGCGAGGGAGAGCACCTCTGTCTGAGTGTGGCAGACCCATGGTGGGAAGTGCCTCTGTGTGATCATGGAAGACCCACGTTACTCGATATGAGGAGTACATCAGAAGTCAAATGTTATTGGGAAGAGCATCTATGTGATGTGGTAGGCCCACTTTACTAGATAGAGGAAGTGTGCTCCAACAACTAAGGGTTCAGATTGATACTATCCCTAGAATAAAATCTTGGTTGAGATGAGTCTGTAACTTTTGTGTTTACCTCATGATTGAGATTCATTACACTGTAACTTAGGCATATATATGGGAGTATACCTATGTGTGGTTATCTACTGATTTCATACTTTTTGGTTTATCCCTGTTTGATTTTTTGAGACCTTGATGGTCTCTGGTACCCTGCTGAATATTGTTGTACTCACCACTGCAAGGGCAATTCCCAAACTTCATTGTGTAGGTTGCAGACGACAGACATCACTAATTGAGGATCATAGTAGCAGGGCTGGGCGGTACCCGAACGTGGACCTTATGACGAGTCAGTACACAGAGGTGAGTGATGGAAGTGGAGTGCTGAGGAGGCTATTTGTACCTACCCTTCATGTAGGAATCCAAGGAGGACAAACTAGTAGCGGCTTTACCTTTTCTTCAGTTATACTTGTTTTCAGTTGTACCTGTACTTTCCTATTGGGCTTGTACTTCCGACCCCTTTTACATTTCATAACTCTATTGTATATAGTTTTGCTTACTGTTGTACCTCCAACTCTTACTCTGTTATGTGTGTTTACACTTTATAAAGGAAATTCCTTCCCAGTTTTAGGGATTTTCTCCTTTTGTGCTAGTCGCCAGCACTTGTCCAATGGAAGGTGGGCTTGGGGTAGTCACGGCACAGGCCCCGGGGTACGGGTTGTGAAACATTAGTATCCGAGGAGTCGTTTCAACCGTAGAACAAAGGACTTTGTTTTTTCTTTTCTATAAATCAATAGTGTTAAGGGTACTGAGTGTGGTTTTTAGTTCAGGGAGTCCAATGTTGATGAGGTGGCTGACGTATCCATACACCATTACCCTGACTACTGATTTCTGACTCAGTGCACAAAAATACTGATTTCATGGGTGTTTTCAAAAGTTTTTCTTTAAGTCAGCTCAACTAGGTAAAATCACTAGGTATAATCTTTGAACATGTCACATCTGTTTCATTTTGGATACCTCCCCGTTGGAAACCAGTAGGAGTCCCGAGAGTTGTACGCACTGATATCCCACTGAGAAATGAGGCCTCGGTGTATGGCCCTTTTCCAGTGGAGGAACCAGCGGTACCACTCCCCGTTGGGTCACTAAGGCCACCAGCCCCAGCAGCAGACAATGCATGCCGCTTGAGCACGTTGCATGACTTCCAGCACCAGAGGCCACCTAAGTTAGGGGAGAGACTGACCCAATGGTGGCTGAGGACAGGCTGCAGGCTGTGGTGAGAGTCTTCCAACTAGTAGGGACACCAGGAGACTTCATGGTGATATTTGTTGCCAACCCTTTACTGGAAGCATCATGAAGATAGTGGAGCTTGATGCTCCAGGTTCACAACAAGATGACACTACTATGGATAGACATCATGACCGTATTTCGGGAAGTGTTTGTCCCAGCCACCATACATACAGTACAGATATATGAGCTACTTTATCTGCAGCAGGGTAGCATGATGGTGGCACGGTACTCAGCAAGGTTCACTGACTACTCACTCTACTCCACAGATATGGTGTGAGACCCATTCTTCAGGGCCCAAACCTTCAATCAGGGGATCAGGCGAGAGATTAGGGATTCGATGATCTCCCTCAGTATCCCGGTGCAGGCGGGGGTGTCGGAGAGAACACTCTTAGTTGAGAGTTTTCTTGCTGAGCAGTCTCCAACAGCGAGACCCACCACCAGCCGACATGCAGTAGAGTCTTCTGTAGCTAGAATTAGACATATATCACAGAGTTCCTAGAGGAAAACACCCACGGGTGGACGACCGCATGACTCAGGATTTGTTGTACGGGGCACCCAAGTCAGAGACACAAATGCCAGGAGTGGACCGTGTTACTCGTGTAGTGGACATGGTCACATGGAATGTAACTCTCTGACCTGCCATTCAGATGATCAGCATAAGATCGAAGGAACACCCAGGAAGAGATAGATATTGGATCGAGGTGGTCTATAAGGATCAGGCGGACGTGGCAGGGGAGATGGTCGTACAGCTTCCAGTGGGAAACATTTCGAGGTTTTACTGCCGCCACCACCAGGAGGTCCACCCCTCCTACAGGGAGTAGGTGGACATGGGAGCACTCAGTTCCAGGAATTAGAGGATTATGATCATGGATCTCCTATGATTATTTGATGAATGATCTGTGTCTACTCCACCTTAGCCACAGTTCTTATTGGTACAAGTTTCAGTCACTCTTTCATTTCCACTACCCTCATTAGGAGCTCGGAGATTCCGACGGAGCCATTGGCTTGATCCTTATGGATATTGACTCTAACGAGAGGAGACTCGACTATTACACACTAGTTCCAGTAGTGTGAGCATACTCTAGGAGGCGAGAGCTTTGGCTGGGATCTCCTCGAAGGGGTTTCAAGGCCTTACGACTTCATCTTGTGAATTGACTGGTTATCTATAGTCCATGCTCATATCAACAATATTAGGTGAAATGTGTACTTTTTCCTCATGGTTAGGACTATGTTTACCTTCATCGGCGATAAAGGAGCCTTTGATGCACATGAAGGACTTACTCGGAGAAGGGTGCAGCCGATCACTCATCAGTTGGCATGCATTACACCAAGAGAAATTGATGTGGAGAGTCCAATCTATCCTATAGTGGAGGACCAGTATGCGGATGTTTTCTCTGAATATGTTCTAGGAATTACTCCTCGTAGATAGGTGGACTTCTTCATTGACATGTACCCCGGGATGGCATAGATATCTACACCAGCATATCAGACAGCTCCCACTGAGCTTCGTGAGCTGTGGGTACACCTAGAAGAGTTGCAATGGAAAGGATTCATCTGGACTAGTGTTTCTTCCTGGGAAGCCCCAATTCTATTCTCCCAGAAGTAGGATGAGAGCTTGAGGTGATACTTTCTTGGGAGACACCCAAGAGTGTGATGAAGGTAGGGAGTTTTCTGGGTATGGTTGGTTACTACAAGAAATTTGTGCCAGACTTTTCCAGAGTTGCAGCACCACTATCAGCCTTGACGAAGAAGGGGAAACCCTTAGTTTGGTGAGAGATATTTCAGTAGAGCATTCAGTAACTAAGTTAGAGGATGACTAGGGCCCCCATCTTGATGATTCTAGAGAAGGAGTAGGGTACGTAGTGTACTGCGACACATCAGGGACCACACTCGGGTGTGTCCTGATGAAGGAGCGAGGAGTGATCACATATGGTTCTCGATAGTTATGACATCATGAGCAGAACTATGCTACCCATGACCAAGATTTAGTATCAGTGGTCTTTTCCTTGAAGATGTGGTCACACTATCTAATGGGTGAGTGTTTTCCCATGTACTCTGATCAGTAGAGTCTAAGGTATATCTCCTCTCAGAAGGACCTAAACCTGAGACATCGGCGATGGCTTGAGTTCCTCCGTGACTATGAATTCGAGATATACTATACTCCTGGGAAGGGGAATGTTGTAGCAGATTCCCTCAGTAGGAGATCTGTTATACAAATACTAGGAGAGGTGACATTTCAGCTTTCTGCCTTACAGATATACTTTGTGGATAAAGATGGACCAGCCTTTCTACAGTCTCTTACAGTCACTCCCCCACATCTTCAGCGAGTCAGGAAGTCATAGCATCGGGACACTGACTGCGAGACACGACATGATCATATATCAACAGGACAGACACCTAATAGATTTTTGAATTTGGGGAGCATTTTATCCACATCAGAGGACATTCTATGGTGCCAATGTCACTTCAGGAGGAAGTGTTGTGGGAGTTCCACACATCCACTTTAGTGGTACATCCTGGAGTGGAGAAGATGTACCAGGACAATCGATGCCATCACTAGTTTCTAGGCATGAAGAAGATGGTAGCGGAGTTTTTCTCTCAATGACACACTTGTCAACAAATGAAGGCGGAGCACCATGTACCAGAAGGATTGGTTCAGACATTAGATGTCCTAGAGTGGAATTGGGATGGGATATCCATGGAATTTGTGATAGGACTTCCACGTACATCCATGGGTCATGACTTGATTTCAGTAATCGTTGACAGACTCACCACGTCGACCCACTTCATACCGATCAGAGAGAAGGGTTCAATAGAGATCTTGGGATGCCTCTACGTGCAAGAGATTGTGTGGCTACATGGAGTACCTTTTTCTATTGTCTCTGATCGTGACACATAGTTTACTTTTCTGGTATGGAAGGGGTTGCAGGAGGCTTTCGGGATGCCGCTTCGTCTGAGCACTACCTTCCAACCTTAGACGGATGGCCATACTGAGAGGACCATTCAGAATCTCAAGGACATGCTCCGTGCATGTGTCCTCAACTTTGGTCGCAATTGGGAGGACAACTTATCATTGGTGGAGTTTTCATACAATAACATCTATCACTCCACTATTGGGATGGCACCATTTGAGGCGTTATACAGATGACCTTGCATATCACCTTTGTGCTAGACTGACCCAGGGGAGTCAGCACTCATGGGACCAGAGATGGTTCGAGTTACCACGGAGAAGGTGCAGATCATCAAGGAGAGGATGAAGATTGCACAGAGCTGGCAGAAGTCATATGCTGACAGAAGATGAAGACCTATGGAGTTCGAGGATGGCAACCACTTCTTCCTACGGGCCTCACATCAATGAGGTATATGAAGATTTGGTTGAGGCGGAAAGTTATCTCCATGATTTATCGGACCTTTCAAGTCCTCAGTAGAGTTGGTGAGGTGGCTTACCGATTAGCTCTTCAACCTCAGTTTCACTATGTGCATGACCTCTTCCACATATCTCAGCCGTGGAGATATGTGTATGACCCTTCTCACATCATCGACTATGGAGAGTTGGATGTCGACGATGGGGTGACATTTACAGAGGATACAGTGGAGATTGAATGATCGACTATAGCGGGACCTAGGGGGATAGTCAATACCTCTGGTGCGCGTTTGATGGTAGTACAAGAACCTATAGGAGAACACATGGGAGTGGGAGGCTCAGATGCATGCTCAATACCCCCACTTGTTCCCTTAGTTCAAGTTGTAGCTTATGGTGATGTAATTCCCTGAGGTGGGGAGAATGTAAAGACCAAGAAATTCTGTGTAATTTTTTTAAATACAGGGGAATTTTACGAGTCTACAAAAATTGACGGTGCCTGATTCCGATTCCCAGTGTGCCCAGAATCAAATTATGAAATGTTGTTCAGGTACGTTCAGTAAACGTACGAGCAATTTTTTATAACTTTTGAACCGGTGTGAAGAACTGAAATATGAGGGCACCGTTAAACTCGCAGCACCGTTATTCATTTAAGAAGACTTTCACATCGACGATAGTGAGTCTAGAATAAAATATTATTTTTTGGGTTTTCGTGGAATGTAATAAAATAAAGTGAGATTCACTTTATTTTATTTCAGACAGCATGTGGGTGATTGGTGGTTAAAAACTCCTCATGGAAGTTGGATGTGGGACCACCACACCTTAACCTCCCCTGAGAGGTTTTGGTGGTGGGGACCACCCGAACATAAGATCTTATGAGAGGTTACGACGTGGGGACCACACGTGGCTTAACCCCCTATTGATGGAAGAGTGTAAAACCTCTCAACTCTCCCTCATTAATGAGGGAGAGCCTATTGACCTTCCCTTTAATTAATTTATGTCAACCCCTCTAATTAATTTGTGCCAACGATTCACATTAATTATGTGGAGCCATGTAATTAAATTCATTCTTTTTGAATTCTTCCCAACGAATTAATAGATACTCTAATCTATTATTTGGCACAACATTGGCATTCGGGTGGAAGTTGGGAAAGAGGAGAGATTGGGAGGATTAGAATTCTCCCAATGAAGAACGAAGAATAAAGAACACGTTCTTCCAACTAAGAACGTCAGTGATGATTCTTATTCGACTTCTTCCCTCGGATCATACCAAGGTGGAGCTTCTTCCAAAGCCGACGCAACATGCGATTGGAAGTGTGCATCAGACACAACGAAAGACGAACACATTTTTCTTCTTCCCGCATCTTCAACATCGAATGACTGAAAATCAAAGGTTGGAGGATTCATTTGTGAATTAATCCTTTTCATTTCTCATCTTCTCTTGGAAAGGAACCGATGTAGAGATTGTAAAATAACTGTTGTCCATCATACTTCTTTGATGATCCAAATGATACCACCCTAAACATGGTGTGTGCGGGCCAAACCAACATGGCCCGACCCCTCTACCGATCATGTTTATAATGAAAATTTGCATGGTGATGAGGAAACATAATGAAGAAGGGGGTGGAGACAATGGTCGCGCTACCCGCGACCTCTGTGAACCGCGCCGCCCCCGCGGTGCTCCGGTGCTCCCGACCAAACATTGTCGTCCCACGCCTGCCCAAGTCCCACCAAAAAGCCCAGCCTGGCCACCTTCCAGCCATCGTCCTGCTTGGGGATGCCCTTCCTGGCCAAACACAGCCGGCCCGCCTGCCGGCCTCCGCAGGTGCCACGCGCGCCTTCCCTAACTGGCCCGACTGCCGGCCTTCGCGCATGCCCCGCATGCCTCCCCAAACTACCCCTCCTGCCGGCCTCCACACACCCCCTAGTGCCTCCCCAAATCAGAAGTCATTTCGGCCTCAACGTTCCATGTATGTCTCACCGAGTCTACATCACGGCCCCCTCACGGCCTCCTGGCCGAGCAGGCGTCCTGGCTCCCTTGTTGCCATCTAGCCGAGCCGATGTCTCAGCCTCCTCAAAGCCTCCTAATGGAGCCGCACTCCCGGACCCCCTCACAGGGCCCTGGCCAAACCGGCCTGGCTGTGCTCTCAGGGTCGGCCGCACTGGGCTAGCCGCACCGGGCCGTGCCCTCACGACGCTACGGGCCGAACCGGCCTCGCGGCCTGCTGGGTGGGGCCCAGCGGGTCGGGCCGAACCTAATAGGCTGGCGAGCTCAATGGGCCAGTATAACGACCCATACTTTACATACATTGTTATTACTTCATAATTGAATCACACTTATTACAACATATAACAAAACCAAGAAAGGACCGTATAGGTATAGTGTCTTTAGAAACTGGGAATCATTAACAACTGGTTCATAAAGCATCTACTTTGACTCCCATTTATTTCATCATATCTAGAGTCCCTTTTTGGAATATTCTACTTAATAACCTTCTTCCTGGCCTGGGGAAATAAAACATACAAAAGGGTGAGCTCAAATTCTCATTAAGGGTAAACAAAAGAAATATCATTCACATCATATACATAAGCACATAACTTTTGGAAATCTTAACCTGCAAAAGAGATCATAATTTCATAACATGGGATAAATCATAGTAGTGAAATGTAATCCCTATAATCATAACATAAAACATGAAACTTTATGTAATACACACATAATCATAGAGAATCATTTCTTATTATTCAAGACTCATTGCCAAGACTATCTTAGTGGACAAAGTCCATTTCTGAACCGATTTCACTCCTCGTTTCGGTCTTGTTTCACTGAACCGGTATAACCTACCATTCCAGCAATGTCTATCTCATGAGATATAAAATCTTTACACAATGCATTGGAGGGAGATATAGGTCCCACCCATCTCATAATGATACCTTTCTTATGTGTGCCACAAAATGATCAATCATACATCATTGCATAACCCATGTAATAAAAATGGGAATCTTAAACATCGTGACATAATAAAACAAATCATATAAGAAAAAGGAATTCATAAATATAATTCCATCACAACATAATCAAATCAATTTAATAATAGGGATAGAAATATAACCCATTATAATCTTAGATGGAAAATAATTTTGATAAAACACTTGAACTCCATTCTTGAGGAAAATATCCTTTCTACTTCAAAAACATTTTTCCTTTCTTAACATGTCATACAATTTTAAACTAAAAAAAGTTGATTAAAAATAAAATTGAAAACTTATAAAGGAAGAGTCTTGGAAATAATGTTTTAAAAATCAATTCATGTCATATAAGTTAAAAAACATTCTTCTAGTACTTTTGTCGGAAAAGTCAAAAAGTACCTCATACGAAAAACGACAAAAGATTCCTTTCATATCTTTTACTAAAAACTCACCGAAGGGTAAAATTGGATTTAAAAAATTGTAGGTGGATGGAAATAATATAAAATATTTTGGAAACATGAATGTGGATGATAAAATACACCATAGTAAATACCAAAGTATAAATAATCTCGGATAAAAATGAGATTGTGATATTTCCCCTACCTTAGGTCTGATATGCTATGTACGTGTTCAAACCTCCTGTATAATTATTTAAATAATGTTATTGACTTATTATATAATCATAATAATTGTTATTATATCATATATGGTCATATTCTTAGCTTCTTATTAGTAATATTTCATTACTACTTGTTATTCAGGTGTTTATTACTTTTTGTTCTTATGCGTGTTTTGTCGAATAAATTATTATTCTTCTCTTTAGTTTATAGATACCTCATTTCCAGAATGGTATTAGTGTAATATATAGCATATTAATTAATTAAATTAATTTATATAATCATTATGAAATGAAGATCATGTAGATCGAGTCGCATAACATCGTGGAGACGGTATTCTGTACGTACGCACGAGTGATGATATCATTCCAATGATCGTGGAATTGTATTGGAGTGTATGTGTAGAGACCCGAAGCTTGACGTACATGAACATTACATTACTTTTGCGGAATACTTAGTACATAACAAAAACACACAAACAAGGATCGTAATAGTTTAGTGTCTTTGGAAACTCGGAATAAAATCTTCTAATCGTGGTGAAAGATCTTCAACATCTCCCATAAAGATCTTCTTCTTTTTTTACCTAAAACCTTTCTTTATATCCTGGGGAAAAGAAAACATAAAAGGGTGAGATCAAATGCTCAGTAAGGGTAAACAAAAGAAATATCAATCACATCGTATTCATAAGAACATAACATTTTGGAAATCATAACCTGCAAAAGGGAGCATAATTTCATAACATGGGATAAATCATGGTAGTGAAATGTAATCACAATAATCATAACTTAAAACACGAAACTTTGTGGCATTCACAGATATTCATAGAGAATCATTTCTTGTTAGTCAAGACTCATTGCCAAGACTATCTTAGTGGACAAAGTCCCTTTCTGAATCGAGTAACCCTCATTTCAGTCCTGTTTTACTGAACCGGTATAACCTACCATTCCAGCCATGTCTATCTCATGAGATATAAAATCTTTACCCAATGCATTGGAGGGAGATATAGGTCCCACCCATCTCATAATGAATCCTTTCTTATGTGTGCCACATAATCATAAATCATACATTATCGCATAACCCATGTAATAAAAACGGGATTCTTAAACAACATGACATCATAAAACAATTCATATAAGATAAAGGAATTCATAAAAATAATTCCATCACAACATAATCAAATCAATGTAATAATAGGGATAAAAACAGAACCCTATGTTATCTTAGATGGAAAATAATTTTGATAAAACACTTGAAATGAATTCTTGAGGAAAATATCCTTTCTTCTTCAAAATCAATTTCTTTTCACAAAACGTCATACAATTTTAAAAGAAAGAGATTTTATTGAAAATATTCATGAAATATTTAGGAGGAATATTCCTGAAAAAAAGGCTTTATAAAACCGTAAAAATCCGTTCGTGCCGTATAAGTTAAAAAAACATTCTTTGTACTTTTGTCGAAAAAGTCAAAAAGTACCTCGTACGAAAAATGACAAAAGATTCCTTTCATATCTTATACTAAAAACTCACCAAAGGGTAAAATTGGATTTAAACAATTTTAGGTGGATGGAAATAACATTACATATTGAGGAAACATAGATGTGGATGATAAAATACACCCCAGTAAATACCAATGTATAAACAATCTCGGATAAAAATGAGATTGTGATATTTCTCTTACCTTAGGTCCGATTTGCTTCGTATGTGTCCGAACCTCCTGTATAATGATTTAAATAATGTCATTGACTTATTACAGAATCATATTAATTGTTATGATATCATATATGGTTCACTTATGACATTATATTACCCGTTCGTTTTTAAATTCCATGTCAAAGAAGCGTTTTGGGTAAAATCGTTTCATTTATCGTAGGTGTTTTGACTTGTTGTTCTTGACATCATTATTACTTATATCATGATTTAATTACTTCCAGAATATAAAATATGATTTATATATTATATATATTCAGTATATATATATATATAATAGATAGATAAATAAAATGAAAAACACCGTTCATGGAGACGGTAGTCCGTATGTACGCATGAACGCTGTTTTCCTTTCTCTATTGTCTTGAAATGGAAGTAAGTAGATGAAATACATATATATATATATACATAAATCCATTAGCGTTATAATGTCATATATTTCATTATTATTTCTTATATATACTTTATAATCATTCTTAAATGGTTAACATGGAGAATGAATCTCATCGCGTCGTGGAGACGGTAGTCCGTACGTACGCACGAGCGATGATATCATTTCCATAAATATTGAATTGAAATGGAGTGGATTATACAATATATCAGAATCAATATGATGTTGTAATAACTATGTATAGTTATTCTTTACACCATTATTTCCATCCATGTAAGGTGGTGGTGGAAAATAGATTACACCACGGTGTGGAGACGGTATTCCGTACATACGCACGCGCGGTGATTTCTTTTTCCGTAGGATGGATAGATGGTGAAATAGGGTTGTTTCATACATAAAATAACATATCAGTATATGAGTGATACTGATGTTATTACTTCATAATGAAACAACCTAAGAAGAAGAAGTGGAAGAAGAAATAAAGATGAAAGAATTGGTAACGGTAATTACCTCTTCTTTGAAGCGCCTCTTTGAGACCTCCTCTTAGGGCACTAAAATTGGTCTTTGAGGAAGACCAGAACCTCTAGGATGTTTCTAGGGAAGTGTAAAAGAGATTTTGTCAGGGGTTGGCCGAGCTTGAGTGCTCAAATTGGTGTGTGGAGGGGGGAGAGGAGATGTCCTTTTATAAGGGACGAGAGGGGCACCTTAGGAATACCTCAAAATATTATTTTATATTAATGTAAAAATCGGTTTATAATGGTTCCAAAGGGTCTTATTTCGAAGCTAAAGTGGGGATGGGTCGAAATCCTATCATCCAATAGGATTTAGACAAGTTTAGGGTATTATTTTAACCTTATCAATTAGATTTAACTGTAAGTTAAATAATTTAACTTTTACCGTGTCTTTTTGTTTTCTTTCACTATATGGTTAATACACTTACTATAACATGCCAAACGAACCCCAAATTGTTTATTATTAATATATATATCCTTATCTAAGTCATTTGGCCGAACCTTATATTTTTAGGAATAAAATAACAATTAATAATATAATATTTGATTTAAAAACTATTTTGTGTCAATTTTGACACTATTTGATATATGATTTTTGTGAAAGACATAACAGAATTATATGTTCGAACCATGTTGATTAAATCAACACTAATATATCATAGTAACCTATAAAATTAGTGTAATTCATAAAAAGACTCAAATTACATTCATTTGAGCATTTATAACATCAATTATGTTAATATTTCCTTAAAAGGGTAATTACTGAATCATCGTTGTGTCATAAATAAATTAATTTATTTAAAGTCTAAAAATTATAAATAAAATATAATTATGTAGAAAATCGTTTTATCTTTCTAATGAATATTTATAGTCTAATTTATCTTATGTATAACCCCATATTAAAAATGTTTTAGTTATTAAACTTTGATTTTAACTATTTAAACTATTCATTAAATAAAATAATATTAAATGTCATAATCTAATCCAAGTGGACCTAAATGGTCATATTATATTCATAAGGTTGTTTTTTCTCGAAATAAACTTATCCAATAGAATTAGGACATGTGCTAGGGTAATAGTAATATCATATTTACCCTTAGTTACCCTATTTACTATTAACCGTGGTAAAAAAAAGTAAAAAGTTACTATTCACCAAAAATTATTTTCATCTCATTGAACCACATTTTAGTCCTTGATATTAACCGTTTCTGTCGGATTTTCGAAATTCCATTCACAGAAGCGGTAAAATTATGTTTTATGCAAAATTCAGTTTTTAACCTACCACTTAGTGGTTTCACTATTCATCAAAAATTGGAAGTTTTCAGAAAAATGCCAAAATTTCATCCTAAGCTATATTTCATATTCCTAATCCAAAAATGAAGTATATTTTACCAAATTCATAATATAGAAATTGCATTAATTAATTTTATAATTAAATCCCGCTGTTAAAACAAATAGCGTGTTTTTAAGAAACAATATCTATCAAAAGATTGACACTTGATTATGTCTGGTTTAAATGTGAAATTACATCCAATGACCAACATTGTATTAAATTGTAAAAATATATTCTAAATATACTTTAAAACCACTCAAATTAATGATTTATCACTATTAATTATTTCAATTAAAAAAAGTTGTTTTTAATTATAATTTAGTAATTTTCACTATTCATCAGAATATGAAAGTTATCCAAAAAGTACCAAAATTTCACCTTAGGCTAAATTCGATACTCCGAATCTAAAAATTAATTCCATTTTGAAAAATAAAAATTACAAAATTTCAAAAAGTGGTTATTACTATTCATAACGGCTAGTTTTAATAATATTTTAATAGCATATCGTTGTTTCGTGAAACTCAGTATTGCATACTACACACGCTATCAAGGAAGCTTGTGATTGCGTGTAATGCAAGGCAAGTCAAGGATGTGTGTTGTGAAAGCTCCTTTTGGTGTAGCGTACAACACAAGACATTAGTGAAATTAAAAAGAATAAAATCTCGGGGTGTTACATTCTACCCCCCTTAAAATGAATTTCTCCCTCGAAATTCGTTGGGGTTATAAATGGTTTACTATTAGAAAGTTTATTTAATAGAAACCCACATCGTAAAAAGAATACCAAAACCAATCTTTAAAAACAAAATTATGAAACGTAACGGTTACCCAAATAAACTAATCACTGGGTTTCCATATAGGTGAAAATATGGATATGGAAGAAAAATCTAACCATCATGTTCTGATAGAGAGTGGTAGAGAACATGGCTATGGAAAAGACAACAATCACAAATCCATAAATTTGTGACGATCTATGGTACCATCTGATTAATCAGATATAAGAGCACTATGACAACATTTTTGGTTTTCAAGATCATTTCCCTAATGTTGAAGAATTTGAATTAGAATAAATACTTACTTTATTTTGGTACAATCTCACTGTTGTTCGTGCCTTGAACAATTTCCACTTCATCTCTTAAATAAATGAAGTTGAATTTCTTATTTGTGAAGTGTTAGCAGATCATGTGATAGAATGACGGGTCATTCCATCAAAAGGTTAGCAAAAGTTATTAATCATATATGGTACCTAAAATGGACTTATACTTCATATATCATACTTCTTAATATAATAAAACTAGTTTCTACAAAACAGGGACTTCCTGTAGGCCAGTGGTTGGCGATAAAGGCCAGTCGCACTTCGGTTGTGGGTTCGATTTCCACAGCCTTGTCCGACGCGATGGGTTGTCGCCCGTCCTGCAGGTTGTCCTTTTTCTAAAACTACATTACTATAACATCACATAAATAATATCAAAAAAAGTTCTATCCTTAAACAATACTAACTTATGTCCAACATAATCCATTCCAACCTTTAGGCTTATCCATAATACTGTAGTCCACTCTCATAACATAGTGAAAACGATTACCAGAGAATTAACACCATCGTCGATCCCCATATATCATAAGGTATGTTTTTTTTGTCACATTCCAAACATTCAAAGTCCTTAATCGTGTATTCTCTTGAATACCTTAGTGAAAACATGAATGCAGTTAAAATTTAAAACTTTCCACATACCAAAATCCTCAAAATTCTATATACTCAAACCATGATATCACTTAGTTCTTATATCAATCATGAGTTCATGAATACTGTCAAGCATTTCATTTTCTCTTTATCAATTCATTATGCGCATATCATCCACTTTCCAAAAAAATATCTGAATAACCATTCATTGTTACTCATACCATTCATCATAAACATTCAAAACTTAAGGAAAGTCAACAGTGTAACAATCCTTAGATGTCTTTTTATTCTATAGTACAACATTACACTTGATAAACATGTAATCATTCCACTACATTCTTAAACCATTGACCGAGCTTCAACAATTCTTTCATCTCACATATCATTTGTATTCTCTTCATCATCATCCACATAAATACTTCCCATACGACCATACAGATTATCTTCATGAGACTTTCCCTTAGGGCATTGGTTTGCATAATGCCCGTACATTCCACATTTAAAACATTTAACCATTGTTGATGTCGTAGCAATACCATTATCCTCATCCATGTTGTTAACTTAACCTTTTCCTTTGCATTTACTTGCTTTGTGTCCTTCTTTTCCACACCCAAAGAATCTTCCAGTTCCTTTGAAACATTCTCCTTGATGCCTCTTCCCACATGATTTACATAGGGGAAATTGAACTTTCTTTCCTCTATGATCATCATAGAACTCCATCTTTCTCTTATTAGCCGAGTCAGGAAACTTACCAAATTTTACTTTATTGATCATATTATGAGATTGCTGATTCGGCATAATAATGATGTTTGGACTTCCAAATCCCATTTCATTATGAAGAATATCATTCCATTGTCCATCATATCCTCCATTATCGTGAATCATCTTGTTTCCAGCCATTTTCTAAAACCCAAAAAAGAATAGTGTGAGAGGCAAAAATCATGCTAGGGAAAACAACATAATAAAGGGGGAGTACCTTCAATATCTAACATCTTAGGTTTAATTCTATGATCGTTAGCGTAGTTCTAGTACTATAAACTATACGTATACTTAACCTTAGGGACATCCCTAGACATACCGTAGAAATATCACTAGGGATCTCACTAACGTTTTCGCATCCTAATTTCCAAAGGTTGACTAAACCTTTCCTCTGATACCAACTGTAGATACCCGAAGCTTGACGTACATGAACATTACATTACTTTTGCGGAATACTTAGTACATAACAAAAACACACACACAAGGATCGTAATAGTTTAGTGTCTTTGGAAACTCGGAATAAAATCTTCTAATCGTGGTGAAAGATCTTCAACATCTCTCATAAAGATCTTCTTTTTTTACCTAAAACCATTCTTTATATCCTGGGGAAAAGAAAACATAAAAGGGTGAGCTCAAATGCTCAGTAAGGGTAAACAAAAGAAATATCAATCACATCGTATTAATAAGAACATAACATTTTGGAAATCATAACCTGCAAAAGAGAGAATAATTTCATAACATGGGATAAATCATGGTAGTGAAATGTAATCACAATAATCATAACATAAAACATGAAACTTTGTGGAATTCACACATATTCATAGAGAAACATTTCTTGTTAGTCAAGACTCATTGCCGAGACTATCTTAGTGGACAAAGTCCCTTTCTGAATCGAGTAACCCTCGTTTCAGTCCTGTTTCACTGAACCGGTATAACCTACCATTCCATCCATGTCTATCTCATGAGATATAAAATCTTTACCCAATGCATTGGAGGGAGATATAGGTCCCACCCATATCATAATGAATCCTTTCTTATGTGTGCCACATAATCATAAATCATACATTATCGCATAACCCATGTAATAAAAATGGGATTCTTAAACAACATGACATCATAAAACAATAATCAAAACGTCATGCAATTTTGACAAAGGAATATAATTTTGATAAAACACTTGAAATGAATTCTTGAGGAAAATATCCTTTCTTCTTCAAAAACAATTTATTTTCACAAAACGTCATGCAATTTTAAAAGAAAGAGATTTTATTGAAAATAGTCATGAAATCTTTTGGAGGAAGCTTCATGAAAAAAAGGCTTTATAAAACCGTAAAAATCTGGATGTGTCGTATAAGTTAAAAAAACATTCTTTGTACTTTTGTCGAAAAAGTCAAAAAGTACCTCGTACGAAAAATGACAAAAGATTCTTTTCATATCTTTTACTAAAAACTCACCAAAGGGTAAAATTGGATTTAAACAATTTTAGGTGGATGGAAATAACATTACATATTGAGGAAACATATATGTGGATGATAAAATACACCCCAGTAAATACCAATGTATAAACAATCTCGGATAGAAATGAGATTGTGATATTTCCCTTACCTTAGGTCCGATTTGCTTCGTATGTGTCCGAACCTCCTGTATAATGATTTAAATAATGTCATTGAATTATTAAAGAATCATATTCATTGTTATGATATCATATATGGTTCACTTATGACATTATATTACCCGTTCTTTTGTAAATTCCATGTTAAAGAAGCGTTTTGGGTAAAATCGTTTCATTTATCGTAGGTGTTTTGACTTGTTGTTCTTGACATCATTATTACTTATATCATGATTTACGCACTTCCAGAATATAAAATATGATTTATATATTATATATATTCAGTATATATATATATATATATAATAGATAGATAAATAAAATGAAAAACACCGTTCATGGAGATGGTAGTCCGTACGTACGCATGAACGATGTTTCCATTTCCTTATTGTCTTGAAATGGAAGTAAGTAGATGACATACATATATATATATACATAAATACAGTAGCTTTATAATGTCATATATTTCATTATTATTTCTTATATATACTTTATAATCATTCTTAAATGGTTAACATGGAGAATGAATCTCATCGCGTCGTGGAGACGGTAGTCCGTACGTACGCACGAGCGATGATATCATTTCCATAAATATTGAATTGAATTAGAGTGGATTATACAATATATCAGAATCAATATGATGTTTTAATAACTATGTATAGTTATTATTTACACCATTATACCCATCCATGTAAGGTGGTGGTGGAAAATAGATTACACCACGGCGTGGAGACGGTATTCCGTACGTACGCACGCGCGGTGATTTCTTTATCCGTAGGATGGATAGATGGTGAAATAGGTTTGTTTCATACATAAAATAACATATCCGTATATGAGTGATACTGATGTTATTACTTCATAATGAAACAACCTAAGAAGAAGAAGTGGAATAAGAAATAAAGATGAAAGAATTGGTAACGGTAATTACCTCTTCTTTGAAGCGCCTCTTTGAGACCTCCTCTTAGGGCACTAAAATTGGTCTTTGAGGAAGACCAGAACCTCTAGGATGTTTCTAGGGAAGTGGAGATGAGATTTTGGCAGGGTTTGGACGAGTTTTAGTGCTCAAATTGGTGTGTGGAGGAGGGAGAGGAGGTGTCCTTTTATAAGGGAGGAGAGGGGCACCTTAGGAATACCTCAAAATATTATTTTATATTAATGTCAAAATCGGTTTATAATGGTTCCAAAGGGTCTTATTTCGAAGCTAAAGTTGGGATGGGTCGAAATACTATCATCCAATAGTATTTAGACAAGTTTAGGGTATTATTTTAACCTTATCAATTAGATTTAACTCTACGTTAAATAATTTAACTTTTACCGTGTCTTTTTGTTTTCTTTCACTATATGGTTAATACACTTACTATAACATGCCAAACTAACCCCAAATTGTTTATTATTAATATATATATCCTTATCTAAGTCATTTGGCCGAACCTTAGATTTTTAGGAATAAAATAACAATTAATAATATAATATTTGATTTAAAAACTATTTTGTGTCAATTTTGACACTATTTGATATATGGTTTTTGTGAAAGTCATAACAGAATTATATGTTCGAACCATGTTGATTAAATCAACACTAATATATCATAGTAACCTAGAAAATTAGTTTAATTCATAAAAAGTATCAAATTACATTCATTTGAGCATTTATAACATCAATTATGTTAATATTTCCTTAAAAGGGTAATTACTGCATCATCGTTGTGTCATAAATAAATTAATTTATTTAAAGTCTACAAATTATAAATAAAATATCATTATGTAGTAAATCTTTTTAGCTTTCTAATTAATATTTATTGTCTAATTTATCTTATGTATAACCCCATATTAAAAATGTGTTAGTTATTAAACATTGATTTTAACTATTTTAACTATTCACTAAATAAAATAATATTAAATCTCATAATCTAATCCAAGTGGACCTAAATGGTCATATTATATTCATAAGGTTGTTTTTGGTCGAATTAAACATATCCAATAGAATTAGGACATGTGTTAGTGTACTAGTAATATCATATTTACCCTTAGTTACCCTATTTACTATTAACCGTGGTAAAAAAAAGTAAAAAGTTACTATTCACCAAAAATTATTTTCATCTCATTGAACCACATTTTAGTCCTTGATATTAACCGTGTCTGTCAGATTTTCGAAATTCCATTCACAGAAGCGGTAAAATTATGTTTTATGCAAAATTCAGTTTTTAACCTACCACTTAGTGGTTTCACTATTCATCAAAAATTAAAAGTTTTCAGAAAAATGCCAAAATTTCATCCTAAGCTATATTTCATATTCCAAATTCAAAAATGAAGTCTATTTTACCAAATTCATAACATAGAAATTGCATTAATTAATTTTATAATTAAATCCCGCTGTTAAAACAAATAGCGTGTTTTTAAGAAACAATATCTATCAAAAGATTGACACTTGATTATGTCTGGTTTAAATGTGAAATTACATCCAATTACCAACATTGTATTAAATTGTAAAAATATATTATAATGTACTTTAAAACCACTCAAATTAATGATTTATCACTATTAATTATTTCGATTAAAAAAAGTTGTTTTTAATTATAATTTAGTAATTTTCACTATTCATCAGAATATGAAAGTTATCCGAAAAGTACCAAAATTTCACCTTAGGCTAAATTCGATACTCCGAATCTAAAAATGAATTCCATTTTGAAAAATAAAAATTACAAAATTTCAAAAAGTGGTTATTACTATTCATAACGGCTAGTTTTAATAATATTTTAATAGCATATCGTTGTTTTGTGAAACTTAGTATTGCATACTATACACGCTATCGAGGAAGGTTGCGATTGTGTGTAATGCAAGGCAAGTCAAGGATGCGTGTTGTGAAAGCTCCTTTTGGTGTAGCGTACAACACAAGACATTAGTGAAATTAAAAAGAATAAAATCTCGGGGTGTTACAGTATGTATACTATTTCAGAATCAATATCACTTTATAATAGTCATATATAGTCATTACTTACACCATTATACCCATCCAAGTAAGGTGGTGGTGGAAAATAGATTACACCACGGTGTGGAGACGGTCTTCCGTACGTACGTGCGCATTGATTTCTTTTTCCGTAGGATGGATAGATGGTGAAATAGGGTTCTTTAATACTTATAATAACATATCAGTATATGATTGATACTTATGTTTTTACTTCATAATGAAACAACTAAAGAAGAAGTAGTGGAAGAAGAAATAAAGATGAAAGAATCGGTAACGCACATTACCTCTTCTTTGAAGTGCTTCTTTGGGACCTCCTTTTATTGGAACTAAAATAGGTCTTTGAAGAAGACCAGAACCTCTAGGATGTTTCTAGGGAAGTGGAGATGAGAAATTCGCAGGGGTTGGCCGAGCATGAAGGCTCAATGTTGTGTGAGGAAGAGGGGGAGGAGGTGCCCTTTTATAATGGAGGAGAGGGGCTCCTTTAGAAAAACTAAAAATATTATTTTATTATAAAGTCAAGTTAGGTTTTAAATAGATAAAAATTGATTTATTTTGAATATAAGGTGGTTATGGGTAGAAATACTCTTATCCAATATAATTTATACAAGTTTAGGTTCCTATTTTAACCTTATCGTTTAGTTTTAACATTAAGTTAAATAATTTTACTTTTACCGTGTCTTCTTGTGTTCTTATACTATAAGGTTAATAAACTTACTATAAGAAGCCAAACGAACCCCAAGTTGTTTATTATTAATATATATAACCTTATGTAAGTCATTTGGCCGAACCTTATATTTTTAAGAATAAAATATCAATTACTAATATAATATTTGTTTTAAAAACTATTATATGTCAATTTTGACACTATTAAGTAATTAATTTTTGTGAAAGTCATAACAAAATGATTAGTTCAAAAGAAGTTAATTAAATCAATACTAACATGTCATATTAATCTATAAAATTAGTTTAATTCTTATAAAGTCTCAAATTATATTTATTTTGGTGTTTATAACATCAATTATGTCAATATTTCATTAATAAGATAATTATTACATCATCATTGTGTCATAAATAAATTAAATTTTTTAATGTCTAAAAATTAAAAATAAAATACCAATATGTAGGAAATCGTTTTATCTTTCTAATGAATATTTATAGTCGAATTTATCGTTTGTATAACCCCATATTAAAAATGATTTACTTATTAAACATTGATTTTAACTATTTTAACCCTTCTTTAAATAAATTAATAATAAATGTCCTAATCTAATCCAAGTGGGCCTAAATGGTCATATTTTATTCCTAATGTTGTTTTTGGTCGAATTAAACTTGTCCAATAGAATTAGGACATGTGTTAGGGTAATAATAATATCATTTTTACCCTTAATTACCCTATTTACTTTTAACCGTGGTAAAAAAAAGTAAAAAGTTACTATTCACCAAAAAAATTATTTTCATCTCATTGAACCACATTTTACTTACTGACATCAACCGTGTCTCTCAGATTTTCGAAATTCCACTCACAGAAGTGGTAAACTTAAGTTTTATGAAAAATTCAGTTTTTTAACTACTACTTAGTGGTTTCACTATTCATCAAAAATTGAAAGTTTTCAGAAAATACCAAAATTTCAGCCTAGGCTAATTTCGATATTCCGAATCCAAAAATGAAGTCCATTTTGAAAAATAAAATTAATAAAATTTCAAAAAGTGGTTATTACTATTAATAACGGCTAGTTTTAATAATATTTTATTATCTTATCATTGTTTAGTGAAACTCGGTATTGCCTACGACGCAAGCTATCGAGGAAGGCCACAGTTGCGTGTAAAGCAAGCCAAGCTAGTGTTGTGTGTAGTGAATGATTCCTTTTATGATTTATATAACATAAAAACAAAATATGTCACATAAAATTCTCGGGTGTTACATTCTACCCCCCATAAAATGAATTTCACCCTTGAAATTCGTCACTTTGTAACAAACAGATGAGGATACCTCTCCCTCATCATATCCTCAAGCTCCCATGTAGCTTCTTCTAATTGGTGGTTCCTCCATAAAACATTCACCAATTGAGTTGTCTTGCTTCGTAGGACTTTTTTGCTATGATCCAGAATCTCTATCGGCTGTTCTTCATAAGAAAGATCTTGCTCCAGCGGTACAACTTCGGAGCTAAGTACATGTGAAGGATCAGGTATGTACTTTCTCAGGAGAGATAAATGGAACACATGGTGAACTTGAGAGAGATTCAGTGGAAACGCCAATCGGTAAGCTACCTTCCCAACACGATCCAGTATTTCGAAAGGACCGATATATCTAGGGAACAACTTCCCCTTCTTTCCAAATCTCATGACCCTCTTCCAGGGAGATATTTGTAAGAACACTTTATCACCCACTTCAAACTCTAGGTCTTTTCTTCGATTGTCAGAATAACTTTTCTGTTGACTCTGAGCTGCTCTTATGTGTTGTTGAATAGATCTGACCTTTTCTACCATTTCATCAACGAGATCAGGTCCTAATGGATTTCCTTCCCCAACTTCATCCCAGCAAGTTGGAGTCCTGCATTTCTTTCCATAGAGAGCTTCATAAGGAGCCATCTTAATACTGGAGTGAAAGCTATTATTATAATAAAATTCCACCAAAGGTAGGTGTTGATCCTAGATACCTATGAAATCCATAGAGAAAGCTCTCAACATATCTTCTAGAGTTTGAATTGTTCTCTCAGACTGACTGTCTGTTTGAGGATGATAAGCAATGCTGAAACTCAACTCTGTATTCAGAGTATGCTGAAGACTTCACCAGAACATCGAGGTAAATCTCGGATCCCCATCAGATATAATAGAAAGTGGTACTCCATGAAATCTTACCACTTCCTTTACATATATCCTGGCAAGCTGATCCAGAGAGAAATCATCTCTAATAGCAATGAAGTGTGCAGACTTTTTAAGACGATCAACTATGACCCAGATAACATTATTTCCTTTGGATGTTTTAGGAAGTCTTGTGACAAAGTCCATAGTTATGTTTTCCCATTTCCATTCGGGTATGGGTAATGGTTGTAACTTCCCCTTAGACTTCTGTCTCTCAGCTTTAACTTGTTGACAAACCAAGAATCGAGAGACATATTCAACAACATCTATTTTCATTCCATCCCACCAGAAGTACTCTTTCAGGTCCTTATACATCTTCGTGCTTCCAGGATGAATAGAGAATTAAGAACTATGAGCCTCATCCAGCAGCTCCTTCTTTAATTCGGGGATGGGAGGAACACAAACTCGATTCCTGAACTTTATTATCCCATCACAATCAAGGTTGAATTTAGGAACATTTCTCACCTTATTTTGTAACTCGACATCTTCTTTCTATGCCTCTTTAATATTCACATGTATAGATGGTTGAACATTCATTTGAGAAAGATAAGATTTTTCCCCTTCCATTATAATTCCAAGATCTATCCTTTGTAAATCCATAAATATTGGATCTTTTGTGATCCTCATCATGGATAAACTGGCATGGTCTTGTCAACTTAATGCATCTGCCACCTTTTTGCATTCCCAGGGTGGTAATGGATTGAGCAGTCATAATCCTTAATCAGATCCAACAATCTTCTTTGACGCATATTCAGCTCCTTTTGTGTGAAAATATACTTTAAACTTTTATGATCAGTATAAATATCACACCTTTCACCATAAAGATAATTTCTCCAAATCTTTAATGCAAAGATTACTGCAGCTAACTCCAAATCATGAGTTGGGTAATTTTGCTCATGGACTTTCAACTGTCGTGAGGCATAAGCTATCACCATATCATTTTGCATAAGAACACACCCCAATCCCTTCTTGGATGCATCACTATAGATCACAAACCTTTCTCCACTACAAGGCAGTGTGAGCACATGTGTAGTAGATAACCTTCTTTTCAACTCCTTGAAATTCTCTTCACATTCCTCAGTCCAGACAAACTTAACTCCTTTCCGAGTCAACTTGGTGAGTTGATTAGATAATCGTGAAAAATCATTCACAAAACGTCGATAATATCCAGCCAAACCAAGAAAACTTCGGATCTCGGTTACTGTTGTTGGTCTCGACCATCTTTCGATAACCTCTGTTTTTGCTGGATCCACAGATATCCCCTCTTTTGAGATTATGTGACCCAAAAATGAAACTTTTTGAAGCCAAAATTCACACTTGGTAAATTTGGCATAAAGCTTCTCCTTTCTCAGGGTCTTCAATATAATTCTCAAGTGATCTTCATGTTCTTCCATGCTCTTTGAATAGACAAGAATATCGTCTATAAAGACTACCACAAACTGATCAAGATAGTCTCTAAAGACTCTATTCATTAGATCCATGAAGATAGAAGGGGCATTAGTAAGACCAAATGGCATCACTATAAATTCATAGTGTCCATACCTTGTACGGAAAGACATCTTTGGTATATCCTCCCTTTTGACCCTTAATTGATGATACCCTGAACGAAGATCAATTTTGGAAAAGTATTGAGCTCCACGTAGTTGGTCAAATAGGTCATCAATGCGTGGGAGAGGATATTTTTTCTTGATAGTGATCTTGTTAAGTTCTCGATAATCAATGCAGAGTCTCATTGATCCATCTTTCTTCTAAACAAACAGAACAGGTGATCCCCAAGGTGACGCACTAGGGCGTATGAAACCCTTATCAAGATTCTCTTGGAGTTGCTTCTTTAATTCCTGCTACTCAATTCGGGCCATTCTATAAGGTGTCTTTGAAATAGGCAAAGCACCCGGTAAGAGTTCTATTGAAAACTCAACTTCACGATTCGGTGGAAGACCCAGTAATTCCTCCAGAAAGAAATCATCAAACTCCCGTACAATGGGCATATTCTTAATCATGAGTTTCTCACCTACCATTTGAGATAAATAACCTTCATTTAGTGGAATTAATACCCATAAAATGGAAGAAATTTCCACTGTAAGATTATGTTCATCCTTGCATCGATAGATGATCATAGATTGATCTCGAATTTGAAATGTGACTTCCCTTCTTTGGCAATTGATATGAGCTCCATGTAGAGAAATCCAATCCATGCCAAGAATCACATCAAATTCTACTATAGGTAGGATCACAAGATTTGTAGGAAGCACTTTCCCAAAAACTTCAATTGGAGAAGAATTATACACTTTTGATGCGACTGTTATGCCATTTGGTGTTGTCACGGCTAACTCAACATATAATTATTGAGGTAATATGGTGATACCCTTAGAAAATTCTTCAGAAATAAAGGATTGGGTGGATCCAGAATCAAATAAAACATTTTCTACTTTAGATTGGATGGATAGTGTACCTTTCACCACATCGTTATCATACTCCACATCGCTGATATAAATTGCATGTGACCTTCCTTTGTCTTTAGCCTTAAGAGTTTGTTGAAGTCGACCATAATCATCAACCCTTGGATTAGGGAATTTATTGGCATAATGTCCCATCTCCTTGCACTTGAAACATTGAAGTTTTGTAGGTTCATTCTATGTATCCCTTCCTTTGTTTGCATCATTAGACATCTTCTTCCCATCATCGTGGCATTCAAATTCCCAATGACCTTCCTTTCCACATTTGAAACATTTACTTGTCCCTTTAAGACAAATCCCTCCATGTTTCTGTCCACACTTTGAGCATAAGGGAAAGCTCATCTTCTTTTCAGTGTGCCCTTTAGATTTTCCTTTGAATTCCATTTTCCTTTTCTTAACAAATCCATATGACTGATGGGTTACTCCAATATCCATCTCAACATTGAGAGCACATCGAACAATTTCCTCGTATCTATTGAAGTCCTTTATGGATAAAGCCCTTCGAAGACTTGGTTTTAAGCCACTAAAGAATCGATCGATCTTACTCTCAGGTTGGATAATAGTACCAGAAGTGTACATTGCAAGTCTTGTAAAATTTGCTTCATAGGTACCAATAGATTCATCATCCTTTTGCTTCAGTTCAAGAGACTCTTTCTCCATCTTTGTTCAGAGAATACGAGGGAAGTACTTATTGAAAAATAAGTTCTTGAACTCTTCCCATTCCATTGACTCAATTTCATCTCTTTGCCTCGTATTCTTAATAAGATTCCACCATTGATCAGCATCACCTTCCAAACGATACACTGCTAAGATGACTTTATCATGCTCAGAACATTGAAGAACTAAAAATATATTTTCAGTAGTACTAATCCATTGTTCAGCAACTAATGGATCAGTAGACCCGCTGACTGAAGGTGGATGTTGTCTCATGAAGGATTCAACAAAATTTTTCTCCTTCCTTTGCTCGTTTGGAAGCCCTGCATGATTCATAGCTTGAGAAAGTTGTGTGAGCATGGCTACAAGATTTTTCATTCCAGCTCCAATAACATTTGGTTGCTCATGGGGACAATCATTGCATTGCCCGTCACATTTCGCATTAACACAGTTCCTTCGGGTTCCAGCCATTAACTAAAACCAAGAAGAATAGTGTGAGAAAAACTAATTATAATAGGAAAACCACATAATAAAGAATAAAATTTCAAACTTAAAGCCTTATCCTAGGTTATTCATGGCCATTTCTAAAACACTAAGATTGTGTTCTATTCTTATACTTAAACTTAGGGTTCTTACTAAGGCTTTCACATCCTAGTTTCCAAAGGTTGACTATACCTTTCCTCTAATACCAACTATAACGACCCATACTTTACATACTTTTTTATTACTTCAGAATTGAAGCAAACTTATTACAACATATAACAAAACCAAGAAAGGACCATATAGGTATAGTGTCTTCAGAAACTGGGAAACATAAACAACTGGTTCATAAAGCATCTACTTTTCCTCCCATTTATTTCATCATATCTAGAGTCCCTTTTTCGCATATTCTACTTAATAACCTTCTTCCTGACCTGGGTAAATAAAACATACAAAATGGTGAGCTCAAATTCTAAGTAAGGGTAAACAAAAGAAATATCAATCACATCATATACATAAGCACATAACTTTTGTAAATCTTAACATGCAAAAGAGATCATAATTTTATGACATTGGATTAATCATAGTAGTGAAATGTAATCTCTATAATCATAACAAAAAACATAAAACTTTGTGGAATACACACATAATAATAGAGAATCATTTCTTATTAGTCAAGACTCATTTCCAAGACTATCTTAGTGGACAAAGTCTATTTCTGAACCGAGTTCACTCCTCGCTTTAGTCCTGTTTCACTGAACCGGTATAACCTACCGTTCCAGCCATGTCTATCTCATGAGATATAAAATCTTTAACCAATGCATTGGAGGGATATATAGGTCCCACCCATCTCATAATTATACCATTCTTATGTTTTCCACAAAATCATAAATCATACATCATTGCATAACCCATGTAATAAAAATGGGAATCTTAAACATCGTGACATCATAAAACAATTCATATAAGATAAAGGAATTCATAAATATAATTCCATCACACCATAATAAAATCAGTGTAATAATAGGGATTGAAACATAACCCTTTATTATCTTAGATGGAAAATAATTTTGATAAAACACTTGAACTCCATTCTTGAGGAAAATATCTTTTCTACTTCAAAAACATTTTTCCTTTCTTAACATGTCATACAATTTTAAAATAAAAGAAGTTGATTAAAAATAAACTTTAAAAGATGTAAAGGAAGATTCTTGGAAATAATGTTTTAAAAATCCATTCATGTCATATAAGTTAAAAAAACATTCTTCTCGTACTTTTGTCAGAAAAGTCAAAAAGTACCTCGTAAGAAAAACGACAAAAGATTCCTTTCATATCTTTTACTAAAAACTCACCGAATGGTAAAATTGGATTTAAAAAATTTTATTTGGATGGAAATAATATTACATATTGAGGAAACATGGATGTGGATGATAAAGTACACCCTAGTAAATACCAAAGTATAAACAATCTCAGATAAAAATGAGATTGTGATATTTCCCTTACCTTAGGTCTGATATGCTTTGTAAGTGTCTGAACCTCCTGTATAATGATTTAAATAATGTTATTGAATTATTCCAGAATCATACTTATTGTTATGATATCATGTATGGTCATATTCTTATCTTCTTATTAGTAATATTTCATTACTACTTGTTATTCGGGTGTTTATTACTTTTTGTTCTTATGTGTGTTTTGTCAAATAAATTCTTATTCTTCTCTTTAGGTTATAGATACCTCATTTCCAGAATGTTATTAGTGTAATATATATCATATTAATTCATTCAATTCATTTATATAATCATTATGAAATGAAGATCATGTAGAACGTGTCGCATCACATCGTGGAGACGGTATTCTGTACGTACACACGAGTGATGATATCGTTCCTATGATCATGGAATTGTATTGGAGTGTATATATACTATTTCATAATCATTATAACTTTATAATAGTCATATATAGTCATTACATACACCATTATACCCATCCAAGTAATGTGGTGGTGGAAAATAGATTACACCACGGCGTGGAGACGGTATTCCGTACGTACGCACGCACGGTGATTTCTTTTTCCGTAGGATGGATAGATGGTGAAATAGGGTTGTTTCATACTTATAATAACATATAAGTATATGATTGATACTGATGTTATTACTACATAATGAATCAACTAAATAAGAATAAGTGGAAGAAGAAATAAAGATGAAAGAATCGGTAATGGACATTACCTCTTCTTTGAAGTGCTTCCTTGGGACCTCCTTTTAGGGCACTAAAATAGAACATTGAAGGATACCAAAACCTCTAGGATGTTTCTAGGGAAGTGGAGATGAGAAATTGTCAGTGGTTGACCTATCTTGAAGGCTCAAAGTGGTGTGAGGAAGAGGGGGAAGAGGTGCCCTTTTATAAGGGAGGGGAGGGGATCCTTTGGAAAAACTAAAAATATTATTTTATTATAAAGTCAAGTTCAGTTTTAAATATCTCCAAATTGATTTATTTATAATCTAAGGTGGGTATGGGTCGAAATCCTCTTATCCAATAGAATTTAGACAAGTTTATGTTCCTATTTTAACCTTATAATTTAGATTTAACATTAAGTTAAATAATTTTACTTTTACCGTGTCTTCTTGTGTTCTTATACTATAAGGTTAATAAACTTACTATAACCATCCAAAATAACTTTAAGATGTTTATTATTAATATATATATACCCTTATCTAAGTCATTTGTCCGAACAATCAATTTTTAAGAATAAGATAACAATTACTAATATAATATTTGTTTTAAAAACTATTTTATATCAATTTTGACACTATTTAGTAATAATTTTTGTGAAAGTCATAACAGAATGATTAGTTCGAAAAAAGTTAATTAAATCAATAATAACATGTCATATTAATCTAGAAAATTAGTTGAATTCATAAATAGTCTCAAATTACATTTATTTTGGTGTTTATAACATCAATTATGTCAATATTTCATTAATAAGATAATTACGGCATCATCTTTGTGTCACAAATAAATTAAATTATTTAATGTCTAAAAATTACAAATAAAATACCATTATGTAGGAACTCTTCTTAGATTTCTAATGAATATTTTTAGTCGAATTTATCCTATGTATAACCCCATATTAAAAATTATTTACTTATTAAACTTTGATTTTAACTATTTTAACCCTTCTTTAAATAAATTAATAATAAATGTCCTAATATAATCCAAGTGGGCCTAAATGGTCATATTTTATTCCTAAGGTTTTTTTTTTTGGTCGAATTAAACTTTTCCAATAGAATTGGGACATGTGTTAGGGTAATAATAATATCATTTTTACCCTTAATTACCCTATTTATTTTTAACCGTGTTAAAAAAAAGTAAAAAGTTGCTACTCACAAAAAATTATTTTCATCTCATTGAACCACATTTTACTTATTGACATCAACCGTGTCTCCCGGATTTTCAAAATTCCACTCACAGAAGTGGTAAAATTATGTTTTATGAAAAATTCAGTTTTTTAACTACCACATAGTGGTTTCACTATTCGTCAAAAATAGAAAGTTTTCAGAAAAATAACAAAATTTCACCCTAGGATAATTTCGATATTCCAAATCGAAAAATGAAGTCCCTTTTGAAAAATAAAATTTATAAAATTTCAAACAAGTTTTTATTACTATTCGTAACGGCTAGTTTTAATAATATTTTAATAGCATATCATTGTTTAGTGAAACTCGGTAATGCGTACGACGCAAGCTATTGAGGAAGGCCGCGGTTGCATGTAAAGCAAGCCAAGCTAGTGTTGTGTGTAGTGAAAGATACCTTTGATGATTTATATAACATAAAAACAAAATATTTCACATAAAATTCTTGGGTGTTACAGCCAGGCCAGACCCAATAGGTTTGACTGGGTCGACCCAGACCGGGTCAGTCCATAAGGGGTTTGGCCGGGTCGGTCTGAATGGGTTGGACCGTACCCTGAACTACCACGACCCTTTACATTATTTTGGCCATATCATTGGCACTAGAAGACAGTTTGATGAACCATCAGCGGTACTGGCATTCTTGGGGAAAATACGGTTCCATTGAGTATACCCCGTTGGAGTGCAGGGTAATGTTGAGATACGCTCAAGTTGGATCGTGCACGAATCCAACCGGGCCCCCGGTACTAAAAGGCTAATAACTCAAATACCGGGCATCTGATTGACCCGCCGTCAGTTATGTTAAGACCTCTATGATGTGGCATACCTTTGTGTTACTTTTCGTGGGACTTTGTTGTAGTTGCAGAATCTACCAGTAGCTTGTGGAGTGGATCTACGGGGAACGAGTGAGAATTTGTGAAGGAACCTAGTAGCTTGTTGAGACCTCACTACTGCTGACCATTTGACATGGAGGGATTCTACTAGCCCAGTGGGGAGCACCATGGTGTCGTGGCAGATTCGCAGTGGGGAGCGCCTTGGTATCTCGGAAGACCCACGATAATCGATAGGAGGAGTACCTCAGCAGGCTACAATGGGGAGCGCCTCTGTGTGAGCTTGGCAGATCCATGGGGGGGAGCACCTCTGTGTGAGCATGACAGACCCACGATACTCGACATGAGGAGAACCTCAGTAGTCCAAGGATAGTGGGAAGCGCCTCTATGTGACGTGACAGGCCCGCTGTACTCGATAGAGGAGGAGATCTCCAGCAGCCGAGGGTTCAGATTGATACTATCCCTAAAATAAAATCCTAGTTGAGCTGAGTCCATAACTTTTATGTTTACCTCAGGATGGAGATGGATTAAATGGTAACTTAGCTATATGTAGGGAAAATTACCTAAGTGAGGATATCTTTTGATTTCATACTTTTTTGTTTATCCTTGATGGATTTTGTGATACCTTGAGGGTCTTGGGGTCTCTAGTGTGTATCCTTATACTCACCCATACATGGGCTGTGCTCGAACCTCATTATATTGGTTGCAGACAACAAATATCTCTGACTAAGGATCAGAGTAGTAGGACTGGACGGTACCCGGTGGTGGACCTTATGACGTATCGGTGTAGAGAGGAGACTGACAGATGTGGAGTGTTGAGGAGTCTATCTATACATACCCTTCTAGTAGTAATACCCGGAGGATGACCTAGTAGTTACTTTACCCTTTCTTCTGTTGTACTAGTTTTTCAGTTGTACCTGTACTTTCAGGTTGGGCTTGTATTTCCAGCCCCTTTTACTTTTCATCACTCATTTATATACAATTTTTCTTAGTGTTTTACTTCCATCTCGTACTCTATTGTGTGTGTTTACAATTTATAAAGGCAATGCCTTCCCAGTTTTAGGGATTTTCACCTTTGGTGCTAGTTGCCAGCCCCTGGATTATGGAAGGCGGGCTTGGGGTAGTCATGACACGTGCCCTGGGGGATGGTTCATGACATATATAATTCAATTTCATTCTACTTTTTTCTTAATTGGAATGTGTTTTTAGTTATTTAAATTTCCATATTTATTATTCATTATATTATCATGATAGTGAAGTTATTTAAATGGAATTATTTCAACTATTTACATTACCATATTATTTACTCACTTCCTTTTAATTTATTGATTAAATGGAATGTTTTCTTAGTTATTTACCTTTACTTATTGATTATTCTCATTTGTTAATTATCAATTTCATTATAGTTTTACCTTACATAGTATTTTATTTTACCAATATTTTTTTTACTTTCCCCATGATTCCATAAATTTTACCAGGAGAGATATGCAAGGATACACTAACTAGAATAATGTTATTATTATCCACAAAATGCTGCAATTTGTAAATTTATTTGTATTAAAAGGATCATATTTCTGTCTAGTTTGTAAATCCTAATAATCTATTTTGTATTGTGGGATTAGATATAGTTATATATTATGAAAATGAATGGTATATATTAAGTAGATCTAGGATTACACGGGTCGAGTAAATATTGTTGGTATTAGATCAAGGTTTGTTAGAAATGAAAGATAAATAGATTGAGGAAAATAGATGTTAGAGAATATATCTCAATGGAAGGTTTTATGTATTAGCATATAATAACATATGTCTTCATTAAATTATGATTTACGAATAACATCATATTATAATTAAATTATGGTTGATCATAATTTCAAATACTTAAAAAACACTATTTTATTTTATGTCATTAATGTCTACCAACATAAAATACATTCTTTAAGAAATTTATGGAATGAATGTGATATATTAAAAATACTGTTTGAGCAAAAATGACTTTACATTTTATAGAAATACATTTAAAGTTATTGATAAAAATTTGTTTCAATAGTCCTATAATAATATAAGTCATTGTAAAAAAGGGTTGTATTGAAAATATTATTTAAAAAACTATTTTTAGATTAAAGTTATTCCAAGAATATCTATTATATTTTTTAAAAAATTATATTAATATCAATTCAGTAAAATGGAAAAATATATCATAGGTGAAAACCCATAAAAACCAGCATGTTCTGGTGAATTAACCCATAACTAAAGTATAATAAGGCGCATGTTCCTACAACTGGCCTACATAATGTCTTGGTTAATATGTTAATCTTTTTAGGTAAACTATTTGAAAAATATATTTTAATGATGAACAAGTAGTATTAATTATAGGATTAGAGATTAAGATATTAACCATATTAGTTTGGGAAAATAGTTAGAGATAAATATAATAATTTTTTATGAATATTATGATATGTTAAAAGAAAATTCTTGTGTTTTATGAAAAGAATACTGATTTTAGATATGAATTTCATGATGTAATGGGTAAATTAAAAATTTATAGATGCCTAGCTAGAGAATAATTTTATGTCTATAGAAATATATAATTTATGTACATTTCCAAATTTTTTGGGAAGTTAAAATAATTTCTTAACATTTGGATAAATGAACAAAAAATAAAATGTTGTCCTAATGAAATAATTTTTGAATAACTACTAGTCTTTTATATTATTGTACATTTATTTTTTGAGACCCAAACCATTAACTTAATAAATCAATTTTTTATAATCAATGAACCCAATAACTTCCTATATATATTTATTAATTTCCTCTATGTATAAATCATAAATTGGCTTTTATATTCACCAACTTGGGAAAATAGTTATGTGTCATTATACTTTCCTTTCTCTCTATTTTAGAGGATATTTTATTAACCCATTTACAATGTGGGATTTCCAAAAAATCCAAATATCAAACCAAATATTACCAATATCTAGTTTAAATTGTGAGGATACAATTTAATTAAGTTGGGTATAATGAAATACACCAAACATCTAATGTATGAACATTGTATTTCATAGCATGTATAAAATGAAACACCAATTGTATAATAGAATATAATAACCTAGAAAATTATGATATATTCATATTTTGATAAATTCAACCATTATAATTGCCTTTATTACACAAAAAAATGAGATCATCTTGCATTACAAAAAAAATGATCAATTTATATTTCATTATATGGAACAACAATGTTAGCTTCTGTAACATGAAACAATGAATTTCTTTAATAACATTCATTATCAGAATGAATGAGTTTAACCGAACAAAAATATATTATTAAAATATTATTATTTAATATAACAACAAATAATATAGCCATTAAATTGGTAGTTATGACTTGGATAAACTAACATATTAATATATGTAGTTGAACATATTGGTTAACAATTAAATAAGAATGGATATTAGAACCAAATGAAAAATTAGGAAACATTTTTATAAAAAATATTATTATTCTTTTAAATGCAATTTCCATAATAAATTAAACAAATTAATATTAGTGAATGATATAAATGAAATATATAAATATCATATTAAATAAAATATGTTTTTAATTCATCCAGTAGATTCTATATGCATAAGATAAGAATAAAATCTAATTTATTAAATAAAAAATACATTTTTTGAATAGAAATGATACCACCAGTTAATTATACACCTATTTCAAAACAAGTGTGTGAAAATTAATAAATTTTATATTTCTAAATTAAAATAATTTTTTTAATTAGTAACGTCAACATTTTTATAGGATTGAATTTTTTATATCTTCTGGGGAGTTTCATTTTTGATTAATAGTGAAAAATAGTGAATTCAAATTTAAATTTTCTCTTTATCATTTTAATTTAAAGTATTTAATTATTCATTAAATTGAATTTAATGATGTATTAGTTAAATATTACATATATTAATTAATCTTTTGTTATTTTTATTATTTTTATTTTGAATTTACATGTAAAAACGTAGTGAACTTTTGAACATTTTCACTTAAAAACTCCACATTCTCATCCCCTCAACAGGATTAGTTTTATTTTAATTTCCTCCTCATTTGGAATTGGTATTTTAAAAGGGATATTAAATATTTTTAATAAGAATAGAATAAAATTCTTATTATGGTCAATATAGTATTTTACCTAGAATATTAGCGATATATATTAAAACCCTTTGAAGACGATTAAGGGAACAACGTGCCTAACAAGAGACTAAACCTTAAACATAAAGGAAAAATATCCTATAATCATATTTAAATGCTATTTTCAAGAAATATTTCAAAAATGAACTATATATTATATAATTTTATACAATAATTTTGGAACAAAATGTAATGGATAACTCTCAATAGTGTTTACCATTTTATTTTTACATGATCAACACATCTCCTCCTCTATAAAAGGGAACTAACCACCCCATCATTTCTTCACTGATATATTACTTTTTGGATCTTCAATAAACAAAAAAATAATATCCCAAAATCCCTCCCCTCATCATGGAATCCTCACATTTGGATTAAAAAAAACCATAGATGTCTTTTGGTATATTCCAAACTGAGTTACCTGAATAAGAGGTAATGTTCATCAAAGATCACTTCTGTTTCATTTACTTCTCCACCCAATAAATTATTTTTGTATCGTCATTATATAATAAAATAATTATATTAAATATTATGATATATTTGTGATAATAGTTTGACCATCACATTCACACACATCCATAATATGGGATACATAGTCAACATTCATATGTACAGAAGTCTACCGCCTCACAAACTGAAGTAGTTCATTCTTCCATCACCACAATTCAAGGTTGTAATAATAATGAATTTACTGTTTAAATATGACATATACTATATTTATAATTTATATATGTATATTTAATTATTATATAACACATTACTTCATTATTTTCTTTTTTGGGGAATCTAAAAACATTGTTTGAGGATGTGTGGACTACTGCCTCCTCAAAGTGATGTGATTCGTTCCCTTATTACATGGAATTTATTATGTATGTATTTAAAAAACATATAATATTTATATGATATAAATGTTCTATTATAATTATAATATACAAATTTATATTATTTAATTTTCATTCTTTTAATATAATATGAAAATGGAAACAATGTTCATGTGTACGTACGACCTACCATATCCATGAACGAGGTATTTCATTTCAATCATGAAATCTTATAGATTAATATAAATACCTATATAATGAATATATCATATATTTAAATCATAGTATAAATTATTTATATAATTAAATAAATATATTAGTAATAGTAACAACACATATTAAGTCAAAAAATACTAAAAACAAGGTAACACACACCAGAAAAAATGATTGTAAAGAAATATTATTAAAAAAACATATAATAATATGTTTTAAATTGATCATATAAGATATAATTAATTTTAATATGGTTATATTATAACTTATTAACCTGATTAAATCCATTACACCTAAGTTTATAGGATATTCAATCAATATGAAACTCAAGTTAAGGGATTTTACCTCAATTGCATTTCATTAAGGTATATTATATTATTATATGTCTAGGTTATTTTACAAGGATTATATACCACCCATTTGAAATTTTATTTCACTAATATTACATTTTTTTGTATTTTGATTTTTAATTGTAATTATTTCATTTAGTGGGATTTGAACTTAATTTTACCATGTAGAAAACAAATTTCATAACTAAAATCTTTTTCATTGGGTTATATTACATCCTCGATGTTTTTCATATTCAATAGATATTTTTATAATTTAATTGACACTCTATTTATGTATTTTAACTTTTCTATGTGTATTTATAGTTGATAAACACAATTTTTTAATTGATTAATTCTCACATCATAGTTATGATCCTTTTTTGGGTTATTTAACAATCTCACTCACATCGTGATTATTTATTCCTGAAATTAAATTAGTGGAACTTATATAATAATTTTTCAATAAAAATTTTAACATAATTGTTTTTTTCCATTCATGATATTTTTCTTGTAATAATACCATTTTCCTCTTGTTTTTATATCATTTTTTTAGATATTGTTTTAAAAATATACAACATTATTTCTCTCGTTAGTTAGAAATATATTTTTATCAAAACCACGTTTTAAAAAGAATAATTTCTTATCCTTTTAATTTTGATTTATTAATGGAATGATTCCCAATTTTTACTTTAAACAATGTTTTCAAATAAATATTTTTGTCACTTTCTGATAAATTCACATCTCGGAAATTTTTACCGTGAAAAAGTAAGGTTCTTTTACACTTTATAACATGTATGAATTCAGACAACATAATTTATATAAAGTTTCCTTTTCATGTTTAAAATTATACTTTTAAAGGAATTTTTTTTTGATACAATTTTCAATGAAATGGAGTTTAAATTTTTTTTTCAAAATGTAAAGGATTTGTTTGCTTGAGATTGTTTTTAAAATATATTTTCATATTATTTGTATTAATCAATGACAATAACACTTTATTTTTACTCAAAATGAGATTTTTTGTACTTAAACCATCCTTATTCACCCATTTATGGTTTATGAATGAATTTTAATTTAATATAATTTAAATTCTCTTACTTAATTCATTTTTGCAGTCCCATTGAAATATTCCCTTTTCTATGACCATTGACCAATAAATTTCCCCCAAATATCAATATCATTTTTCATGGATATTATTATGAATTAAACTATATAAAATTTTAACATATAGTGTTTAATTTTAATATTATTTGATATCTAGGGAAATATTGATAAATTTGTGTCTTCCACATAATTCAAATATTTGATACAGAACAATATTTATGAAATAAATCTATTATTATATATTTATGAAATAATTTGGAAATTTTTGACCTATGATGGAGACTATTTAATGTAAGACCGTTATTTTGTTAGTAGTCTTAGCATATGAAAAATTTTGGGCACAAACCATTGGTGTTTGTAACCAAGTACGTTCTACATTTCCTTTTGAAAGGAAATAATAGCATTATGCTAAACCATCTTGTGAAAGGCCTTGATGGTAAAGCCACCATGTACCTAGGAAACATGGACACCAACAATTATGTGTTTCCTTCATTTAAATTATGTTATTATTATCCTTAATATGTTTACTAGAACAAAATCTATGGATTTATTTCATTTTCAGTTGATTTCTAAGATGTTATGTGTTTTCAGTTATTTACCTTTCCATATTGATTCTTACATATCTTATCATGGTAGTCATGTTATTTAAATAGAATGTGTTTTTATTTATATTAATTTTCATAATATTTAATGAATTACTTGTTAAGTATTGGTAACATGAAATGTCTTCTAAGATACTCATCATTCCATATTGATTATTCTCATTGATTAGTTATTTATTCCAACATACATTACCCATATAGAGAAATAAAGATCACCCTTAATTTGTATTCTTTACCCTAGAAGACATGAAATGTAATATGAAATATATTAATGTCTATCCTAGATGGAACAAGGTTTTTATTATACCAAAAATTTTGTTTTTATTTTTTTATTTATTGGTAATATAATAATTATTTCTCTATTTATTTTTTTATGACTTATAAACTAATCTATCCTTTGGGATTCAATTTACTTGTATATTATTCCTATATAATGGAATCAGGAAACCAACTACAGGTTTAATGAGGTCTGGGCACTATAATAAATAGAATACATCTTTATTCGACTAAAAAACACCAATATATTGTCATTCATAAATAATTACTATATTTATCTTAAATTAATTCATTGGGAGAGTATTTCAACATAGTTAAATGATTCATTAGGTATAATAATAACACTCTCAAATATTATATTATACTTTGATGTTGGAAAGGATAAAAAATTATAATAATTTTTAATGCTAACATGGTCAGAGATGTATTTGTCTAAAATTCTATATGTTCTGGTGTAATCTTAATTTCCAATACATTTGTGGTATAGTTGATAAAGACTTTACAAATCACATCACATGGTATGAATGAAGTAATGTATATCTCTTGGAAAAAGTCATGCCCTTAACTTTTCATGATAATGTAAAAACAGGATAATAATGGGGATGTGGTAAAACAATTTATGGTTATATTTTATGATAAATTAAGTGTGATTGAGCTCATAAAAAATCAAGATCAACACTTTCATACAAAACATACCGAGATACGATATCATTTCAATAATCAAATATTTTAATGAGGATTGTTTAAATTATAAATTTTTTTAACAAATGATCATGTGTAATATATCATGACTAAACCATTGGTCACATATATGTTTGCAAATCATATATTAATCCATAGCGCTCATACACATCCCATTATGTGGGGTTTTTTAGATTAAACTCTACAACTATTGTATTTATTAGTTTTTATCTATTTGTGAAAGTGTTTTAGTTTTTAACTGGAGATATAATCATATGGGTGTTTTTCATAATTAATTAGGTTTTTTTCCAAATGTTACAAATTGTTAAATTCAATGGAATTAATGTTTATATGATAGTATGTTTATTGGATATAAGTTATCTTAATGTCCAAAATTATATCATGAACTATTATTAAATACAATGTGATTTTCTCACAAATATATAGATTGTTGGATGTATTTTTTCACTTATTTTTTTCATGTATTTTTATTTATATAATTTCACTATATATTTATTCTAATCCCAAATGAGAATAATACTAGGATGAATGTCATTTGAATTTTGATTTTTATGGTACATCATGTTTATTATCAATCAACACCAGTTTAATCAAAGGCTAATCATTTAATGTGATTATTAATGGTGTTAAGGAAATTAATTAGTTTTTCAATAAGGTTGAAGTTATTTTTAAAGGTGTTGAATAATGTATTTTATGTATTTCAAATGTTTCACAATTTTTTCCGATAAAATGAATGAGTTTCATGAATGATTTTTGTATTCAAAAATGTTTTGTAGTTTTGTAAAATAATGTTTCAAAAATAAAGATGAATAAATATTGTAATAGGAAAAAGGATCATGAAGTATTAGTTATGGATGTAGGATTACATTGGAGAATTAGAGGCGATGTGTTTTGTTGGCGATGTTGTGTTTTGTAAATGATGGATATGATATATTGACCATGTATAATGTATCTTAAAATATAAAATTACACAAATTAGTTTGTATTGTTCAATCAAGGGATAAATATTTTTTTACTAATATTATATATTCATGGTTTATCAAGTTCTACAATCCACTATATTTTGCAGATTCATAGGATAATGAAATAGGGATTTTTCTTGATCTATAGTTATGTGAATGGATAATAAAGGATAATGTTTTTCATCCTAATAAAACATCATGGAAAATTATCCATATTATTATAAGGGTCATTATATTTATATAAATATCTAACCCTTGATGAAAATAGTATAAAAGGATTGGAGTGACTTGGATAAGTGTGTTTCTTTAGAGAAAAAAACTCTGAATTTTCCTTGATCTAATGTTATGCAATGTGTTACAATAACCATAGAGTTAAATGATAAAATATCATGGATCATTATATTCTATGAATATAATATTTTTAAACCCTTTTTTAGTTTTAATTATTATCATTCATGAATGAATAACACTGTGAATGTTTCATGTGGTATAACATATAATAATGTAGTTTTTCAAAAGATTTTTTTTTCATAAAATAAGAATGTCTTGAAATTTAACAATTTCATGAATGTGTATGTTTTAGGAATAGTAGGTATTTTAACGAACAAAAAAACCAAGGGTATCATATTTTCCTATAAAATTTATTAATAATTTAGAAGTGTAATTAAATTAATTGATGGTGAAACTACGATAATAAATGACACAAAAGTTACACTAAAACAAGAGAACCATAAAATTTCATTTTATGTTTTGTATACCAATAATTCTTTGGGGACCACATCCGCATCTCAGGTTCCTGCCTATTTTCAAATTTTTGGATACAACCAAATTATACTATGGTCACCCACACTCAATGAGTCATCCAACTCAGTATAGGTCTCAGTTCTGTTCTCACAAATGATGTAATTTTTTGGCGTCAACATCATCCTCTAATGATTATTCCCAAAAGACTCCATAAATGATTCTATCATTTGTGATCTATTGTGATATAAACGAGGGAAAATATATATTTATTAGGGATAGAGCAAAAATGGATAGTTACATCCTCTTAAAACACCTTATCAAAAAAAAATATTAAATGTTTTGTTTTATGTGATCAATATATTCGAGGATCCTCAAATCATGACAATGTGGCAGAATTGAATAATGTTTATAAAGGAAAAAACCATATATTGGAATCCATTTAATAGAAATACTTATCTTTAAACTATTAGAGTTCAATCATTTTAGTAGTGTTTGGGAGTGAATAAGTTTAAGTATACCTTGGGTGAGGTGTGAAACCCCCTAAACCTTGCAATGGATGTGTTCCTTATGTGTACTAATAGTTTTAATGTATTTGTGTCCAAAAAAATGGCTAAGATTATTGTATTTTGATTTTACAGATACAATTTTAGTACATTATCCTTGGACTTCACCGTAGTGGCGAACCATGTAAAAAACCTTTGTGGTGTTTATGTTTTATCTTATGGGTGTTGAGTGATTTCACGATTCCTTTAGATAAATTTAAGGATTTCCTACCATAATTGGGAAAATATTTTTTAATTTAATTAAAACATTGACACCATGATTATCGCCTCCCCTCTCAGGGTGTTCCAGTGACTAAAAAACTAACCATCTCAATCACTTAATATGTGATTTTACTCACATTTAAATTAAAAAACTCAAACATATGGAATCATTCACCGTCTCTACTCTCCTGGTCAATTTTACATTCTATTTTTGGAAAAGATACACCATATATTTATGGAAATTACCCATTATCAATGAAATTTGGAAAATTTTCTCAAATTTATTTCTCTTCTCCATTTTCCAAACATCAAATTTAAAAATAATTCTTAAAAAATTATGTTTTGTTGGATCAACCTATTTATATAATTTTATTCCATATTTGGGGAATCATGACTATAGGTTAATATTTATCTATGTATTTCTTTGGTTTTCTTCCATAATTTCATAGTCTATGTTGATAATTGTACATGCTCTGATACTATTTTCATTGAAGGTTTATCTCAATCATTATATGGTGGTTTTTAATCTCTTTTGGACCCATAAGAAGTACTATATAATTTAATTGGTTATAGAAAATGTTTATTCTCTGAAATTTTTTAATTGTTCGAAATAAATATCATAGATTTAGGAAAATTAATATATATCCAATTGGTATTCCACTAATAAGGATAACTCAAATGGTTTAATTAAAAATGAAGTACGAATTGGGTCAATTAGAAATGTATAATTTTTGGTACGATAGGGATACAAAATGAACCATTATTCTATACTTTTTAAATAATAAATAAGGTCATAATAATCTTTTGGGTAAGCCTTTTAAATTACATGAATGAATTTGGTTTTAATATCATTCAATGAGTTTTTTTTGTTATTTGGATTTATTTCATATATATATGAGAAAAAAATTCCTAATCCAAGGTGTATTTTCAATTTTCTTATTTATATTTAATAAATTAATGATAAAATAAGTATATTATTCAAGTAATTAATGTCCACTAGGTATACTTTTTTCATATGATAATATGATGGAATTACATGGTCTCACAACCCCCAAACTCTAATATACACCTTTCTATTATTTATAATGTGGATGGTCTTATTTGATATCCTAAGACTATTATAAATTATTCCATTTCCCCTAAAAAGGTATTGTTGTTTCACAATAGATACAATTATGGTATGTCATAGATTTTTGTTAATATTAAAACTGGTTTGAGAGGTATTAACTCTCTACGTATTTAAAGTTATTTGTATTGGATATTTATTTTTTTATAAGAATATTAGGATGTTCTTTTCATTACCAAACATTTCTCATACTATTATTTAATTTTTAAAAGCACTTGAGTTTATGATAGGTAGTTATTGTTGGGTGTTAAATACCTACATGGTATATCATACTCACAACCTACATGGGCCTCATCTATATGAATGCAAACTCATTTATATATTATCCTGGTAAATAAAACACATGATCAAGGGATGTAGTTTTACATTGATCTAACATTATGGATGGTACCTATTTCACATCTTGAATTTTATGTGGGGTATATTTCTTGGGAATATTCTCATTTACCATTATTCAATATATCACTTGGTATATTCTCATATTGGGTTAATATAACTCATTTAGATTTTCAACCATTATAATATCATCTTCTAGTATAATTTCACTTACTAGTGTAATGTTTTCATGAATTTGGATTATCGTGGTGTATTTAGTTTTATGTAAATATTGTTTTATTAATATTATGTAGATATCCATGTAATTAATAAATTTTCATTTTATTTGTTATTAATTTATATTATTTTGGATTATTCTGTCAATACACTTGACTACTGACCCTATTGAGAATATTTCATTTTTATAAATGTGTATGGACTATCTTGTAAATATTTACCTCAATCCCCATCATTCCCAACATCCTCTAATTATTGGGAGGTTCCCATGAGGTGTTGTGGAATACTGAAGTGGTACTAATCATGTATTTGGGACATGGTCCTTATATGATGTATAATGTTAAATTTCATTAATACGTACATAACATTCCACAAATTATCACTTGATGAGTAATGATACAAATATATGATAATCAATATTTTAGAATAAATCAGATTATATCTCATATCATTTTATATAAACACCATAATATAGTAAAAACCTCCACTACATAATAAAAACCATTGAATAAGGTCTATAATCATGACATGGTTTATTCTTATGTTTCTAAGTCTAATAAATATCTTATGTAACAATGGGCTATAATTTTAACTGTATCATAATTTATTATCCATATATTCTAGTATATTTTACTCCAATATATGAGTGAATCAATGTTGATTTGTTTAAATAGTTATATATGATGTAGATTCGTATATTTTATAGACATCTATATTTATTTTTAAATATTGGGTATTCTTAATTTACCGCCATGATTTGACTGAAAGAACAACATTAATTTTTAAATTGGTTTAATTTAATCCCCAATTCCATTTTCAAATAGACAGAAAATGTATAATAATTAGTTAAGAATTGGAGGACATGTTGTAATAATTAATTTTTAATTTTTAATAATAGTTTGTGAGTAATAATGCTTTTATAGAGTTCTCTTATAATTATGGATTTCTATAGACCACTGGTATGACACCACATGAGGCATTATTTGAAAGACATTGTAAATCACTATTATAGGGGAGAGATGATAATAATTCATTTTCACTTGTTTTTGACATTTTATAGTATAATATAGAGGGGGTATATGTTGTTGAATTGTTTTTATCCACATATTTTGGTTAAAAAATGATATATATATATATATATCATAAGATTCCATAGATGTCTAAAATATGGGTTTTCCTACATAAATGATTCACTAGAGAGTTAGAATCACATATTTGGAAGGGAAAATTGTTTTACTTATATTTTTGAATCCCCTTAAGATGTATAATTTTATAATACTAGTGTAATATTAGCTTTGAGTTCTATCTCAAGTAATGTTCTTTCATGATTCTATTCATATTTCACAACTATCGAAACACAACTTTGAACCCTATCATGTAATATAGTGTGCCGATATTTAAATGTAACATCTATAGATTAATGGGTAGAGATTAGATACTTTTAGAGAATAGCATATGAGGGGGATTAATTCATATATATTGTCATTAATTAAGGTAATAATACATCATGCATATTCTATCTGATTGAGAGTCTCAGATGAGGGTACAATATCCTAAATTTTTTTATTATATTTTTCATGATTCTATTTTTTTATTTTTCTCAATATTCCATACAAGATATTTTATATTGATGTTATATGTCTTAATTAGAATTTCATTTTAAAGGATAACAATCCCTAAAAAAACATTAATAGAATATATAAAATATCTCCTAAAATATCATTATTATTTCCACTATTGAAGATTAATGATTCGTGAACTAGGGAAACATTGACTAAATTATAGTTCATCATTAAAAATATATTTATTTATAATCATTGTTTAATTTGATAAAACTATTTGGTTAAATATGTATACTTTTATAAATTTTATTTGTAAAATCATTATATTTTTTCAAATTTTAATAATGAATTTTATGTGAATTTGATTAGAAAATATTGATTATTAATTAATATTCTAGGAAAGGCAATTTTCTATTATAATATTTTTAATGAAATTTATTTAAAATAATTTTCCATTTATTTTGATCAATTTAGTATCAATATATATATATATATATTATTTTTCTCATTATATATAAAATTATTCAAAAATGTAAATATAATCTAATAGATAATGTAATAAAAATAGTTGTTTAGTCAAATTTGAGGTCTCTGAAAACAATTTGACCCGAGTATCTAGTTATTTATATATGTATTTTCAATTATATTTTAATACATAAATATTAATCACTAATGTTATGGGATACCTATGATTAGTTTTGGAGGGCCTACTACAAGGACTCGGGCATAAATATTTAAAATTCTAGTGACTTAAGACTGTGATTAAATTTTTTATTTCCAAAAGATAATTATGGTTTCGTGTTTTAGATAATAATGACATAAAAGTTAAAAGTATACTCATACACTAAAATTGGAAACTTCTACAATGAATCTATTTTCTCAGAAAACAAATGTTTTTGAAATAAAATATGATTTCTTTTCATGACGAATCTTCTCAATTTTATACATGACCACATCCTCATTCTTAATCTACCTTATATATTGTTAAATCATTCTAAAATTTTTAATTATCAAAAAATTTCATCAAGGGACATAAAATAATGAATGAAATTATTTTTCCATAAATATATAAAAAACATTTTCATTCAAAAATAATAATTTTTCATAAAACATACCTTTTCTTAACCAATAAATTACATATTTATTCAAAATGATTCTGTAAAAAATATAATCAGAAATCATTTTGGGAAAATTAAAACCCATAATGGATCATTTTAAATCATTTCAAAATCATGAAAACATTTTTACAATTTAATACTTTTCACCCTTAGATAGTAACATATACGTTTTTTGGAACAAAACCATAATAACCTACATTGTGAAAGCATGATATTTCTATAATTGTATAAATAATAGTAAAAAAACATATATATAAATTTAATAATCATTTATTTATCATAATTACTTATGATATAAACCCCAAGGCTACCGTAATATAACCTTAATGGTTATTTAATGAATAACCCTCCTCGTAATACATGGATGTAACCGTCACAATTACTCTTCAAATAAACATCATAGAAAACATACAAGATAACAAATGAATTGAAGGTATATCATGGAACCACATATATTTTGATAAGATTGGTTCGACCCATCATTATAAAAATTCCACATGAACTATATCATAATCATAAAACATGAATTATTTCATCGTAAAAAATTCCTTGAGGGAAATAAACTTTTTTCGAATATTATTGTAGACATAAAAAGAAAAACAATTAATTTAAAATAGACATATAATGTATTCAACTAAGATCAAATATTAATTAATAATGAGAATAGTAAAATGTGATCATGTCTTATACGTAAATATAAATTCTTTTTTATTTTTTTAAAGGAAACATTAAAAGAGGATTTCTAAAAGACATCCCTTTACCTCGGGTATGACACATCACATATGTTCTTTGTACTCTTGATTAATAAAAAAATGTTAATTTTATAATTACCTAAGAAATATATTCACTTTTTTCATTTCATTTATATCACTTATCACCATTTTAAAACAATTACACAATTATAGAATTTTATGTCATATTGTTTTACGATATTCCTGTTTATATGTAACAATATGAAATTAGTATACGGAATATGGTCATGGAGGTAATTATTACACCATCTAAAAAATAATAATCTTAAAATATTTAAAAATTTTATACCTCAATTAAACTATTAAATCAAAATATAAAATATTGTTATTAAAAATGAACTACATTACAATCAGAGAGACTGTGAGTCATACACACTGATGAATAACATTTCTATTTATAATCTATAATTATGTAGTGAAATTATTATTTTTATATTTAAATAATGATAATAATATCAAATATATCATATTAATGTTTTTAAAATTGTTATATATATCATCATTGTGATTTTATGGTGAAAAACAAAAAGTATCTCTTCATAGAGGAGGAAGTCCAAGCGTACACACAAAAGACATTATAATTTTTATGGAAAGATAAGAAATTAAATGATTCATAATATTAATATATTATTAAATATGTAATTAATGTAATAAATAAAATAAAATTCTATATTTATAACTAGTCATAAGAGACCATGATAGAAAATGAATTACATTGGTTCGTGAGGAGTAGTTTGTCATACAAATAAATGAAATTTTTTTTATAGTTCGGAGGATGTTGACAATGATATGGATCATGAAACTAACATAATAACATATATGAATATTTAGGATTCAATATTTATTATTTTATCTTTAATGAATAATATTTTATGGAATTAGAATAAGAAATAATATAGAAACACTTTATTAAAAATGATACATCTTCTATGGAAAACCTAAATTTCGTAGCACCTTAAGATGATTAATACTAGTGTTTTACCAAAAATATGGCCTCTATAATGTGGGTAGGTATTCTAGGATGATATTTTTTTAGATATTTGATGAACATAAATGGTTATGATGTTTGAAGAAATTAGAAGATGATGTTCCGTTTTAAAAGAGAGGGGTGCATCACTATTGAAATTTCCTAAAATATTAAAATATAACAAGAATATTCTAGATCTGAAGACTTAAAAAAGTAATATAAATGTATATAGGATAGAATTTTAGACCATATATTATTACCTTTGGACATATATATTATTTTATGAATTTCGAATTATGAAATTAATATTTATTCCACAAAATATAATTATTGTCTAACTTGATAATATATATTACTTGGACATTAAAAAAATCACAAAAAAAGTTGAAATTTGAAAACATAAATTATTTTATTTATTCTTAAATAATTAATTATATTATATAGAATTATTTTATCAGCTAAATATATATTATATTATATATATATATATATTTAATATTTTTAATATCATATATTTTATTTTTCTATTAATTAAATATTTAAATTATTTGTGTTTTCCACAAATTTAAGGTAATTATATCATCCCTAAAATTTAATAAACAAATACCACGATGAATATATTTATGTTATATTTAAAAAAAATTATTTTTCAATGTATATTTTGGATTACAAAATATTAAAAATTATTTTCACTTATTAAAAACAATAGTGTCATAGGTCTGACAAAAAATAAATAAATTATTATTAAGGTTATAATCATATAAAAATGGAATCCAAACATAATATAACCAAAAAATTAACTATTATGGAATAAATTTATTCATGAAATTAAATTTTTTAATGTGTTATGTTCATTTTATCTTCATTATCAATTTATTTTTACCCTTATTTTCCCCAATGTTAATTTTAATATGTTAATAAAAAATTAAATGTTTACAAATCATATTGTCCAAAAATAAAAGGGGACTGTTGATTAAATTTACACATACTAATTCAAAATATAGAATCTATTTGAATAAATTTATATCAAAAATTTTTCAAAATTTAATTTAAATTAAAAAGGAAAAACACCAAGAAAACTATTTTTCAGAAACATGCCATTGTAAAATATACAGTGTTTCAATATTAAATTCATGTCTAAATCCATTTCCAAAAACATATTTTGATTATGGTAAACCAAAAAATATTTAAAATTTTAATATATATCAAACAATTGTTTACAATAAAAATACAATGAATGAAAATACATTTTCTAATAAATTTTTTTAATTTTTAGTATTCATTGAATAATAAATATTTTGTAAAAAATATAATTTTTTTCCAAATATATTTTTGAATTTATGAATTTAAAAATGAAATCCGTTTCATAAAATTCTGATTATATAATTTGGTAATTAATATTTTAAATGTAATTATATAATATATTGGTTTAATAAAATAATATCCTTATTTATATTACGAATTATGTAACATATATACAATGAATTAAAACATTGAAATCAAGAATACTAAAATATCATTTAGTACATTGTTTTTTACATTCTCCCCACTTTTAGAAATAACACCATCACCATTATATTGGCTTTTTGAATGGGTAGTGATACCTTTGCCTAATAGATTTCCCATATTACTAGGATACTTTTTGAATGATATGGTTTCTCCAAAAAAAACCATACCCTATCGAATTACCCTTTTTTAAAATAATTTATCTCTGTTTTTAAGATTATTAATATTATTTTCATCAAAATAATGATTATCTTCTTACTGACTAACCTTAGGGATCAAAAAAATGAGATGAATCTATAACATACTTGTAACGCCCCGACCCATCTAAACAATAGTCGATGAATTACAAAGTACATTGGTATAGTTAGAAAGAATGAAAATCCTAAAGTAATGTTAATTTTTATAGTCTTGATGAACTAGATTCATAAATTTAACTCAAATTACATTTGAAAGGGTACAAAATATATTACATAACAAAACTAAAATTCCATCCATATTAACTCAATAAATGATCTCCTCTTCATCACCTGTTGAAGGTAAACAATGAATGGGGTGAGCTCAAACGATTAGTAAGGGTTACAAATGGCAGAATCATGAATCAATCATTATTAAATTGTAATCAATTTGACATAATCAATATGGTATGGTGAATAAATGGAAAACTCATGCAATTAATAAACTGGGAAATAAACGGAATCCATTGATTTTGTCATAGTGAAAACCTCATGGATAGTAATAACTGATAATGAATAATTATAATTCTTTCTAGTGGGATACCAAGTATCTGGATCATGATACCATAGAAACCCATCTGATTTATTGGAAACAAAATCGAAGGGTTTGTCACCAATACATTTTTCTCATGAGACCCACCGATGCATCAAGGGGTTGTAGCGGGCCCCACTGTCCTCTGCATCCAAATATTTATTTATACATATATTTATCACAAGATCAATATGACATTACATTATCTATATAAAATATAGGATAGAAGTTCATAAATAATTCCATAGTCAAAACAACATTCAAATTAAATAATGTATGTAAGATTGTATATAGCTTAAAAAATAATAATATACATGATATGAGAATATGTAAATTTAAATGGAATATAATCTCAATTTAAAAGTTGTCTCAAGTGGGAATTATGTACACTATATAAGAAAGAGTAGGTGCACAATAGTAACCATGTCACAACGAAAGTGAAAATTGAAACAAAGCTTGTTACCACGTTATATTCAATTGAGTCCTATGACCAAAAGTTAATAACCACCAAATGAATCACAGAATACCATAAATATAAAGAGAATCATGATAACATATATCAAATGTCAGTAAATCAATACCAAATATAAGAAATAATAGGTGAACAATGGAAATCCCACAGAATTGAATGTGACAAGAGAAAACCCCTGAACAACATTTACCCATGGTAATGAGTGTTCTTGCGAAGGATTAATGAGAGTTAAATGGATATCACATTATTTATATGTCATAAGGGAAGTGTGAGGGAGGTGTTAAATCATACCTCTTAATTAGGTAATAAAAATAAAAGAGCATAACATAGGGAAGATTCTTGAACAATAGTGAGAGAGAAGATCCCTTACCTTATGCTTGAAGGTGTTCTTGATTAGTCTTAACATCCTGAATAATCAAATATAGCTTCATTAATTAATAAATCCATAACCACATCATCATGTAATATAAATTTTATAACCATATTAGGTTCATTATTGGCCTTTTCATGGTTTAAGAGATACACTTTGGTTGTTTTGGTAGCATTTTCTTCTTTGGTTTTCATGATCCGTTTACTTGTATTCATGAATGGAGGTATGTTTGAAATATGGTCAAACATCCAGAATTGTTAATATAAATTATTGGTGACATTGAAGAGATATAAATGATATTACAACTATTCTGGTTATATTCCATGAGGATGACACATTCGATGAGTTAAAAATAAATGGTTGGATTTGGCTAGGCGGTTTTGTTCACAATAAACTTTTTTTATTTTAATTCTATATTATTAATGTTTACGGATTACAGAACATGAATCAAGATAAAATACAGATATTGTTACCTAGTTAAACAATTGAAATGTTTAATTACCAGTATTGAATATAGTTATGCAAATTTTAAACTCATCTTCCTTGAGTGTGATAAATTTACACATCTCTGACGGTGTTTTCATTTATTCTATAAAACGAGGGGAAAGAAGAAATTACAATAAAATATTCCATTATCACAATGAAAATCCATTACATGTAAGTTATTGTAATTATCGTGGAATTAGGATGAGGGGAGTTGAGAAAGGAGAAGAAAATAATGCAATTTTGTAAAATAAATTGAAAGAAAAGAGAAGAATAGTTCAACACTTGAGTACTCCCCTTTGAAGAATCTCCTTAAGGACTTTGTTTTTTTCCTTTTTGTAATGCCAGTAGGTCTTGGATGTGGGGAGAGGTCATAAGAAGAATATTTTACAAAATTCAGGCAAGTCTTAAAGCTTGGGTGGTGTGGGAGGAAGAGGGGGTGAGGGGTGGTTTATATAGTGGATAGGGAGAGGAGTTTTCTTTATATTATAATCGTTAATTTATTATTTACTATCATGACAAGAAATATTGATTACTCCATGACCAATAATAGTAATAAATGCAGGTGAGTTCTATATTTTGGTGCATACATCAATCATGATGCCTGGAATAGTTAATTTATATTGTAATGTATTTATATGGTAAATTAATGAATTTTACTGTTCACCAAAAATTCAAGTATTTCATAAAAATCTCAAAACATTAAGCTAACCATTTTTCGACATGTAGAATCCAAAAATAAAGTCCATTTTTCCAAAATAATTTTCTAAATATTATTATTTAAATACATAATTAAATCATTATTTAATATAGATATATAAACACTTAAAATATTCATCTTTTTTAAGGGTGCCTAAATTTATTTATAGTTCATGGGAATTGATACCACTCATAATAGTCATATTACAATTCATAAGGGTAAGTTACTATTCATATGATTGGGTTTCTATTCATATGTGTATGTTACTATTCACCACAAATTATTTTAATTCTATCAATCTCTAAATATCAACCTGAATACAACCATGTATGTCTGATTTGAAAAATTCAAATCACATAGTTGGAAAATTTATGTTTAAGGGGTTGGTTTTTGCTATATCTAAAAAGTATCCATGTTTTGTTCCATAGAGGCTCAGTTATTCATGAAATATAAGCTATCTAATGAATGTGGTGTTTTTAAGTGAAACATACCATTAAATGTTTAGGGTGCTACATTATTCCCTCCTTTGGAAATTTCATCCTCAAAATTTTATATATAAAGTCCACCAAATAGATGTGGGTAGTTCTTCATACTAACATACTTAGGTTCCCATGTTGCTTCCTCTACATTCTGGTTGCTCCAAATAACCTTTACTATAAATTTTTTCTAATTTCTCAATACTTTCTCCCTTGTGTCATGAATCTCTATAGGCTTTTCAGAGTTTGAAAAATCATGTTCCAGTTTTATTTATTTATAAGTGAGTACATGTGTTGGGTATGGCATTTATTTCATTAAAAATGACACGTGTAATAGATCATGATCATTGGAGAGAAATTAAGGCATTTATAAATGGTAAGATGCATCTCCTATTATCTCTAAAATGTCAAATGGTTTGATGTACATGGGGATCAATTTTTATTTCTTACCGAACCTTAAGACACCCTTCCATGGAGATACTTTCATAAAGACATGTTCTCTAACTTGTAATTCCAAATCCTTTATCCAGTTGTTAGTATAACGCTTCTACATACTTTGGGTTACGTTAATATTGGATTGGATTGTCATTACCTTTTTCGTGGTCTCTTCAAAATGTTCTGGGGTGATAAGTTTCCTCTCACCTACTTCGTACTAACAAGTAGTAGTTTGACATCTCTTTCCATATAATTATTTATATGCAGCCATTTTAATATTAGAATGGAAACTATTGTTGTTGAAAATTTCCCCCAAATTCAAGTATTGGTCCAACATACCTTGGAAGTAATGAGAGAATGATCTCAGCATGTCTTCTATAGTTTGAATAATCGTTTTAGACTGTCCGTCAGTTTGGGGGTGATAAGCATTACTCATATGAAGCTCAGTATTCAAATCCTTCTTGATACTTTTCTATAATTTTGATGTATACAGAGGTTCTTTATTGGAAACAATAGATAGAGGTGCACCATGATTTCTTACAAATTCAGTAATATAAATATTTCTCAGGTTCTCTAGTGGTAAATTCTGTCTTATTGCAAGGAAATGTGCAGATTTTTTGAGACGATAAACAATTACCCATACTTCATCATTCCTTCTAGGTTTCCTCTGTAGTCTAGTGACAAAATCCATCCTAATATTATCCCACTTCCTCATAAGATTAGGTAAATATTTCATCACTCAACTGAGATATTGTCTCTCTGCCTTCACTTGTTAACAAATTAGACACCTTGACAAGTAGTCTTCAATTTACTGCTTTATATTATCCTACAAAAGTATTACTTTATAACTCTATATATATTTGTGTTACTCAGGTGTATAGATAAATTTGAGCTATGAGAATCATCTAATAGTTCCCTTTTTATCTCAGGTACTGATGGAACACATAACCTCATCCCAAACATTAGAACTCCTTCTTCATAAACGATTCCTTCCAATCTCCCATCTTTAACAGCAATAATTTTCTTGTGAAGATTCTCATCGTCAGAATGAGGTATTTTTATCTTATCTAATAAATATGGTTTATTATTCATTTGAAAGAGGAAAGATATGTCCCATTCCTTAACAATTACCATATCCATCTTCAGTAGATCCATGAATATAGGATCTCTTTCAATCCTACTTTGGGTTAAGAGTATGTGATTTTTTCTGCTTAATGCATCTTCCACCTTATTTTCCTTTCCTGGATTATATTATATTGAGCAATCAAAAAATTTGAGTAACTCTATCCATCTCCTTTGCCTCATGTTGAGTTCATTTTGGGTGAAAATGTATTTCAAACTCTTGTGGTCCGTATAAATCTCAAATATTTCTATTTACAGATAATGTCTCTATATTTTCAAATCAAGTATAACGGCTGCTAACTCAAGATCATGAGTTGGATAATTTTTCTCATGAGTCTTCAACTTTCGTGAATCATAAGAGACAACTTTAACATTTTTCATAAAGACGCAACCCAGTCCATTCATAGAGGAATTGATGTATATCACAAATCCCTCATTACCAGATGGAAGAGTCAAATTGAAGCATTGGCCAGACATATTTTCAATTATTCGAAACATTTTGTACATTTTTTTTCCTCACAAACTTGACTCTTTACGTGTGAGATTGGTTAGCGGGTTAGCCAGTCATGCCAAATTCTAATCATAATGCCCATAGTAATGTCCTAATCCAATTCAACTGTGTACCTCAATTATGTTTGTTGGTGTGTGAAATTCTTGGACTCCCTTTGACATTATAGGATCAACTAGGAATCCATCTATATAGAAAATATTTATTACAAAAGAAACTAATTGAATCCATAATTCACACAGGCTAAACTTACCATATAATTCAATTCTTCTAAGAGTTTTCAGAATAATCGGCAAGTGATTCTCAGGGAATACATAGATTTTTGGGTATAACAGGATGTCAACGATGAATAACAAAACAAAGTTATCAAGATATTCCTTGAAAACTTTATTCATTAAATCCTTGAAAATAGACGTTGCATTTTTCAGTCCAAAAGGCATTACTGTAAACTCATAATGCCCATACCAGGTTCAAAATGATGTCTTAAGAATATCTTCCTTCTTCACATATTACAGATGATATCTGGATCAATGGTCGATCTTCTAAAGGTATTGAGCTACATGAAGTTGATCAAATAAATTATCAATCTGAGGTAGATGATAATTATTCTTTATTGTAATAGCATTTATTTTCCTGTAATCAAGGCATAGCTTCATTGATCCATATTTATTGTTAACAAAGAGGACAGCGGCTCCCCATAGAGAAACACTAGATCGAATAAATACCTTTTCACTCAATTCATCTATCTGTTTTTTAGTACCACTAATTCCATGGTGGCCATCCTATAGGGACTATTTGATATAGGTCTTGAACCAATAATTAAATCAATAGAAAACTCATCCTCCCTCGTGGAGGATGTCCACCTAAATCCTATGGAAATACATCAATTTATCCGTACAATATATGGACATCATAAATATGAATATTTCTTTATTAACACATAGATATTTGGTTCTCTTCCTCCCCAAGAATTGCATTTAATATAACTACTAGGGGTGTGCCTAGATATGAATCAAATGGCGAGGTCTCTGATCTAAAGAAAAGAGATTCAACAACATTTTCAAAAATTGTAACTTCTTTTTTCTTATAATATATCTTCACATCATAATTTGATAAAAATTCATACTGATAATTATATCAAATTCAGTCACTGGTTTGGCGATAATGGTAGCATATAAAGCACATTTATGTCTCACAAGGGGGACTAGTTGACATGCCTTTATTGTAATGATGCATCCCCTAGGAGTTTTGACTGATAAATCCATTATTAAATCAAATCAGACTTGTCTATATTTCTAGGAAAATTGGGATGATATAAATGAATTTGATGATTAATAATAAAATAAAGTGTTGTCTATGTTTGAAGAAACAATTAAAGAACCTAACACCACATCATTAGAAACATCAACTTCCGTAGTTGTAACTGCATAAGCTCTCCCTTTCTCTCTTGGATTAGTCTGAGCTATGTTTTCTTTGTGCTTAGGAAACTCATTTTCATAGTGTCACCACTATCTACAATTATATCATTGAACATCATGAAATTTTTTCTTCCACTTTCATTCATGAGATAGATAACCCTTATCTCCACACTTATAGTAGACTCCCATGCCTTTCAAGAACATCCGAAGATGAATCATTCCACAATTCTCACATTATGGGAATTTCACTATTCCCTTGTTATTTTTTGGAACTTCATCTTTCCCTTGGTTAATAGAGTACCTCTTTTCTCTTTGTTCCCCTTGAAAAAATTTGATCTATAAAATTATTTCTCAGTTACGATGGCACCTAAAAAAATTCACCATATGATAAAAATGTTTGAGAATCTGGTGACCTTCGCAGACTTTTCATGTGACCTTCCATGAAATGACCAATCTTGTCTTCCGATTCACGTATGTAATCTATGGTATACTTGGATAGACATGTGATGGTTTCCTCATACCCTGTAACACAATCTTCTTCACATTTCCTTAAGCCAAGGAATGTCATCTTCAATTTAGTTCATTTCTCACAAGGGAAATATTTTTCAAATAATATTTCCTTAAATGTCCTCTATTCCATATCATCTATTTCTTCTTACTCTATGGTATTTTGAATCAAGGACCATCATTGATCTGAATCACCCTTCAGAAAATATATTTCAATTACTACATTTTAATTTTTATTGCATATAAATTCCATAAATATCTTTGCAAGGGACTTGATCCATTGCTCAGCAACCACTTGATTAGTATTCCTGGTGAAAGATAGGGGCTTTTGATACCTGAAATGATCCAACACAAGTGTGGAATGGTTATTCATTAGAACCTGAATAAGTTGTCCCAATATGGTCATGATCTGATCTATGCCAACATTGACTGTGTTGACTTCCTCAGTGGGGAGATCCCAACATTTCCCATGAGTATTGATTACCCTTCTTCCCTTAGACACCATTTATAAATAATGGAACACACTTGATTAAGGTATGAATCATAATGTATAATCATAATTTAATAAAATACATAGAATAAATTGATATCCTACTCATGGTTAATCCCATAATCTGAAAAATGGTTTCTTTAAGGAATAATTTACATTTCAATCCCTCATAATGGATTGTAATGAAAATATGAATTATCCAAGGCATATCACCCAGGATTGTTGTAACCAAGAGTCCAAAAATGCCCATTATCATGTACGAGGATACCCTAAGTGAAGCTTGAAACTCTTTGTTGGTCATTTGACTCCTAGGTACATCTATTCCAAAGCCACCTCTAATCGATCGTATACAGATAAGGTTGTATTTGCTGTAAGAATTCAAATAATATATTCTTTACCAGGATATTCTTGTATGTTTTCCTCTGATAACAACTAGAACACCCGACCCCTCTAAACCGGAGTCAGTACATTACTATGTACATTGAAAATGTTATAAGGAATGAAAATATTGAAGGAAAAATAAGTTTAGTAGTTTAATGAACAAGAAACATAAATGTATCTCAAATTACATTGTAAAAGGTTAAAAAATACAATACAAACAAAATGTTAGAAACTGTATCCAGAGGAAATTAAAAAATGATATCCTCTTAATCACCTGTTAAAGGAAAACAATGAAAGTAGTTAGCTCAAACGCATAGTAAGGGTTACAAATGGCAGAAAATTAAATCAATAATAACTGAATTATACACAATTTTACATAATCAATATGGCATGGTGAATAAATGAAAAGCTAACGCCATTAATAAACTCATCAAGAAACTGCATCAATAGATTTTTTCATAGTGAAAACCTCATGGATAGTAAATATTGATAATGAATCAAGAGAATTATTTCCTGTTGGAATTCATGTATCAGGAATATTATACCATAATATGGTTAAAATGATTTTGTTTTGTGGGTAGAAACCTATCTAATTGGGGGGGGACTCGAAGGATTTGTCAGCAACTGATTTGTCCCCTTTGACAAACCGACGCATAAAGGGGCTATAAAGGCCCCCAAATGCCCTTAAATCCAAAAAATTATTTATACATAGATTCAACATATGATCAATATGACTTTACATTATCCATATATCATAGAGTATACATATTCATAAATAATTCCATAGTCAAAACAACATTAAAAATAAATACCATATGTAAGATGGTATACGACTTAGACAAAAATAATATCCATGATATGGGAATATGGAAATTTAAATGGAAAATAATTTCAATTGAAATTTTATCTCAAATGGCCAGTAAGTACCCTACATAAGAAAGAGTAGGTGCACAATTCTAAGCAAGTCGCAATGATGTGAAAATTGAAACAAATCTTGTTACCACGTTGTATTCAATTGAGTAGTATGAAAAAAAGTTAATAACCACCAAAATAATCATAGAATATCATAAATATAATGAGAATAATGATAAAATATATCAAATGGTAGTACAACTATACCATATATAAGAAATAAGTGGTGAATAAAGGAAATCCCACAGAATTGAAAGTGAGATGAGAAAACCCCATACAAACATTTCGGAATGGTAACGAATGTTCTTGGGAGGGCTTAATGAGAGGTAAATGGGTATCATGTTATTTATATGTTATAAGGGAAGTATGTGAGAGGGTCGAATACATACCCCATCATTAGGCATTAAAAATAAAAGAGCACAACATAAGGGACATACTTGAACAAAAGTGAGAGAGAGGATCCTTTACCTTATGCTTGAAGGTGATCATGATTATTCTTAACGACCTAAATAATAAAATTTAGCTTCATTAAGTAATAATTAAAGAACTCAATCACCATTTAATTGATATTTTTAAACCTTTTAAAGTTCATTAATGGAATTTTGGATGGTTTAAGAGAATTAATTTTTTTTGTAGTTTCTTCTTTGGTTTTCTTGAATCGTTTTTTTGTATTCATGAATGTTTTTTGTTTGAAATATGGTTAAACATAGAGAATTTTTAATATAAATTATGAGTGAAATTAATTATATATAAATGATCTTATAATGATTATGGTTATATACCATGAGGATGACTCATTCGATGAGTTAAAAATAAACTATTGGATTTGGCTTGGCGATTTTGTGCACAACAAACTTGTTTTGTATTATTATTCCATATTATTAAATTGTAAGGATTCCAGAACATTAATCAAGATAAAATAAATATATTATGACCAGGTTTAACCATTAAAATGCTTTCATGACCAGTATTGAACATAGTAATGCAAATTGAAAACCCGTCTTCCTTGAGTGTGATAAATTTGCACATCTCTAACAGTGTTTACATTTGTTGTATAAAAGGAGTGGAAAAGAGAGATTATGATGAAATATTACAATAGAAAAATGAGAATCCAGTAAATTTATGTTATTGGAATTATCATGGCTTTTTGATGAGGGGAGGTTACAAGGGGGAACAAAATAATGGATCTTTGTAAGTGAAACTGAAAAAAAAAGAGAAAAAAGGGTCACCTCTTGAGTACTCCTCCTTGAGAATCTCCTTAAGGCCATTATTTCTGGTCTTTTGGTGTGACCAGTAGGACTTGGACATGGGGATAGGGCCTGGGATGTTTATTAGGTACAATTATATAATTGAATGAGGCTTTCGTGGTGTGGAAGGAAAGTGGGTGAGGGGTGGTTTTATAGTGGAGGGGAGAAGAGTTTTCATAATATTATACTCATTAATTTATATTTCCACTCAAGACAAGAAATAATGAGTATTCCATGATGGAGAATAGTAATATATGCATGTGAGATAGATATTTGGGTGCTTAAATCACTCCTGATGCTAAGAATAGTTAATTTAAGTTATAATGTATATATATGGTAAATTAATGTATTATACTATTCACAAAAAATTCAAGTATTTCAGAAAATCCCAAAATATTACCCAAACCTTTTAGTGACATATAGAATCAAAAAATGAAGTCCATTTTTCAAAAATAATTTTCTAAATATGATTAATTATATATTTAATTAAATTATTATTTAATAAGAATATATAAACACTTAAAATATTCATTTTTTTAGGGAGCCAAAATTTATTTATACATTCGTGGGTATAGATACCATTCATAAGAGTCATATTACCATTCATAAGGTTATGTTACTATTCATAAGGGTAGGTTACTATTCATAAGGCTAGGTAACTATTCATAGAGAATTATGTTAATTCTATCAAACTCTAAATATCATCCTGAACACAACCGTGTATGTTAGAGTTTTAAAATTTGAATCACAAAGCTGGAAAATTTATGTTTAATGGTTAGGTTTTAGCTATCTCATATATGTAACCATGTTTTGTTCCGTAGAGGCTCAGGGATTCATGAAATATAATCTACCTAATAAATACAATGTTTTTAAGGGAAACATAACATAAAATGTTTGGGGTGCTATAATATTTTCATAAAAAAGGTATATAAAAAATATTTTGTACCTGGGATAAATATAAAGACAATGCAACATGGTGGGAAACTAATCTTTCTTTATCTATGATTTCATATGGTAAAATGAACCAAGGAATTAATTTTCCTTTCCTAAAAAATTGATTCATGATTTCCTATGGACAGATTTTAAAAAACACATGATCATCTACCTCAGATGTAATCTATTTAATGTAATTAGCTGCAAATATTTTATGCATGATTTATGCCATCCTTACCTGTTGCTGAAATGTTTTCACTTTTTCAACCATTTCCTCAACCATGTCTTGTACCATACACATTATTTCACCTAATATATCCAAAAATAATTGAATTTTTTAACACATTCCCTATAATTCCACAAATGGTGACATATTTATACTAGAATGAAATGTGTTATTTTAATAATTCACCACTAAGGAAATAAATTGAACCAAATATCCCTATTAGTCTATTGAAATAGCACAATTTAGGTATTTCAGAGACTAAATTGTTAATTCCCACTATCAATTAGACTCAGGATGAAAACCTATTTTGAAATTTATTTTAGTTAAAAATGATTTTTTAGGACATTCCAATTATTAGAACTTAACATGTGATCATAGTTTGATACAATTGAGAGTGGAACACCATGTTACCTAAATATCTTCCTAAGGAATGATTGATAAAATATATATAAATCCATTGAATATCATATATGAAATAAATTTGTATATTTAATCAATAAATCAACAATAAACCACATCAAAATATTTCCTCAAGAATTATTAGATATTCACACCAAAAAACCAATTAATATATTTTCCCATTTGTTATTTTGCACCAAGAAATACTGAATTATTACATTTGGTAATTTATTTCTACTTTAACATGTTCGGAATTGAAAATTTCATTGTAAAGTCATAATTATCACTTTTTATTCCATCCCACTAGTAATACTCTCAATGGTCAATGTACATATTAGTTATTCTTGGAGTAATAGAAAATAATGAGCTATGAGGTTTATTTAACAACTCCTAGTAGAATATGGAATCACAAGGCACATATAACCATCCCCAAACTACCAAAACACTATTTTTATCAATTTAAACTTCTAGAAAACTTTCATTTCTCATAAATTATAACATGTTCTAAAACACCTGATGTTCCATTTAAGTTTCTTTATTTCAGTCTGATAGGGAACATTACACTGACACCTGAAAAAATAGAGAAATATAAAACACCAAAAACATTTATGGAAAAATTATTCAAATAATTAACAAAAGGATCATGTTTCAAAGCTAACATTTTAAATCCCCAATATTTATTTCACAAATAGAATCAACAAAACTATTCTCCTTTCAATGATGGTATTTGATCATGTAATCATAATCCTTTATCACTTTCATCATTATTTTTTCCCTCATGTCTGACACATTCGAAGTGAATACATACTTCAAAATTTTTTGAGCATTGTATATTTCACATTTCTATCCATATAAATAGTGGCACTATATTTTTTTTCAAAAAACATTACTTTTAATAAAAAATAATTTATAGGATAATTTAGCTCATGAGGTCTCAATATTTTTGAATTATGTGAAATTACATGATTATTTTTCATTATAACACAACAAAGTACCTTTAATGAAACATTACTATATATAGAGAAATCACCATTCCTCAATAGTATGGAAAAAAAATTAGAGCATTCACCAATAATCATATTAATTATTGAAAATAATTAACACATTCTGTTTTCCATACAAATTTGACCCATTTTCATTTGAAATTAGTTAGCTGGCTAGAAAACTGAGAAACATATTTATCAAACCACTGGTAGTAACACACCAACCCAGTATAACATGGATTCCCTGAGGAATTTTTTTGTGTTTTCCATTCATCAATAAAATTTGTTTTAGGAGGGTCAATATTAATTTCACATTTAGAAATAATTTATCCAAGGAAAAAATATTTTGTACACATATTTCACATTTTCAAAATTTATCAATTAACATATTTTCCATAACTGTTTGCAAAAAAATCCAAATATATTTTTCATGATCATCATTACTTTTTGAATAGTCTATAATATCATATTTCAAAACAATAAACTTATCCAAATATACATAAAATAATATATTTATATGATCCATAAATACATAAGGATTATTTTTAGAGTTGAATGGAAAATTTTCATACTCATAATGCTCACATCTAGTCCATAATTCAAACTTTTGAATGTCATAATCCATTACCTTCAGTTGATAGTATAAGAATATCAATTCAATATTCAATGAATAATAATTTCCCTAGATATGATAAAACAAGTCATTGATCTGAGGCAAATGCATCTTATTATTAACATTAATGTTATTGAATTTTCAATAGTCAATGCAAAGCATCATGGAAAATTAATTATTTTTAGATAAAATGATCACCCTCTATTGAAGCTCTAGGTAAAATATAAATTTTATTGTTAAAATTTGTTAATATATCTTTTATTTTGAAATTTTCTACTTGATCCATTTGGTAAGGGAGTTTGTAAATAGTTTTAGTATCAAACACGTGGTTAATAGAATACTAAACATCCATATCTGGAATGAAACTCTCCAAATCATTAGCAAAAAAATCGATTTATTCATTTACAACATGCATATAATCAATATGAGCATCCCTCTTGTTTTCTAAAATATGTTAACAATAAATTTATTTTCCATGTTTTTATAGTTTATTGGCATCCTGATATATTATCAACAGTATGAATTTATCATTATATACAAACTGATACTATTTCTGAACAAAACATCATCATCGCAACAATATATCATAGTAGATTAAACAAAATTCCAATCCATACAAATAATAATATCAAACTATGTTAGAGGAATGAAAATAAGGTTTTCTGATAAATTCCTTCCTTATAAAACAATTTGATGATTTTTGTAAATTATTATTTCCATAATACTTACCCCTAGTGTTTTGAATATATGTTGTCATTCTATTTCATGAGATGGAATTTCCAATTTTCTAGAAACATTATCAGTAATTAAATAATTTTTACACCCTTAATAAAAAAACATTAAAGAAATCCAATTAAACTACCAATGTACCTTATACAACTTAGTTTGATGTACTAATATTTTTTTAAGTATAATAAATGGATTTTACCACACCTTTCAACTTATATACTGTATTTTTTTCATCATTCATGTATCTCTTTGAGAATGGTTATCCATAATGACCAAGAACACCACATTCAAAATGATTTACTATTTCTTATCATAGTTGAACATACTAATAATATGATATTTTTCATTACAATCATGGGAATTATGTCTACAATTATCACATTGGAAAGCATCCATGACATGATAAAGTATTCCTCGTGATTATTTTTACCACACTTTCCTCAAACATAAAGGTGGATATTCTTTCCCTCTTACTCATATGATTGTTTCTTTTCTATTGCATGCCATCAGGACCTTTTCTTATTATTAATGTCGTAAAATAAATTATTATCAATATAGTCTATTTATACCCACAAATCATAGGGAACATGTTTCTCATAACATTTGAATTCATTGGATGTCAATGACCTTTGACATCGTGGCCTCCATACTATGTAAAAATGATTGATTTTACAATCAAGATATCAGATAAAATTTATAGAATCCCTTGAAATCATGTGAAGAATGATATGTATGAAACCACTGAATCATCCTCGTTTTTATACCTTTCTAGGAATTTCTTTTCCATCTTAGTTCAAATATCATTATTAAAATATTTCACAATGATAAATTTTTTAAAGGCTTCCCATTCCAAGATATGAATATATTTTATTTCCTTAATATTTTTGTATATTTACCACTAATTTTTGGGTTCACCATTAAAATATATATACTTCAAAACTAACTTATATATGATCTAAACTTTTCATGAAAAAAGAAATCATTTCCAGTAAATTTATCTAGACTTTTCCTACCACTGGGTCATAAGGTCAACGAAATGTATGATGATGATTCCTCATAAATGGGTCTGTTATCTTCATTTTCCTCTTCGGTCGATATAGATGATCTCTATCAAAGATACCAAAAACATTTAAGGATTTAACCATAAGTTAGTATCTTTCAAGGGTATTATATTAATGGTATCTTAAACTCAACAGTTATTAAAACCGTTCTATGATATCAAATGTAAATAAAAAAACTTAAACACTATATATTCTACTGACATTAGACTAAAGTTAACATTAATTCATTCAAAATATATTTTTAGTTTATTATTTTATTGAAATAGGAAAATATATTACTATTTGATCCCCTGTATTATGATTCGGCACTTCTACATTTTTTTCATAAAACTAGAGTATTTAAAATAGATCATTATTTTATTCACTCATAAACTATAGTGCATATTCATGACCTTATCACTATCCTTACATTTCTTTAAGAACTAGAAAGAAATTCAAACTTTTGATTAATATAAAATTGTTGTACGGGTCATAAAATAATGAAGGAACATTTAAGTAAACAAATAAATATAAAAAAATATCTTTTGCAAATTAAAATGGGAAGAAAAGAAAATTTATCATACCCAATAAATCTCTTTTTATAACATAATAATTCCATAAACCATTTCACGAGAAATCATAGAGTAAAAATTAAAACCCATAATTAGTTCTTCGAAAACATTAAAAACTCATCAAATATTTTTCATAATATTATACATTTCTCCCTAAAAATACCATAAACTATTATTTGAACCTAACCCTAGTAACATACCTTGTTAAATAATGAGATATCTATAAATAAATATAAATTATAATAATAGATATTGCAAACATGTGAAAACATTTTCTTATCATACTTATATATGATGCAACCATCACAATATCAATAAAATAACCCTCTATATTATACATGTGATATCTCTCATGGTTAAAATTGGATGTACCCATCATAGTTACACATTTAATTTCCATCTTAGTTAACATCCCACATACCCAATGAATTGGAGGTACATCATAGAACTACCTATATTTTGTTTATAAATAAAATAATCATCATTATATACATATCCCTTGAATGATAACATAATTATAAAACATGAATTTTTCTATCATAAAAAAATCATTGAGGAATATAGCATTTTTTAATGTATACTGTGCATATAAAATAAAAAACACATTCGTTGAAAATAAACACATCATATTTTTAACTTATCAAAAAATATTAACACTTCATGATATTTGTAAAATTTGATCATTCCATATGTGTTAAAAAACATTTATTTTTTCTTTTTTTAAATGAAACCTTAAATGATTGTTTTTAAAATAATGTCTCTTACCCCAGGTCTGAAACATCATGTATGTTATTTTCCTTCCTTAAAAATAAAATTATGTTAAATTAAACTTTTATAAAAAACTTTTTCATGTTTATCATTCCTTTTATATTTTATTTAACCATTTTATAAAAATTAATTTATTATTTATGTTTACATCAAATTTTTTCCCGATCTTCTGTTCATATATCTAAAATGACATAGGTTGGTTGATTATGATCGAAGAGGAAAATATTCCACAATATTAAGAATATAATCATGAAATAATTAAAAATTTTGTACATAAATTATATTTTTATATCCATCAATTGAATATGGTTATTAAAAATGAACTATGTTATAATCATGGATATAGTAGGCCATATGTACGCGTGAGTAACATTTCCATTTTTCAATAGTCAATACGGAAAGAAAGTGAGTATTGTTTTATATTTATAGAATTGGAATTATATCATATATATCTTAATAATTCGTTAAATATAATTATGAGTATATTCTATGTGATTAAATGATGAAAAATGTATCACATTGCTTCATGGAGGTGGTAGTCCACACGTATGGACGAACGATGTTATCTTTTTTTTGTCCATGGAAATGGAAGAATTTAAATTATATATTAAATTTTCGTATTGATAAAATTTTAATTAATATAATTTATAATATTTAATTCCATCATTAAAAAATGTCTTAATAAGAAGTTATGGAAAACACACTACATCGGTTTGTGAGGCGGCATTACATTGTAAACATGGATAATGAATTCTCTTCCCACATGATGAAAGTGAATATGGATACGGTCATGAAACTAACATAATAACTTATAATTAAATTCAGGATACTAGATTTATTATTTTATCTTTTTTTATTAATATTTTAAGTAGTTGGGACAAAAAATAAAAAACAAAATACTTGATTAACAATGATACCTCTACTTTGGACAACCATGTTTTCTTTACACCTTAACACCACTAAGGTTAATGTTATGCCAAGAATAATGCCTTTAGAGTATATTAAAATATTCTATGAAGATAATTTGTAGATTTGGGATGAAATTAATGGGTTTTCAAGTGTGATTGAAGGATAATAAGAGTATCCCTTTTAGAAGATATGAGAGGGGATCTCTTGGAATTTTATAATATATTAAAATGTAATATGACTATTATAAATAAAGACACTTCCAAATGGTATATAAATTCATAGGTGATTAACATTTTAACCATAGATTATTCCCTTTTGAAATATAATATTTTTATGTTTATTATATTACTTAGTTAATTATTAATTCTATAATATAACAATATTTCCATCATTGAAACTACTCATTAATTGGACATTAAAAATAGCAAAAAAATAAAAAGTAAATTTTAGAAAAACTATTTGATTATATCATAAACATTTCTTGCTAATATATAGAATTATTATATATCCATAAATATCTCAAGTTAGTTTTATTATAATATTTTAATATCATTTATTTTACTATTCCATTAATTAAATAATTACTTCACATTTTTTGGCCAAGCATTTGATGAAATAATGACTTGAATAAAAATGAAAAATAAAGTAACATGACGTAGATAAATAATTTTTTTTAAACAAAATTTAATAGTAGTTGATATCATTTTTTGTTTCATCAAATTAATTATATATTTTACTTTTTGAAAAATTTGTGTGACGTGTTTGACATTTCATTAAATAAAATATCAAAAAGGTTGTAATAAAATTAAAACAGTATAAAATTTCATTTAATTGAACCTTGAATTTTGATGGATTAATATTTCCCACCCAATTAAATTGTAAAATATTTTTTCCTTTTTATTTTCATTAAAATTTAATTTTTACCATCAATTTTTTAACTTACCTTTTACCACAGTACTAAAAATTACCAAGTTCACTATTAATATTGTTAAAACAAACAAAAAGAGAATATTTAATAAATTATTACCCACTTATTTCGACTATGAAATCCAGTTTTAAAAATTAATATCATAGAATTTTCATTATTTAACCTTAATTGAACATGAAAAATGAAAATATAAACAATATTTTAGAAATAAAAAAATATAAAATATAAATAAATTAATTAAATGTTAAAACTAATCATAAACATTCTTTGACATTGTAAATACTATGAATGAAAATAAAATTTTCAAATTAAACCATATTTTTTATTACTCATTGAAGAAAATTATTTTCAGAAAATTATCAAAAAAATAATCATAAGATAATTTCATTATGTTGAATTCAAATATGAATTTTTTTAAAATTTAAAATATATAAATCTGAAGAAAATTTTAAAACATCACCATATAATAAATTAGTTTATTTATATTATTTTATTTTTGATTTTTATAATTCCATAACAAATATAAAATTATCTTTACTATTTAATGAAATAATACTAACATATTTCTATATCAATACCGAATTTGAAACATTCCACCGCCCCTTTTGGGTATTATGTCCTCAAAATTTTATTCACTAATTAAACAAGTGGGGATATTATCCCTTATATAATTTTAATATTCACATGTTGATTTTTCAACCATAGAGTTCTTCCACTAAACCATAACCTATTGAATTTATTGGTTTGAAATAAATTACTCCTATGGATAGGAATTTGAATAAGAATTTCTGAATAAAATTATTTTCCATCTAATTAATCAAAAACTCGGTTTAAAACTGATCCATAAATTCTTGATATAAAAACATGAAAAACATTGTGTGCATTGGATAAACATGGAGGGAATACCACATTGTAGGTGACTGATACAAATTTCTCTAGAATTTCATTTGGTCCAATGAACTGCGGAAATAAATTTCCTTTCATTCCAAAACAAATCCATCGATATATTTTAAGAACAAAAATGATATCCTACCATAAATGTGATGTATTTTATTTTATTATATTCATTATATTAAATCCTTCTAAGAGTAATCATTATATATTTCTGAATCATTTTCAATTCCTTATCCATTTCTTTAAAAATTGTTGTCCTCTAAACATTATTTCACCGAATTCATCCAGAAAACTTGAAATGGATCACTCTTTCCAATTAATAACATAAGAGTTTCTATCTATATAATAGAATTATTACTATTATAACAAGACAAATCTACTAATGATTGATATTGATCCCAAATTACCTATAAATCCATTGAATAGCCATGATCCTTGTATTCTAATATTAAAATTTTTCATTCCAACTCTCCATCAGTCTTAAAATAAAAATCAATGTAGAAATTTAATTTTGTTTCTATATTTTTTTAAAGGCCATCCAATAATTTTTTAATTATATAAAATCCGGATTATTGGTGAATGGTGCCCAACTTACAACCCTAAACCAGTACAACAGTATCCAAAAAAAATAACCTAAACCAACATATAATAGTTTCCTAAAGGCCTTTTAAAAATATGAATTAAAAAAATAATATTTTTTCTGATATATAGGAGATTGTAACTACATATACAATGTCAAACTCTATGAGGTAAAGTTGAAAATATTGATATAATGTTATAGCATATTGGATTGGAAGGAAATTTTCTTATTTAATATTTCGATCAAAAATATCCCACATGACAATATTACCTCAATAATTCCTTTGTAATACCCCAACCCCAAAATAAATTAATATATTTTCATATTTCCACTTTGGTACTATATACGGTTGAAGCATTCCATTATTAATTGTTATTTTTCTTTAAACTATTGAAAAATCAATCATTTGATTGTAAATTTAGAAATATCTCTTTTTATTCCATACCAATGGTAATAAGATTGATGTTCTTTTTACATATTAGTGTGGTAATTATGAACATAAAATGGTGAATTATGATATTTATTTAATAAATCCCTTATCGACTAGGAATCACAAGGCACACATAACCTCATTCCAATCATCAAAAACGTAGTATTTATCAATGTTAAATTCAGTTAGCATTCAGTTAATAAAAAATTATAAATTTTATATAAATCATGGTCTTCATTATCAAATTTATTAATTCTTCCAAAAAATATTATTTTATTTACACATGAAAAAAATTTGAGGAATTTCCTACACCCACAACTTTGAGTCGAGAATTCATCATAAAATTAACCAAAGGGTCATGAATCTAACATAACATGGTTAATATGGTATTATTTTTCCAACTCAATGAATATATAGTATTATTTTCATTTACAAAATTTTAATACAACTAGAAAACATAATAAATTATCAGTTTGATCTAAATTTTACTCCTCATCGACAGTTGTTTCTAATTGAGTATATATATTTACATTTTATAATTATTACATATTTGACATTTTACTCCATATAAAAGATGCCTCCAAATATAAAAACCCCATATAAACTAATTTTTAATCATGTTATAGATCATTTAACTCAATAGGTTTCAGTTACCATGAAGCATATGAAATTAAATGATCATTCTTAATCAAAACACAACTAGGTCCATTTAATGAATCATCATTGTATATGGAATATATATGTATTCCTAAAAGTTATTTCCAAAACTATAGAATTCATAATTATTTTTTTAACTCCTATAATAGTATTCATATTATTATTTTTTATATAGAATTATAACCGTTTCATTTTATCATTGATATTGTCACAGAAAACTGACCAAATTTTTCAATAAACTTTCAGTATTGTCCTCTATCCCAAGAATACTAAAAATCTCTATGATATTTTTTAAAACCTTTACTGTCTTCAATAACATTTTTAGTAGGTCCAATATTAATTCCATAATTAAAAATAATTTTCCAAAGTAAAGAAACGTATTTTTAACAAATATTACATTTTCAAACTTTCTTATATATATTTTTTTAACGGATTTTAGAACAGTCCTTTAATATTTTTTCTAATCCTCATAAATTTTTTAATAAACCAAAACATAATCAATAAAAATAGCCAACAACATATCCAAATATCAATATAACACTCTATTATTAAGATCTAGTAATATATAAGGATACTATTTCAAAAAATGGTATAAATACAAACACATAATGCCCATATCTAGTCCCAAAAGCTGTTTTTGGAATGTCATCATACTACACCATCAACTGATGGTATGTAGATCTCAATTCAACTATTGAAACATATTTTTCTCCCTATTTATAATCAAAAAGAGTTTCAATATGAGTGAAATGATAAATAATTTTAATATTTGATGTATTTAAATTTCTTATAATCAATTAAAATCATCAACGAAATATGTTTTTTAAAAACAAAACTAGAGAAACCCATGGTGATGTTTTATATAAAATAAAAACCTGTATATATCAATATTTGTAATTAATTTTTTAGTTCCAAATTTTTTAATGGATCCATTCAATAAGGTGGTGTAAAATTTTTTTTAGCATCAATGATTAAGTCATCCATAATGTCAACCTCCAAATTTGGAATGAAACCATGAAAATAATTGGGAAAAAAATCCATGTACTTATGTACTAATTATACCTAATTAATCTAAATATTTAAATTTTTTTGAAAACTATGAGCAAGATATCATTCATTTATATATTTTAGTAGTTTTTAAGCTTCCTCATAGAAATAGTATGTGTCCATTATTTTATAAAAAAATAGATTATTTAAGGAAAAAATCAAAATCTCTACAATCTATCTTAGCATAGTAGAAATAAAAACAATCAATTCCCAAATCAACATAAAACACTACTAGGGTAAAAAAAATTCGGAAATATAATTTAATATAAAACAAAATGAATATTTCTATAATTTATTTTTCCTTTAATACTTTCCCCATGATTTTTACCATAAGTTCTGGTCATATTTCATACGGTGGAATTTCCATTTTGCGTTGTAAATTTCATAGATATGAAATATTGTGTAAACCATGAATAAAAATATAAATAAGCATAATATAAATAAATACTCACAATTATTGATATTACGTCGTTTCATAGATAAAAATATGCTAATTTTGTTACATAGGATTTCACCACACCTTTATACATATCCCCTTGTTATGTCGCATTATTCAGGTCCTTTGTGAAGAAACTATTGGCATAATTCCCTATCTTAATGCATTTAAAAAATTACAATTTTCTTATCAACATTAAACATAACACTACAATTTTTCTTTCATTTAAATCGCATAAAAATTTTATAGACATAACCCATATAAAATTCATAGATCTGATATGGCATTCCTGAGTTTTATTTTCACCACAAATTCCACAAACTAAAAAATGAATTTTCTTATATTTATTTTTATTTTAAGCATTCTTAGTAATTTCCAACAATATTTATTCTAATTATTTTCATAAAAAACATGATCATCTAGAAAATAAATTTCTACCCTCTGAGATCATCGAATAAGATTCTCATGTCATTTTAATTCACATGAATCCAATGCCCTGCAATTTATTTTTTTCAATATGGGATAAAACAAGTAATTTTACAATCATGATCCAAAAATAAAAATTGGAGGGTATAGTGTGGATGAATTAAAGTTTTCTGAATATCTAGAAACTGAATATTCCTCCTTTTGATTCGATATAATGAATTGATTTTCCATCCAGATTCAAACCTCCTTAAGAAAATATTTGACTAGGATCAAATCTCAAATTCATCCCATGTCAAGGCATCAATCTCTTCTATACCCCTGATATTCATAACCATTGGACACTTGTAGTCTACTTTATTTTCAAATATATAAACTAAAAGGAAATGTTTTATTATCTAAACACCCCATGACAACAACCAAAATTTCTAGGGCTTTAATCATAACTTTAGCAACCAATTTGTCTGAAGATTAACTAATTGAAGGAGGGGTTTTCAACATAAAATGTTACATTATCACTATGTTCCTCTTTAGTAGATCTAGAATATCTCAAACATGTATTCCTCTACTATATATATATATATATATATTATGTCAACAAAGTCATTACTATAGAAAACTATTGTATTTAACTTCAACCATCTCGATATGCTGATTTGGAAGGATTCTTTCCTCTTTATTCATTCTCAAAACAACATCCCTATTTCCACTGTGAAATACAATTTAGAATAAAAATATTTGAAATGAAGAAACATGATAATAAAAAAATTATATATCATTTATAAATAAAAATAATTTAAAATCATTCATTTTTATGGTATTAATATTATCCTAACCTTTAATGTTATTTAATTATGCTCTCATACCAATTTTGAGGACCCGAACCAAAACATTATATGAATTTAGAATAGAATTCATTTTATTTATTTACCAAATAATTTGTAATCTAACTGTTTTATATAATTAGGATATAATTCTACAAAGTAATCTAAGACATTAAAAGTGTAAACATCTACATAGTATACATTTTTTTAGAAAAAAAAGTATTTAAAATAAAACAATATTTATTTTCATGATAAAACATAACAATTTTATACCTGACATCATACTTATCCTTAATCTACCGTAAAACCTATCAAAAAATAAAACATGGTTAGAAAAAAATGTAATAAGAAGACAAAAAATAATAAAACAAATTATTTTTCCATAAATATATATAAAACTGTTCATTTTTCAAATTATTATTTTGGACCAATTTTTTTTCATAACCACAAAATCACCGTTTATATTCAAATAATTCTTTAAAAAGTTTCAAGATAAATATTAAATGAAAAATTAAAACTCAAAAATAATTCTTTGAATACATAAAAAAAATCATGATATTTTTTCCCCAAATTTATACTTTTAAGGCTTAAAAAGTATCATATAAATTTATTTGAACATAACTCCAATAACATAACTATTTAAGCATGATATTTATTTAAAAACATAGAAATAATGAAATATAATATAGATATTTCGGGGAATAATTTTCTTATGATAATTTATTATGATATAATCCTCATTGTTACCATAAAACTACCTTCACGGTTATACCTGACATAACCCTCATGATTATACTTAGATGTAACCATTGTATTAATACTTTGAGTTATAATCATAGTTAACTTATAGAATACACAAGACATTGATAGGATTTTATGGACCCACTCATGTTGTTTTATAAAAAAACCATCAATATAAAAAAATCTCAAGATCCATAACATTTTCATAAAACATAAATTATTAATTATAAAAACATTCCTTGAGGAAACGAAATTATTTTACAAGAATCTTTCCATATAAAAAGGTAATAAATTTCATTGAAAATAAGAATGTAATATTATAAAGTAAGAATAAAATAATTAAGGCTTCATGAAAGAGGTATTATAATATCATGATATATAAGTTAAAAACAATCCTTTTGAATTTTTCCAAAATAATCCTTAAAATATGATTTCAAATAGAAAGCCCATTACATCGAGTCTGGTACGCCATGTTTGTTCTTTTCCTTCATGAAAAAAAAATTTATGTCAATTTTATAATTCTCTAGTAATATGTTTCATTTTTATCTTTCCTTTCATATAACTTTACTATGTGTACTAAAAATTACAAAATAATTTATGTTTTTTTTTGGAAGTTTTGACGATATTCAGTTTATTTTTCCAAAATTAATTTTATTTGTGAACTATAGTGAAAAATGTCATTTCCTACCCATATTAAAGATAATAACAATTAAACAATTTTTATTTTTATAAATAATGTTTACATTATGTACCTAAATTAAATATGGTTATTAAAAATTCACTATGTATCAATTAATAAGAACATAGGTCGGGCATATGTATCGGTAGTGATCCCATTTTCCAATAATCATTATAAAAATAAATAAAGTTTTATTTTATATATTTATTAACATAATAATATCATATATATATATATATTCATCATATTTAATTTTTAAATTAACTTATATATATCATGCTTGTGATTGAATGATGATAAATGGATCACATCACTTCGTGGAGGTGGATGTCCACACTTACGATCAAACAATATTTACATTTGAATGTCAATCGAATTTTAAGAATGTAAAACATATATTATCTTCTGATAATGATTAATATTTCATTCATAATATAATTTAACATTAATTCAATCTTCATAACTAGTTTAATTAGGAGGTGGTGGAAAAAAATTACAATAGTTCCCAAGGCGGTAGTCTGCTAAAGTTATAAAGGATGAATTATTTTCCTATTTGAAGGAAGTGTAGATATATATGGTTCATGATACATAAATAATAATATATAATAATATATAGGATAATAAAATATTATTTAACAATGGGTGAATATGATTTTATGGATGAGTAAGAATAAATTAAATTGAAATATGTGATTAAAAATGATGCATCTTCTTCAGTAATCCTCTTTTTCTTTACACCCTCATACCACTAAGGTTAATTTTCTACCTGAAATGCACCTTATTTAATGTGTGGATGGATATATGAAGATATTTTTGAAGATATTGGTTGATAAAAAATATTTTTGAAATTTTAATTAATAAGAAGAATGGTTCCATTCTTTAATTGATGGGAGGATTACTAGTAGAATTTAATTACATTTTAAAATATAATAAGACTATTTAAAATAAAAATAGATCTAAAATATCAATAAATAAATTGAGTGTGAAATATTATAACATATTTTTTCACCATTGTATATATATAAATATTTATAATTTTTAAAATAGTTTAATGAAATATTAAATTCATAAAATATCATTTTTATCATATTTAGTACTATTCATTACATAGAAATTATAAACGTAAAAAAAAGTAAAAATATGAAAAAAAATACTATATTACTATATCCTGAAAATATCTTGGTCGTATATAGAATTAATTAATCACCTTAAATATCTAAACTTATTTTCATTTTAAAATTATTAATATATTTTATAGTAATTAAATAATTACTCCATCGTTGTTTTCCTAGAATTTAATGAATTTATCTATTCACAAATATTTTAAAAAGAATTACCATGATGAATAAAACTAATTTATATTTAAAAATAAAACCTTTAGTCAATTATATATTTTTGATAAACCCATATTTAAAATATTTCACTTGATAAAAGGTAGATTGTGACATTATAGAATTTTAATTAAATAAAATATTAAAAACATTATAATTATAATAAAATGGAAAAAAAATTATACAAAAAAAATTAATGGTTATGGTCGAAAATAAATCATACAATTAAATTGGGGAATTTTTAAGGGTCATTTTCTCGTCCTTGTGATTTTATTTTTATTCTTAATTACAAAATTTACCTTTTGTTTTGGTAATAAAAATTACCCAGTTTACTAATGATATTGTCCAAAAAAAGTTCCAATTTAATAACCTTTTAACCACTAATTTCAATTATGGAATTTTCTTTCAAAATTCAAATGGTATATGTTTTATAAGATAATTCAAATTCAACAAAGAAAATAAAAAGTAACACAATTTATAAAAAAATGTGTTTTTGAATATAGTGTTTTTCTATAGTAAATAAAAATATAAAATCCATTATTAACACCATTATTATATTAATGTAAATAAAAATTATTTATTTCAAATTAAGAAATAATCACAAATATATTTTCATCATCTGAATATAGTGAAAGAAAATATATTTTCAATAAATAATCTATATTTTTAATATTTTTCAGAAAATTATCAAAAACACATCCTTAGATAATTTTGACATGAAGAATTAAAAAAGGAAATATTTTTGTCAAATTAAAATAAAAATAATTTTGAAATTAAGGTTTTAAATTTATCTTTATAAGAAATTAGTTTACTACAAAAATTTATTATTAAATTTATGAATTCTGTAACATATTTATAGTGAATTTAACTGTTTGATTCAACAATACTAACAAATTATTCTATTAGTAGCCAAGTTCATACACCTATAAATTATGTAATGGAGCACTCATAATGTGTTTTAGTAGAAGCTAATTTCAAAATGTAATAATGGAACTCATTTTTACAGTGATCCACTAGGACACTTTAGGGATAATATAAAATTATAAAGACATCATAAAAACACACAAGGATTTCAAGTTGTTAATATAGGCTAATCCCAATCCAACGCCCCCATAAAATAATTGTTCATGGAAATAATAGGATCAATAATCCATTGAGTAATTATTCCTCAATACTCATATAACACAAAACCTTGATTTATGGAGTGAATAATTTATATTTGTATGAACTTTTCAAAAATTATATTTATATCAAACGAAAATATGGTATACAATAACTGTTAGTTTTCATTAACGTAGGAAAATACACCCATTTTTATTTATTTTTTTCCAATATTACATACTTTATAAAAACATGTGAAAATAGTGTGCATGTGTTATAGTTTAATATAATAAGTAAAATCTATAAATTAGATCTCTAAAATAACCAAAAACTAAAAATTAACATGATAGAAAAAATATTTAAAATAGGGCTACAACGCTATCCCCAAAACATATATTATTTATCTAATTAGGAAATGAGTTTAATAGAAATAAATTATTAGGAGATATAATTTTTTATTAAGATAATGTTCTATGTAATTCACTTCTGAGATTAAATTATCAAAAAAGATTGATTTAAATATATTCAACGCACTCTATCCAAAATTTAATAAACCTCGATTAAGTAATTGGTCCTATAGAAATGTTATAATGATTAATTCATGAAAAACCCACCTCTATCCAATGATTATTATCTTTATTTTTCATCATTAATAGATTAAAAATTATATTTCCCTATAAGTTTTTTTAAAATATGATTATAGTCCCTTAGTTTTTATAGAATCATTTAATCTCTTTGAAATTTGGTTTTTTAATTGTACCACCTCATTATATTGGTCCAAGGCATAAATTTCATGATCCATTACTATTCAACTCTATATAATCTATATTAGGAGGATTTTATAAAATTTGGATAAATCCATTTAGTTTTATAATGTTTCCATTCACATCAAAATATTTCATAATATCCATTTTTAGAGATATATTTCCATGTTTAATATATTTTATTTACCAGATAATAGAATGGAAATAAGTTATTAAGAAAACTATTAATTTTATCCCATTCATGAAGCTATATTTATTCTTAAAGATAACATTATTGATAACTAAAATAACATTATTATCCATAATATTTACCTCCATTTGATATATATAGTTTTCTATTATAATAAGTCTAAACATTAAAATTTAAGTAAATCTATTTACATTGGAAATCAAGATTAAAAACCTATGAATAGATTACATTAATAATTTTACCTTTTTATAGGAAAGTCTTAACCATAATTTCAATGTATATATGTGAATTTATTTAATTGTTTACAACAACATTTTTATGAACCCATGCATTATAGAAGAATATTTTTAGTTTATGGAAAAACAAAAACAAAAATTTTATTAAGGATTTGTTGAACATATTACAATAATTATGGTCATTTATTATTTATATTTCATTTATTTGTGATGTATTATTACATATTAGAACCCAATTAAATAGTAATGAGAATATATAATAGTATAACTAAAATATTTTTTTATATGTTATGATTCTATTATTATTCTTCAAATGGATTTGAGACCGACTATCCTTTTTATCACCGTTGATCTTGTTAATGAAGTCAACATTTCTTTCATATTTTATTTTCCAAAATTATTATTGTCATGTTATATGTTTTTAGGTCATATAAATAATAGATTTATCCTTAAATATCATTAGTATCCTCAATAATCACAACAAAATAATATATGATTCAAATCAAGTATTTCATTTTATTATAATTACATTTGAAAATATAGGAATGAATATATTTATTATAGCTAATGGACTCCTATATTTATTTAACAACTTCATTATTATATATATATTCTATATATTCTGAATATAATTGATAAAAATTTAAATAGAGAATAGTTTTTTATAAAAGTTGTTATAAAAAATGAATTATTTTTTGTGGGTTTTTTATTTAATATTTATTATACATTGGTAAAATGTTATGAGAATAAAAACTATAATGATATATATCATATAATAATTTGTGAAGAACGAAAAAATAGTTGAAATACTTGATCCTATTGATGAATAAAGATATATATATATAATTGGTATGTGTATATATGGTTGAGAGATGTAGATATATGAAATTAAATCATTATGGATTATAAAAGAAATAACATAAGTGGATAATGTGATAATAGAGTATTTGACAAAGGAATCATATAGAGTACTATGGTTTTAAAAGTTTTATATAGAGTAAAGTATGGGTAAACCAATATATAATTAATGGAGGATTAATTTTTTTTTTTTGATTTTATATTTTATACTATTTAGGTAATTGAACAATTGATATAATTATTAAATTTGTTTGGATAATTATGTAAAATATTTAATGGATTAATAGAATATAAAATTATAGTGAAAGGAATTTTAGATGTTGTGGATATGGAAGAATTGTATGGGTGATTATTCATGTCACTAGATTATATGAGGATAAAAACCACATTATTTATAATAAGTAAAATTAAAATTCAATGGATTATATCCATGGATATTGTAATTACATTGGAAAATTAAACCACATCATGGTTTTAAACATGAATCTTTTACTATATAATAAATAGAGAAATGATTTGGTAACTATACTAGAGTGATTATTATGGAGGAATTGATGTTAGAAAAAATATCTAGTAGAAACTGGGTTTGAAAAAGTAATTTTAGCATTCTGAATAAATTTATTTGAAAATAATGAAAACCGGACATGGTTCTGAACAATGTGTGAGATATCTTATTGATGGAGTCTATTTATGGTTGAGGGATATATATAGAACACAAGGATATAGTTTGGATGAGATGTCCAAATAAATAATTTCATTTTGGATAATTTATTTTATATAATATATAGTTGAAATGAGTTATAAATGGATTATGGAAATAAATTGATTCATGTTAGATGTTAAACCATATAATTTGATCGTAATTTTTAAAGTAGTGTGAAAAACTTTACTGATGATATATACTCAATGATATAAGATTTATCAGTACATTTCCATGAGGTATAGTGGATGTTAGAATGACATAAAAAAATATATGCATTTCAAGATATAAAAAATAGTGAAATTTCTATGATATCAAGATCATGAGTACGTGGTTTCAAAATAAATGTTTTGATAAAAAACTAATAGTTAGGAGATCCAATCCATGATTTCTAATAAACTATGATGATATGAAAATTTTAAAATGTTTTCAAATGTTTTGGTTTTTTGTGTTTTAATTAGCAGTCTGAATCAACATATTTGGAAATATTTTAATACAACTATAAGGATGATACATAGTTGTTTGACTTAAATAAATCATAATGGATATGTTTGATATAATATATATTAAATATTGAATATATTTTCTAAAATATAAGTGTGCTGTAACATTTCCATGGTTGAAAAGGATATAAAGATGATACAGTCTCATATTATAGATCTATGATTCATAGGATTTATTATTCCCATTATGGATAGTTATGGATATTAATGAGGATAAGATTGATTATTGAATAGAGATATATATAGGAAATACCTAAATAATAAAACAATCTAAATTTTATTTCCAACCATAGTGGAGTATCATATAATATATTTTAGTCCTTAACAATGGATCCATTAGAAATATGTAAAAGGTATTATGATGATATAGTTTACCTTTAAAGGATGATTTTAAACTAAATTTGTAAATTTCTATAGATACATCACATTACATGATGACGTAGTGGTATCCAAATCATTATTATAGGTCATAAATATTCAATGAAGATACAGGGATAGGGAAATATGAGAAATATTGATATAAATTTTTAATTATGAATGTTGCTCAGTTAAAAAATATGAATGAAATATTTAAAAAATTTAATTTGTACGAAGATGATGATTCATAGAGTTTTACATTTACACCAAAAGTAGTTTGTCTATTATAAAAAATTGATAGATTAATATGATTTTTCTTTTCCATTTTATTTAATGATATTAAATAATAATTCCTAACAAGGATTATATTCCTTCGTTATGGTAAAGAAAGGCAGTAAGAAGTATTAGAAAATGACACATTAAATATTGATTGATGGAGCAAGAAATATTAGTTTCATTTATTTATTTATGAAATAACAAAAATCCATTAATCTATTGAATACCCTATTAGATTTAATTTATAAATAATGAGGAATAAGGATTAAAATTTTTAGATGCTCGAAGAAAACCTCGGTTAGATGATTTATCATGATATTTGAAATATATTTATATATTGAATTATATTTCAAAGAAATGTCCTTCTGTTCCACCTTAACCATGATGAAGAGGTTCTTTATTACAATATTCTTTAATTTAAAATATTTTATCTAGTTGTTCGATGCATTGATTTCACATTGAAAATCAGACATATTCATCTATGGGTATAAAATCTTAACAATCCTATCATACATATGTATCCTTATCCACAACCTTTTTATTATGTCTTTGACTTTTTTTACAGACTTATATTATATTTTAATTATGGTGACTAAAATTTTCATATTAATGTTCTAGGAAATAAATCCCTTAATTAATATCACGAAAAATTGCATTTATACTATAAAAATCTTCCTCCCAATCCATATTTTAAAAAATAAATTACAAAAAAGTTGTTTCTTTTTCATTCCTTAAATTGATATTCAATAATCCCTATTATGTATACAAATATTAATTTCCCTATTTCTTGACCAGTCTTGAGATTAATTTTTAATTGTGAAAAAATACATTATATGAACCTGAATTATAAAATTGACACTATTATGTAGAGTTAGATGCCTACAAGACCACAAAACATTTTAGAACTCATACTTCTACCTACTTCTTCCAAGGATATCATGGTCTTATATTATGTAAGACTAGGGAAATTTCTCCATTATTTCAATACAAAATATTCTTTAAATAAGGAGCATATTTCTCTAATGAGAGGATAATATAAACTACTATTTTCAAAAAACAATCTTCCAAAAAAATAACTTTATGTATAAAGATATTGACATGTAAATTTGTCCCCACACATGATAAATATATGCCTCACATGAAACCTATTTAGTTTTTAAAAAAAATCTTCATCAATATACTCAATCATAATTAGGGATTTAGGCTTTCTCCATTGACATAAAGATTTTAACCTACCTTAATATTCTAGTACCCCATGATCCTTATCTTATGTTATAACATTTCATACCATTCTTGAAGGGTTCATTTATTTCATTATAAAACTTTTTTTTATATTTCATACTCTTGAACCATCATAATAATGTACAAAAAACCTCTATTTATTAATGTAGACATATAAATCAGGTTCATCATTCAAGAATAAAACATTTAAATAATTTTTAAAATAATTGAAATTTCTTTATGAATAGATAAAAATATATTTTTAGAACATTTAAAATCATATAAATGGGGAAAATATCTTATAATTATCCATGTTTTCAATTTTTTGGGAATTTATTTATTTGAGGATATTTATTGAATGATACATATATATTTTCATTGATCATGTTTATGGTAGACAACTACATTTCTATCACATTATTGTTTTTGTAATGTTACACTGATTCCCAAATTTAACTATTCACCATATTATTTCACTCATATTCAATTCTTATAATTTAATCCTAGTATTTATAAAACTACATCAATAGTTATTTATTAAATGTATAGTAGAATTATGGTGTTTTTGGAAATTAACTGAAATCTTTATGTTTTGATAGCTTTGTTGTTATATCTAAGGATGTTTTCGTGATTAATATATTTTATATTCTATTAGGACATAAATAATTCATATAATGGTCCTCCCCTATAGCTATATATTTTGTATCATGATGGTTATTTTATTAATATTCTTTCATTACTGAATTTGCTACATGTTGTTTATAATTATCTTCAAGATATTAACTAATATCATAAATTAAAAATATTCATTGATAATATTGTTTTCTTTTCCATGAAAGCACTTAAAACCTATCAACGATCTGTCATGGAATCTCGTTAAACCATATGTAACTTTTTAAAAAATTTGTATATCTAAAAAATATTCTGTTATTCGATCTCTCATAATAGTTTTCCAAAAAATAATTTAAAATTTGGACCTAAATAAAAATTTTATTAGGAATGCAAATATCTCTTCATTCAGGGGATAGAGAGACCGATTATATAATATGAAGGCACAAGGCCATGTGGTCCAAAATTAATTGTCTGAAAGTAAAATTTAGTATTATTCTTATAAAATTTCCTTCATAGGGAATTCATGTTTCCCCTACACCCTTCATCATCCGTGTGCCACCAAAAACGTCATAAATACACCCAATTAGATTTCATGGATTCGAACCATCGTCTTTTGGATGTTATATTATAGGGTTTACCACCTAATATTTCCAACTATGTTTCAAATCTTCATTCTTTGATTCGTTTATAATAATTTCATACAATCTATATTCATTAAATTTGGTAAAATTATTCATTTATTGAGGATGTATTTAGGAATCATTATAGATTTTCACCCAAAAAAATGAGGTTTCAAACTCCAAAAGTAGGGTTCATCTCATTTCTAAAAAGTTTGGTTATTCTTCTCAACTACTTCATTTTATTGAGAAATTAATATATAAGTACATTAAATTATTATTCTACACTTATCAAGATATTCAAAAACAATTCCATTTTTATATTTAGATTCATTATGAAAATGAATTTTTTTTATAACATATTGTGTCTAGTTATTAGTACTCCACTAAAAATTCATAACTATCTCAAGACATTTAAATTGACATCATATAAAATTAACAATATCCATAAATGTTTAATCATCATTAAAATTAATAAAATAATTTCAATCCATTTTTAATATAAATATAATTGGTGTACACATATCAAAATTTGTCAAATAAAACATTTTTTATTTATCTAAACCATTTTGTTACTATTGTTCACAGTTTTTCGTTTTTACCATGTTTCAAAACTATTTATTCATTTATGATTAATATTTGATACCTTCTTCAATATTATTATTTTATAAGACTATTTGTTGTATATTTTTTAAAAAATGTATAATTATTATATTATATTTCTCATTATCTTCTTTCAAAATTAAGAATCATGAAATTGGATCATCAAAAACGTAAAATTAGTTTTCGTTGGTCAATTTTCCAAATATTATAATTAGTTCATCCCTTGATGCTCTTATAAAACATATACTATTAAAAATTATAATCTCTTTATAATTATTTCAATGCATTTAGAGACTCAAAATGTTGTCCCCCATCCCATCAAAAAAATAATTACATTTGATGTAAGTTGCTAATTTATTATTTCTACACATAAAACATTAATAAGTGATTCATCATTTAAATAATGGACCACTCTATTATTATAAATTTTTATATCATTTAATATATACATAGTGTTAGTCATTTCTGAAGAGAAAAAATTACCTCGTATACTTTCATTTCCTTATTGTCCACCAAAAAATTCAGTTTATTTTTCTTGATTACTCCTCCTCTTGATAAATATGTAGTTATATTTAATATTAATTACACCATTATCATGGTGGTATGATTTTATATATTGTGACCATGTTTATCACAACATTCATAAGTTTATTCAAGATAATAAAAATGATTTTGAAAAATTACATTATCTTTCAAATGATGTATTGGGTAGCTATATTAAACTTATGTTTACCCCCAACATGATTCAAACCGATTATACAATAAATGAAGTAAAATATTAAACCATCAAGAATTGTCTTTATGAAAATATACTCCATCACAAAAAAATCTCACATAAATGAAATGTCTCTTTAGTTAGAAATTAGAATCCTTAAAATCAGTTTTTTAAACATATATTATATTTGGAATCGATTTATTTTTTCAAAATCCTCATTAATTGATGCATCCACCATCATGAAAGATTTTACATTCATCTAATCCTTTGGTTTCATATTTTCCCAAACCTCATTATTTTTGGAATTATTATTAATTCCCTATAAATTAATAATGATATCATTCTCTTTCTTTGGTGATGTAACCTTCTTATTTATTTCATATTGATACCACCAACTTTTTTATTGAAATATTGAGTGACTAAGAGAAATTTTATAGTTATCAGAGGATAATACACAATTTTTTTCGGGGTGTAAACAAAATTAATAGTAGATTTTTAATATACGGTAACTATAATAATATAATTTAATAACTCAATGTGAGTATTATTTAGGAAATACACAGCATAACTACATTCTACCATGTTCCTTTAATTACAAATATATGTAAATCATGTTTGTTTTTAGGATACCTAGCTTATTTTATCATATATAATTTATTTATTATATATCACCAACATTATGAGTGAGGATTACATCACATTAATATCCATGGATGATGATGTTTCAAGCCATTTCTTAAGATAATCATTCCCCATTATCAATGTTTAATTCTAATTATCTATTCTCTAATTATTTAATTATTGAAAAAATATCAATTCTCAATTGAAATTCCATTATAAATTAATATTCTTAGGTTTCCACATCATTCATCACTTCTTAATTGTTCCCTTCTAATTTACTAGACATATTTTTTGAATATTTATATTTATCTACTAATCCATTGTATATTTCATGCCTTGAATATTCCTCATCCTTTTCACTATTTTTTCACAGTATGAATCATCATATCTTTAGATAAATTTAATTTTAATTGATCTGTTTTCCTTGTCCTTAACATTAATGTACTTTCATCTCCTATATCCATTTTCCACTTTACACTCTTTTATGGTATTTATTATTGACCATACATCTAATCTATATGACTTCTCTCAAAGAACAAGATGAAAAGTATCCAATCATTATACAATTTAAAAACTTAAAAATAATATAATCAAAATATTTACATTTTTTAATTTCAATTTATTTATTTAATAATTATATGAGATCATAAAAACCAACTGAATCGTATTCATCTTTATATTCTTCCTCAAAATCCCATTTATGTTTAGTATACCCCTCTTCGCATCTCAAAAAAAACTTTGTAATACTGATTTTATCATTAATCCATTTATCCAAGTTACTATTCTCTAGGGAATAAATATTTTTATCAACTTATATAGGATGATCCTCATTAATTTACTCTCTAAAAAATAATCCCTAATAAATTCTCTATTTATGACAAATAAGTTTACATTTTTTGCAACTGAATGAATAAATTTTCAATCTACATGTCTTATATAATTCGAATATCCTCAAATTAATCATGACATGTTTTTTATCCACAACACCATTAATTTATTATCTCTAGTAAGGATATCAGAGAGTTTTTAAGAATAAAAAATCATTATTTTAGTACTCATCGGTCAAATAAACTCTTTCTATGAGGGGATGATATAACACATTATGGTGTTTTCCATCAATATAAATTTTCTTTTTATCTATAAAACTATTTAATATCCTTAATTACTATATATTTTTACCATTATCAGTTATTCAAAATATCTTTAGGCCAATATAAATAGTATATATATCTTTATTTTCCTTTAACAGATCAATTACCCTTTTATAATACATTATAATTCCATTCCTTCTATTTTTTCATGTTATATATAGATCACATTGATAAAATTATGTCATAAATAAATATAAAACATATATTTATTTGAAAATTCCTAGAGTTATCTCAAAAATTCATCGATACCATGTCTAAAATCAAGGTGAAAGTGGACCAAAACTAATAAAGGGAGTGAATCAGTTGTTATTATAACTATAACACTCAATGAATATTTTTATAATTACATATTTATGATATTGGACATAAAATTTAACAATATAATTATATCAAGAAGATGATTAAAGAATTTACATGACATAATGTTTTTACAATATTTAATCACTATTTTTATCAAGTGGCTGACCCATTATGAAAAATCTAGTAATCACACTTTACAAATTGTAACCTGGTTTTTGAAAAACAAATGAATAGTGATAGAAGAAGGTATTGAATAAAATATAAAAGAATGAAATATAATCATTAAAAATATGTTATATCTTAGATATCCAACCGTATGTTCCTTATGGATTTTTATTAACCATTCAATCATACTATTCTCATTAGTCCCAAAACAATTCTCATTATAATTCTCCCTAAAATTAGTTTTTTATTATGATATTTTATAAAAAAAATTATATGGGAAGGAATCATAATATATATATGTGTGTGTGTGAATTTTAGTAATTTTAGTGTGGATACCTTTTGGTATCATTATCATTAGTCCCATAACACAATGATTATATCTCTATAAAGAAACCCAAACATTACACTACATATTAAAATGTTACTAGGTGAATATTACTATTGTAATTGTATAAATTAATATCTATATAATAAGTTTTTTATATGAAAATATAACTTTCATAATGATCTCTTTAGCTTTATATAATGTTGGAACAAAAATATGAATGGCATGACTCACAACATAGTGAACCACACTCTTATTTCACGATGTCCTTCCTTGTAGAATGACTTCACTCAGCTTCATATAGAGATTCATAATTATTATTCATGAAATACCAATATAATATAATCGATTCATGAAAAATCCAAGGGAAAAAATTATTTTATAATCATCATATTCTATGGAATGATTAATATTTTTATGATAAAAATATCATATTGATTTAACTCATCATGGTGTGATGAACTCATATATACTGTAATATCCACCAACAATATAAATGATTCATTTAGTTTCAAATAAATTATCTCAAATTATTCTTCAACTAATCCACAAGTATATTATTATAAAATATTGAATTAAATCACACCTACCACATTAAAAATTCATAAAATAAGGGTTATTTAATCTCATCAAACTCCTCAAACTATGATGTATCATCAACAGACCATGTTATATTAACCTATGATGTTTTAGAGATTATATGTTTTGACAAAATTAATTATTTGTATGATTTATAGGTCATAATTTTATCTAACATGGATCTCTTAAGTATGTGACTGACCACACATGAGCTACTAGAAATATTTTTTCCCTTACACTTTTGTCTTCACAATCTGTGAGAGCATGTACATATCCAGGAACCCCAAAATACTCCTCCAACACTCTAATGATTTACCTAGAATCTCTCAAACCTCAAAATGGAACTTAAATTTCAAATTTTTGGTGCTCAAATTAAAATTAATGAAAATTTATAATATATTAAGGATTGGTTTGCCTAAAATTATAAGTAAAATTGTATATTTTCGTTCTTATTCCATATTTATAAAATATAAATGAGTAGTGAAAATCATTTTTTAGTTCTTACTTGTAAATCCTCTAAAAATAATATAGGAATAAAGTTCCTTAATATACTACCATATCATATATTATAATTATAATGATCTCAATATTTATAATGATTTAACATAGAATGATTCATTAAATTTCTTGGATGAAACCAAAATAAACTTAATCAATATGAAATATTCTACATTGTTTGTGGGATGGGAAATTTCCCATGATATTGATATTTAATTACATGTTTAAGTTTGACTAAAATCATAATTTTGATCATTAAATGCAATCTATAACTTCAATTTTATATGATTCCTCGGTAATTTATTATTGTTACATTCTAGAATGGAATGGTTTCAATATATGAGAGTTATCTTTAATTCCATATTAACCTTCTTCTTATTTTATATATTCTATAATTATGGTTTATTTACTGGTTGTTTTATGATAATTTTTAAAATAACCTCTTATTTCTCTTTATTGTCTTCGTGGATAAATTAATCTTTAAGAGGCTATTTGAATGAAGGGTTTATTTAACATTTTTAATGGTTATATTTCTAAAAAAAATTGATATGAAGGGTTTTAGTGGGTAGTTTAGTAGAACCATGGTTTTGGAATTTATCCACACTATAATAAGTTTTCCTATATAACTTTTCATTTTTTTCATTTTTTTCATTAACTCATCAATTTTTTATTTTTTTTTGTCGTAAAATTTCAAATTATGTTTAATGATGAATGAGTCAATATTAGTATTTCTTGTTTTCTGTAAAGTCAATGACTGATAGGTATATTAAAAATATTAAAAATATTTCAATTTAGGTGGTATTTTTTATTGATATTACTGTCTAAATATATATTTGAGTGTGGAGATTTCCTATATCTTTAATTATTCAATTCATGATGAAAATATCTATTATAATGTCTCAAGAATAGAAATCATTTTCTTAAACTCGAGTAAAATATTCTGTGTTCTATTTTTCAGACGTAAAAAACTACATGGGTCATGAGAGATCTGTTTGGTTATATTAGTTAATTCAAATAAATATTACTCACAATAATTATCATATTATTGAACTAATATTCATGTAAATATGAGTTAGTGGAGCTTTCCTGATGAAAACTTTTTTCTAATTGACCTATTATTTAATACTGTTAGGAAATAGGGGAAATATTCTCAATGAGTATTTAGGATCTAAATATTGATTTTTAATTTGTGATCCTACAGTTAATGGATCTAAAATATTTTACACTATGCAATGAAATTCTCAATTTTAAAAAATAAAATAAGTGGAATAAATTTGTTTTTTAATGATGAAGGACTTCAAATAGAGTTTCGATCCTTTCACAAAGAGTTTTGAACCTCTCTAAGTGATCATATAGGTTTTTACCATAAATTATTCTCAATTCACAAATAATTTTAAAATAAAATTACTTCTTCGATTATAAAGAATATATAATTGAAATAACCATTCAAGATCCTCCTAATAGATAGATTCATTACGATTTAGGTTTTACAAACACTTCAATCTTTCTTTATCATATTAAAATGGAAATTACCCAAGATTTACATTCTTCTAGGACACATTCCTTGCCTTAAATGTTTCTCAAATATTATTGAATTTTTTATTATAAATTTTTTGGTTCACACATATATCACATGAAACATACAATAATATATTAGAGAACAATTTTTTAATACAAGATTATCTTAATTGATATGGTAAGTAACATAAAAATTGGAATATAAAATGATTTATGAAAATATGTCTCTTAGATATCAATCATTGTTATGAATTAATTTCTACAATTATCTATAATATTGATTCATAATTATTTTTTCTAAGTGTTTCACTATAATTAGAATGATTTATATTCAAAAAATATTTTCATAATTGGATAATGATTCTCAAGTGTCTAAATTTGATAGAGATGTTTTTCTTAATCTCTAGGTAAATCTCCAATAGGGAATCAATTCTTGATCTGTGGCAATAAAATATTAATTCCAATAATATTATCTAAAGGATAATAAAAAGATAAATATGAAATGGATGTGAAATAAATGTTTTACATAAATGAAAACAATTTTTCCTTTCAAATATTCATTTTCTTGTGTCAAAAAAATATTTCAAACTAAGGAAAATATATTATAGATTGACCCTATGATATATTACAAGTATAAAATGATGATAAAAATTAAAAGTTATATTTATTTTTATATTTTTAAAAAACATGTGCTATAAGTGTATATTTTTTTGGTTTTAATATTTCTACAAGAAAATATAATGTAAGAAAACAATTGATAATTATTACTCATGATGATGATATTTTTATATATATAGAAACATAACTTATTACATTATATCATAGACTAAAAAATATTTATGTGATAATTTTACTCTTAAAATATGAGTTAATCCATTATAAGAAATATCTAACCTTGTAATGAGTTCAAATTTGACTAAAAAATGCATGAATATAGTGTATTAATCATATTTTACCATTTGAATGAGTATAAAAACATAGATAAACTAAATTCCAAAAACCTTGATTGTTCTTAATATTCCAAATATATGAAATTATATGAAGTGATCCTATAAAAATAGGAACTAAAAATAGAATTTCCCTACCAAATTTGGAAACTCTATACACACTCACCACATATATAAATTAATTTCATTGTTAACGAGATTGGTAAAGTTTAGTGAATTTTAAAATTTAAACAATTAATGACGTACATATATTAGAGAATAATTATTAAATAAAATAAATTTTATATTACTCTATACTTTAAAAAATTGAAAATATTGAATATGTATATAGTGAATGAACATTAGTTGCATGCATGTAATTAAGAATAAACTATGTTTTCTCTCCCTAGATCAACCCCTAAAGGGTGATTATTCTTATATTAAAGGATTCAATGAAATTCAAGATAAATAAATAATACAAATATTAGACATCGTTGTTTTTAATATAAAAAACACAACCTCCCATTTCCTTAGGGTTTATTTCGCTTATATATTACAATAACTTCATTCTTCATAATAAAAAATTTATCAACATAATTCAAAAGTGTAAAAAAATATATCATATATATTTTTTACACCGATCGCCTAAAAATCAACATACGCGACATTAATTGTTCTAAAACATATACTATATTTGGTTCTAACAGGTTTGTGAGGTTTAAATTCCATTTTTTTGTTCTTCATTCAAAGATTACAATGTATAAACCATTGAACTATTCTAAAATATTATTTTACTTAATTATTTCACTTTCAGATATCATTATACATCCATTACTCATCTATTTTTTAAATTATACAATAGTTACATAACTTTTTATCACCCATAAAAATCTCCATTAAACGATCATTTAAACATATGAAATGATTTTTTATGGAATAAATTATAATTATAATTTTTTATTAGAATGATTATAGAAAACATTTTTATAGAATTTTAATTAGAGTTTTAAATATTATGTGAGTATTTTATTTCTTTAGATAGACATATATAATATTTGAATTTCTCAAATGAAAATTATTTGGCACCCAATAATCAGTTACACTGTTTAAGATTACACTTATACAAGGCTAAGAATTTTCAACTATCACCTAAATAATTAAAAATTAAAAAAATCTAACAATTTAATGGAGTTATATAATAACAATAACAATAAATTTATATTAATTAATTATAGATTTATCAAATTAAACTAATAAATTCTAATAAAATATTTCGAAAAAACCAAAACTATGATAAATAAATAAAATTACAAATTATGAAGGAATGAAATTAATTAATAAATTTGTATAAAATATATAATAAATTGGTTTTATCAGTCAGCCAATTCAGAATTCCCTTTTACCACAAATAAATTTCAATTAAGTTGAATTCTTCTCAACCATAATTATTTCCCATTATAAATATATTAATTATATTTTATGTTTTAATAGATAAAACAGTTGCAGGTTCATTTTTTGATGATTTGATTTAAAGTACTTATTATTTAAAATATTTGATATTATTATTTTTGGTTTCATAAAAAAAATTATATAAAAATATCATAGATATAGGAAACTTAAGGGAAATACCATTATGAAATTAATGTTTTTTATGGATAATAATATATCATTGTATATTTTTTATTGTAATTAAATATTAAATGTTTTGGGTTATTTTATTTACTCCACATGAAATTTCCATAGGATAATGATCATAGGTGAAGTGTTTTTTTTAAATTTTTATTGGGGAGCCATCTTATTTTCAAAATAAAATTAATAATATGAACATATATTCTTGGCACTGAATTCTTGTTAAAGACACAAACAACCCAGTTTTGGAAAATTGATGCCATCATCAAACATAAGATAACATTATGAAAAATACAAGGAAGATTCATCAATGTTTTTATAAGAATATGAAATATTTTAATACACAAGAAATATCCTTTCTCAGCAAATACTATTTCAATCAGTATCCCTTCTATGAATGCCACTGAAATGGATATGTTTTTCAAATTAAAGATGTTTACATTATGTGTATGAAACTCAATTATGATGCACCACACTTATATGCTAGCTAAACCATCAAATAGTCCCTTTCTTGATTATTCACCATGACTAAGGATGGGGTTTCATAGATGACCTCTTCCAAGACAAGAATATTTTGCTTCATTACTAATTATTTCAACTATAAGTAGAAGGCCATCCCCCTCCTTCGTAGTGATGTTCCGGAAGTCAAACCCGAAATATATTGTTTGTAATACGGATATTTTGTGATATTGTAAAGGAAGAATACCCATATGTTAGGTATATTTCATGAATGTTTCTCTATAGATCTTCCCATTATTGGGAATACAGTTGTGTAATTCTTATCTTACTTTTTACAACCCGATTCAGGTGTTCACGATAAACCATTTTTTAGTAAACCTAGAATATTCATGCAGGCCTTCAATCATGTACACACGCCTTATTTTAATATACATGGGAATACCCGATTTCATAAAACCATTTATTAGAACCTTTTCCTTGCAACCCCCATTCCATGTGTGAAACTTATAACGACCCATACTTTACATACATTGTTAATACTTCAAAATTGAAGCACACTTATTACAACATATGACAAAACCACAAAGGACCGTATAGGTATAGTGTCTTTAGAAACTGGGAAACATAAACAACTGGTTCATAAATCTTCTACAGTGTCTCCCATTTATTTCATCATATCTAGGGTCCCTTTTAGAATATTCTACTTAATATCCATCTTCCTGACCTGGGGAAAAGAAAACATAAAAGGGTGAGCTCAAATGCTCAGCAAGGGCAAATAAAGGAAATAAAAATCATATCATATCTTTATCAAAACCTGCAAAAGAGATCATAATATCTTAACATGGAATAAATCATAGAAGGGAAAATGAGATCCCCATAATCATAACATAAAACTTGAAACTTTGTGGCATGCACACATAATCATGGAAAATCATTTCTTGTTAGTCATGACTCATTGCCAAGACTATCTTAGTGGACAAATTCCCTTTCTGAACCGAGTTCACTCCTCGTTTCAGTCCTGTATCACTGAACCGAAATAACCTTCCGTTCCAGCCATGTCTATCTCATGAGATATAAAATCATTACCCAATGCATTGGAGGGAGATATAGGTCCCACCCATCTTATAATGAATCCTTTCTTATGTGTGCCACATAATCATAAAACATACATCATCGCATAACACATATAACAAAAATGGGATTCTTGAAACATCATGACATCATAAATTAATTCATATATGATAAAGGAATTCATAAACATAATTCCATCACAACATAGTCAAACCAATGTAAAAATAGGGATAGAAACAGAACCCTTTATTATCTTAGATGGAAAATAATTTTGATAAAACACTTGAATTGAATTCTTGAGGAAAATATCTTTTCTTCTTCAAAAACATTTTTCCTTTCATAACATGTCATACAACATTAAAATAAAAGAAGTTGATTAAAAATAAACTTGAAAACTTGTAAAGGAAGCTTCTTTGAAGTAATGTTTTAAAAATCCATTCATGCCGTATAAGTTAAAAAAAACATTCTTCGTACTTTTGTCGGAAAAGTCAAAAAGTACCTCGTACGGAAAAACGACAAAAGATTCCTTTCATATTCTTTACTAAAAACTCACCTAAGGGTAAAATTGGATTTAAACTATTTCAAGTGGATGGAAACAATATTACATATTGAGGGAACATGGATGTGGATGATAAAATACACCCCAGTAAATACTTACGAATAAACAATCTCGGATAAAAATGTGATTGTGATATTTCCCTTACCTTAGGTCCAATTTGCTTTGTACGTGTCCGAAGCTCCTGTATAATGGTTTAAATAATGTTATTGACTTATTCCAGAATCATATATATTTATATGATATCATATATGGTCATATTATTAGCTTCTTGTTAGTAATATTTCATTGTTACTTGTTACTCGGGTCTTTATAACTTTTTGTTCTTATGCGTGTTTTGTCGAATAAATTCTTATTCTTATCTTTAGGTTATAGATAATTTATTTCCAGAATGGTATTAGTGTAGTATATACCATATTCATTCATTCAATTCATTTATATAATCATTATGAAATGAAGATCATGTAGAACAAGTCGCATCACATCGTGGAGACGGTATTCCGTACGTACGCACGAGTGATGATATCGTTCCTATGATCGTGGAATTGTATTGGAGTATATATATATATTATTTCAGTACCAATATTACTTAATAATAATCATATAAAGTTACTCATTACACCATTATACCCATCCTTGTAAGGTGATGGTGGAAAATAGATTACACCACGGCGTGGAGACGGTATTCCGTACGTACGCACGCGCGGTGATTTCATTTTTTCCGTAGGATGGATAGAAGGTGAATTAGGGTTGTTTCATATTTATAATAACATATCAGTATGTAAGTAATACTGATGTTATTACTTTATCATGAAACAACTAAAGAAGAAGAAGTTGAAGAAGAAAGAAATTGAAAAGATCGGTAATGGATATTACCTCTTCTTTGGAACGCCTTTTTGAATCCTCCACTTAAGGAACTAAGATTGGTCTTTGGAGAAGACCAGGACCTCTAGAATTATTCTAGAGAAGTGGAGAAGGGAAAATGGCAGGGGTTGGCCGAGCTTGAGTGCTCAAATTGGTGTGAGGAGGAGGGGGAGGAGGTGCCCTTTTATAAGGGAGGAGAGGGGCACCTTAGGAATATCTCAAAATATTATTTTATATTAAAGTCAAAATCGGTTTATAATGGTTCCAAAGGGTCTTATTTCGAAGCTAAAGAGGGGATGGGTCGAAATCCTATCAACCAATAGGATTTAGACAAGTTTAGGGTATTATTTTAACCTTATCAATTAGATTTAACTCTAAGTTAATTAATTTAACTTTTACCGTGTCTTTTTGTTTTCTTTCACTATATGGTTAATACACTTACTATAACATGCCAAACGAACCCCAAATTGTTTATTATTAATATATATATCCTTATCTAAGTCATTTGGCCGAACCTTAGATTTTTAGGAATAAAATAACAATTAATAATATAATATTTGATTTAAAAACTATTTTGTGTCAATTTTGACACTATTTGATATATGATTTTTGTGAAAGTCATAACAGAATTATATGTTCGAACCAAGTTGATTAAATCAACACTAATATATCATAGTAACCTAGAAAATTAGTGTAATTCATAAAAAGTCTCAAATTAAATTTATTTTGGTGTTTATAACATCAATTATGTCAATATTTCATTAATAAGATAATTACTGCATCATCTTGGTGTCATAAATAAATTAAATTATTTGATGTCTAAAAATTACAAATAAAATATCATCATGTAGGAAATCTTTTTATCTTTCTAATGAATATTTACAATCGAATTTATCTTATGTATAACCCCATATTAAAAATGATCTACTTATTAAACTTTGATTTTAACTATTTTAACCCTTCTTTAAATAAATTAATAATAAATGTCCTAATCTAATCCAAGTGGGCCTAAATGGTCTTATTTTATTCCTAAGTTTGTTTTTGGTCGAATTACACTTGTCCAATAGAATTAGTACATGTGTTAGGGTAATATTAATATCATATTTACCCTTAGTTACCCTATTTACTATTAACCGCGGTAAAAAAAAGTAAAAAGTTACTATTCACCAAAAAATTATTTTCATCTCATTGAACCACATTTTAGTCCTTGATATTAACCGTGTCTCTCGGATTTTCGAAATTCCAATCACAGAAGCGGTAAAATTAAGTTTTATGAAAAATTCAGTTTTTAACCTACCACATAATGGTTTCACTATTCATCAAAAATTGAAAGTTTTCAGAAAAATACCAAAATTTCACCCTAGGCTAATTTCGATATTCTGAGTCCAAAAATGAAGTCCATTTTGAAAAATAAAATTTATAAAATTTCAAAAAGTGGTTATTACTATTCATAACGGCTAGTTTTAATAGCATATTGTTGTTTAGTGAAACTCGGTATTGCGTACGACGCAAGCTATCGAGGAAGGTCGCGATTGCGTGTAAAGCAAGCCAAGCAAGTGTTGTGTAGAAAAAGATTCCTTTGATGATTTATATAACATAAAAGTCTCGGGTGTTACATTCTACCCCCCTTAAAAAGAATTTCGCCCTCGAAATTCGTCACTTTGCAACAAACAAATGAGGATACTTCTCCCTCATCATATCCTCAAGCTCCCATGTAGCTTCTTCAAGTTGGTGGTTTCTCCATAAAACTTTCACCAAGCGAGTGGTCTTGTTTCGTAGGACTTTTTCGCTACGATCCAGAATCTCTATCGGCTGTTCTTCATAAGAAAGATCTTGCTCCAGCGGTACAACTTCTGAGCTGAGTACATGTGAAGGATCTGGTATGTACTTTCTCAGGAGAGATACGTGGAACACATCGTGAACTTGAGAGAGATTCGGTGGAAGTGCCAATCGGTAAGCTACCTTCCCAACACGATCCAGTATTTCAAAAGGACCGATATATCTAGGGCTCAACTTCCCCTTCTTTCCAAATCTCATAACCCTCTTCCAGGGAAATATTCGTAAGAACACTTTATCACCCACTTCAAACTCTAGGTCTTTTCTTCGGTTGTCGGCATAACTTTTCTGTCGACTCTGAGCTGCTCTTATGTGTTGTTGAATAGATCTGACCTTTTCTGCCATTTCATCAACGAGATCAGGTCCTAATAGCTTTCTTTCCCCAACTTCATCCCAGCAAGTTGGAGTCCTGCATTTCTTTCCATAGAGAGCTTCATAAGGAGCCATCTGAATACTGGAGTGAAAGCTATTATTATAAGAAAATTCCACCAAAGGTAGGTGTTGATCCCAACCTCCTTTGAAATCCATAGAGCAAGCTCTCAACATATCTTCTAGGGTTTGAATTGTTCTCTCAGACTGACCGTCTGTCTGGGGATGATAAGCAGTGCTGAAACTCAACTCTGTATCCAGAGTATGCTGAAGACTTCGCCAGAACTTCGAGGTAAATCTCGGATCCCGATCAGATATAATAGAAAGTGGTACTCCATGCAATCTTACCACTTCCTTTACATATATCCTGGAAAGCTGATCTAGAGAGAAATCCTCTCTAATAGCAATGAAGTGTGCAGACTTTGTAAGACGATCAACTATGACCCAGATAGCATTATTGCCTTTGGATGTTTTAGGAAGTCCTGTGACAAAGTCCATAGTGATGTTTTCCCATTTCCATTCGGGTATGGGTAATGGTTGTAACATCCCCTTAGACTTCTGTCTCTCAGCTTTAACTTGTTGACAAACCAAGCATCGAGAGACATATTCAGCAACATCTCTTTTCATGCCATCCCACCAGAAGTACTCTTTCAGGTCCCTATACATCTTCGTGCTTCCAGGATGAATAGAGAATGAAGAACTATGGGCCTCATCCAGCAGCTCTTTCTTTAATTCGGGGATGGGAGGAACACAAACCCGATTCCTGAACTTTATTATCCCATCACAATCAAGGTTGAATTCAGGAACATTTCTCACCTTCTTTTGTAACTCGACATCTTCTTTCTGTGCCTCTTTAATCTTCACATGTATAGATGGTTGAACATTCATTTGAGAAAGATAAGATTTTTCCCCTTCCATTATAATTCCAAGATCCATCCTTTGTAAATCCATAAATATTGGATCTTTTGTGATCCTCATCATGGATAAACTAGCATGGTCTTGTCGACTTAATGCATCTGCCACCTTGTTTGCTTTCCCAGGGTGGTAATGGATTGAGCAGTCATAATCCTTAATCAGCTCCAACCATCTTCTTTGGCGCATATTCAGCTCCTTTTGTGTGAAAATATACTTTAAACTTTTATGATCAGTATAAATATCACACCTTTCACCATAAAGGTAATGCCTCCAAATCTTTAATGCAAAGATTACCGCAGCCAACTCCAAATCATGTGTTGGGTAATTTTGCTCATGGATTTTCAACTGTCGTGAGGCATAAGCTATCACCATATCATTTTGCATAAGAACACACCCCAATCCCTTCTTGGATGCATCACTGTAGATCACAAACCTTTCTCCACTACAAGGCAGTGTGAGCACAGGTGCACTGGATAACCTTCTTTTCAACTCCTTGAAATTCTCTTCACATTCCTCTGTCCAGACAAACTTAACTCCTTTCCGAGTCAACTTGGTGAGTGGATTAGATAATCGTGAAAAATCATTTACAAAACGTCGATAATATCCAGCCAAACCAAGAAAACTTCGGATCTCAGTTACTGTTGTTGGTCTTGACCATCTTTCGATAACCTCTGTTTTTGCTGGATCCACAGATATCCCCTCTTTTGAGATTATATGACCCAAAAATGCAACTTTTTGAATCCAAAATTCACACTTGGTAAATTTGGCATAAAGCTTCTCCTTTCTCAGGGTCTTCAATATAATTCTCAAGTGATCTTCATGTTCTTCCTTGCTCTTTGAATAGACAAGAATATCGTCTATAAAGACTACCACAAATTGATCAAGATAGTCTCTAAAGACTCTATTCATTAGATCCATGAAGATAGCAGGGGCATTAGTAAGACCAAATGGCATCACTATAAATTCATAGTGTCCATACCTTGTACGGAAAGCCGTCTTTGGTATATCCTCCCTTTTGACCCTTAATTGATGATACCCTGAACGAAGATCAATCTTGGAAAAGTATTGAGCTCCGCGTAGTTGGTCAAATAAGTCATCAATGCGTGGGAGAGGATATTTGTTCTTGATAGTGATCTTGTTAAGTTCTCGATAATCAATGCAGAGTCTCATTGATCCATCTTTCTTCTTAACAAATAGAACAGGTGCTCCCCAAGGTGACGCACTAGGGCGTATGAATCCCTTATCAAGATTCTCTTGGAGTTGCTTCTTCAATTCCTGCAACTCAATTGGGGCCATTCTATAAGGTGTCTTTGAAATAGGCAAAGCACCCGGTACGAGTTCTATTGAAAACTCAACTTCACGATTTGGTGGAAGACCCGGCAATTCCTCCGGAAAGACATCATCAAACTCCCGTACAATGGGCATATTCTTAATCGTAAGTTTCTCTCCAACCATTTGAGATAAATAACCTTCATTTAGTGGAATCATGACCCATAAGATGGAAGGAATTTCCACTGGAAGGTTATGTTCATCCTTGCATTGATAGACGATCGTAGGTTGATCTGGAATATGAAATGTGACTTCCCTTCTTTGGAAATTGATATGAGCTCCATGTAGAGAAAGCCAATCCATGCCAAGAATCACATCAAATTCCACTAAAGGAAGGATCACAAGATTTGCAGGAAGCACTTTCCCACAAACTTCGATCGGAGAAGAATTATAAACTTCTGATGCGATTGATGTGCCATTAGGTGTTGTCACAGCTAACTCAACATCTAATTGTTGAGGTAATACGGTGATACCCTTAGAAAATTTTTCAGAAATAAAAGAGTGGGTGGATCCAGAATCAAATAAAACATTTGCTACTTTAGAGTGGATGGTACGTGTACCTTTCACCACATCGTTATCGTACTCCACATCGCTGATAGAAATTGCATGTGACTTTCCTTTGTCTTTAGCCTTAAGAGTTTGTTGACGTCGACCATCATCATCAACCCTTGGATTTGGGCATTGATTGGCATAATGCCCCATCTCCTTGCACTTGAAACATTGAAGTGTAGCAGGTTCATTCTGTGTATCCCTTCCTTTGTTTGCATCATTAGACATCTTCTTCCCATTATCACGGCATTCAAATGCCCGATGGCCTTCCTTTCCACATTTAAAACATTTACTTGTCCCTTTAAGACAACTCCCTCCATGTTTCTTTCCACACTTTGAGCATAAGGGAAAGTTCATCTTCTTTTCCGTGTGCTCTTTAGATTTTTCTTTGAATTACATCTTCCTCTTCTTATCAAACCCATGTGACTGATGGGTTACTCCAATCTCCATCTCGACTTTGAGAGCACATCGAACGATTTCCTCGTAGCTATTGAAGTCCCTTATGGCTAACGCCCTTCGAAGACTTGGTTTTAAGCCACTAAAGAATCGATCGATCTTACTCTCAGGTTGGATAATAATACCAGAAGCGTACCTTGCAAGTCTTGTAAAATTTGCTTCATAGGTACTAACAGATTCATCATCCCTTTGCTTCAGTTCAAGGAACTCTTTCTCCATCTTTGTTCGGAGAATACGAGGGAAGTACTTATTAAAAAATAAGTTCTTAAACTCGTCCCATTCCATAGACTCAATTTCATCCCTTTGCCTCGTATTCTTAACAAGATTCCACCATTGATCCGCATCTCCTTCCAAACGATACACTGCTAGGATGACTTTATCATGATCAGAACATTGAAGAACTGAAAATATCTTTTCAGTAGTACTAATCCATTGTTCAGCAACTAATGGATCAGTAGACCCGCTGAAAGATGGTGGACGCTGCCTCATGAAGGATTCAACAGAATGTTGCTCCCTTCTTTGTTCGTTTGGAAATCCTGCATGATTCATAGCTTGAGAAAGTTGTGTGAGCATGGCTACAAGATTTTGCATTCCAGCTCCCATATCGTTTGGTTGCTCAGGGGGACAATCATTGCATTGCCCATCGCATTCCGCATTAACACGGTTCCTTCGGGTTCCAGCCATTGACTAAAACCAAGAAGAATAGTGTGAGCAACACTAATTATAATAGGAAACCACATAATTCAAGAATAAAATTTTCATGCTTAAGGTCTTATCCTAGGTTATTCAAGGCCATTTCTAAAACACTAAGATTGTGTTCTATGCTTAGACTTATCCTTAGGGTTCTTACTAAGGCTTTCACATCCTAGTTTCCAAAGGTTGACTATACCTTTCCTCTGATACCAACTATAACGACCCATACTTTACATACATTGTTAATACTTCAAAATTGAAGCACACTTATTACAACATATGACAAAACCACAAAGGACCGTATAGGTATAGTGTCTTTAGAAACTGGGAAACATAAACAACTGGTTCATAAATCTTCTACAGTGTCTCCCATTTATTTCATCATATCTAGGGTCCCTTTTAGAATATTCTACTTAATATCCATCTTCCTGACCTGGGGAAAAGAAAACATAAAAGGGTGAGCTCAAATGCTCAGCAAGGGCAAATAAAGGAAATAAAAATCATATCATATCTTTATCAAAACCTGCAAAAGAGATCATAATATCTTAACATGGAATAAATCATAGAAGGGAAAATGAGATCCCCATAATCATAACATAAAACTTGAAACTTTGTGGCATGCACACATAATCATGGAAAATCATTTCTTGTTAGTCATGACTCATTGCCAAGACTATCTTAGTGGACAAAGTCCCTTTCTGAACCGAGTTCACTCCTCGTTTCAGTCCTGTATCACTGAACCGAAATAACCTTCCGTTCCAGCCATGTCTATCTCATGAGATATAAAATCATTACCCAATGCATTGGAGGGAGATATAGGTCCCACCCATCTTATAATGAATCCTTTCTTATGTGTGCCACATAATCATAAAACATACATCATCGCATAACACATATAACAAAAATGGGATTCTTGAAACATCATGACATCATAAATTAATTCATATATGATAAAGGAATTCATAAACATAATTCCATCACAACATAGTCAAACCAATGTAAAAATAGGGATAGAAACAGAACCCTTTATTATCTTAGATGGAAAATAATTTTGATAAAACACTTGAATTGAATTCTTGAGGAAAATATCCTTTCTTCTTCAAAAACATTTTTCCTTTCATAACATGTCAAACAACATTAAAATAAAAGAAGTTGATTAAAAATAAACTTGAAAACTTGTAAAGGAAGCTTCTTTGAAGTAATGTTTTAAAAATCCATTCATGCCGTATAAGTTAAAAAAACATTCTTCGTACTTTTGTCGGAAAAGTCAAAAAGTACCTCGTACGGAAAAACGACAAAAGATTCCTTTCATATTCTTTACTAAAAACTCACCTAAGGGTAAAATTGGATTTAAACTATTTCAAGTGGATGGAAACAATATTACATATTGAGGGAACATGGATGTGGATGATAAAATACACCCCAGTAAATACTTACGAATAAACAATCTCGGATAAAAATGTGATTGTGATATTTCCCTTACCTTAGGTCCAATTTGCTTTGTACGTGTCCGAAGCTCCTGTATAATGGTTTAAATAATGTTATTGACTTATTCCAGAATCATACATATTTATATGATATCATATATGGTCATATTATTAGCTTCTTGTTAGTAATATTTCATTGTTACTTGTTACTCGGGTCTTTATAACTTTTTGTTCTTATGCGTGTTTTGTCGAATAAATTCTTATTCTTATCTTTAGGTTATAGATAATTCATTTCCAGAATGGTATTAGTGTAGTATATACCATATTCATTCATTCAATTCATTTATATAATCATTATGAAATGAAGATCATGTAGAACGAGTCGCATCACATCGTGGAGACGGTATTCCGTACGTACGCACGAGTGATGATATCGTTCCTATGATCGTGGAATTGTATTGGAGTATATATATATATTATTTCAGTATCAATATTACTTAATAATAATCATATATAGTTACTCATTACACCATTATACCCATCCTTGTAAGGTGATGGTGGAAAATAGATTACACCACGGCGTGGAGACGGTATTCCGTACGTACGCACGCGCGGTGATTTCATTTTTTCCGTAGGATGGATAGAAGGTGAATTAGGGTTGTTTCATATTTATAATAACATATCAGTATGTAAGTAATACTGATGTTATTACTTTATCATGAAACAACTAAAGAAGAAGAAGTTGAAGAAGAAAGAAATTGAAAAGATCGGTAATGGATATTACCTCTTCTTTGGAACGCCTTTTTGAATCCTCCACTTAAGGAACTAAGATTGGTCTTTGGAGAAGACCAGGACCTCTATAATTATTCTAGGGAAGTGGAGAAGGGAAAATGGCAGGGGTTGGCCGAGCTTGAGTGCTCAAATTGGTGTGAGGAGGAGGGGGAGGAGGTGCCCTTTTATAAGGGAGGAGAGGGGCACCTTAGGAATATCTCAAAATATTATTTTATATTAAAGTCAAAATCGGTTTATAATGGTTCCAAAGGGTCTTATTTCGAAGCTAAAGTGGGGATGGGTCGAAATCCTATCAACCAATAGGATTTAGACAAGTTTAGGGTATTATTTTAACCTTATCAATTAGATTTAACTCTAAGTTAATTAATTTAACTTTTACCGTGTCTTTTTGTTTTCTTTCACTATATGGTTAATACACTTACTATAACATGCCAAACGAACCCCAAATTGTTTATTATTAATATATATATCCTTATCTAAGTCATTTGGCCGAACCTTAGATTTTTAGGAATAAAATAACAATTAATAATATAATATTTGATTTAAAAACTATTTTGTGTCAATTTTGACACTATTTGATATATGATTTTTGTGAAAGTCATAACAGAATTATATGTTCGAACCAAGTTGATTAAATCAACACTAATATATCATAGTAACCTAGAAAATTAGTTTAATTCATAAAAAGTCTCAAATTAAATTTATTTTGGTGTTTATAACATCAATTATGTCAATATTTCATTAATAAGATAATTACTGCATCATCTTGGTGTCATAAATAAATTAAATTATTTGATGTCTAAAAATTACAAATAAAATACCATCATGTAGGAAATCTTTTTATCTTTCTAATGAATATTTACAATCGAATTTATCTTATGTATAACCCCATATTAAAAATGATCTACTTATTAAACTTTGATTTTAACTATTTTAACCCTTCTTTAAATAAATTAATAATAAATGTCCTAATCTAATCCAAGTGGGCCTAAATGGTCTTATTTTATTCCTAAGTTTGTTTTTGGTCGAATTACACTTGTCCAATAGAATTAGGACATGTGTTAGGGTAATATTAATATCATATTTACCCTTAGTTACCCTATTTACTATTAACCGCGGTAAAAAAAAGTAAAAAGTTACTATTCACCAAAAAATTATTTTCATCTCATTGAACCACATTTTAGTCCTTGATATTAACCGTGTCTCTCGGATTTTCGAAATTCCAATCACAGAAGCGGTAAAATTAAGTTTTATGAAAAATTCAGTTTTTAACCTACCACTTAGTGGTTTCACTATTCATCAAAAATTGAAAGTTTTCAGAAAAATACCAAAATTTCACCCTAGGCTAATTTCGATATTCTGAGTCCAAAAATGAAGTCCATTTTGAAAAATAAAATTTATAAAATTTCAAAAAGTGGTTATTACTATTCATAACGGCTAGTTTTAATAGCATATTGTTGTTTAGTGAAACTCGGTATTGCGTACGACGCAAGCTATCGAGGAAGGTCGCGATTGCGTGTAAAGCAAGCCAAGCAAGTGTTGTGTACAAAAAGATTCCTTTGATGATTTATATAACATAAAAGTCTCGGGTGTTACAAAACTATTGTGTGCAACCCAACAAATATGAGCACAATGATTTAATGGTCCCTCGTGAGGTGTCCCATATGACTCTAGTTCATTCATTGTTGTACCTTTTTCTTCACATCATAGTTACACAAATTAATTTTTTTATCGTTATATTAATGATAACATTTTCCTCATGATTTTCCACTCATTCACATTATTTCACCTTGGCATTATTGTATCCATGCCCCACCCAAGGTTACATGAGCTATCGTTATTTAGGCCAAGTGGTGGGGAGTGATTCCCCCACATTTGAGATGCATTAATCAATAATACCTAGAACAAAAATCCTTATAACATTATATAAAACTATATTTTTCCCATTAAATATACACAAGATTCCCCATGTATAGACATCATTAGATTCCACCTTCTCTACTCTGCGGGACGAAACCCCAACACCTAGGCAGTTTCCACAGGTAATCCCCACACCTTCTTTTACACCATGCGATGCTACGCCAAAATGGGGAAGCTTTTAGTCATATTCCCCAAAACACATTGTGCCACATGTATTGGATTCTCCATTTATGGCTCACAAGGAATTCCATCACCCTCACGTGGAATGAAATTCTCTTCACAGGGAATGACATCTTCTTTGTGAAGCATCCATGTGTAAGCCCCACATCATCTCTTGTTGGTTCAGCTTTCATGATATGTGTCATCTAAACAACTTCATATTATTTTTCTCATTGACCACGACTCGCATGGGATTAGAGGTTAATGTCAACCATGACATCTAGCCTCATGTCCCCCCAATTGGGCCTCATCCTTATATGTAATCCCAAATCATGTCCCGCAAATTGGAATCTCATGTGCGTATACCTCAACCAAAATCTCTCTTTTAATGGGACTCTAATTTAACTACATGTTCATTCCCTCTTAAAACTATGTGTATTATTATTCCCAACTAACTTGGATACTAAATAACCCTCTCTAAGGTCCAAAATCATCACTCCATCAACTCCATCCACTCCATCCACCCTAAACTCTATCCAGCCAACACATCATCCACTCCACCCACATCCATTTTTATAATTCATAGGTTGACACATCCTATTAAAATAATTCCAATTCCTAGTGTCTACATCTCCTTCCCATACCATTGAAATTCTCTCATGCGTAAATCTAATAGACATCATTGCTGATCCTTGGAGAACTAAGGATGATCCCATGTATAGTTAACTCACTATCCAAACAATAGAAATGATATTTTGAAGGGGAGATTACAATTTTAAGGCACAAACCATCTCTCATTGATGATCATTTTCTAACATGATCATTCATACTACATGATATTAAACTGAATGGATGGGTATTATCATATGTCCTTAAATTGGGGCATCATACTATTGGGGTTTTGATCCTTGTATTCAAAACTGGGTATGTAGGATGCCACTCTGAGGATCAATCCTTACAATTGGTAAACCTGGATCCCCACTACTAGAGTTACGCCTCCCTTATCTACCCTTAGTGGTGTCCCAATCAACCTTCATGGTGAGACACCTTCACATTATGCGACACACCTCCTATGTCTTCCTCAATGACATGTCCTAATCAAACCATCAGAAAAACCATTCTAGTTCTCCCTCATAGGTAATGAACTCCTTGATCCACCCTCATTGGTTATTTTGATCAACTGACTATGTCTCCACATGATGTTAAGAGTGTTACCCAAAATAGTTACCTCATGTTTATTATGGGATTCTTGACAAGAAGATCTTAGAAGATATTCTCCAACAACATTAGTTATTCATGTGAAACCTTGGAAGCCTAAGGTAAAATCCTCTAAATATATTTGAATTTCGAATTAAATACATCATGATGTAAACCTAATGTTTTTGGTTTTTGTGTATAAGATACCTCCATGAGATTCCATTAGTGGAAGAAGAATACTGGTGACCAATGTTCCTAACATCCAAAAATTCCCGCGATGCCCAACGCGACTACTTCCCTGGTTGAAAGTTACATCCAAGTCAAAACCAGATGGAATGTCTAAAAATAAGTAGTGTAATTAAATGAAATCCAAAAATTTGTGGAATTAGGAAGGATTTTGATAAACATGAATTAACTCTATAAGGGAGACCCGGACAAGGTAATGATTTATAAGGTGGAATCCATAGACAGGGAAATGAATATATCATCATCCCATTTTAAAAAACATTTAGAAATTTCCATTGAATGCTTGCAATTCTTCCCAACATTGGATATAAGGAATCTGGGGAAACAAAATGAGATGTCAGCGCATGTCAACACAATCGGTGTTGTGCCTAGTTGAAAGTGAAGAAAATTGAAATAGTGAACTTGATGTGAAACTTTTATCCTCAAACCATATGGATTTGCGATGTGCGTCATTAGATCAGGGTTATACCCAAACATATATGACATCTGGATACCAACAAAAATGTTGAACTTGATGTCAATCGATTATGTTAAATATGGGGACTTATATCATTTGAGACATTCGTAGATTATCATGTCACCTGATCTAGCTAATAGGCATCAAGACCCACCCAGAAAATTTTGCGGCCGTCATTTAACTCACAAGAAATATGGGTTGTTATAGATTGGTAAATGTTATTTCTAACACCATTAGCATGGATATATCTCTTTGATTGTGGAATATCTGACCACATTAGAGAATTGAGAATTTTTTTTACTTGTATTTGTGTTGATAGTTGAATACTCCTTATTTGTAGGACCCAAGCTATAGGAAACAAACCACCCAACATCTATGGGAATAGGGGTGGGATATATTTCAATTATAAAGCCCCAAATGTCTATACCTCTTCTATTTTATCCACTATTCCATTAGGAATCAGGAACCCATGCATTTTCTCACCCTCAAAAATCATATATTTGAGGATAGTGTGCACACTCATAAGTAGGTACAAGTACAAGGGGTCATTCTTATGAGGAACAAGGCCCATCAGTACTTGTAGGATTCAAATCCTCACTAACAATTCCATGCTAAGGGTCATGAAAGGAGCTACTACTCCCCCCTCTAAGTGAGAATCGCCTAAGGATACTGCCCCTGGTGTGATCCAATCACTCATTCCACTATGATGAGGAGGTGGGGGATATCTGGGTAACCCTAATTTTGACTAATTCTAGAGAGCCACCAAGGAGGGATCCCACCTGTCCTCTCCAACACCAACAATTACTATTCCTAGAGGACTGAATAATGGATGGAATATAAAACTACTATTCCGACTCCGTTCTATATCACTTAGCATTAAACCATGATGAAAGCTCATGATAATATCTATCAAGGGGAATCACCGTCTGCATATCTATTATCCCCATCTGCAACAAAAGAAGTGTTTCAGATTCATGCAATAGAAAAGTAGGGATAAATCTATCCCTGGTTCAAATCGATACCTTAACCACTCTATAGGCAGTCCTGGTGGACTCTATCAATCATCTATACTAACAGAAACCATCGTGATTTGGTACGTAATAATGAGATCTAGTCTAGAGTCCCTCCCCATACTATTTATATGTAATTCAACGTTCCTCCCCACTCTTACTATCTAAATGGAGGTCCACCCCATGTTCCCACCATTAGTAAAAGCAGATTTCCTCCACATTTCATTGACATCTAGTGTGGAGGTATTCCCTATACTCATGGTTCTGAACATAGTTTCCCACACCATTCCATATATAATCATCATTAATTCCCTCCCCACATTTATCCCATATATTATAGAGTTCCTTCCAAATAATTCATTGATATAATTGAATTTTCTCCTCTCACTTCAACTAACTAGTATAGTGGTCATCCTCGTGTTGCTGCCAGCGAGAGTGGAGGTAATATGAACTCCTTCAATGGTCAACATGGAGGCCCTTCCCATGTTTCCCCTAGCTGATGTGGGGTTCCTCCCCATGAGTTCATCAACCAGTACAACGGTCCTCTCCATTAATATGCTTCTAGACATTCATTTCCTACATATGACCATTTCAATTAGTGATAATTCCCTCATCACGCTCCAACTCATCAAATATGAGGTCTTCTCTACTCCCACCATTAGCATTGAAGTCATCCATATGTTACCACATGAAAAATCAGAGCTCCTCCTTTCTAGGTGAACACCCAGAGTGGAGGTCCTCTATAATTTAATAACATTGAAAGTGGAGGTCCTCCCCACTCTCACAATAACTGATACAGAGGCAATCCTCATATCCTGACCAATCAACTCTGAGGTCCTCTAGGAATCATCACCTAGTATCATGATGGTCATCCCCATGTTAAATTATTCCTCTTCCATTATGTGACATCCCAGGGAAGAAAAATCATTTTTCGCTAACTAAGGTAGAATTTTGTGAAGCGCCAATTCGTTTTCAATCTCATTCTCCTCTCATATTAAAATTGAAAATGTGATTCAATGATGGAACCATCACCCCATCCATCTACATTAGAGTCATGAGCAGAATCTTGATAGGTTATGTTTTTCATCAAAGAAGTTATTATTGATAGAAATCTCAAACCCCCTTGTAAGTAAATGAATGTGGATAAATAGTTGTATCATTTCTTGTGTGTCAAGATGAAATCATCTCTGTCATCACCAGTTTAATTCTCAAATTCTACTCAACATCAATATGGCATGTTCTAGGGCATGATAGACAATGATTATATACTAGACTCATCAGTGAGTGTCACTTCCATCGTACATGAGGCATTGGAAAGTACCTAGTCCTACAGAGATGTGATGATGTGATTGGTACCACCCTTGAGAGATAACCTAGAGTGCAGTAAAAGTTGACACTCACAACATATCCTCCACCAGCCATCCAACCACCTCACTGACCCTCATCAGTGATAAGACCAATCCCCCCATAATGTTCCAATTTTAGCTTATTCTAACCATTATTTTCACCCACATCTGAATAGGAACAATCATGGGACACTCTGGATGCTGATCAATTGTTAGTTGTGTTCTAGCAGAAGACAACTTCCAAATTCAACATCTCTGAATCCTTCACTACATACTAGTTTGTGTGCTTCCACTGAACATTATTGATGATGAATTCATAGAACAATAACTATTTTTTGGTTAACCCATGAAGACACGAGCATTTCAACAAAAATGATATGAAGTTCCACATAGTTCACATAGAAGCACTACAAATAGATCAACAACTTGTGTCACTTAGTAATTATTAGAACCTCTATTAAAGATGTGGAATGAGCTTCATAGTTCTCTATAGAATAATTTGAGAGGCATATATACACTTTCATGTTCCGGGATGGAGATTGTATGTTTCCCTCCACTTCATACCTAACATTTTTCAACCGAAACTACCAATTGATATTGAGGATGTGGCTCAGGTATTATCAGTATGAATGTTGCTGTTCATGAGATTTCCAAGGATGGGGCTCCTATTGCAGGATCCAATCAAGAAAACGTTCCCCTTAGATTAGTGAAGTATCTAGTGGACCCTTATATAGGTGATTTTATGAACCTACAAAAGCAGGAGATTTGCGTTGAGGATCCTTTTGCATCATTTACTAGTGGATGAGACACCAATAAGGGTAATGAATCGTTTGGAACATTTACACTATTCAATAAATCTCATGGTTCATAGAAGACCATATTTAATTCTTCAATAACTTCAATTATCTAGTATTTCATTGATAAGAAGTGGATTAACGATGAGATCCTTTCCAAATGACAACTAGATTATGACACCCCTCAGAAGGACACTAGTACTCCCCCATAAGGGTAGAAAGGGAAGCAACAATTCCACCTTGGATAGTTTATCCCAATTAATCCTATTAATCCCACACAAACCAAAATATCATAGATAGGGTACATGGGAACACGACCATGATACGAGTAACCAATTCTTCTTGAGTAGTGTGATAGTCTTCCTCTTGACCATTATCAAGCCTTTCCACAGGCTTCCAAGCACACTTATTGGGTTGATGAGTCTGTGAATGCATCAGTGGTAAGGTATTCTCATTAGGATTGGAACCCTAGCCAAGAATATTTGATAGCCACACTGATCGCTTTCCATGAAGTCTTAGAGATGTTATATGTGGAAATACCATATAAGGTAAATCCATCTTTAGCATGGGTGGATGACATGATAGAACCCCCATATTTTGGGAACCCTAGTTTCAACCACATTAATAGGGAGAGAAACCCACTTTAGGATTTTACCAACTTTATCTCGATCTGTGGGGCCATGTTGGGAACCCCATATTAGTAAGAGGCTTCCATGATCTAATGTTTTGTTCAAAAATGAAAAGTAATGTGTTCCTCTGGTATATCTAGTGAACCATATATTTTATCAATAGTTGGTAAGGAATCTTTAGGAATTTTATCTACTAGTTAAACTCCACCACATGCAAGATAATCACTGTTTACCTCTATAAGTTCACAGTACTACATGATGAGCACATTTCTATATTCATTTCTCGATGGAAGGGAATCACATATTTACTCTATATGATTCTAAATCAAAAACATATATTGATGATGTGTCTGGGAAACATCATAGATGATATGGTCCATAAATTCATCACTTAGAACATATGAGGATGTTTCTGGGGTTTTTCTGACAAGCCTTGTTTCCTTTAGGAATAATTCCCTAATGCCACAAAGGCATGACTGCTGCTTCTCAAAACTACTTCATGAAGAGTATCCAAGGAAAAGACTACCCCAACTATGTTGGTAGAGGACCCATAACCTTTATATTTGTTCCCCATAAACATAAATAGACTATTCAAGTGCAACATCCTAGTTTTATCAAACACAATAAGTGCAGAATTGACAGGTTGCACCTTTCGAAGTGTGTCTTCCTAGAAGAGAGTTTGTAGCCTAGTCCCTCACCGAGATCTGACCACCCATCAATGCCAAACTCTATGTGTTCACTTCATAGACATGAGAAACAAAACATTCCCCTTCAAGAATTCACCGGTTGCTGTTTATTTCTATTGTTCCTAGATTAGGGGATTCTAAAATTTCCAATGTCCATGAAGACCAATGAATTTGAGCACACTGATTTCCCTATTCACTCCCTTACCATAGAATCCTATGAAATAAAATCAATAAATGATATGTGTTCATGTATTGGTTCTGGGGCCATGTGTAAAATTGTTTGGTCAAGCGTCGCAATATCATTGTATAGGAAAAACACATTTCCACTGAACTTGATAGTGATAACGAAATTTCCCAAGAATAGAAATAGGTTTGTAATTGTGGAACTCAGAAGTGTGATGACTAGTTGGATCACGGGGTAGTTTGTTGCGACCACGAAATCATTTATTCCCACTTAAGTTAAATAAAACCTCCTAAATTCATTATTCCATATCTATCATTCACTTCGGTGTCTACCTCATAGCCTTCCACACCTCAAAATATTAGGCACCGATGGCTCAAGGAATGGTAATGTCCCCCTGTGTTGTGAATCTATCCTACACTCCTAGAAATGTTATGCCTCCAATGATGGGAATCACACCCCAAGTCATCCTAGCATTGGAAGAATCTCCTAATAAAAAATAGTACACCTCTATGAAAACAATATGGTTGGTATATCCCTTCTTAGTCATTGACAATGAATAATATCAAGTAAGCACTTCATATTCCTTCAGCTTACTCCGTCAAAAAATGGTTGAGGGAATACAAATAACCATAATGATCAGGAAAATGTTTTAATACATATCATTTATGTTATTCAGACTAGAAAATAGGTGTTACAAAGAGGACATCATGCAAAATCCTCTCAGCCTTCTCCAAACTTGCAGCCATAATTGACCATTCTTACTAAATGGGCGGAACAACCGAAGTCATATCATGAAAAACCGTGTCTAGCTAATTTCAGGTCTCATCTAGCTGATAGTTATCTATTAGTCACTCTAGGTGATTTATCTAATGAAAATAAAGATATTTCTAGTATTTTCCATGATCTAGTGGTTCATCTAGTAGTGTTCTTTATGTTTCAAACTAAGGAGAAACCCCCTATGGGATGAAATGTGATTCCTAGATGGAATTAATATGTGATGAAGAACCGATATAGAATTCCATAAAATCTATCAATTATCAAGGAAATCATATTGTTATTAATGATGTGTTATTCCCTCATAGATTCCTTGAATATCCCCCTCTAGTTTGAATCATATGTATCATCTGTTATATACCTTTTACAGTGAGAATGTCTATAATGAAGAACACTAATCCATCATTTCATTATCAATGAAATATGTGGGATCCCACATGTAGGGGACATCTTCTCACTATACATCACTAACAAGTTCAATGGTTTCGATGTCTTCTCATGTATAGTTGACACAAGTTATAGGATCAAACTTATCCATTCATGACTGCTCTGCTAGCTGGGGCTCTTTGATGGAGACTTGATTCCCCTTGTCGTGAAGATATTATTTTCTGATATAAATAATCATAGACCATATGGAAGAATCAATTTTATGACCTAATTTAGTTTTTTGGTATCAAGCGTTGATAAACTAGTTTTATGGTATGATAAAATATACAAATCCAAGATGGGTAAGCCTTGGAGCAATCTACATGTAGTAGTTCCCTTCTCGTATCTCAAATGCCTCAAGTACACTACAATGGTAAATTAGGAGAAATTCAGTTGGATAAATCCCCCTTTGACTCCTATGAATCTCGTTATCTAGATTTTGTATATTACAAGAGCATGAAAAAGAAATTTCCGACCATTTAGGCCAAGAACACCATCATTTTGGCCCGTATGTGTACAACAATGGATGACTCTTTCATCCTTCAGGTTTACTGATTGGAATCCAAAACATTATAATTGTGAAATTGTTTTCTCATTTTGGATGGAAGGGGATTTATTTACCTATATACAAGGAGTTCCAAAAGACTACCTTATACTCATAAAAATGATATGAAATAGGTCACACATAGAAGCATGTTCTCTTATGAGTTATAAATATGTCTTCACCATGGATACCACATTATTTTATAATTTCTTATTTCCCCTGGATGGTCTTAATGGATAGAAACTGACCTGTGACCATTGATTTGACATAAATCATAGACCTTGTGGTCATATTATAGATCAAATCAGTATGATAACTTCTATAATCGTGGTTTGAACAAACTAAGAGTATCCCAATGAGGACTCTATATATTCCCTAAAAGAAACCAATATTCCACTAGAATTAGTCATCCTAGATTAAATTTCTCCTCCCACTGATTCTCCTTACTCAGATGATGAAGAGGATTTAGAATATTATCCTCCAACATTTGAAGAGGGCATCTCAACCACCATTACTGCAAATCATTTTTTTTATTTTCTAATGGCCGGTTTGAGGGTAGCCGGTTCCCTTGCAGCCCGGTTTGAGGAAAAATGGAAACCTCACAACATTCCAGCTTCAAACCAGCATAAGCGGGATACACAAAGCAGCAAATCAAATTCAAATTCAAACATTAATCGAACCACGTGCCTCCTCGTGCCACACGCCACCTCGATTTTCATCACCTCGAGCCGTACGCCACTTCGAGAAGAGAGTCGACGAAAATCCAACTGCCTCCATTCATGTCGTTGGCGAGAGACTCCAGCCATCTGTCTCCATCGACGTCATCAAAAATGACAGATATCATGTTGCCGATGAGAGAACATGGCCATCACCATCAATCGGCGTCGTCGAATAACCACGGATCAACACCATTAAAAAATAGTCCCAACACCAAAATGCAGGTGAGCTTCACCGACGCCCATCATCACGCACTCACCTGCGTCAGCGACGAGAAACAGCACATCACCGCCGGTCAAACCCTTCACCGAATACAACGAGGCAGAAACTCTCGTCACTGTTAACAGCGAGGTAGAAAACCTTGGAAAAAAACCACCAGACCCAAACACAAAAACGCAATACAAAAAAACCTAAAAGGAATCAGAGCACGTCGCCACCTTCATCCCCAATAGAGAAGACCCCGAAAACCCCCAAATCACACACATCCACCCCAGATCAAAGCTGCAACCCCAAAAAATGATAAATCTCAACGTAGGGTCGGCTCCGCAGTGCGAGGACCACGAACCCACCAACCCACTCGTGGCGTATGCCGGAACTTCTAGCAACCTCGTCGCAACCCGGTGTTAAGCTCATGGGTCCAGATCTGACAGTGTCGCGGAATCCTGGGGCCTAGAGGAGGAGCCCAAGACTGACCTAGCCACGGAGGAGCGAAAACAGGGAAAACGAGGCCGTCTCTCCATAGGGAGAGGAAGGGGATGATGGGAGGATAACTCGCCGCTCAGAGCCCCTTACGGGTGCATCTCTGTCGATAATCTCAACCACCATTGATGAGCCAATTCATGTAAACCTTGGCATTGAGGATAATCTTAGACCAAATATGATTAGTGAATACATTCCATCATAGAAACATCAATACCTAATTTATTTACTAAAGAATCATTCTGATTTATTTTTCCATAATAATGAAGATATTCTTGGACTTGACCCTTAGGACGCATTCCAAAATCTCGATCTCCTAGAGATCTATCTTGGGTGCAAGAATCCTCCGAAAAAGATTCATCCTTCTCATAGTGTTATGGTTGAGGATGAAGTTGATAATATTATCAATGGAAAATTCTTAAATGAAGTTCAATACCCCATATGGATTTCCAGAATCGCTCCCTTCAGGAAGAAGAATGGAAAATTATAGTTGATATCCACATTCGGGATCTCAACTACCGCTGTATGTAGGATGATTTTCCACTTCAAGTTATTGAGATATTGATAGATACCACATACAGGTTCTTATTTCTCTATTTCATGGATGGATAGTATATATACAATTAGATCTAGATGGACTTCAAATGTGAGTAGTATAACCACTTCAGATAATTGAACGGGAACATATCCTATCAGGTAACTCCATTTGGTATAAAGAATTCAGGATCCACTTATTAGTGATCCATGAACTACATCATCAAATGGATCCATGGGTTGCTATTGGAATGATATGTGGGATATTTTTTGGTCAAATATCTCTAGCATTTAGACCATCTAACATATCATGAGAAACTATTCATCTTCTTCCACTCCAAGAAGTTTATGATGTACCACATAAAGTATGCCTTCAGGGTTAACTCAGGTTTATTTATTGGCTTTCTAGTAAGATACTGAGGCATCAAAATCGGCCCAGAAAAGATAAAATACATCTGATAGATGTCTCCTTCGAGTATCCTCAAAGAGATCTAATGCCTTCAAGGATACTTTGCCAACATATTCATATTCATTGTGAATATGTCTAGAAAATATAATCTATTTAAGATGATTTATAAGAAATGAACCATTTAGCAGTGGTATGAAGAGTTTCATCTCTCATTTGATTAAATCAATAAGTATCTACTACAAACATCATTTTTGATGCCCCAGTATCATAGAAGCCAATGGTCCTCTATATGAATACCCTATAATGATCAATTGGTTCCCTTCCAACCCAGAATATGAATGAAGGAAGATAAAATAGTTTCTACTATCTCAATCACATGCTCCTTAGCATGGATGTGAGATATACCCCTAGCAAGAATATCTTACTCGTGCTTGTATTTTAGTGCATAAGTCATGACTTTATTTGTAGCATCATGAGATATAGATAGTGTCTTGTATGGACCCTCTAATGTATATCTTGAAATCAACTAATATTGATAGGATGGAATTTACTCTATGTAGTTATAATCCAGATGATTGACATTAGATTCATCCCATATAAATCCCTCAAGCTTTAAGCACTGGAAGACTTTCTGGTAGCCCATTCGGATCTTGATGAATTGTCTCTAAAAGATGATTTGTTAGATGTGACTATCCCCTTAGTGGATTAGGTTCTTCCATGCTAGAAATTAATTTTGATGCATCCTCTTGGAGTACATCTAATATAAGGATCAATAATCACATGTTAAATAGAGTTATACTATGGATCATTTTCATCACCACAGTGCAAGATGTTCTTCCCAACTTAATTCTATTGTTAGAAGGATTCACCAACAACGAGGTAGAGTATCAAGTGTTCATCACTAGTATTGATCTGGATGACAATATTGATGTCCCTTGATAACATGTGACATGTGACTTCATCTTATTCCTGAATCATGTGCATGGTAACTAAATTTTCATGAAGCCAGAGCTCATGTCCCTTATGAATCGTACTCACCATCTGATGGCTTATTTTCTTTCTTAGTGAGAGGTGAATCATGTTATCTAGTCATATATGATCAATGAAAGACATTTTCAAATATATCCATCTATCTCAAAAAGACATGCTAGGATAATATATTCATTCATTTGGTGCATCAGAGGAACGTAGCCCCTATCATTACAGATGAAGATGATAACTTGAATGTAAACCAGTTGACCGCATGTGAATCTATGCTAGGACTACCAAATACCCCCATATAAGAGGAAATATCTAATTGTCCAAATCATTTCATTCATTGCCTCAAGCATGACACTCCTCTTCCAGATCAAGATGATCATGAAAGTGTTCACCATCGTATAACATAGTTCACCATTAAAAGTGGGACTAACCTTATGTAGACTCTCTACAGATGTGGTCTTGATTGATTTATCCTCTATTACATCCAATGAGACAAGATTCTGTAGTTTATGTAGAAATTTCATGTCAAGTCTTGTGGCACCCATCATTTGGGATTTAAGATCTCCCTCATGATTTGAAGGTTGGTATACTTATATACCACCATGGTCCAAGATTTTGTTAACTTTTCCAAGAGGTTTCATGTGTGTTAAATCCTTAAAAAAAATTCAACTGATGGAACCCTTCCATACTACCAATTAATCATGGTTCTTTGTAGTGTTGGGGCTCGATGTCATGAGGGCATATCGACCATCAACATATCACTAATTCAAGTTCACTATGATGATGACATATTTATTTAAAAATGGGAAATAGATGTTCCTCTTAAGGAATTCATGGACCAATCAATGGTCAAATTTAGGATCTCCCATATCAACCATTGATTTGGAGTTTATCATGCCATTATGTCCAATGACGACACCAACTTCTTTATAGTAGAGCTACAAACAATGTATGCCATTTATAAAATCCATTAAAACCACACATCCTGATATCAAGTGAAAGTGAATAAATAGAATGAGGCATTCAAAAAAACTATCTCAATCATTTGGTAGAAGATGGTGGGAAATAATAATAATATTTTTCCAAAATAATATCCCCAATGATATCTGGGAATATCAGTGAATGACACAATATTCCACTCAAGTGACTTTATATTCCCTAGTGTACGGAACAAAGACAGTCAGGCTCCTGGATATTCAGTTCCCATTACTCTGAATATCATTATATGGACATTAGACAACAAGAATAATGTATTAATTCTATCTTTCTAAAATGTAATCCCTTTACGAGAACATGATTTACGGCCTAGAAAATCAACGGAGGTACTAGAACCAAATAAAGAGAGTGTTTACTATAAATTTTTTCCACCCCTCATTCATTTACCATGACATGGTACTTACCCATAGATCACCAATGATATCAGTAGAATGAAACAAACTTTCTAGACCAATTTGGTGGGACCTTAAATCGACCACAAATTCTATCCAACATGGAGTATACTCTTTGATCACCAAGGATGGAGAGCACATTACACCTCCTACCAATGATATGTTAATTGTGTGTTACATATCAAAGAGAGTAGAAATCCCATGAACACGACAATAAATTGGAAATATTAGATGATATTTAAGACATTAATCTTTTTTCCAATTTTTGTTCTAGGATCTATGACCCTAAACAAAATTATCAGGTATAGTAATCATAACATTAAACTGTTTTCGATTCTTCCTTGGGATTGTGTGTAGAAAAAATGGGCCTCTTGAGTCTGCAGTCCTGTAATTTAATAACTGCTACGTCATGCACATTATCTAGGGAATGCTTCCACTCCATCATTCCAAAAATATTATGTTAAATTATGTGACTAGCATCCTATCCATAAGGAGATAAACTATGTATCACCAACTTTATCATTGCATGACATTAAATTGGATAATAATCATAATATTATCTATATGAAGATAAAAATATATAAGACCCTAATGTTCTCACCTGATAGTGTCACGACCCGAATCTTAACATACATAGACATTACATTACTTTTTCGGAATACTTAGTACATAACAAAAACACACACACAAGGACAGTAATCATTTAGTGTCTTTGGAAACTCAGAATATAATATTCTAATCGTGGTGAAATATCTTCAACATCTCCCATAAAGATATTATTTTTTAAAACCTAAATCAATTCTTTATATCCTGGGGAAAATAAAACATAAAAGGGTGAGCTCAAATGCTCAGTAAGGTTAAACAAAAGAAATATCAATCACGTCATATTCATAAGAACATATCTTTTAGAAATCTTAACCTGCAAAAGAGATCATAATTTCATAACATGGGATAAATCATACTAGTGAAATGTAATCCCAATAATCATAACATAAAACATGAAACACTATGGCATACACACATAATCATAGAGAATCATTTATTATTAGTCAAGACTCATTACCTAGACTATCTTAGTTGACAAAGTCCCTTTTTGAACCGAGTTCACTCCTCGTTTCAATCCTGTTTCACTGAACCGGTATAACCTACCATTCCAGACATGTCTATCTCATGAGATATAAAATATTTACCCAATGCATTGGATGTAGATATAGGTCCCACCCATCTCATAATGATACCATTCTTATGTGTGCCACAAAATCATAAATCATACATCATTGCATAACCCATGTAATAAAAATGGGAATCTTAAACATCGTGACATCATAAACAATTCATATAAGATAAAGGAATTCATAAAAATATAATTACATCACAAAATAATAAAATAAATGTAATAATAGGGATAGAAACAGAACCCTTTATTATCATAGATGGAAAATAATTTTGATAAAACACTTGAACTCCATTCTTGAGGAAAATATCCAATCTGCTTCAAAAACAATTTTCCTTTCTTAACATGTCATACAATTCTAAACTAAAAGAAGTTGACTAAAAATAAACATTAAAACCTTTAAAGGAAGCTTCTTGGAAATATTGTGTTAAAAATCCATTCATGTCGTAGAAGTTAAAAACATTCTTCTCGTACTTTTGTCAGAAAAGTCAAGAAGTACCTCATATGAAAAACGACAAAAGATTCCTTTCTTATATTTTACTAAAAAAACTGAAGGGTAAAATTGGATTTATAAAATTGTAGGTGGATGGAAATAATATTACATATTGAGGAAACATGGATGTGGATGATAAAATACACCCCAGTAAATACCAAAGTATAAACAATCTCGGATAAAATGAGATTGTGATATTTTTCCTTACCTTAGGTCTGATTTGCTTCGTAAGTGTCCAAACCTCTTGTATAATGATTTAAATAATGTTTTTTACTTATTCCGGAATCATACTTGTTGTTATGATATCATATATGGTCATATACTTAGCTTATTATAAGTAATATTTCATTACTACTTGTTATTCGAGTGTTTATTACTTTTTTGTTCTTATGCATGTTTGTCGAATAAATTCTTATTCTTCTATTTAGGTTATAGATACCTAAATTACAGAATGGTATTATTGTAATATATATCATATTAATTCATTCAATTCATTTATATAATCATTATGCAATGAAGATCATGTATAATGAATCGCATCACATCGTGGAGACGGTATTCCGTACGTACGCACGGGTGATGATATCGTTCCCATGATCATGGAATTGTGTTGGAGTGTATGTATACTATTTCAGAATAAAGATCACTTTTTAATAGTCATATATAGTCATTTTTTACACCATTAAACCCATCCAAGTAAGGTGATGGTGGAAAATAGATTACACCACGGCGTGGAGACGGTATTCCGTACGTACGCACGAGCGATGATTTCTTTTTCCATAGGATGGATAGATGGTGAAATAGGGATGTTTCATACTTATAATAACATATTAGTATATGAGTGATACTGATGTTACTAATTCATTATGAAACAACTAAATAATAAGAAGTGGAAAAAGAAATAAAGATGAAATAATTGGTAACAGACATTACCTCTTCTTTGAAGTGCTTCTTTGAGACCTCCTTTTAGGGTACTAAAATAGGTCTTTGAAGAAGACCAGAACCTCTAGGATGTTTCTAGGGAAGTGGAGATGAGAACTTTGTAGGGGTTGGCCGATCTTGAAGGATCAAATTGGTGTGAGGAAGAGGTAGGAGGAGGTTCCCTTTTATAAGGGAGGAGTGGGGTACCTTTGGAATAACAAAAACTATTATTTTATTATAAAGTCAAATTCGGTTTTAAATAGCTCCAAATTGATTTATTTAGAATCTAAGGTAGGTATGGGTATAAAGTATCTCATCCAATAGAATTTATACAAGTTTAGGTTCCTATTTTAACCTTGTCATTTAGGTTTATCATTAAGTTAAATAATTTTACTTTTACCGTGTATTCTTGTGTTCTTATACTATAAGGTTAATAAACCAACTATAAGAAGCCAAACTAACCCCAAGATGTTTATTATTAATATATATAACGTTATCTAAGTCATTTTTCTGAACCATATATTTTTAAAAATAAAATAACAATTAATAATATAACATTTGTTTTAAAAACTATTTTATGTCAATTTTGACACTATTTTGTAATTGCTTTTTCTGAAAATCATAACAGAATGATTAGTTCGAAAAACGTTACTTAAATCAATACTAACATGTCATATTAACCTATAAAATTATTTTAATTCATAAAAAGTATTAAATTACATTTATTTGGTTATTTATAACATCAATTATGTAAATATTTCATTAATAAGACAATTACTGTATCATCTTTGTATCATAATAAATGATAATTTTATAATAAATAAAAATTCTAAATAAATTCCTATAATGTAGATAATTGTATGATATTTCTTTAGACTATTCATTTTCTAAGTTTCATGAATATTATCACTAAATTAAAATTATTATACTTATAATATTTAAGAAAGTGACATGTTGTCACATTCTTTGGTTTTAATAATAATTAAATTATTTTCATGGAAAAAAGTCCATTAAATGAATATAGTCAGACCCTTAGGTGATATGGGTCGACCTTTAGTAATCCAATAGGATTTTGACATGTGTTAGGGTGTTTTTATAATATTATATTTACCCTTAATTACCCGATTTACCTTTAACTATGGTAAATAAAATTTACCATAGTTACTATTCATAATTCCCAAAAATAAAAAGTAGCCTATTAACATAATTTGGATCCACTGATTCCAAATATTGAATCCATTTTTCCAAATTCAATACACAAATGTTTCAGAAATTAAATTAAAATTAATCTCGTTGTCGAAAGAAAACGGGTTTTTCTTTAAAACATTGCAAAAGATTGAATTGATTTATCCTACGAATTCGAGGTAGAATCAACGCTAATGACATAAATTATATTAAATGGTAAAAATATATTCTATTTATACTTTAAAATAATTCAATATTATAATTTAACCATACAAATTATTGAGATGAATAAAGTTGTTTTTAATTAAAATATAACGTGTTTTTACTATTCATTAAAATATGAATGTTATCAGAAAAATATCAAAACTTTTTCCAATGTAAATTTTTATATCCTAATTCAAAATAATAATTTTATTCTATCAAATTGAACATATAAACATGTCAAAAACTACATTTAATGTCGGTGCGCCATCAAAAGGCGGCAAAACGACATTTTTTGAAAAATACTTATTTGACCCGAAAATATTATTTTGTTCTCATACCATGTTCTTGAAAATATGTAAGATTAATAATAATGTTATAAGATTCAAAAATTAGTTAATACTGTTCATAACGGCTAGTTCATAATAATATTATCATAATATATCATTGTTTAGTAAAACTCAGTATTGTGTACAACACATGCTATCGAGGAAGGTCGTGATTGCGTAAAATGCAAGCCAAGTCAGGGTTGCGTGTTGTGCAAGAATCCTTAGTTGTTTCGTATAACAGAATCCAACCATATTTTATTTATACATTGAATATATATATATATATATATATATATATATATAACACACTCAATGTTGCGTAGAATGACTATTATAAAACGAACTTGAATTTGTATGTAACACGATCCAAGAATAGCGTTACGTATACTACAAGCTAATACGGTGTTGCGTATAGTACAAGATAAACTTGGTGTGGTGTATAATAGAGGACATCAATGAAATTAAAAGAATATTTTTCATAAAATCTCGGGGTGTTACATTCTACCCCCTTTAAAATGATTTTCTCCCTCGAAATACGTCGGGGTTATACATGGTTTACTACTTGAAAATTTCATTAATAGAAACCCACATTGTAAAAAGGAATACCAAAACATGGATTTAAAAACTAATGTATGAAATGTAATGGTTACCCAAATTAACTCATCACTGGGTTTCCACGTAGTAGAACATAGGTGAAAATATAGATATGGAAAAAAAATCTAACCATCAAGTTCTGATGGAGAGTGGTAGAGAACATGGCTATGAAAAAGCCAACAATCACAAAGCCATAAATTTGTGATGATCTAGGGTACCATCTGGTTCATCGGATATAAGATCACTAGGAAAACATTTTTGGTTTTCAAGATCATTTCCCTAAAGTTGAAAAATTAAAAGAAATACTTACATGATTTTGGCACAATTTCACTGTTGTTTGTGCTTTGAACAATTTCCACTTCATCTCTTAAAGAAATGAAGTTGAATTTGTTATTCATGAAGTGTCAATAGATCAGGTGATTGAATGATGGGTCATTCCATCTGTTTCAAACAAAAGGTTAGAAAAAGTTATCAAATATACATAAGTCCATCTATGGTGAGGTTAGTCGAATACAATTCCAAAAATGAACTTATACATCATATATCATACCGCGTAATAAAATAAAACTAGTTTCTACTAACCAGGGACTTCCTGTAGGCCAGTGGTAGGCAATAAAGGCCAGTCGCACTTAGGTTGTGGGTTCGATTCCCACAGCCTTGTCCGACACGATGGGATGTCGCCCGTCCTGCATTTTGTCCTTTTTCTAAAGCTATATTACTATAATATCCCATCAATAATATCGAAAAAAGTTCTATCCTAACTTATGTCCAACATAATCCATTCCAATATTTATGCTTATCTAAAATACTTTGGTCCAAGCTCATAGTATAAAGGAAATGATTTCTTGAAATGTCACATAACAATCACGTGAATTCCATCATTTATCCCCCATATATCATAAGATATATCTTGTCGGTCAAATTACAAACATGTGAATACCTTAATCATGTATTCTCTTGAAGAATGAATACCCATTAATTGAACCATAGTGAAAACATGAATGCAGTCAAAAGTTAACTCTTTCCACATACCAAAATCCAAAAATTCTATATACTCAAACCACGATATAACCTTCTCTTTATATCAGTCATGAGCTCATGAATACGGTCAAACATTTCATTTTCTCATTTTCCTTTCATTATGCGCATATCATCGTTTTTTCCAAAAATATCTCAATCACATTCTATGGATACAGGTACCATTGAAAACCACAATAGACCAATACATAAATATTCCAATATTCCACTATACTATATACAACATTATTTTGGAATCCCATTACATAAACACTTAATCATTCCACCACATCGTTGTCATATTCAACATTTCCAATGGTGATCGCATGTGACTTCCCTTTGTCCTTTTCCTTAAGTGGTTTCTCATGCCGATCATCACTAACCCTTGGATTAGGGAATTTACTACCATAATGCCCCATTTCCTTGCACTTGAAGCATTGAATTGTAGTAGGTTCATTCTGTGTATCCCTTCCTTTGTTTGCATCATTAGGAATCTTCTTCCCATAATTGCGGCATTAAAATGCCCGATGACCTTCCTTTCCACATTTGAAACATTTACATGTCCCTTTAATATAATCTCCACCATGCTTCTTTCCACACTTTGAGCATAAGGAAACATTCATCTTCTTTTCACCATTATTCTGAGATTTCTCCTTGAACACCATCTTTCGTTTCTTGTCAAAACTGTGAGATGGATAAGTAACACCAAATTCCATTTCTACCTTGATATCACAACACACAATTTCTTCATAGCTACTGAAGTCTCTTATAGCTAATTCCCTTCGAAGATTTGGTTTTAAGCCACTGAAGAGTCGATCAACTTTACTTTCAGGTTGGATGATAAATCCAGATGCATAACTTGCAAGCCTTGTAAAATTCACTTCGTATATTCCAACAGATTCATAATCCTTTTGCTTTAGTTCAAGAAACTCTTTCTACATCTTTGTTCGAAGAATACGAGGGAAGTACTTATTAAAAAATAAGTTTTTGAACTCGTCCCATTCCATGGACTCAATTTCATCTCTTTCCCTCATATTCTTGATAAGATTCAACCACTGATCAGCTTTACCTTCTAAATGATATACTTCTAAGATAACTTTATCATGTTCAGAACATTGAAGAACTGAAAATATCTTTTCAGTGGTACTAATCCATTGTTCAGCAACAAGTGGATCAGAAGACCCACTGAAAGAAGGTGGATGTTGCCTCATGAAGGACTCAATAGAATGTTGTTCCCTTCTATTCTAATTTGGAAGTCCAAAATGATTCATATCTTGTATAAGTATAGAAATAATATTTTGCACTCCATCTCCCATAACATTTGTTTCTTCAGGAGGATAATCATTGCATTGTCCATTACATTGATCAACACGGTTCCTCCGGGTTCCATCCATCGTCTAAAACCCAAAAAGAATAGTGTGAGAGGAAAAAGTCATGCTAGGGAAAACAACACAAAAAAGGAGGAGTACCTTCAATATCTAACATCTTGGGTTACCGTAATTCTAGTACTATAACCTATACTTATACTTAACCTTAGGGACATCCCTAGACATACATTAGAAATATCTCTAGGGATCTCACTAAAGTTATCGCATCCTAGGTTCCAAAGGTTGACTAAACATTTCCTTTGATACCAACTGTAGAGACCCTAAGCTTAATGTACATAGACATTACATTACTTTTTCGGAATACTTAGTACATAACAAAAACACACACACAAGGACCGTAATAGTTTAGTGTCTTTGGAAACTCGGAATATAATCTCTTAATCATGGTGAAAGATCTTCAACACCTCCCATAAAGATCTTCTTTTTTTAAACCTAAATCATTTATTTATATCCTGGGGAAAAGAAAACATAAAAGGGTGAGCGTAAATGCTCAGTAAGGGTAAATAAAAGAAATATCAATCACGTCATATTCATAAGAACATATCTTTTTGAAATCTAAACCTGCAAAAGATATCATAATTTCATAACATTGGATAAATGATAGTAGTGAAATGTAATCCCAATAATCATAACTTAAAACATGAAACTTTGTGGAATACACACACAATCATAGAGAATCATTTCTTATTAGTCATGACTCATTTCCAAGACTATCTTTGTGGACAAAGTCCCTTTCTGAACCGATTTCACTCCCCGTTTCAGTCCTGTTTCCCTGAACCGGTATAACCTACCGTTCCAGCCATGTCTATCTCATGAGATATAAAATCTGTACCCAATTAATTGGAGGGATATATAGGTCTCACCCATCTCATAATGATACCATTCTTATGTGTGCCACAAAATCATAAATCATACATCATTGCATAACCCATGTAATAAAAATGGGAATCTTAAATATCGTGGCATCATAAAAAAATCATATAAGATAATGGAATTCATAAAAATATAATTCCATCACAACATAATAAAATCAATGTAATAATAGGGATAGAAACAGAACCCCTTATTATCTTAGATGGAAAATAATTTTGATAAAAAACTTGAACTCCATTCTTGAAGAAAATATCCTTTCTACTTTAAAAACACGTTTCCTTTCATAACATGTCATAAAATTCTAAACTAAAAGAAGTTGATTAAAAATAAACTTGAAAACTTGTAAAGGAAGCTTCTTGTAAATAATGTTTTAAAAATCCATTCATACCGTATAAGTTAAAAAAACATTCTTCTCATACTTTTGTCGGAAATGTCAAAAAGTACCTCGTACGAAAAACGACAAAAGATTCCTTTCTTATCTTTTACTAAAAACTCACCGAAGGTTGAAATTGGATTTAAACAATTATAGGTGGATGGAAATAATATTACATATTGAGGAAACATGGATGTGGATGATAACATACACCCCAGTAAATACCAAAGTATAAACAATCTCGGATAAAATTAGATTGTGATATTTTTCCTTACCATAGGTATGATTTGCTTTGTAAGTGTCCAAACCTCCTGTATAATGATTTAAATAATGTTATTGACTTATTCCAGAATCATACTTATTGTTATGATATCATATATGGTCATATTTAAGCTTATTATTAGTAATATTTCATTACTACTTGTTATTCGGGTGTTTATTACTTTTTTGTTCTTATGCGTGTTTGTTGAATAAATTCATATTCTTCTATTTAGGATATAGATACCTCATTTACAGAATGGTATTATTGTAATATATATCATATTATTTCATTCAATTCATTTATAAAATCATTATGCAATGAAGATCATGTAGAACGAATCGCATCACATCGTGGAGACGGTATTCCGTACGTATGCACGGGTGATGATATCGTTCCCATGATTGTGGAATTGTATTGCAGTGTATGTATACTATTTCAGAATCAATATCACTTATTAATAGTCATATATAGTCATTATTTACACCATTATACCCATCCAAGTAAGGTGGTGGTGGAAAATAGATTACACCACGGCGTGGAGATGGTATTCCGTACGTACGCACGCGTGGTGATTTTTTTTCCGTAGGATGGATAGATGGTGAAATAGGGTTGTTTAATACTTACAATAACATATCAGTATATAAGTGATACTGATGTTATTACTTCATAATGAAACAACTAAAGAGGAAGAAGTGGAAGAAGAAATAAAGATGAAGGAATCGGTAACAGACATTACCTCTTCTTTGAAGTTCTTCTTTGAGACCTCCTTTTATGGTACTAAAATTGGTATTTGAAGAAGACCAGAACCTCTATGATGTTACTAGGGAAGTGGAGCGGAAAAATTTCCAGGGGTTGGCTGAGCTTGAAGGCTCAAAGTTGTGTGAGGAAGAGGGAGGAGGAGGTTCCGTTTTATAAGGGAGGAGAGGGGTACCTTTGGAATAACTAAAACTATTATTTTATTATAAAGTAAAATTCGGTTTTAAATTGCTCCAAATTGATTTATTTCTAATATAAGGTGGTGATGGGTCGAAAGTATCTCATCCAAAAAAAATTAGACACGTTTAGGTTCCTATTTTAACCTTATCATTTTGATTTAACATTAAGTTAAATAATTTTACTTTTACCATGTCTTCTTGTGTTCTTATACTATAAGGTTAATAAACCTACTATAAGAAGAAAAACGAACCCCAAGTTGTTTATTATTAATATATATAACCTTATATAAGTCATTTTTCCGAAACATAGATTTTTAGGAATAAGATAACAATTAATAATATAATATTTGTTTAAAAAACTATTTTATGTCAATTTTGACACTATTTAGTAATTGATTTTTGTGAAAATCATAACAGAATGATTAGTTCGAAAAACGTTTATTAAATCAATACTAACATGTCATATTAACCTAAAAAATTAGTTTAATTCATAAAAAGTCATAAATTACTTTTATTTGGGTATTTATAACATCAATTATGTCAATATTTCATTAATAAGAGAATAATTGTATCATCATTGTGTCATAATAAATGATACTTATTTAATCCCTAAAAATTCTAAATAAATTCCTATGATGTATATAATTGTATTAGTGTTCTGGAAACTATTCATGTTTGACGTTTCAAGAAGTGTATCACTAAATTAAAATTGTTTTACTTATAAGATTTAAGAAAGTGACATGTTGTCACATTCTTTGGTTTTAATAATAATTAAATTAGTTTCATGGACAAAAGTTCATTAAATGAATCTAACCCTACACTTAGGTGATATGGGTCTACTTTTAGTCATCCAATAGGATTTGACATGTGTTAGGGTAATTTTATAATAATATATTTACCCTTAATTACCTGATTTACCTTTAAGTATGGTAAATAAAATTTCCTGTAGTTACTATTCATAATTCCCAAAAATAAAAAGTTGCTTATTAACATAATTTGGATCCACTGATTCCAAATATGGAATCCATTTTTCCAGATTCAATACAAAAAAGTTTCATAAATTAAATTAAAATTAATCCCGTTGTTGAAAGAAAACGAGTTTTTCTTTAAAACATTGCAAAAGATTGAATTGATTTATCCTACGAATTCAAGGTAGAATCAATGATAATGTCATACATTATATTAAATGGTAAAAATATATTCCATTTATACTTTAAAACCATTCAATATTATAATTTAACCATATAAATTATTTTGATGAAAAAAGTTGTTTTTTATTAAAATATAGCGTGTTTTTACTATTCATTAAAATATGAAAGTTATCAGAAAAATATCAAAACATTATCCAATGTAAATTTTTATATCGTGATTCAAAATAAGAATTTTATTCTGTCAAATTGAACTTATAAACATGTCAAAACTAGATTTAATGTGGATGCGCCATCAAAATGCGGCAAAACTGCATTTTTTGAAAAATACTTATTTTACCCGAAAATTTTATTTTGTTCACATACCATGTTCTAGAAAATATGTAAGATTAATAATAATGTTATAAAATTAAAAATTTAGTTAATACTATTTATAACGTCTAGTTCATAATAATATTATAATAATATTTCGTTGTTTAGTAAAACTCAGTATTGCGTACAACACATGCTATCGGGGAAGGTCGTGATTGCGTGAAATGCAATCCAAGTCAGGGTTGCGTGTTGTGAAAGAATCATTAGTTGTTTCGTATAACAGAATCCAACCATATTTTATTTATACATTGATTATATATAAATATATATATATAACACACTCAATGTTGCATAGAATGACAATTATAAAACGAACTTGAAATTGTGTGTAACACGATCCAAGAATAGTGTTGCGTATACTGCAAGCTAATACAGCGATGCGTATAGTAGAAGCTAAACTTGCGGTGGTGTATAATAGAAGACATAAATGAAATTAAAAGAATATTTTTCATAAAATATTAGGGTGTTATAGAGAGGGTGTCTCCATTAGAATTGGCCATATACCATGCTACTTTGTAGAACTACGTATTTCATTATTCCTTTCCACAAATGATACATATCGACACATCGATTTAAAATCTCGGTCTATCCTCCTCAAAAACAAAATATGTCCCCCCCCATGTATGTGCCGAACATATATATGGAACCTTTTATCAAGAACTACATTTGGATTGATTCATTCTCTTGCATGATATGTAGTGATTCCTAGACATCTTATCTCTAGGCCCACCCATAAATTCATCAATCAATCACCCCCTTGGCCTTATCATATTACAAGAATCACAACATTAAACAGTATGAAATCCTATTAAGGATTACTTATGTGGTGTGTGGGCCTCCTTGGTCCTCATTCACATCGAGTTTATTATGTCACTGCTTTATGCATATCCCTTGTGAAGTGATTACCCTATGGCATGAGTATGATTTAATCAAATGTATAGAAACCCAATGAACTATATAGTATGCCATTAATATATTCTAAATGTTTCCAAACATTAACATCATAAAATTGATGACCATGTCCATGAATCATGACCTTAAACAATATTTGGGAATCTCCCCATGAATTTGTCTTGTAGTATGGGCCTCTTCAACGCTCATTCATGCTCGGTTACTCATTTTGTGCCCCACATATCCCTTTTGGTTAAGAAAATATCTTCACTTTAGATTGTATTTTTTACAAGATGTGTCTTGTTGCATTAGAACTCCTTGGTCCTCGTTAATCTCATCACTTTACACATATCTATTCAAGACATTCCCCCTTTTGGTATTAACTCTATGACTATAAACCAATAGCCAATGACCACAACACATAGTGTTAAACTATGATCCTTACTAGAAAATGTTTGGGATGCCTCAGTTCCCACACAATAGTATATTTCACCAACCAGAACCGGTCTCTCATCACACTATGTTGTAGAACTACACGTTCCTTGATTTCTATCCCTATGGGATACGTAGCGACGCCCATACATTTCATATTTTGGTCTCCTCTAAACATTAACCACGAATTTGGATACTTGGACTCAATTGTTATCAATTAACATGACCTTAAATTATAGTAAATACATCTTAAGGTGTATATATTTTGGGGCCTCTTAGTCCATCATTCATGTTGGGTCAGTTATGTTTCCAAATTATGCACGACCCTTTGGAGAACTTCCTCACTTTGGTACAAAACTCTGTGACTCTAAACTAAGATCTTATAGCCAAGCATCACAACACTAAAATTTATTAAAGATCTCCCCTCTAGAATATGTACTGCATAAAATCCCTACATAGACTCATTCTGATCGTTCTTTCACTCATCTGTGCTACATATATCTATTTAAGGAGGACATCTATTGTTCAGAAATCATGACATAAAATTTCCTGAATTTGTTTCAAGCATTATGATCTTAAATTGGTTGTGGGTCGTTCAGTCTAACATATACATTTTTAATCTATATAGCATAATTTCCACAATTAATTATGTTAAACTGTGATTGCATACCATTTTATATAGGGTTAAATTATTAGAGAGAATCATCTTCAGTGGTGTTTGTCTTCTATCACAATATGTACATATTTCCCGAATCCAATTCCTATGGAAATTGTAGTGACACTTGGGCTTCTCATCTCAAGGTCCATCCACAAATACCATTTTTCCCTTGTCCCTGGTTATAGTCCCCACAATATTTCTCTAAACTATTCCATAAATCTAGGTTTTAAATCCCACATTCTGATATGACTGATTCCAAACATCGATTCATCCTTGGTTTGGATTTCCACCACCCATTAAATCTAGATGGACCCCCTAAGAGTGTGGGTTTGATGCCATTTTTTTCTCACCACCCATCCCAGACCAATGACATAATGGATATCTTGTTGGAAATGGAATATCATGTGTTTTGAAAATTCCTGATAATCAATCTTTCAATTTCTCAACACATTCATGACTGTTGTGGATGAGATTCCTATATTTTGAATATAATGAATTGTCAAAGCCTTCCAACTGGTAACTACCAATACCAATCATGAATGTTTTGATTTAACACTCTTTCATGTACTTGTATCATTGGGGAATTTCAATACCCATGGTGTCTCCTCTAATTCATGCTTCGGAATTTTATGAAACCCCGTCACCATTCCTTGTTTTTTACACCATACATGACTCGCCTGGGTATTCAAATTATGATAGGGTGTGTATCGATGTGGTCAGGCTAGACAAAAGAGACAATAATCCAAACACCATGACATTAATCTTGGGGTTGAAGTCCAATAATCATGGCTCTAAACTATGCATGGGTTGTCTTTATAAGGGTATGTTGTGTTGTGTGTGGTCCTCATTGATCCTCATTCATGTTAAGTTTATCAATATTTGATTCTACACATTTCTATCTAGGATATTAAACACATGGACTTGGAAGTAAAACCATAATCTCTATGCATAGTCTTGATCACATGATGTTAAACAATGAGATGCCTCCAGGTCATATGATTATAAAAAATACAATGCTCCATCCTTAACCTATAATGTTAAACTACATTTCCAACCCCATCACCATACAATGTGATAATATAAATCTATCATTAATTTTTCATGATGTAATTATACAATGATTATTAATCCCTTGTTGTGAAGGCCACTTGCTTTGGTGTCAATCATCTACCACATATATCATGTTCCTTCACCCTCATCTAGAATTAGAAGTAGTTCTTCTCTAGAAGATGGGTATACTCTTTGTCCAAGCCAATATAGTTACACTAATGTGCTACAATCCATGGTGGCATATTTCCCCGTGTGTTGTAATCCATTTGAACATTACACCACTCAATTACCAAGCCTTACATTCCCCTTACATGGATCATCATCCTATACCACGTATCAATGGACCCCTTAATGTCATGGCCTCATGCCATTTTCTCACACAAATTATTCTGGCCATCATCCTGAAATACATCATCCAATATTTTGAGATATATTTCACATTTCGAACATGGTCAGTGGTCAGACCCTATTTGTTTGTCCCCATTCCATGAAAAGATATAGATTATGTGGTTGGACCATGTTCTACATTTATCATGCATTTCCATGAAACTCTTTTTATCTTCTAGATTTTGGGATTTTTGATTCACACTTTTCATTCCCCTTTGTTCAAAGTGAGTTCAATGCTCCAAGTGTTTTCTTGTTTGTGAAATAGAACACATTGGGAATAAAATTCAACCATTATAGAAGCCATTTTCTCTATAAATGACATATCTCATCCCAAACACCCTATGTGGTAAGTCAATATTATAAAAACTCAGGTGATCAATGAACATATAAAATTTTAATAGAATATCAATCACATGGTCTTCCCATGTTTCCCACATCAGGAATGTCCCACATGGTCATAAGGATTGGTCATTAGTTATCTCATATATATGTTGAAGGTGTGATTATTAAAAAATGAAAATAAATGGATCCATGCATACAGAAATGTTTCAAAATCAAGAAAACATGAAGGGTTATTCACATGTGGTAACCTCTCAGTAGTTTTAACATAATTTCCCCTATTGACGTGCCTAAATGATAGAGTATCATAACCCCACCAACCATTGGTGTGTGGACTCCAATGTCTTATTCTGCCTTCTAACCCCTCTACTAACAACATCACCCACCAAATGAATCTTATCAGATCTGATCTATGCATTTTCTCTCTTATCATGGGGTTCGGCTACTTGACATGCCACCTACCTCAATTGGATCTCCACCGCCTCAAGATCATCGCTAAGTCTATTGATGGTAGCTGATTGAGTGTGAATGAAGAAATAACACCGAATTTTTTGTTCATGTAGCCTCTAAATCTCCTCGTTGACATCCTGGATGATGACTTTCATTTATTTCTTCTCTGGATGTCATGAAATATTCAAATGTTAGCATCCTTCATGCACATGTTCGGTGAGTAAGTCATGAATAAGTGTGTGAATACCATGAGCATCTGACCCTCCAGAACATATACTGTGAAACCATTATTGAATGGATCCCACCCATCCCATTAGGTAAAATTCAAAATTCTTGTAGATAAAGTGTTGTATGAATTTCCACACAATGCACTAAATTATATGATTATCTTCATATTCATGGGGATTAAAGTCCTTAAGTTATTCTTGTGGTGCTTATGTGTACTAGAAAAAAGAATCTAGTAGTCTAGAAGGGGGGCCCTCATATAGAATCCTCTTATATGGGACTAGTCCCAAATCATGAGGATGGTAATCAGTACGTGACCCTATCTGAACAACATCATCTCTGTCAGCCTCGAGTTTTACCCCTCTAGTGGAGACACACACTACTAAGTCCAATTGTTCCCATGGGAAAACAACCATATAATATTGGAAAACAATCTCCTCATGACATAGTGATGTTTTCATAGAAGGGGAGCTAGATGTTCTTACCTCATATGCTTTCTGAGCCCATAATTCCTCGTTTATTATTTAAGAAAAGAACATGTTATTCAATCAAATAAAAAAATTTCTAGTATGAATAACGGAAGTAAAATTAAATACATGAGCTTTGAGACAACAAATAGAGATTCTGGGTCGTAGTTGGGAATTTTACCCTAGGAGATCACTAAGAATTGGGTATTGAGATGACTAGTACTAGATCCTCTTCTATTGATTGATTTCGAGAGATGTAGTCCAATAGGACTGTTGATGAAGTATCTGTAACATCGCAAGTAAGTAATGACTAATATATATTTTTATCTATGTCTATTAATGAATTAGATAGTGTTTTAGAGGCTTGAAATTAAAATAAATCCAATCTTAAGCATGGAATACACCAATATTTTTAAAAGATTGTTTTACTTCCTTTTGATGGAAAACAATTTTTAAATCTATATTTTGACAATTTTATAAGCTATGTTTTTAAAAATAATCTTATTCTTTATGATTGGGACATAAAAATTTACTTTGTGTGAATTTTTGGTATTTTTCCGATAAAGTTCATTTTTTTAATGAATAGTGAAAATGTGGTATTTTAATTCAAAACCTCTTTTTAATCTAATTTATTTATATGATTAGATTATATTTTTAATTGATTTTGAAGTGAAATTAGAAAATATTTTTACAATTTAATCCAAATGTGGTTATTGGAATCAATTTCACATTGAAATTGTACTTAAACTGGTGTCAATCTTTTGATACGTATTGCTTCATAAAAACACCATATTTGTCATGACAGCGGGAATTAATTATTAAAATAATTAATTTAACTTATATGATTTGAATTTTTCAAAATAGTCATCATTTTGTAATTCGGAATATCAAATATAGCTTAGGGTGAAGTTTTGGTATTTTTCTGAAAAACTTCAATTTTGATGAATAGTGAAACCACTAAGTGGTTGTTAAAGAAACTGATTTTTCGTTTAAATGAACATTTGTCACTTCTGTGATTTGATTTCCATAAATCCGACATACATGGTTGTAATTAAGAAGTAAAATGTGGTTCAATGCGATTAAAATAATTTTTTGGTGAATAGTTACTTTTAAGTTCTTAATCGCGATTAGTGGTAATTAGTGTAGTTTAATGTAAAAATAATATTTTAATAATATGAAATGACCTAGACACATGTCCTACCCTTATTGGATGTGTCATGACCGACGAAGATAATCCATGGGTCAACTTGGGGACCCCATGGAGCCACTTGTGTAGGAAAATGACATTAATATCATTATATTTAATGTTAAGGTAAAAATGACACAAACATGAGTTATTTTACTAAAACAATTTTTACATGGGGTTATAGAAGTCAGATTTTTGACTATGAATATTCATTAGAAAGATAAAATTATTTCCGTCATCATGATATTTGTTTTATAATTTTTATACATTAAATAAATTAAATTATTTATGACATCATGATGATGCAGTGATTACCTCATTAATAATGGATTTAAATAAAATGAAATGATAATGTAAAATCTATGACCTACACATGTCCAAAACCTATTCGATGGTTGGATTTCGAACCCTAATCACCATACCCTCGAATTATATCAATGTGGGACCTTTTGAATCTGAAACTCATTTTAAAATAAAGTAACATTTCTTTACTTTCCAAGAGTTCCCCTCCTCTCCTCTTATAAAATGCACCCACCTCTACCTCCTTACCCACACTTCCAAATCCTTTGGTTCGGCCAACCCCTGCCCATTTTGTCTCTACACTTCTCTCTATTACTCCTTGAAGCCTCACTTTGGGCAGAAGTCTTCCCAAGGAATCCATTGAGCTCAAACCAAAGGGAGTTACCTGATTTTAAGGTAATGTATTCACTTGTGTTCTTTTGTTTATTTTGCTTCTCCAACCCCCTAAACTCTTTTTATTCATTTATTTTGTAACAACAGCAGTATCTTACATATAATAGGATGTTTTTATAAGAATGATTTGATCTACACTTACACACACCTACATCTAATGGTTAAAGAACATAATGTTTCGGTGGATGGCGAATTTCGGCCTCCCAAAACGATGATTGTTCAACATTCTTTTAACACCTTCAAAGGTGGCCATTAAGATGACACTATATTTATATATGATATATAATATGTTCATGTTTTCCTTAAGATTCTGTATTTTTCATTTTGGGCATACCTTTATGGTTTCCATTATGGGTAAACGTGATATCTTCATTTAAGGAAGTGCGGACTACCGCACCCTCAAAGTGATTTGATTCGTCAAATACCATATGTGGGACGTATAAAGGATGGAGTTATGATATTATATATGATATTAACCTGGAATTATAATATACCTTTATACCATTATGATTATATTCTATAAAAATACGAAATAGAAATGAAAGTAGCGTTCATGCGTACGTATGGCTTACCATCTCCATGAACGGTGCATTTCATTTCTTACCTATAAAAGTTATATAATAAAATAAATGCATGAATGTACTGGATATATATTATATATATGATATCTACATCATGAATACCATTCTAGATATAATTGATACATGAACAACTTTTAATTATAAAGGGTTTATTTTTTACTCAAGTACCAATGATTGTTAAAACGAGCGTTATTAACTTGAATAATTACATAGTGTTCATGACATGGCAATAAGTGATATAAAAGGAATAATGTACTTGAAAAAGGTTCTTAAACAGGTAGAAATTAACTCACGTTTATTATTCAGGAGATTAAAGAACGACCGATTCAATTCAGACCTGAGGTATGGGACTTCGTCTCAATCTCCTTTAATTGACGCATATTTTGTTTTATACACAACCTTATTTTATACTGTGTATAAAACCCTTTGACTTTTACATTTATTAAAAAGGTATATTTTTTTATACGAAGCATTTACTAAACGAAAAAAGGGAATGTTTTTGTCTTATGTATGCGGTGACAACGACTTCTCCACCGCCGTGACCATTATTTGAGTTTCGGCTTCCTCTACAAGCCATACCTTCTTTTTAAAAGAAAAATAAATACCATGTTTTATTTTTCTTTTCTTTTGGTATTGAAAATGGTTTTCATAATTTTTTTATTATATCAATGTGTTGTATTGATATCTTGTGATTGAAATGTGGAAATGTCATGTTTTGTTTATACATGTTTTATGTGATACAATTATGTTATGGTTCTTGGGCATTGTTATGAAGACGGGTGGTTCCGTGATAATCTAAGGGTGGGTGGGCCTGATATAGCTCTCCAATGCATTGGGTAACGTGAAGGAGTGAAACATTAAGGTTTCTCCGAAGAGATTTAGGGAATATACTGTGATGGGTATTCCAAACGTAACCAAGAGTGTTATCCCCTACGTAAGAATGTTATGAATGGCTCAAGTTACCTTTATGTCTTATGATTTCTATGATTTATTCATGATTTGATGAGGTATGTTAATGTGCATATGTTTTCTGGGTAAAGAATGATTTCATTCTAATGTATATATGAACTCATGTTTACTTTCCATATTTTTATAACCCATACTGATCTTTTTATGCTCATACCAACTTTTTTTGAAATGTTTTTCACAGGTCAAGGGAAAGGTACATGATATGATGATAGTGTCATGGAAGTGTTAAGAAAGAATCCATGTTTTATTATAAATATGTTCCGTTGATTGGAAAAAATGAATACTATCTTCATGTGACCACTTTGTTTAAATGTGGAATGTAATGAATGTTTTATAATCTAATTCCCTAAAGCACTAAACCTGAAAATATCCTCAATGTGTAATCTTGTAATTACTCAAGATTAAGTAAGGTTTAAGGCTGGGGCCTTATAGTTGGTATCAAAGGTCAGTTTAGACAACTTTAGGGGTTAGAAAAAGTGTTAAACTATATGTTAATTTATGGTATGATTGAAATGATATTGCATTTGAAGATTACCATGTTGCTTCGCCTAAGGTATTTCAGTGTTAAGAATGGTTTTTCGTAGTGGAAATAGAGAAGATTTTTTGGGAAGGCATACTGAGGGAAATGACCTTCCAAATCAGCATACTGAGATGGTCAGAATCAGAATTGAGCAGTTTACTACAGTGATGGCTCAGTTGAATCAGGTGAAAAATGTAGGTTGTTTTTATTGATGATATTGTGGTGTTTTCTAAAAGTAAAGAGGAGCATGAAATACATTTAAGGGTTTTTTTGAAAACCTTAAAAGAAAAAATATTGTATGGGAAATTCAGCAAGTGTGAGTTTCGGTTGCAACAAATTTCTTTCCTTGGTCACATTATTTCTAAAGATGGGATAACTGTTGATCCTACAAAAACAAAGGTTGTGGAAGAATGGCCAAGACCCACAAATGTAACAGAGATTCGTAGTTTCCTTGGTTTGGCAGGATATTACCGAAGGTTTGTTAGAAATTTTCACAGTTATCTTGTCCAATGACTAAGATAACTCAGAAGGGTGTTAAGTTTATCTGGAAAAAATAATGTGATGATTGTTTTCAGGAGTTAAAAAGAAGATTGGGGAATGATCCAGTGTTGGAACTACCTTCCAGGAATGGTGAGTTTATTATAAACAGTGATGCTTCATTGAAAGGACTTTGTTTTTTCCTAATGAAGAATGATCAGGTAATTGCTTATGCTTCATGACAGTTGAAAACTCATGAGGTAAATTACCCTACACATGATTTCGAATTAGCTACTGTTGTTTTCGCTTTAAAAATTTGGAGGCATCATTTGTATAGAGTAAAGTGTGAAATATATACTGATCACAAAATGTTAAAGTATATATTCACTCAGAAAGGGTTAAACCTGAGACAGAGGAGATGGATGGAATTAATCATGGATTATGATTGTTCAATTCATTACCATCCAGGAAAAGAAAATAAAGTGGCTGATGCATTGAGTCGAAAAATTAATGCTTCATTAGCAATGTTGTGTTTGGAACGTGATCCTTTGGTTAAGTATTTGATGAATATTGGCAAAGAAGTTGTTGGTGCAGGATGTTCATCTGTTTTGTTTCAGGTATCAGTGAAATCTTCACTATTAGACAGAATCAAGCAAGCACAGAAGCAAGAGAGTGAGTTGCAGAAAAAGGTAGAGATGGTTCAGAAAGGTAATTTTCCTGAATTAAACATTGATAATGATTGTGTTTTGCGATTTGGGAAGAGATTGTGTGTGCCTTTTGATTCACAGTTGAAGAGAGAGTTGTTATGTGAAGCTCATAGTTCCCCGTTTTCAGTTCATCCTGGCAGTAATAAGATGTACAGAGATCTGCGGGAGTATTACTAGTGGGATGGAATGAAAAGAGATATTTCTAATTTTACTGTGAAGTGTTTGAAATGTCAACAGGTTAAAGCAGAGTGGTAGTTACCAAAAGGGATGCTTCAGCCTTTACCAGTGCTAGAGTGGAAATGGGAGAATATATCCATGGACTTCGTTGTGGGATTGTCGAAGACCCCTCGAGGTAATAATGAAATCTGGGTTATTGTTGATCACTTGACCAAGTCTGCTCATTTCCTTGCTATACGAGATACTTTTTCCCTAGATCAACTATCCCGTTTGTATCTTAAAGAGATAGCCAGGTTACATGGAGTTCCCCTCTCCATTTTGTCTGACGATGATCCCAGGTTTACTTCTAACATTTGGAAAGGCCTTCATAAGTCGTTGGGTACTGAATTAAATTTTAGTACAGCTTTTCATCCTCAATCAGATGGGCAGTCAGAATGAACAATTCATACATTGGAGGATATGCTATGTTCTTTCTCTATGGATTATCAGGGAAGTTGGGACCAACATATTTCTTTGGTTGAATTTTCATATAATAACAGTTTTCATTCTACTATACAGATGGCACCATTTGAGGTGCTATATGGGAAGCGGTGTCGAACTCCATATTTTTGGGATGAAGTGGTTGAAAGAAAGCTGATTGGACTAGAATTGGTAGAATATTTGGCAGAAAAAGTTCAGCTGATACAGAAACACATGAGAACAGCTCAGAACAGGCAGAAGAGTTATGCGGACAATAGGAGGAAGGATATATCTTTTGTGGTAGGTGATCATGTTTTTCTCAAAGTCTCACCATGGAAAGGTGGGATGCAATTTGGTAAGAAAGGAAAGGTGAGAACAAGGTTCATTGGACCATATGAAATTCTGGAGAGAGTTGGATCAGTTGCATACCGGGTGGATTTACCTCCGAGTTTATCTCAGGTACACAATGTTATTCACGTTTTGATGTTAAGAAAGTATATGCCAGATCCATCTCATGTTTTGATTCTAGAGGTAGTTCAACTGGAAGAGAACTTATCTTATGAGGAACAACCTTTCCAGATTCATGACCACAGGGAGCAATTGTTACGGAATAAGGTGATTAATTAGGTAAAGGTTTTGTGGAAAAACCACATGATGGAAGAGGCAACATGGGAATTTGAAAATGCAATGAGGGATAAGTACCCCCATTTATTTGATAAGTAAATAAATTGCGGGGACACAATTTTCTAAAGGGGGGAAGGATGTAACATCCCAAGTAATTAATGAATAATGGATATTTTTATCTATGTCTATTAATAAATTAGATAGTGTTTTAGAGGCTTAAAATGAAAATAAATCCAATCGTAAGCATGGAATACACTAATATTTTTAAAAGATTGTTTTACTGCCTTTTGATGGCAAACCATTTTTAAATCTATATTTTGAAAATTTTATAAGCTATATTTGTCAAAATAAACTTATTAATTATGATTGAGATATCAAAATTTACTTTGTGTGAATTTTTTCTATTTTTTCGATAAAGTTCATTTTTTTAATGAATAGTGAAAATGTGGTATTTTAATTCAAAACCTCTTTTTAATCTAATTTATTTATATGATTAGATTATCTTTTGAATTGGTTTTGAAGTGAAATTAGAATAAATTTTTACCATTTAATCCAATGGTGGTCATTGGAATCATTTTCACTTTAAATTGGACTTAAACTGGTGTCAATCTTTTGATACTTATTGCTTCATAAAAACACGCTATTTGTCATGAAAACGGGAATTAATTATTAAATTAATTAATGTAACTTATATTATTTGAATTTTTCAAAATAGACATCATTTTTGAATTCAGAATATCAAATATAGCTTAGGGTGATGTTTTGGTATTTTTATGAAAAACTTCAATTTTTTATGAATAGTGAAACCACTAAGTGGTAGTTAAAGAAACTGATTTTTCGTTTAAATGAAACATTTCCACTTCTGTGATTTGATTTTGAAATATCTGACCTACATGGTTTTCATTACGAAGTAAAATGGGGTTCAATGAGATTAAAATAATTTTTTTGGTGAATAGTAACTTTTAAGTTCTTAATCGCGATTAGTGGTAATTAGTGTAGTTTAAGGTAAAAATAATGTTTTAATAATATGAAATGACCTAGAAACATGTCCTAACCTTATTGGATGTGTCATGGCCGACCACGAAACTCCATGGGTCAACTTGGGGACCCCATGGAGCCACTTTTGTAGGAAAATGACATTAATATCTTTTTATCTACTGTTAAAGTAAAAATGACACAAACATTAGTTATTTTACAAAAACAATTTTTACATGAGGCTATACAAGTCAGATTTTTAAATATAAATATTCATTAGAAATATAAAAAGATTTCTGACATCATGATTTTTTTTTTAATTTTTAGACATTATATAAATAAAATTATTTATGACATCAAGATGATGCAGCGATTACCTCATTAATAAAGGATTTAAATAAAATGAAAAGATAATGTTAAATATATGACCTACACATGTCCAAAACCTATTAGATGGGTGGATTTAGAACCCTTATCACCTTACCCTAGAATTATATCAATGTGGGACCTTTTAAATCCGAAACTCATTTTAAAATAATGTAATATTTCTTTACTTTCCAAGAGTGCCCCTCCTCTCCTCTTATAAAAGGCCCCCACCTCTACCTCCTTAGCCACACTTCCAAAGCCTTTTTTTCGTCCAACCCCTTACCATTTTTTCTCTCCACTTCCCTCTCTTACTCCTTGAAGCCTCACTTTTGGAATAAGACTTCCCAAGGAAGCCTTTGGGCTCAAACCAATGGGAGTTACCCGATTTTAGGGTAATGTATTCACTTGTGTTCTTTTGTTTTATTTTGCTTCTCCGACCCCCTAAACTCTTTTTATTCATTTATTTTGTAACAACAAAAGTATATTCCATATACTATGATGTTTTTATAAGATGTATTCGAGCTACACTTACACACACCTACATCTAATTGTTAAAGAACATACTGTTTCCGTGGATGGCGAATTTCGGCCTCCCGAAACGATGATTGTTCAACATTCTTTTAACACCTTCAAAGGTGTACATTAAGATGAAACTATATTTATATATGATATATAATATGTTCATGTTTTCCTTAAGCTTCAGTATTTTTCATTTTGGGCATACCTTTATGGTTTCCATTATGGGTAAACGTGATATCTTCATTTAAGGAAGTGCGGACTACCGCCCCCTCAAAGTGATTTGATTCGTTATATACCATATGTGGGACGTATAAAGTATGGAGTTATGATATTATATATGATATTACACTGGAAATATAATATACCTCTATATCATTATGATTACATTCTATAAAAATACGAAATAGAAATGAAAGTAGCGTTCATGCGTACGTACGGCTTACCGTCTCCATGAACGGTGCATTTCATTTCTTATCTCTAAATGTTATATAATATTATAAATGAATGCATGTACTGGATATATATTATATATATGATATCTACATCATGAATAACATTCTGGATATAATGGATACATGAACAACTTGTAATTATAAAGGGTTTATTTTTGACTCAAGTACCAATGATCGTTAAAACGAGCGTTATTAACTTAAATAATTACATAGTGTTCATGACATGGAAATAAGTGATATAAAAGGAATAATGAACTTGAAAAATGTTCTTAAACAAGTAGAAATTAACTCAAGTTTATTATTCAGGAGATTAAAGAATGACCGAGTCAAGTCGGACCTGAGGTATGGGACTTCGTCTCAATCTCATTTCATTGAATCATATTTTGTTTTATACACAACCTTCTTTTATATGGTGTATAAACCCCTTTGACTTTTACGTTTATTCAAAATGAATCTTTTTTTATATGAAGCATTTACTAAATGACAAGAGGGAATGTTTTTGTCATACTTATGCGGTGACAACGACTTCTCCACCGCCGTGACCATTATTTGAGTTTCAGCTTCCTCTACAAGCCATACCTTCTTTTTAAAAGAAAAATAAATACCATGTTTTACTTTTCATTTTTTTGGTATTGAAAATGGTTTCCATAATGTTTTTATTATATAAATGTGTTGTATTGATATCTTGTGATTGAAATGTGGAAATGTTATGTTTTCTTTATACATGTTTTATGTGATACGATTATGTTATGGTTCTTGGGAATTGTTATGAAGACGGGTGGTTCTGTGATAAACTAAGGGCAGGTGAGCCCGATATAGCTCTCCAATGCCTTGGGTAATGAGAAGGAGTGAAAATTTAAGGTTTCTCCGAATAGATTTAGGGAATATACTGTGATGGGTATTCCAAACATAACCAAGAGGGTTACCCCCAACATATGAATGTTATGAATGCCTCAAGTTACCTTTATGTCTTATGATTTCTATGCTTTATTCATGATTTGATGAGGTATGTTAAAGTGATTATGTTTTATGGGTAAAGTATGATTTCATTCTTATGTATATATGAACTCATGTTTCCTTTCCATATTTTTATAACCCATACTGATCTTTTTAAGCTCATCCCATGTTTTTTTTGAAATGTTTTTTCACAGGTCAAGGGAATGGTAAATGATATGATGATAGTGTCAAGGAAGTGTCAAGAAAGAATCCATGTTTTATTTTAAATATGTTCTGTTTATGGGAAAAAACGAATACTATATTTATGTAAGCACTTTGTTTAAATGTGGAATGTAATGCAAGTTTTATGATCTATTTCTCTAAAACTCTAAACCTGAAAAGATCCTCAATGTGTAATCTTGTAATAACTCAAGATTAAGTAAGGTGTATGGCTGGGGCCTTATAGTATCTCTATGAGAATATAGTCATATCCAAATGATTCTATATTTTATATTACTTGAGGTGGAGGGATTTTGATCATTTGAAATCTTAGGCACACTGGACCCCTCGCAGTTATCACCACTATTGGGATTCTATGGGACATCACTATATTAATAGTTGGTATAGTCTCATGTTTTGAAGCTATCTCTCTGACCCCCTCAACCTCATCTATCCCACCAGCAACTCTGGCCCTAGGTGTCCCTAGAATGAGCTCCTCCATGCACATTAGTAGACCTTATCTACTTTTGGTAGGGGGCTCTAAACCAATATTAAGATGATCAAGTACAATACAAGTATTTAGTTAATAAATCCAGATAATGTGTGGAATGGTTCAGAGAAGTGAGTGAGTTAAGGATTACATCAATGTACTCATCCATGTATTCTTCATCAGATGACACAATCTCAGTACTCTCATGGAGGATCTCTTGATGTGTGGTAATAAATTTATAGTATTCATCATCGGATTCCCACAATTCCTCATCAGTTGATTCCTCCTCACTTGAATCATTGAATAGGTGTGTCTCCTCAGACATTGTATCACCATAGAATATCATCTTCACTGGAGTAAATGTTAGGATAGCATCCCCACACTATCATGAAAACATCCCTATAGGTTATGTATGTATATCTCTTGTTAATGTACCCATTGACCATTATTTGTGTTAGCCCAACTACTAGATGATCAATCCAAATTTATGATATCTTTTTCCATATGTCCTCCAATGACATCGGCATCTGCAACATCATCATGGTGGAATATAGGGACATGAAGTTAGCATCAACAACTTATTTTAGAATGTAATTATACTTCTTCCCTAGAGACTCCCTTCTTCCCACCCCCCAAAAAAATCTATTTTGAGACCATTTTCATAAAGGAGACCAAGGTGTGGTCTAACTGTTTGACATTCCTACCACCGTGAATCTAGCATGAGTTGTCCCTGATACTAGAGCTGCCTCTTGGGGAATAGCCCATCTGCTTCATCGATGTCCTGGATCCTCTCTATTAGGCCCAATCACTAGAACACGCTTCTATGTGACAGTCCTTGGATATACTTATACACATATTTTAGCTTATTCTATCAATATTGTAGCATATATATTTATTGGATGAACCTAAATTGCTTCTTTAGATCCAAAAGTCTCTAGCATCCACCATGGTCAGCAATGGATACATGTGTACCTCTCTTTACGAACCCCACTGTAGACTCTCCCTGCTACTAGAAGAAGGTTCCCACACTCTCTGGAAATCTTGGAATTTGTGTATGGATCATAGTACACCCTGAAATCCATCTTGTACACTAGTACGCCACCCAATATACCTTTAATATACCCTCTATTCTCCCAAAATATTTTCAGGTTATCCACCACGGGACCAACCAATGTTGGAACGGTGGGAAATTTAATTTTTTATGGTTTCTGCTCTGGTATATGATCATCGCCTCATCAAGTGTCACTGGTTAGAACCAAGTGATATTTTTCACGACCCGTCCTCGGGGCCCGTGCCGTGACTACCCCAAGCCCGTCTTCCATAGGCCAGGGGCTGGCGACTAGCACCAAGGCGTAAATCCCAACAAAAAGGGAAGGCATCGCCTTTGAAAAGCAAACAGGCACCACAGAGTAAGCAAGCGGAAAAGTAAACACTAAGTAAAACTGTACAAGTTGTGCTGAAAGTAAAAAGGGGCCGGAAATACAAGTCCAACTGTAAAGTACAACTGAAAGGAAAAACAGCAACTGAAAAGGGAAAACTGTAGCGTCGATCCGTCCTCTGGAAGTCCCACCTGAAGGGTGGGTACAGATAGCCTCCACTGCTCCTCGGGTCCACCTAACCGCTCCGAGTACGTCCCGCCCAGTGGTCCACCTCTAGGTACTGTCCTGCTCCGCACGCCTCCTCCACGATCAGCGATGTCCGTCGTCTGCAACCAACACCACGAAGTGCGGGCATAGCCCGTGCAGGGGTGAGTATAAACTACTTAATAGGGACCCCGAGACCCCCGAAGGTCTCCCGAAATCCACAAAGGATAATCCACATAGGAAAGATACAATCACGAAGTAACATCTGACACGGCTTAGGTATATGCCCATACATATACCTAAGTCTTCAATTCCCGTTCGGCTCCAACGTCCGAGCCCAAGCACAACCCAGTCCACACAGGAAAGCAAAACGTACACCCACTAAGGATGGAACAACACAATCCACAAAGGAGAGTAAACAGTAAATCCACACAGGATAGCTCAACACAATCCACAAAGGAGAGAAACACAAGATTCAGCTCACACAGGTATACTTCTTCGGATGACGATAAAGATGATCATTGAACCATCTAAGTCGTCGGACCCACAAAGGATCGATAGGTACTAACCTTGCAGTGACCCACACAGGATCGGGCCCACGCAGGACCTGTAGGAGTAGGCTCACACAGAACCGCTGAGAGATGACCCACGCAGGATCGGACCCACACAGGATCGGGCCCACACAGGACCGGTAGGAGTAGGCTCACACAGAACCGCTGAGAGATGACCCACGCAGGATCGGACCCACACAGGATCGGGCCCACACAGGACCGGGCCCACGCAGGACCTGTAGGCGCTGGCTCACACAGAACCGCTGAGCGCTGACCCACGCAGGATCGGACCCACACAGGATCGGGCCCACACAGGACCGGGTCCACGCAGGACCTGAAGCACTGATCCACGTAGGGACGCTGAGTGCAGTAGTCGTCGCAGTCCGCTGAGGATCTCTGCACAGTCGTCGCCGCAGTCCACTGAGGATCTCTACACGGTCGTCGTCGGAGTCCACGGAGGATCTCTGCACATTTGTCGCCGCAGTCCACTGAGGATCTCTGCACGGTCGTCGCTGTCGAAGTAGCAATCGCAGCCAGCCTAGGGCTCCCGCACACAGCAAGCTCGTTCGGGAGGGTCCGCTCCACGAGCCGAGAGGCTGATACATCAACTGACACGATGTCCGAAGTTGATGTATCCAAAAGTTCCGTATCGTCAACAGGAACTCAACGTCGCAGACGGCGCGTCAATCGGACGCCCGGTCTGAGAGATATTGGCATTTTCGTCCTAGGGGCCCGGTTGGTTTTTAAGGAAAAACCAACCCGACCGCACTCCACCTGCGTCCAAACCTCGGGCGGAGTATGACAAAAGATCCGTCTCACTTATAGAAATTCGATAAAGCTGACGGCACGTCAATCGGACGTCCGTAGCTCAAGATATGAGCGTTTCCGCTCCGAGGGCCCGGTTGGTCTCGTGTACGAACCAACCCGGCCGAACTCAAAGTATTCCGAAACCTTGAGTGCGATATACCAAAACGACCGTCTCGATCCAAGGATCGCGTTGCCGCTGACGGCGAGTCGTTTGGAGGCACGAAGCTCAAGATACGGGCGTTTGAACAAAAACGTCCGAAGATGGGGGGTACGGGCCCGGGCCGACCCGGCCCGACCCCCCCCCCCTGGGTCGGCCCAAACCGGGTCGACCCGACTGGCCCAGCCCGGCCGGCTCGGCTAGGCCGAGCGGCGCTGGTGGAAGCCGCGGGCGCTGACCCGCGGCTTGAGGAAGAACCGCGGCCCGCGTGCGGGCCGCGCTGGCGAACCGCGGACGCGCTGAGCTGCGTCCGCCTGGACGAACTGGACCCGCGCGGCGCGGGTCTGTTGGCCGCCGCCGCCGCGGCTTCAGCCACGGTGGATTTCGTCCGGCGGCGCGCCGGGGCGCCGCCAGCGTCGCTCCGGTGGCCCGTTTTCCTTCCCGTCTGCGTCGTTGCTCCTCCCGGGATCCGTTCTTCACTGCGGGACCGTCAAACGTCCGTTGCGGCACGTTCCATCGTCGACCGTCAAATCCGCACAAAACGAAGAACGGCGGAGGGTCGTCGGGCCCTGTTCGTTTGGCCCGCACCCTCCGCGTTAGAAATAAACAACCAGAAGAATTTGTTCAACACATGAACCAACAATTTTAATTTTGATAAAATAAATAAAATTGTTTCCTTGAATACGGTTCATTCATTTTTAAAGAAACAAAGACGGGAATTAATTTTAAAAGGGGTAATCCCCACACTACTGGAAAAACGACCTATACCCACGGTTCAAAACCGTGGGTATAGCCCCCAAAACCGTGGGTATAGCCTATACCCACGGTTTTGGGAACCGTGGGCTGGAATGGCGTCGGTATAGGGGTCTCAGCCTATACCCACGGTTTGGAGAACCGTGGGTATAGGGGAGTCCAATTTGGCACAACGCTGTTCCAGCGTCGGTATAGGGGTCTCAGCCTATACCCACGGTTTGGAGAACCGTGGGTATAGGTCTTCAAAAAAAAACCCGCAATACCTACGGTTTTCAAGAACCGTCGGTGTACATCTTCGTAAAATACCCTATACCCACGGTTTTCTCGAAAACCGTGGGTATAGGTCTTAAAAGAAAAATATACCCACGGTTTTTGGCACAACCGTGGGTATAGGTGGCCTATACCCACGGTTTTTGAAAACCGTGGGTATTGGTTCACATGCTATCCCTATACCCACGGTTGTGAAAAACCGTGGGTATAGGGGTGCCCTATACCCACGGTTTTTTGTAAAACCGTGGGTATAGACCTATTTTCCAGTAGTGCCATAATGAAATCCCTACCTTCATGATCGTCGTGCGCGAGCATTCTTCGCGGAAGAGATCGTCGCAGAAGAGATCGTCGCGGAAGAGATCGATCGTCGCGTCATCGCGGGGAGGCGTCGCGTCGTCGCGGAAACCGGCGTCGAGTCGGTGAACTCAACGAACGAAGAACAACATATTTAAATTATAAATAATTAAATCTGTGTTTAAACCCAAAGAAAGAACCTTGAGCGGATGTCCGAGATCACTCACCTCAAATGGTCGGTGATCGAAGATCGGAGATCGGAGATCGGAAGAACGTCTCGGGCGAAGGCGTCGTCGATTTCCGAGTTCGGCGTTCTTCGCGTTCTTCGCGTTCTTCGCGTTCTTCGCGAGGGAGAAGAAGTTACGAGGGTTCTCTCAAATCTTCTCAAGCGCAAATAACCAGAGGTTAAGCGTTGGCCTTATTTTATTATTACGCCAACGAATTTGAAAAACTGGTTAAGAAACGATCCATCAATTCGTTGAATTAATTCAACGAAAGAAACGACCCATTTAATTCACGAAAGAAACAGCCCATTTAATTCACGAAATAAACCGCCCAATTAAATGGTCTGTTAAGAATTTAGAAAACGCGTCGGTTGACTTTCATTAAGACGGGTTTTCACGGGTGCGTTTCTTAGCGGAAAGAAACGGCGGGGCTCGTGCGGGCCCCACCTCACAAATATCCTACCAAGGGGGTAGGATATTTCTGGATAGCATCCTATCCAATTCAACTCAGTTCAAGCCGCCTTTAAGTGGCTTCAAGTGGCTTCCAAGTGTCTTAAGTGAAATAAAATAAAGTTGTCGCAAAATTATTTTATTTCTTACCTTTAAGCCCGAAAATTAAAAACCACACCCGAGCAAACGCAACTCCGGAAGAAGCGTTTCTAAGAGAATACCGGTGCTGCGATTTCATCGGTGCCCTCAGAATTCGATTCCGGGCACCGGTTCAAAAGTTAGAAAAACCCGTTCGTCCGTTCACTGAACGTACCCGAGCCAAACTTCGGAAAATGATTCCGGGCACACCGGGCCTCGGAATCAGGTGCCGTCAGAAACTGCGCTCTTGTAAAATTCCAAAGAAAATTAAGAAAAAAATTTCCTTGAAATTTACGGGTCTTTACATTACTCCCACCTCAGGAATTTACGTCCCCGTAAAGATACATCAAAAACTAGGGAAACAAATGTGGGTACTGAGCACGCATCTGAGCCTCCCGCTCCCAAGTGCTCTCCTGGAGGTTCCCGTGCTGCCATCTGATGCGCACAAGAGGAATCGATCGCCCACGTAGGACCCGCTCCTGTCGATCCTCTATCTCCACTGGGACCTCCACAAAAGTCGCTCCATCATCCACGTCTAGCTCCCCATAGTCAATGATGTGCGTCGGGTCGTGCACGTATCTCCTCAGCTGGGATACGTGGAAGACGTCGTGCACCCGGTGCAACTGAGGTGGCAGAGCCAGGCGATAAGCCACCTCGCCAATCCTGCTGAGGACCTGGAAGGGTCCGATGAAGCGTGGAGACAACTTGCCGCCTCGGCCAAATCTCCTCAAACCACGTCGAGGTGAGACCTGCAAGAAGACGTTGTCGCCATCCTCGAACTCTAGTGGCCTCCGCCTCCTGTCAGCATATGACTTCTGCCGGCTCTGTGCTGTCCTCATCCGCTCCTGGATGACCTGGACCTTCTCTGTCGTGGCCCGGACCATCTCTGGTCCCACAAGTGCTGACTCTCCAGGGTCTGTCCCGCACAAAGGAGATCTGCAAGGCCTGCCGTACAATGCCTCATAGGGTGCCACCCCGATGGTGGAGTGGTAGATGTTGTTGTACGCGAACTCCACCAAGGGTAGGTGGTCCTCCCAGCTGCGACCAAAGTCGAGGACACATGCGCGGAGCATGTCCTCGAGAGTCTGAATGGTCCTCTCCGTCTGACCATCCGTCTGAGGGTGAAAGGCGGTGCTCAGACGTAGTCGCGTCCCGAACGCCTCCTGCAACCCCTTCCAAAGCCGAGAAGTAAAACGAGCGTCCCGATCGGAGATGATAGTCAATGGCACACCGTGAAGTCGTACAATCTCATGAACGTAGAGACTCCCCATGCTCTCCACCGTTCCCTTCTCTCAGATGGGTAAGAATTGTTCCGACTTGGTGAGTCGGTCAACAATCACCCAAATGGAATCGTGACCTCTGGAAGTGCGTGGATGTCCAGTCACGAAGTCCATAGATATCCTGTCCCACTTCCACTCCGGGACCTCCAAGGGCTGTACCAAACCTGCTGTTACCTGATGCTCTTCCTTCACCTGCTGGCAGGTGAGGCACCGCGAAACGAACTCTTCCACAGCCTTCTTCATGCCCGGCCACCAGTGCTGTCGCCTGAGATCCTGGTACATCTTCGCCACTCCAGGATGTACCGCCAAAGGAGAAGTGTGATACTCTCTCAGCACCTCCTCTCGTAAAGCGACTGGTACCAAGGTATGTCCTCTGAAAAGGACATCGTGCTCTGCTCCAAGGGAGAAACCATCAGGTGCCTGTCCCGAGGATATCTGTGCACGTCGTGTCTCACAGTCGACGTCCCCACGATGTGCCTCCCTAACCCGCTGAAGAAGTGGAGGAGAGACTGTGAGAGACAGAAGAAAGGATGCTCCGTCTCTATCCACGAAGGATATCTACAAAGCGGCTAGCTGCTATGTCGCCTCCTCAAGTAGCTGGATGCCCGTCCTCCTGCTGAGGGCATCAGCCACCACATTCCCCTTCCCAGGAGTATAGACTATCTCAAAGTCATAATCCTGGAGGAAATCGAGCCATCGCCGCTGTCTCAGGTTTAGGTCCTTCTGAGAGAAGATGTACCTGAGACTCTGGTGGTCAGAAAAGACTGTGAAGCGCTCGCCCATCAGATAGTGTCGCCATGTCTTCAGGGCAAAGACCACGGCTGCCAACTCCAAGTCATGGGTAGCGTAGTTCTGCTCATGAGGCCTCAACTGACGTGATCCGTAGGCAATCACGGCCCGCTCCTGCATCAGGACACACCCGAGTCCGGTCCCTGATGCATCGCAGTAGACTACATATCCAACTCCCTCCTCAAGCAACCTCAAGATAGGTGCGCTGGTCAACCTCTGCCTCAGCTCCTGGAAGCTCTGATGACATCTGTATGACCACACGAAGGGTTTCCCCTTCTTCTTCAACGCTGAGAGTGGGGCCGCAACTCTGGAGAAGTCCGGCACAAATCTCCGATAGTATCCGGCTAGGCCCAAGAAACTCCGCACCTCTGTCACGCTCTTGGGTGGCTCCCAAGCTAGCAATGCCTCGATCTTCGCGGGATCCACTGCAAATCACGCCTCAGAAATGACGTTCCCCAATAAGTGGACCTCACGTAACCAGAACTGACACTTCGAGAGCTTTCCATAAAGCTGGTTCTCTCGGAGTGTGTCTAGTACAACAAGCAGGTGGTAGGCGTGCTCCACCTCCGTCGTCGAGTACACCAAAATGTAGTCGATGAAGACCACAACAAATCGACCGAGGTATGGCTGGAAGATCCTGTTCATGAGGCTCATGAACACTACTGGAGCGTTGGTCATGCCGAAAGGCATAAGCAAGAACTCATAGTGGCCATACCGACACCTGAAGGCCGTCTTCTGCACATCCTCTTCTCGAACTCTGAGCTGATGATAGCCTGACCTGAGGTCTATCTTCGAGAACCACCATGCTCCCTTGAGCTGGTCGAAGAGATCATCAATCCTGGGTAGCGGATACTTGTTCCTCACTGTCACTTGGTTCAGGCGACGATAATCGACACACAGTCGCAAGCTCCCATCTGCCTTCTTGGCGAACAAAATAGGGGAAGCCCAGGGCGAAACACTGGGTCGGATGAACCCCTTGCCCTGCAAGTCCTCTAACTGTACCCGCAGCTCTCGAAGCTCAGCGGGGGCCATCCGATATGCTGGGGTGGATATCGGGGCTGTCCCGGGGTACAGGTCGATATAAAAGTCTACCTCTGTACGAGGAGGTAGTCCTGGAACGTCGTCGGGAAAGACGTCCGCGTACTGATCCACCACTGCAGGAAAACTGGGACTCCGCACGTCAACTGCTCCCAGGATGAGGCTAGCCAACTGATTAGTGATGGGCTGACCTCTCCTCTGCGGGAGTCCATCCTGTGCTGCTAAGGCTCCCTTCTCGCCGGTGAAGGTGAACCTGCTCCTGTCGGTGCGCACACATCGCACCTTGCGCCTAATGCAGTCAATCTGAGCATGGACCGTAGATAACCAATCCATGCCCAAGATGACGTCGTAAGGCCTCGACGCTGCTACAAGAAGATCCCAGCCGAAGCTATCGCCTCCTAGAGTAAGCTCACACTGCCGGCACCAGTGCGTAATCGTCGAGTCTGCTCCCGTAGGAGTCTCTAGCCGTAAGGATCGAGCCAACGGCTCTGTCGGAATCTCCGAGCTCCGAACAAGGGCAGTGGCTATGAAAGAGTGACTCGCTCCTGTGTCTATCAGAACTGCAGCAAGGGTGGAATAGACACAGATCGTACCTCAAATCATCTCTGGCGCGCCGTGGTCATAGGCCTCCGCTGCCTGGAGCTGAGCCTGTCTCTGCCCGCCAGCTCCCTGTGGTCGGGGCGGGCCTCCTGGTGGTGGTGGCGGCAGAGCCTCAAAGCGTCTCCCACCACCTGCTGCTCGGCCAGCTCCTCTGCCTCGTCCGCCTCCTCCCTGTGGACTGCCACGGTCGACCCTCTGCCTCTACCTGGGTGGCCCCTCCATTGTCTGCTGCCCCTCGGTAAGACGGGTCGGGCAGTCACGAGCCATGTGGCCCTGCCCGCCGCACTCGTAGCACTGTCTGCCTCTCGGAAGGCCGGCTCCGGGTCGGGTGCCCTGCACTGCTGAGCCAGTGTCCCGAGGTCGCCTGCCGGAAGGTCTGGTCCGCCTGGAACCCTGAGTCATCCGCCGGCTACCAGCTGCCGAAGACTCCGCTGTCTGCCGCCCTGTGGTAGGTCTCGCAGTGGACTCAGCCAGGAAGCTCTCGATCAGGAGGGCTCGCTCCAGTACTCCTGCCTGGGTCGGGATGCTGAGGGAGATCAGCGATGCCCAGATCTCATGTCTCAAACCCTGCTCGAAGGTCCGGGCCCGGAAGAAGGTGTCCCGTACCATGTCTGTCGAGTACCGAGAAAGGTCGGTGAACCTCGCCGCGTACTGAGCGACCATCAAGCTGCCCTGCCGCAGCTGAAGAAGCTCCTGGATGTGTACCGCTCGGAGGGTGGCCGGGACGAACTCTGAGCGGAAGAGGGTCTCGAAGTCCGTCCAGATGAGGGTGGACTCATCGTGTACCTGGAGCATCAGGCTCCACCAGCGTCCGGCTGCTGCGTGCAGTAGGCTCGCCGCGAGGATCACCATGAGGTCTGCTGGCGTCCTCACTAGCCTGAAAACTCGGACGACCGCCTCCAGCCAGTCCTCGGCTGCCTGGGGGTCCGACTCCCCACGGAACCTGGGTGGTCGCTGGCGCTGGAACTCGTGAAGAGCTCCAAGGCATCGTGCGTCGTCAGCTGCCAGTGCTGGAAGCATCGGGGGCTCGGCGGGTAAAGGTACCGCCTGTGCCTCTGCTGTCAACGGGCCCTGTACCGAGGCCTCGTCGCTCGGCGGGCTGTCGTCGCGCCCTACTCTGGGAACCCTAGCTGGCTGCTGTCGTCGTGCCATCCTGAAAAGGAAACAAGTATGCCATGGTCAGAACAGTATACCTGGTGAGCTGACACAAGTAATCACAAAGAAAACTTGAAACACACATGTAATCAATGTTTTCGTGCATTAAGTCGGAAATCAGAAGTCAGGGTCCTGGCGTATGGATACGTCGGCCGCCGCACCAACACTGGACTCCCTGGACTGATAACCACAATCAATACGCTAAACACTATTGCTTCACATAGAAGAAATTTCAGAGTCTGCGGTAGAACCGACCGCCTCTGATACCAATTTGTCACGACCCGTCCTCGGGGCCCGTGCCGTTACTACCCCAAGCCCGCCTTCCATAGGCCAGGGGCTGGCGACTAGCACCAAGGCGTAAATCCCAACAAAAAGGGAAGGCATTGCCTTTGAAAAGTAAACAGGCACCACAGAGTAAGCAAGCAGAAAAGTAAACACTAAGTAAAACTGTACAAGCTGTGCTGAAAGTAAAAAGGGGCCGGAAATACAAGCCCAACTGTAAAGTACAACTGAAAGGAAAAACAGCAACTGAAAAGGGAAAATTGCAGCGTCGAGCCATACTCTGGAAGTCCCACCTGAAGGGTGGGTACAGATAGCCTCCACGGCTCCTCGGGTCCACCTAACTGCTCCGAGTACGTCCCGCCCAGTGGTCCACCTCCATGTACTGTCCTGCTCCGCACGCCTCCTCCACGATCAGCGCTGTCCGTCGTCTGCAACCAACACCACGAAGTGCGGGCATAGCCTGTGCAGGGGTGAGTATAAACTACTCAGTAGGGACCCCGAGACCCCCGAAGGTCTCCCGAAATCCACAAAGGATAATCTACAAAGGAAAGATACAATCACGAAGTAACATCTGACACGGCTTAGGTATATGCCCATACATATACCTAAGTCTTCAATTCCCGTTCGGCTCCAACGTCCGAGCCCAAGCACAACCCAGTCCACACCGGAAAGCAAAACGTACACCCACTCAGGATGGAACAACACAATCCACAAAGGAGAGTAAACAGTAAATCCACACAGGATAGCTCAACACAATCCACAAAGGATAGAAACACAAGATTCAGCTCACACAGGTATACTTCTTCGGATGACGATAAAGATGATCATTGAACCATCTAAGTCGTCGGACCCACGAAGGATCGATAGGTACTAACCTTGAAATGACCCACATAGGATCGGGCCCACGTAGGACCTGTAGGAGTAGGCTCACACAGAACCGCTGAGAGATGACCCACGCAGGATCGGACCCACACAGGATCGGGCCCACACAGGACCGGTAGGAGTAGGCTCACACAGAACCGCTGAGAGATGACCCACGCAGGATCGGACCCACACAGGATCGGGCCCACACAGAATCGGGCCCACACAGGACCTGTAGGCGCTGGCTCACACAGAACCGCTGAGCGCTGACCCACGCAGGATCGGACCCACACAGGATCGGGCCCACACAGGACCGGGCCCACGCAGGACCTGAAGCACTGATCCACGTAGGATCGCTGAGTGCAGTAGTCGTCGCAGTCCGCTGAGGATCTCTGCACAGTCGTCGCCGCAGTCCACTGAGGATCTATGTACGGTCGTCGTCGGAGTCCACAGAGGATCTCTGCACAGTCGTCGCCGTAGTCCACTGAGGATCTCTACACGGTCGTCGCTGTCGAAGTAGCAATCGCAGCCAGCCTAGGGTTCCCGCACACAGCAAGCTCGTTCGGGAGGGTCCGCTCCATGAGCCGAGAGGCTGATACATCAACTGACACGAAGTCCGAAGTTGATGTATCCAAAAGTTCCGTATCGTCAACAAGAACTCAACGTCGCAGACGGCGCGTCAATCGGACGCCCGGTCTGAGAGATATTGGCATTTTCGTCCCAGGGGCCCAGTTGGTTTTTAAGGCAAAACCAACCCGACCGCACTCCACCTGCGTCCAAACCTCGGGCAAAGTATTCCAAAAGATCCGTCTCACTTAGTGAAATTCGACAAAGCTGACGGCACGTCAATCGGACGTCCGTAGCTCAAGATATGAGCGTTTCCGCTCCGAGGGCCCGGTTGGTCTCGTGTACGAACCAACCCGGCCGAACCCAAGTATTCCGAAACCTTGAGTGAGATATACCGAAACGACCTTCTCGATCCAAGGATCGCGTTGCCGCTGACGGCGGGTCGTTTGGAGGCACGAAGCTCAAGATACGGGCATCTGAACGAAAACGTCCGAAGATGGGGGATACGGGCCCGGGCCGACCCGGCCCGACCCCCCTGGGTCGGCCCGAACCGGATCGACCCGACCCGGGTCCGACCCGGCTGGCCCGGCCCGGCCCAACCAGGGCCGGTCCGACTCGGCCGGGCGGCGCGGGTGGAAGCCGCGGGCGCTGACCCGCGGCTTGAGGAAGAACCGCGGCCCGCGTGCGGGCCGTGCTGGCGAACCGCGGACGCGCTGAGTCGCGTCCACCTGGACGAACCGGACCCGCGCGGCGCGGGTCCGTTGGCCGCCGCCGCCGCGGCTTCAGCCGCCGCGGATTTCGTCCGGCGGCGCGCCGGGGCGCCGCCGGCAACTTCCGCGGGCCGCCGACGTCGCTCCGGTGGCCCGTTTTCCTTCCCGTCTGCGCCATTGCTCCTCCCGGGATCCGTTCTTCACTGCGGGACCGTCAAACGTCTGCTGCGGAACGTTCCATCGTCGACCGTCAAATCCGCACAAAACGAAGAACAACGGAGGGTCATCGGGCCGTGTTCGTTTGGCCCGCACCCTCCGCGTTAGAAATAAACAACCGGAAGAATTTGTTCAACACATGAACCAACAATTTTAATTTTGATAAAATAAATAAAATTGTTTCCTTGAATCTGGTTCTTTCATTTTTAAAGAAACAAAGACGGGAATTAATTTTAAAAGGGGTAATCCCCATAATGAAATCCCTACCTTGATGATCGTCGTGCGCGAGCGTTCTTCGCGGAAGAGATCGTCGCGGAAGAGATCGATCGTCGCGTCGTCGCGGGGAGGCGTCGCGTCGTCGCGGAAACCGGCGTCGAGTCGGTGAACTCAACGAACCAAGAACAACAGATTTAAATTATAAATAATTAAATCTGTGTTTAAACACAAAGAAAGAACATTGAGCGTAAGTCCGAGATCACTCACCTCAAATGGTCGGTGATCGAAGATCGGAGATCGGAGATCGGAAGAACGTCTCGGGCGAAGGCGTCGTCGATTTCCGGGTTCGGCGTTCTACGCGTTCTTCGCGTTCTTCGCATTCTTCACGAGGGAGAAGAAGTTACGAGGGTTCTCTCAAATCTTCTCAAGCGCAAATAACCAGAGGTTAAGCGTTGGCCTTATTTTATTATTACGCCAAGGAATTTGAAAAACTGGTTAAGAAACGATCCATCAATTCGTTGAATTAATTCAACGAAAGAAACGACCCATTTAATTCACGAAAGAAACAGCCCATTTAATTTACGAAATAAACCGCCCAATGAAATGGTCTGTTAAGAATTTAGAAAACGCGTCGGTTGACTTTCATTAAGACGGGTTTTCACGGGTGCGTTTCTTAGCGGAAAGAAACGGCGGGGCTCGTGCGGGCCCCACCTCACAAATATCCTACCAAGGGGGTAGGATATTTCTGGATAGCATCCTATCTAATTCAACTCAGTTCAAGCCGCCTTTAAGTGGCTTCAAGTGGCTTCCAAGTGGCTTAAGTGAAATAAAATAAAGTTGTCGAAAAATTATTTTATTTCTTACCTTTAAGCCCGAAAATTAAAAACCACACCCGAGCAAACGCAACTCCGGAAGAGGCATTTCTAAGAGAATATCGGCGCTGCGATTTCATCGGTGCCCTCAGAATTCGATTCTGGGCACCGGTTCAAAAGTTAGAAAAACCCGCTCGTTCGTTCACTGAACGTACCCGAGCCAAACTTCGGAAAATGATTCCGGGCGCACCGGGCCTCGGAATCAGGTACCGTCAGAAACTGCGCTCCTGTAAAATTCCAAAGAAAATTAAGAAAAAAATTTCCTTGAAATTTATGGGTCTTTACAATATTAAACATAGAAGATTTTAGACTAGAATTTTAGGGATTAATAGAATTCCGGAATTCATTAACCTAGAGATTCACTACGATCGATCCATTATTGAATTGTAACGTTTCATAGAACCTTCTGGGTGTGTTTCCCCTCATAGTGTGGCCTAGTATTCTATAGACCTTGGATATAATTTCTAAACAAAAATTTACCATGGTTCCACCTTCCAAGATCTTTTCAATGACAAATCTCCCCAAAAATATTCACATATATGTAACTCTTAATTGTAACAACCTCCATCTTAGAAATATAGAAAGGAATGTGGTACAGTGAACTAGTTAGTATCTTCCTCCTACCATGTTGTACTCCCACATATGATGTTCTTATCCCTCAATGACTAACCACTATTAACAATTCATCCTACTCTATGATGAATTTTGACACGGTTTTCCTCAACCCAACATCATCACTCTAGAAACATTCAAGAGGAACATGTTGAAACATGATTTGAAAGGGATATATTTCTATGAAAACATCTTGTGTTTCAGCTCTATCATTTGGACCTCCAAAATAAATGGATCTATGAGTGGAGTCTACATAGTTTTTATCTTAGTAATATTTGATCTAATGAAATTTTGGTACTATAATAACTCATGTAGAATGCCACTGATGAAATGGGTTCCCCACATATTTCTTTATAGTTCTCCATGATGTAGATGGAATGTACATGTGTTTAGGGACCTTTTAATAAGGAGTTCAGGTAATATATCTTTTTGATGGTAAAAATATAAAAGTGATATTCATACCAATTCATATATCCTGATGTCTTATAAATATGTCTGGTATTCCTGGAATCTGGAGCATACCTAATATTCGCATGATCACTCAATGGTGATATTACCACCCAATATCAAATCCAAATCCTTATATTGGCCTATGTTGTTGTTACCCATGCTACTCCAAAAAGTAGTGGTGTAGTGGGTAGAGAACTCTTCAACCTATGTCTTATCGCATGTGACCATCCTAGTCCTCCCATCAAGCACATAAATTTATATAGATTCATTCGCTTTGGGGGATGATCGTGAATATTGATGTTTCAATTATTTGGTCATCTTTTCATGTGAACCCTGATCGTGGTTTATCAACAACGAAGGGTGGGATAGTGACATTTGACAACAACCTGATGTTCCAAAATGGGAGGTAGTTTCTCAGAAGATATCTCATCCGTTACTCTTCTAGATTGCCTAGAGGAATTTGATTTTTAGATACCCACACCATGATTTAAGGATCTGAGTATTTCTATCCATATCGTCTCTCTGATATAAAGTAGTGAATTATATCTCAATAGAATTTTGTTGGTCATCCATTTCAAATAATTCTATAATGTATAAGTAATGATAATGTAATATCTATGAATCGACATGTATGTTAGGTAGTATGCACATTTTCTAGAATAATGTATGAAAAATGATGATATCTTTTCTATATAGATGCGTGAAAGAGGGTGATGTGGTGTGAAAGAAGTAGATGATGCTCAATTTTTCATTATGAAATGTAAGAATTATACGCATGAGAGAAATGTATCATATCATACAGAAAGTCATAGGTATTATATAGGTTCCCCCTTATAAAGGTGGAATTGGTCCTTTGTTCATGTACAAGCGCCATACACACCAACTGGTTAGTATTTCATACACCAACGAGAATCTTCCCCCTTCTACAATGATTCCCTTACAACATTACCTTCTACTCCGCTTTTATCTTAGATTCCTTAGGGGATAAATTTTTGGCTTAGAATTCAAATTAAATAAACAAATTTCCCAATTTTGTAAAACAAAAGCCTTTATCAAACTCGATAGAGAATTTCGATAATGTAAAGGAAGGTGAATGTACGTTTCATGGTGTTTTTGAAATATTGAAATCTATAAAAAATATCTTTGAACACCAAATATGACATCAATTATCTTCCATTCTGTGAAGTCCACTGAAATTTCCAAGGTATCTATGTGAAATATGTCTATGTTGCGTGTAGGAAACCTAATCTGCGTACATCCCTTATGTATTCCCGATACAATGTCAAACATTTCATTATATGATTGTTCACTACGACTAATGGGATGGTTGTGTGAGTAAACTTTTCCATAACTAGATCTTCCACCCCATCATTAAATATTTTGGAAATAGGTAGAAGGCCTACCCTCTCTTTTGGGTGATTCTATTGAAGTAGATCTCCCACTCTGCTTCATATTAGACTAATATTCTCCAACATCATGAAATAATAATCATCAAGTTAGATATCTTGCATTAGAGGTTCCCTATGGGTCCTCACTTTAGTGTGACAACATTTCTATAATCCATTCCCGTCCTCTTTCAACCCCTATCTGGTGCACCGAAGAACACTTCTTGTGTTGATTCTTACAATATTGCGTTCACCCCTTCATTAAATCTCAATGGGAAAACCCAATGTCATAGAACCATGATTGATCACCCTTTACGCTCAACCCTCATTCAATGCGTACAGCTCTTTAAAAAAAACCATCCACACATTCACATAGTGATTTCATGGTCCCTCTTTAGGTGACCCATATGCCTCTATCATGTGAGATTCCATAACTTTTACTTCATTACATAGTCCCTATAATGAATTATTCTTCTTAGCATAGGCATGATAACATGAAAATCATGATTGACCACTCCTCCACACCATTATTCATTGACATGGAAAATTCCCTAACCCACCCAAGGGTGAATGTGCTATAGTTATGTAATCCCAATGGGTACCAAGTGATCCACCCAAGATTGAGCTACATGACGTAAATCATCCTTGAACAAACATCCAAGACACATGATGTAAAACTATATCCTTAAACTATATAATGTACATGAGCATCCACATTTTTTTCATTGGAAGATTCCACCATTTCCACTCTGTGGGATGAAACCCCAGCACATGGGCGGTTTCCGCACATAATCCCCACACCTTCCTCCAAACCATGGGATTCAACACCAACAACAGGGATTCTATCATGTGTAATACCAACACACAATCTTCTACAAGTACTGAATGCTCCACGTATGACACATAGGTAATGATATCCTCCTCAAAAGGAATGAGTTCCTTGACACAAGGAATGAAATCCTCCCTGAGAATCTCCCATGTTTAATCCCCACATCATCTCTCATTGGTGCATCCTTCACAGACCAAATGTCATGCCTAATATTTCCTTTTATTTCCCACACTAAGTATGACTCACATTGGATTAGACTTTAGTGGATTCCTTGAAATCCAAAATCATATCCCCTCAACTAGGTCTCATCCTTATGTGTACTCCTCAATCATGTACCCCCATCAACGGGTAGCTCCTACGAGTAGGCCCTATCCACATTTTCCACTTCCATGGGCCTCCACTTCAGGTATATGAAAAATCCCTTCCAAAAATACAGGGTATTTGACTTCCATCAAAATGGGATACGTAGGAAGCATAGTTGTTCTCTATAATAATCATTCCATCAACTACATCCACTCCATCCAGCTAAACACCATCCACCCAAAACATAATCCACTCCTCCCACATCCATTCTAATTTTCTCTAGACACCACATCCCAATAAGTTCATCTGTATACCTAGAAACAACAAATCTTCTATGACCCTTTAGTCCAATTTCATCGATAAACCCCATTGGAATCATTGTGGCTCATATAATTACTTGATCAACTCCAGTGCACAATCCCCACACTATCCAACGAATAGAAATCCTCTTTAGAACAGTATCTTACATGAGTAATCCCCACACCATCTCTTTCTGACACTCCATTAATGGGTCGAGCATCCTTACTACATGACAATAAACATCATGGACCGGTCTTGTCACTTGACCTTAGACTGTTGTATCGAACTATGTGGTTTCTTATCCCTATCTTATAAACAACATATGTTGGACTTCTCTATGTTGTTCAGTAATGACCAATGGTCATCCCAGGTCTCCCCTTCTAGGGGTGAACCTCCTTTATCCACCCCCAGGGGTGTCCCAATGAACCTTCACAGAGTAAAACCTTCCCATTATGAGATACACCTCTTGGGTATGCCTCTCGATGGCATCTTAATCCATTTATTGGAAAATGTTATAGGTGATCCCCCATTTGGACACACCTCCTTGATCCTCCCTAGTGAAGAGTTTTATTAAACCCCCTACCTCTCCACATGATGTCAAACATGTGACCTCAAATGGATACCTCATGATAAAAATGGGATAAATAAAGTAAAATTCATTGAAGACATTGGAATGTGGCATCAACAAACTCATGAGAAAAATGGGGTGCATGATGTAAAATAATTAGAAGATACATGCCCTTATGTGTTAGATACTTTGTGATCGATATTGGATGCATTGGGTTTCTATGGCTAAAATTCATCCATGATTTTCCCTACTTTGAGGAAGAATACAATTGACCAATGTTCCAAGAGTCCATACATTCTAGAGATTCCCAACATTAATACAACCCTAACCAAATTTTTCATCCCAACCAAGACTCACTTGAATGTTTAGACAAAAGAATTGCAATTGACAATCATATTAAAACATATGGAATTGGGAATGAGTTCCATAAGAATTAAATAATTCAACGATAGAGACCTTGACTAAGTAACATGTTCTACGGAATAATTCATGGAAGGGGGAACCAACATCTGATCATCCCATTTCGATCAAGAAGAAAACATCATCGTTGGATGTGATGAACGTCACCCACCATATGAAGAAGAGAATTTAGGGAAACATAATGAACTGATATCATGAGTCGACACAAGCCATTGTGTTCCCCAATGAATTAATTTGGAATAAATACCTTATTATTCATTACTAAGGTATTACCACTAAAATTATCACATAATGTAAATATTTTAGTGATATATATAACATATATATTAGGGAATACATAAAGAAATTACCAAAGTTCACAAGTTAAGATTCCATTTATTTTATGGATTTTATATGGTAGTTGGTATTTATGATCTTATGTTATGTCATATTTTATTCTTCATTTGTTATTTATAGATATTTAGGTAATTATATTTTTAATAAAGGATGTGATGGAATACATATTAACCATCTCAAAAATATATATGATAAATTATATTATAATTCCTCTTTCAATGGATGTTATCTATAGTTATGATGTTTACAATATGGATATAAAAATTACAATACCAAACAGAAACCTATGAAATAATTTTTATATGATATTAAATAACGATATTTAAGATCTCTATGGTGTTATAAGATTTAAAATTTCCCAAACCCCACATATGAATTTATGAAAGTGTATTTGAGATATAATAAATTTTTGAAGATTCAATGTGTGATTTTTTTCAAAAATAATAGTGTTAGATATTTTATATATAAGAAGGTTTGTGGGAAAACTATTATAATCTAGTACATTATGTCTATAACATATTTATAACTATAAATGGAATAAATTATTTATTTTATAAATGTTATTTTTTTGGTAAACTGCTATGAATGAAATATATGTGATAATAAACCTATTTGTTTTGTATGAAAAACTGATTTGATAGATGAATATGGCTACTTTTGTCTAGTTGAAACAAGTATATCGGTAAAATGCTAATGATTTTTAACATAGATAACTCTATGAAGGGGTATTTTCAAATATTATATTACATAATTTATATTATGCACCAATTTTATTCTAATGATATAGTAATGAAATAAATGAGTGATATTATTTATTATTTTAAAGTAGGATAAATAATTTATAATATGTTCTGTTCTTAACACAATATTTTTTAATATACTGATAATATAATATAAATATACAAAATATTATAATAAATAACAATAAAAATTTATTGAGAGTGAATAAGGATGTATTATGGAAATTGGAGGTGAGGGTGATATTATTAAAATTGGTTAAATTACTTATATATAGAAAAATATAACTCAATATCAAAATTTGGGTTTAGATTTTTCACTATTGGAGAAGAATTCAATTTCATGATTTTTATGTAGCCTACGATTGTCGATTAAATAAGGGTGGTTGAGTAATTATATTCATAAAATATAGTGAAATATTTATTCTGGGACTATAAATTTAGTCTTAAACTAGAAGAATTTGCATGCATAAGGAACATGATTATTCCTAACTATGTTAACAAAGGACTTAACCCATAGGTTACGTAACCTCATATTCAGTAGTGGAAGAAATTTATATGGATGGTGTAATGATTTTATATGGTGGTTAAAGATGATAATATTTTTTCATCCTCTAATAAAACTTATGAAATGATAATAAACTAAGGGCCATGTTCCTTAATTATATATTGGATACATGGTAAACAAGATCTAATTTATTTTGTTTTATTTATATTTGAGTCTTCATTATATTTTATATAATGTGAATTTTGAGAATATATAATATATTAGGATTTTATAATTGAAATAAACATACAATTATCATCCATTCATGTATAATGTTCTTTATACATGAGAGTAAAATGGAAAATAATATCTCAAAAGGAATCCCTATTATTCTTCATAGTGGACTATAATCATATAATGGAAGGAATTGTGATGATATACAAATATTGGTGTCTATATACCCCATTATGGGCATACTTTATTCACCAATGTGGGATATGTATAATTTTGCAATCTAGATTGGTCCCTTTTTAGTATAACATGTGAAATTTTTGACATAAAGTTCATTCAAGTGTTTACCTCCTACAAATTCACAATACATGGGGATAAGATTTTTCCATACATGTAAGATTTCACATTCATATATAAAATGATATGTATTAATTTTTTATTGATTGTATGAATAAATAATCAAGAATGGAAGAGTAATATTATATAAAAATTTATATTTTATGTCTAGAAGATGTATTTCATTTCATCGAAATGTTGGTTGCATGTGTATACATGTGATTTATAACGATACATCATGTGCATCGGCTTGTATGTATATAGATTTATTTGATATTGGTAAAAAAATAATACTTTTTAGCTTTATTAGTATTGATATATTATTATGATTAACTTTTTTAATATTAATATATTATATATTTATAATCCTTGTGAAATATATATGATATCTTTGAGGATTTAGTTCATTTAATGATTAATATATATAAGGAATAAACATAAAATTTATATTATTTTTCCCACCTATAATTGTATATTATCTCTCTGTAATGCTATAATATAAGATATTAAATTTAAATAGTTTTATTGTTATTATATACGATTTATCATTTTATATGTCCACCATATCATTAGATATTATAATTAAATTATTCAAAACATGTTTTATCATCAATTTATTATTTCACCAATTAATTTTGTTAGGGGTTTTTGAATGGATAACACAAAAAACATTATAATGTATTATTGTAATCCATTGATTTAAAATTGAGAAATTGTTAAATTATCTGACTATTAGTTCGTATATCTTTATATAAAATTACAATGATGTTTCATTGAAAAAAAAATTAAAAGGATTTATTCCATCATTTAAATTATTCCTCTTACATTTTTCCCTACTATCAAGAGGATCTACTAGAAGATGAAGTCCAAGGGATGTATTATCATTTGAAAATATAGTAATTATGACCAATACATCACTTAATAATTTTATACATCATTTAGTCATCAATACAAATGATAACCCATCTAAAAACCACAAGGTATAGTAGTATAGTTTCATATGATATTTTTGAAAGGTTGGAATAATTATGAAGACATAAGTGGGGGTGCTGAATTGTTTCCTTTTAAAAATGCATCCATAAAAATTAATCCCTCGTACAACATGGAAAGTTATAAAGTTTACTTTTATTTAAAATTATAATATAATGTTTTTCTAAAACAAATATAAAATAATTTTTTTTCTGGTTTGTGGAACAACGATCCCCTAGTCATGTCCACAAACAGACTCTCCACGTGTTTGGTTATTTTAACTATCATTTCCTTTCCAAAGCATTTAGACTATTGAGTTAAATTAACTACCAATTGTTACAAAATATTTAAAAATTAATATAAAAATAGACAACCCAAAACCCTCAATACATTCAATCACTAGTATTAAAAAAAATTATAGAATTTGGTTAAAAAATAACTACTAAAGAAATTAGAAATTTTTTTACTAAAATTGTAGAGATATTGAGAGTAATAAAATAATGTCTTCAAAGTAAATTCTTCTAAATGAATCTCTATCATTCGGTGTATAATTTTCAGATAACACAAAAGTATGAAATTAACTTCTTTGGAGTTGGAAGAACACATAAGATAAAATTATAACATGTATGTCTAAAAATTTAAGTCCCAAAATGCATAAATGAACATTAGTTTATTTATTAAATTTAATAATCCTCAATAATATTATAATAAATAATCCATTCTATATTAAGAAATATATTCATTAATATTTTGATAAGGCTATATTTCTTTTTATATAGAGATTCAAAATGATTGAATAACAGTTTATTAGATCATTGAAATAATTATTTGTAAAGAATCCATGATGAATTAAATATTCAACCCAAATCAATATTAGAAAAACTAATCATGAAATTTTTTTAGAGAAAATTCTAACTTCTGAACACCCAGAATATATAAATTTATAAATAAATAATACCTAAAAAATAATAACATCCCATAGAAATTGGAATTACTTTATCCACTGATGAAGATCCCCTAAAATTGTATTTTAATCACATTATTTAGATATTTACTCTTACAAAATTGAAGTTGAAACCTATGAAATATAAAAAATTAAAATCCCATTGACGGTTAATTTAGTTTGGGTTGTACAATGTAAAGATAAGTCAAAATGTATGGTTCACAATGAATGTTTTATTCTAAACATTGAATAAAATATAATTATCTTCAACAAAAATAATTTTGTTAACACAGAAATATGTTTGATTCACAAATTTATAGCTCCTTAAGGAAATCGAGTCTCGAAAATATAATGTACACGATAGATGTTTGGATCCCAACATGATGTTATGTACTCAAATGTGACGTTTTTATCAAAATTTTGGTTCAAAAACACAACATTAAACATAATCACTAGGTTCCGATTTTAGTGTTGGATTCCTGCATTAGTTTGGATGATAATTTTCCGAATTTTTATTTCATACTACATTGAAATGTTTAGAATAAATTGCAGAATTATATTTCAGATTAATTTTAATATAATAACTTCTAAAATACATAAAATTATTCTAAATTTAATGTTCAAATTTTACATTAGATAGTAAAATGTGATGTTCTTGACAAACAATTAGTTTCTAAAACATATAAATCATCGTAAATGCAGGGTTCCAATCATTGGTATGGATACTGACATTAGGTTGCAGCATCACTTTCTGATGATTTATTCATGACCACATTGAAATTTTTAGAATACGTTATAGAATAATAATTCATGATTATATTTATTTAAATATTTATTTCATTTACGTAGAATTCATGATATTATATAAGTCTAATACATCTAAAATTTTATACAATAATTTTTTCATAACAATTCCATGTATTTTGGAATCAGTATTCATATTGTGTAGTTATATCCTAATGTTGGTATCAAACCATACATTTTCAATACAATATTTATTGTTATGTTAGAGAACCAAAATTTTTATTAGGAACATTAGATTTGAGTACCAAACATCACTCTTGGAACCCCATGCTTTTGTGGAATTTTGTATTTGGGATCCTATCTTTTGTTATGGAACCTCATGTTTAATTACATAAAATTTGGCATATTAACCAAATATATCTATTGAACCTCATGATCTAGTATTCAATGTTTGGAATCCACCATACATTGTGAACCACAATTATAGAGTTACCATAAAAAAGGAAACACTATGATGAATTAGTTGACAATGGGATTAGAATTTTTATATTCCCATGATTTATGTTATAATTTAATTGGACTAAATATCTCAATAAAGTAAATCAAGGACAATTTCAATGGAAATTCAACAAAATATTAATTATTTCCAATATCTAGGGTTATTTATAATTTTTTAATTATTGGATTATTTCTAATTTCAAAGATGATGATTGTTTTGAATATAAAATTTTATCTGGAAATATTTATGATCTCTTTGACCATAATTAAATTAGGTTTCTTATTTAATTATCAATTGATTCTTTCAAACTGGAGATATTTAGGTTCTAATACCCTATTATGTTTTCCTACTGATTGTCTTTTAAATTAAAATATCATCTTATCTGGATTTTTTATGAGGTCTTTCTTATTATAGAATTTATTATCTATTATTCTACAACCAATTCTACTTATCTGTAATATATCTAATTTTATTCAATGAATCTTTTTAAGACTAAAATTTGAAGACATACATTATATAATAAATTATTGTGCGTTCTTCCTACTGTTAAGAAGTGTATTTTATTATGCTCTATTATTTATGAATTCACTATAGTATTCTTAGATTATTCTCAAGAATATTTCTATGAAGGAATTATTTTATTCCCCTAAATATCTCTATTTTTTTCAATGACTTTTACGAAATTATTTCAACGAGTATTTTTTTCAAATGATATTAATATTGTTTTTTGAACATTCGATTAGTGTATTATTTAAAGGTAAATAATTTTTCTTTTTCAAAACCCTTGTAAATTTTGTTTTTCCATGTTACTATTTCTTACACAAGACTAATGACATATCATGGAAAATGATCTTCTAATGAAAATTCGTAAACATGCGAAGAGAGTGTTGGTGGAGTGGACTGGGGGATATTTTTTCACCAGAAAACTATTAAAATTTATATTTATTTTCCTCTTATGTTCCATATAAAAACTTGTTTAATGATAAGGTGAAAAAATAACATTCCAAATTTCAATGGGGGGTCAGTTTTTATTCATGTTTCTTGAAAATAAAAATACAAATTAACCCCTCTGACTGAATTAATAATTGGTATCAAATGAGTTATCTTTTGATGAATACAACCAATCTCTATTAATCATAAGTTAAAAATCAAGATGAAAAATGATAATAATGCATGCACATAAATAAATTACTTTAATGATCATGGCTCCATATTTCATTAGAAATAATTATGGATACTAAAATATCATATGGTAATATATTTCATAAATTTCAATTTAGAGGCCTATATGATGGTAGTTAACTCGTATGAAATTCCCATTTATGAAATATAAATATTGCTTTCTACTATAGAATTTTAATATGAACTAAATTCATAATCCTTGAATGAAATTTTTTTGACATGTACTCTATAAATTTAACTATGTCTCTTAGTGTGCTATAACTTATGAAATGTGGACAAACATTCATGTTACTAATAAAAGGGTTGATAATAATATACATCTGAGGAAAAATACTAATAAAATAAAGTATCATACTTCTAAAAATTTTGAGATGAAAGAATAATGTAATTGAGGGGAATATTGATAGAAATAGTCATTAGTGTCACTACTCTCAGAACCACTGGTTCTAAGAAAAGTCAAGGATTTAATGTTATTATATTTTTACCCTAAATGTAGAATAGAATATCTATTTTAATCAAAAAATATAATATCCAATAAAAAATATAATGATGAATGAATTTATCAGTACTTTCAAGATATATGATTCTTAATTTAAATCAGAGGATGATGATCATATACTATCAAAATTAAAAATTAAACTCATATTATTTTTTATTACAAAATTGTAAAATAAGATAATTGAGGATGTTATAACCTAAAATTATTCATGATGTTCAAATTATATATATTAAATTTCTCAATTACCTAAAAGCTTTAACAAGTTATATAACATTAATAAAAGATTCAATAATTCATTTAATGATTACTATAAGAATGGTTTAATTTTGAAAGAATTTATATTTTATAAATGTAAGAAGTTGTGGAATATCAATCCAGATTTCATATAGTTGTAGGAAAGAAGATGAATGGAGAAGAAGGAAAGTAATCTATAGTTCAAGGAAGTTTATGCATGAAAATTATAGAAATTAATAAAGGCTATATGGATTTCTTATGAAGAACCAAAAATTACTGTATATTATAAATCATAATATGAGAAATTAAATAAGCAAGAAAATATCTACATAATTTCTAAAAAAGATAAACTAAAATCTTACTAGTATTTTGTTTCTGACTCTCAAATATTAATATGATCAAATAATAAACTAGATGAATTTTTTTCTTCACTATGAAAAAAATATAAATCTATATACGAAAATAATAAAACACCATAAAATATTCACAATGATTTATTGAGTAAAAAAAATATAACAAGTTTAAACAATACATATAATTAAAAGATTAATTAAGAAAATATGATTCAATATGTAAATAATGTGAAAATAAAAATAAATTGTTACTTTCTCATATAAAATTATTTATAAGTGTTTATAGTTTTTTCATTAAGGATGGTGTAAATTTAATTAATATTATTTAAATTAATTTTCATAAGACAACAATATATGTTATTGGTAGTAATGGTGAAGAACCCAATATTTTAATAAATAATTTTTTCCCCTATCAAAGATTTTCTACATGTCTAAAGTTAGAATTTTATTATTTAATTAGAGGGGATTATGAAAATAACTACTTCTAATAGAATCATAAAATTATAAATTTTTAAAAAAAACTTATGTAACCGAAGATTTATCTAAATTTAAATCTCCTAAGGCTAAAAAAATATGATTTTCCAAATATTTTATTTGTGAAATTATAGGCCGAAGGAATATTTGGGAACCAAAATATGGTTTTGTTTCATATTTGGGTAGGATAATATACATAATTATAGAAATAATATATTGTATATAGATATTGTATTATTAGATGCATCAGTGTAGAATTATATAAATTTGACGCACATCCAAAAGTTGATGGAGCTTTGTCATTAATGTTAGATTATCTAGATATCAAAATTTTACCTTGATTGATATGTTCTATTTGATCATGGTTTGTAGAATAATTTGATTAGTATTCTTAATCTATGTGATGATGGATTTTATTTTTTTTTATAATAAATCAAGTTAAATATTTAAGGATAAACATGTTATTTTTAAATCACCTAAAACTAAGAAGGATTACATTTTAGATCATAGTGCCTTTAATAAACTGAAGGTGAATAGTTTATGTCTTGAAATAATTGAATCATGGATGTGGAATAAGATACGTGGACGTCATAATATATTTTCATTATTTAAATTAACAAAGAATAGTTTAGTTTTACATCTTCCATGTTTTAGTTGTTAGGAGAAATTATATTATGATGCATATCAATCCTACATGGAACATAAGTCATCTTTCAAATAAATTAACATTGTTTCTACATATAAGCCCATAGAACATATCCACATGTATTTTTTTAACCTGTTCATGTAAAATATTTTCTAGAAGCTTTTTTTTCTTTTTATTATTTTATTATTTTTCGATATTTAAATGGGATCAGTTTTTAAAGTATTAAATTTAATAATCATTTGGTTATATAAGATTTTTTGTATGATGGTTAAAAATGAAAAATATCTTAAAATAATTTCCCAAAGAAGTGATCTTGGTATAGAAATTAATAACCTTAAATATAATTATTTTTTATTAGTAATAGGTATTAAGAATAATTTTTGTACTCCAAAAGTAACTCAAGAGAATTTAATTGTTGAATGAAGAAATAAACACATTCAATAAATAGATAGAATGATGTTGAATAAATATGGGTTACCTTCCTATTTTGGAAAAAATATATTAATATTTCTTACTATATTTTGAATAGAATTTTAATTATTTCTCTTATTAAAAAGAGAATATACGAATTCTAGAATAATAGAAAACCTAAAGTAGAAAAAATTAATTTTTTAGGTTTCAAGGTGTATATTGTGAATACTAAGTTAAATCTTGGTTTGTTTGATGAAAAGGATTATTATATATTATTTTCTTTTCGATTTTACTAATTCTAAATCGTATATATTTTTTTAATAAAAAGTTAATGATTTTTAAAGAATCAATTCATGTAATGTTTGATGAATATCATCCATTTGATTACAAAAAGCCATAAAATGATGAATCTAGTAATTATTTAAACACTTGGAGACTTTATTATTCTAATAATGAGTTTGTAAGTAAATTGAAACATGATTTTAATCAATCCAACTCTAAATAAAATGAAATAGTGTAACATGAAAGTGTTTTACCTGGACTGTCTAAAACATTAAAGGACCATCCTTTAGAAAGTGTTATAGTAGTTGTAGATGAAGGAGTTATGACAAGGAGAAATTTTGAGAGCCTAGTTGTGTCCACAGTCCTATTATACAAGTTTGATTCTAATTCATTATAAGAAGCATTATATAAATATTATTGGATGTTTTATATGAAATAATACCTAAAATAATTTTAGATGATCATTGTTTTGGAATTTTTTTACATTCCACTGAATTAACCAATAATAGGAACTGAAATATTCTTTTGGAATAAATATGTTGATCATGGTATCATAACTATGAATATAAATAATCCTAATTCTACAGTTAATAAAAATAGAGAAGGAGTAGATTTTGTAGAGGTAAAGTAGAAATAAAGGAACTGTATCAATTCCACCATTGGATCAATGAATGCATTATAGTGGTTGTGGGTATTGTAGAACATGAAGTGGTGCATAATATAGCGGGAAGATACTATAGTAGTACTATTCACATAACAAGGGTTGGGTGGGAATGTGGGACATTTTAGGGGCTACATTCCCACTATGTGTTTAGCCCATAATATATATAATTTAATAAAGTGGATAGTTGGGTGGGTTATCCCTTAGGGGGATATGACATCCCATTTAGGCCTGTGTGTGTACAGGGAATGGGATGGATGTAATTTTACCACCCAACACCTAATATATATTAGTATACTTTTGGCCTATACAGATCATAAGAATTTTATGATATAATTATTGATGTAAAATCATCTTTTTAAAAATAATTATTTTGTAGACTAGGTATATGTTGAACATCCAATAGGCATTGAATGTCCATGATAACTAAATTTGTTTTAAACATACTATACCTATTTATGATTTTAATAAGAAAAAAGGAATTATTATGAAATATTGAGTTATTTTGTTAAGAAAATTAGTCTTTAGTATGTTTATATGGTCCTAATTTTTTTATGAAAAAACAATTTTCTATATTTTTTAGATAATATTTTTATAGATGATTTATTATTGGGTTAAACTAATAAAAATCATTATAGCGATTTTTCAAAACATATTCAAAAATAATCTTTAATTAGTATGACTGGGGAGTTTACTATATCTCAAGGATTTCAAATCAATCATAAGGATATTGGAAATGTTTTAAATCAATGAAATATATAATTGATTTATAAAAATCGTTTAGACATGAGAATATTATGTCTTATTAAATTCTTATTTGTACCAATATTACTCTAGATTTGGAAGAATCTGGAGACATTTTTTACGACAAGTTATATAAAAGTATTATGTTTAGTTTACTATGTCTTACTATTTTGGACCAAAAATTTTTATTTTTTGATTATGTTCAATATTTCAATCAATACCATTATAGTCCCATTTAAAAATTTTAAGATAGAGTTTGAGATATCTAGTGGAAAAAATTTCTATATATTTTACTTATCCAAAAAAACATATTTTTTTGATTTAATTTTATATTCTAATGACGATTTTAGAGGTTGTATATTTGACATAAAAATACCATCAGGATATTGTCACTTATAAAAGAAATCCATGTATTCATGGTCTACTAAGAATAAATACGTAGTTTCATTGTCTAATACTGATAAGGGATACACTTATATTGGTAGATGATTTGAGAAAGTATTGTATTTGAAACACATAATTCAAGAATTTGGAAATTATTTTGATCATGTTCTAATTTTATGTAATAATACATCTAAGGACCTAAATTTTTGAATAATAATTTTTTTTTCTGAAAATGTATTTCTAACTGTGTTCCATTAATTAAAATTTTAAAAGAATAAATTCAAATGGAACTATTAATTGTTAAAAATTATATGACCATTGGTCAATTATGACCGAAGCTCAATATGACCGTTACAAAAAATAATAAATTTATATTTATAATTTTTTTATAAATATAAATAACAATGGAAAAAATTAATTTGAAAATAAGATTCAATGAACTCTACCAGCAGAATTGTTCAATATAAAGCCCATTTTTTAGATCTCAAGAAGGAGGTATTGTCACTAGGCTTTGTTGTAAACCAAACCCAATCTGAGCATCAACATGTAAATATTGAACGAAATCACCTACGAGAAAGTTCAAGCTCATCGACATCGCGGCCCAGACCATGTTCAGTGAAATTCCCCAATAATTCCCCACCATTGAACATATTACCCTTAGGTATTATGAATGTTTTATATGAGGTTATTTAACAATTCATTAGTTACTTTTTTTTGTGATACATTTTATAAATAAAGTCTTATTCTAACAATTCGTTTATAATTATTATTTTTTACAATATAATGAATTAGACAAATTTATTTTTCAGGTAACATCATACATTTTAAAAATATATAAATTATTATATTACACATACGATTTATTCATTATTTTACTATAATAGTGTTTTAAGAACACTCCTTTTAATTATAATCAATGATTATATTTATTCCATAAAGGATTTACTTTATAAATGATTAAGTATTCTGTTTGATAAGAATTATATTTGTATACTATAAAACTAAAATTGTATTAATAATTAAAGGATATTATTTTATAAATTAATAAATTTTGGGAATAAATAAAATGTTAATTAAATATTATTACTATATAAATATTATTAAATATAAATATCATATAAATTTTATGAAGTTAAATATAACATTTATCAAGGTTTGGAAATTGTAGAGTTAAAACCCAAAAATTTTCAATAAATGATGGTTTTTGTTTTAAAATTTAAAATTAAAATATTGATAAAATTATATAGATAAAATTGATATTATTTTTTTAATAAGGACATAGTTATTATACAATGGTAAATTGTCCATAATTTTGTGAGAGAGTCGATTTTTTTGGTAAAAAGTAAATTCTATATAAATATATAATGTGTTTTATAAGATCATAATAACCCAATAGTGATGTAATAAATACTATAAAAGTGATATTCGTCAAATATATGTTTTAACTTTACAATATTCTTATTTTATATTTTTTTAATTACTTTTAGAATGCCTTGGTGGACCCTCAAAGACATATCAAATATTATAACATTTTAAAATGATTTTCTTAAGAGTGTGACTAATCACCACATATGAAAGACTTATATTTTAATATTTTCAGCCCTTGGCCTTATAAAATATTTTATACCACTACCATTGGGAATAAACCTTTTTCCCAAACCATGGGATGGACTCTGGATTTGTTTATATTATTGTGTAGTGTCCAAAAACTAAATAATAATGAATTCCTTCCCTTTTCCTATATAAACCCACTCAATTAACAATTACTCTTCACTAAATCCATTTTGATAATGATCAACCTCTTCCCTCGTCTCTCTCAAATCATACAAAGGCACCCCAAGATCCCCAGAGACCTCTCTAAATCCTCTATAAATCCTTTATGATCACACTTCCAAGTAAGCGACCCTCACATTCTTCTCCTCCTCTCAAATTCAAGCATCTAATTTGAAAGTAGTTCTTCTAATTATGAATATTTATGTAGGGATTATTTTGTAATAATTCTATTAATATACATTTTATGTAATTTTAATTAGTTATTATTTATCCTCCCTCATTATTACCATTACCTAAGCAGATACTATGAAAATTTGCATACTGGATTTCACTCTTCTCATTTACTTTCAAGCTACTCTTTTACATTTATATTCTTATATTCTATATTTATATATTGGGTTATGATGTTTCATGACCCAAATACTATCCATTTGGTCTATATATTATGATATCTTAATTTCACTCTCATAAATCCCCCCTATGATCTTTTAAGCACACCTGTTACTATGCTGAAATTTCGTAAGGGATTTCTCTCCTCCTCTTTGAATTCAAGAACCATCACTGAGTGTAGTTCCATTAATTTCATTTTATCACATATGATTTCTTTTTTAATCAATAACTTACTTAAAAATTTATTTTATTTCAATGAGTTATCATTTATCTCCACTCATTTACACCATTACCCAAGCCATTACAACGCCAAATTTCTTTAAGGGGTCTTCCACCCTTTCCATTTATGAAGCATTATTTTCTTTTTATGCCTTTTAATTTCATTAATTCTTATGTTGGGATATGTTATTAAATATCTTTCTTATTGAATATTTTTTTATAAATTATTAGATCCCCAATAACTATCATTTATCTCTCTTATGAACCCTTATGTACAATGATTACAAAACTATGTTTTCGTAAAGGATTTCACTCTTCTCATTTCCATTCATGCTACTCATTTACATTATGAATCTTATGATCTATATTTATATGTTTGGTTATGATATTACACTACCCGATATTGTAAATTTTATATATATATGATTATATCTCCCTTTCACTCTCATCAATCACCCCAATGATCGGTTAAGCACATTTGTTACTATGCTGAAATTCCATAAGATATCTTCCACCCTCCAGTTTTATCAAGTATTATTTTCTAGTTATCTTTTTTAATTTATTTTTTTCATTTTTGGTATATTTTATTATATATGCTTCATACATACCATTTTATTTATAAATGATTACATCCCCTTTCACACTAATTAATCTCTCTTATGAACCCCTATTTATACTCGCTTCCATGCCATGTTTTTGTAAGGGATTTCTTCCTTTCGTTTTTTCCAAAATTTATTTTTGATATTAAAACCTTTTCTATTCAATTAAAAATGTTTCAGTATGATTTCTCACCACCCCCTTACGTCCCTCCATATGGTTTAATGATTTGAGACCTATTTCTCTCTCATTAATGCCTCACATTTTCACACGTTACAATGCTGAAATTCTATAAGGAATTTCTCTCTTCTCAAATACATTCAAGAAATTATTTTATATTATGCAGCTCTATTCCATTACACATGTTTGGATATTATGTTATAGAAACCCCTTACTATCAATTTTATTTATAAATTATGAGATAACTCTTTCTCTCTCATCAACCCAGTTTACAATTTCTATTTGTTGGCGTTTCTCTGTTGAAGATACACCAAAATTTCCCATGCCAAAATTGTCGTGTAAGTGAATAACATACCAATTTATCTATCAAGATTAATCACCTTTATGAACATGTACTTGTTTTCTAAGGGAACAAATTTATTTATACAACAACTCTTATTCATGGAATAAATTATGATGTTTAATGAGTCTATGTTGTATGAACCACGTAGAAAACTTATGCATTAAATGAAATGTTGATAAGTGGTGCACCTTGATATCGCTTCAGGATGTTCAGTAATGATTAGTATATTTCTTTTACGTGTAATTACTGATTACTCATTCTAAATCAAGTTCAATTAGGGTCTACTCTTTCTAATTCAAGTTCAATTAGGGTTTACTCATGCTCCATTTTCAATGAGTCTTGTCTCAAGCTAATATCATATTATGTTTTGTTGCCACATTTCCATGTTATGATAATCATTCCATATCAAGCCATTTGGATCATGTTTCTCTTTTTAAGAACCTGGTCTTTGGCTATAAAAGACTTTGGAATTTTCTTTATGGTATTCTAGAGCAGCGACTTCACACAACGTGCGATTCTGAGCCTCGGTGTGGCCGGAATTAAATATTCAGTGCGTTCACACTGGACACGCCAAATAAATATGATATCTCATAAATGGTGATCCGGATCAAAGATTTGAGTGCGTGAATGGGTCCATAATTGGGTGTTTACCCTAGGAACTACAAAAAACATGTTAGCGAGGGACGTTTGGACCCCTCTCTCACCATCGAAGCATGGAACAGATAAATTAAATAATTGATTTATTTGTTTAATGGGTTAACTCATGTATCTATTAAACGATGGCTCGGATTGGAAAACTGAGGGCACCGTCGAGTTCAGAGCGTTCCATTTACACTAGGAGGTGTGTAAGTGTCACGGGCACAGACCGTCAGTGAAAAATGTCCACATGGGTGTTTTCGTAATTTGGAGGCCTCGGGCGTTGAGTTTAATAACATTTGAATGGGGACTCAGATTAAAATTCAGAGACTTCCATTGTGCTAAGGAGGTGGTGTTTGGCCTAGGAGAGGCTTAATCTTGACCCCGCCAGATGTACGGGTTTCGACCGACGGGCAGGTGGTTAAGTGTGTTTCTATTTAAACACTCAACACCCGCCCTCTCTCCCCTTGTTCACCCCCTTGAAGGAGCTCTCAAGGAATAAGTCCTCCTATCCTCCACCTCTCCAGTGAGGCACGACAGCTCCAGTGAACCCTTGAAAAGCTTCAGACGAATCCCATCAAGGTAGGAAATTGTTGTTTCCGTTTTTAATTCATGAGCCTCCTTTGAATCTCAATTATAGCATTAATTGTTGTTTTATCTTTGAAAAAATATCATGGTCATGTGTATACATTACTTTCTTTCCATTTCGTCTTTCGAAATTAAAATATGAATTTGGATGAGGCCGCAGTGGTCCGGTGAAATTCACGGGTTTTTGATGTTTATGACGGTTTTTCATTGTTTTTCGGCGAGCTCAAGCGGTGGCGGCGGCTTCCGGCACGACGCCGTGGCCATTCTCCAGTGGAGGAGGTGCGGGCTTCGGCTCAAGTAGGCGGTTGGGGGCATGCGGTGCAAGCGGCCGTGGGGCAGCGCGGTGGAGCAGAGGGTGGCATATCTACTAGTCAGCGGCTGTCGATGGAGGCGGGGTCTTGGGGGAGAAAGACCCGCACGCCGCAGGTCTTCTTGACGCAGCGCAAGCATGGGAGACCGGTAAGGGTGGTTGGTCCATTCGAACATATACTGGACCCGAGGCGAGTCCGGCGGATTGGAGGTGGGTCACGGCCAGCTGGCCACGACGAACTGGACCGGACCCGTGGCTGGGCCACGTGCCGATGCTCTGGAGTGGGCCAGCCGGGGTGGACCGGCCCGACTAGGCCCCCTTTCATTGAGGGGGGGGTCATATCTCCTAAACGGCGCGTCCATTTGACGCGCCGTCCATGGCTATGGAACCGAATCATTGAAACTGACATTTTGAGATGGTCTTGGGTATTTTTAATTCTCGAGACGAGGGGATCAGGTGTGCGGCACGACCGTTAAGTGGACAGGCGTTTTTTGAGATCTCTTGTTTTGGACGACGCAGGTGCATCTGATTTCCGTATTGAGCGCTGTTAGTGTTGTTTTAACCATGGCGTTGAGTCATATTTTTCCAGTTTGGTTTCGATCGTTGAAGCCATAGTTGAGGCATGGGCCCCATGGCCCATCATTCGAGCTTTACGCAGCACTTTATAACTTTTTCATCGGGTGTCTGTTCGGGGCGTGTGAGTAGTCGATTTGGGTGTTTTTCCGAGGGAATTTCATTGGCGCAGTCTGCCCGCTATAATTCCACACGGTGGTGCAGGCCCTGCGGGGGCTGTTTTGGGAGTTGGTGGTAATTTCCATCTTTAACAACGGGTTTCCGTTTTGGAAAAATGAATAGTCCAACTTGTGTAGTTTTTTGAGAGGATCGGAATGGTGTGATCTGTTCATGGCGCTTCAGGGCCGGGATATGGCTCCCACGTAGAATCGCTCATGTGTAGAGTGCCAGAATGCATCTTTTTCTCCGGATAACTGTTTCACTCATGTGAGCATTGCTTTTAATGTGTTTTCCCGAGGGGATCTCAATGGTGCGATGCACCCGACTGTTTTCGGGGCCGAGGCTTGGGATCACGGGATGTCATTCGGGCGTAAGGCGGTGTTGGTGACTTTTCTGTTGGATATCCGTTTGAGGTGAGTAAGTAGTCTATCTCAAATGTTTTTCTGCGAGGATTACAATGGTGTAATATTTTCAGGCGTGTGGAGCCTCTTGCGCGATCTTATTAATTGTGGAAATATGTAAGGTGTACCGGTGGTGGTTCTTCCTGTGGTGTTTGAAGAGAACCCTTGGCATGTGATTGTGTTCACTCTTGGGAGAGTGAAGTGAATACATGAGAAGATGTAGTTGGCCATGCTTGGCCAATCAGGTGGCAAGTTGCAGTTGTTATGTTAATGCCTTCGCGATGACGTTGGGTGTCGTGTGCACGTTAGCCTTTTGGATGGAGACGTGGCATACTCTGGGAGTATGCGAGAACATTGGGAGGTACATGTGGATGGTTGTACCTAAGAAAGTTTGTGTTCTTGGTTGGGGTTGACTTGGTGTTACACGTCGTGTGGGCCTCATGTCCGTGTCATGTTCCGCTTTACGTACTTTTTACCTCTTGCGATGTAGTGGGTTCTTATGTTCTCATTTGTTTGACCGGTGTGGTTGAGTTTTTTCCCATGGTCCCATTCTCGTCTATTGACCAGAAGGGTTGAGTCTTCCCCTAGTTATGTTCTCGTTTGTTGACCAATAGGGTTGAGTTTTCCCCTGGTTCCATTCTCATTTTTTACCGGAATGGTTGTGATTCCCCCTAGTCCTGTTCACGATGGTTTTGACCAGCAGGGTTGATTAGTTTTCCCCCAGTTTTGTTCTCATTGGTTTGGCCGGAAGTGGTACTTCATGTTCCCTAGTAGAGTTCTTGTGGATTCGGTGTGACCAACACATTACACAGACACTGATCCTCTACCCAGGAGGTTGTTTCTAGCAGGGCTGGCCAGTGGGGTACGATCCAGCAAGGATGGCCAGAGCCGTACCATCCAGTAGGGATGGCCAGTGGGTTACCATCCAGCATGGATAGAAAGAGTAGTACCATCCAACAGGGATGGCCAGTACAATGGCGTTCACCGAGCAGTACCATCCTGCCGAGATGGCCAGAGTGGTTCCTGGTTTACCTCCAGCAGGGCTGGGATGTGGTCCCCGATGCCGGGTTTACCTCCATCTAGGCTGGGAAGTGGTCCCTGTTGCCGGGTTTACCTCCAGTTGGGCTGGGAAGTGGTCCACAATGACGGTTCCGAGCCTCCCTCCAATGGAGTACCATTTAATGGGACCAGAAATTGGGACTCGTCAATGACTTTAGCCGGGTCACCCTCTAGTGGGTTACCCTTTTACGGGACTGGGCAGTGAGGCACCCATCGACTCTTGCTATGTCTCCCTCCAGTAGGAACCTATCGACTTCCAGGGATTACACTCCGTAGGGGGTTGGTAGGGGGTCGCCTGTCGACTTTGAGGAGACCTCTCGACTGTGGGGCAGTGAAGAGGTGTGGCTTGACATTCCCCCAGAACTCTCAATTATGAGGGGAACTTTCCCCACTGATATGCGTCCTTGTGATGCGACCTAAAACCGTGTGGGTGAGACAGTGCCGCCCAAAGCGGATAGTTTCAAGGTTTGGTGATTTGAGCCCCTTGAATTGCAATTCGGGGAAAACGTGCGGGATGCTGGGAATCGATGGTGTTTACTTCTGGGACTGTTGGATACTCACTTTCTTGGGCAGAGTTACGGGACGGAGATCCCCTTACGATCTTGTTGGGGTTTCTTGACAAAGAATATATATATGTATAAACATTTTTCTAGTACCCACATTGTGGGTTTGGTTAATCTCCTTCCAGGAGAGACGAAGAAATGTGGGGTATGCCACGTGCTTTACATGTATAGATTCTCGTGGTTGTACGAGTCGACTATCCTGCTATAGGTAGTGAAGCCTCGACAAGAAGTTCATCTTCTCACCGTTTCCAGCTCCTTGTTTCTGGATGAGTCTACCTCCTTTATTATGCTGGGTTGAGCTGGACTCTCTATTTTTGTACTCCTTACTGCACTATCGGCTATACTCCTTTACTTCCCCTTGTTAGTTCTACTGCTCACCCTTTGGTACCTCCTTTGTTGCTCCCTCGAGCCTTCGGGATATCCTACTGAGTATTTTTATACACACCCCTGCTTGGGCATTTCCCGCACTTGGTGTGACTTTGCAGACGACAGACAGGTTGGTCACGACTTCAGTGGATCTTATGAGTTCGGGAGCTTGGACCACGTGCGGTGGTCGTAGTCGATTTCTAGGTGGGGGACCCTTCCAGCTGTTTACTTTTGTTCACTTGTTTCCAGGTTGTGGCACATTTCTAGTTGTGCGCGTGTTTTACCCCTTTTATTTTTAGTTTACTTTCAGCACTTGCTTTGTACTTTTAGAGGTTGATGCACATTGTGGTTTATTTATAGCAGTTGGTACATTTCATTTCTTTTTACTTTTCACATTTGAATTGAGTGTGATGTGTGTGTGTACAGGTACTTAGGCACAGGCCTCCCTGAGTTGTTCTTCCTTCGGTGCTGGTCGCCAGCCCTGGGCCTATGGAGGCGGGCTTGGGGTGGTTTTGGCTCGACCCCTGGTAGGGTCGGGTCATGAAGAAGTTGTATCATTTGTTGTTCTTTCCTTGGGATGTTTTTTGGATGTCCCTAAAATTTAATTGGTTTGGATTTAGGGAAATGGTGTTAACGTGTATCGAGAGCGGCTCTCAGGCCAGGGAGTCCAGTGATGGTACAGCGGACGACGTATCCATTCACCAGGACCTTAATAACCCGCTTGTCAACTCACCATTCTGAGACACTTCTTGCAGGGAAAATTGGTTTGTGCATCACATAGTATTGAGCCTTTGACTATCCTTCTTGAGTCTGCTCCCCATTGTTGTTACATTTATATACATATATGCTCATCTGACCGCGTCACTCCTTGATAATATTGATGATATCTCCGCGAAGACAGCCAGCCAGGAAACCAGCTTTGGATTGTGATGAAGACCCTGTGAGCTACGAGGCCACAGTACAGGACCAATCATGTGAGCCCCTTTCTCTGGGTGGGCCGGTAGTAACACCCCCACCTGTTGAGCAGCTGACAGCTTCAGTAGAGTAGGCTGATCTTGAGTGTAGGTTGAGCGTGCACCGTGAGTTCCAGTGGTAGAGAGCGCTAATGTTCCATGGTGAGCCAGACCCTCAAGCAGTAGAGGTTTGGCTAGAGATGTTGGTTCGCCTTTTCAGTCTTGTGCCAACACCGACAGATCTTATGGTGGCTTTGGACCCCAACCTTTTCCATGGAGAAGCATGGCATTGGTGGAGTCTGTTGACTTAGTTTCGTGACGATTCGTCGCTTTTGTGGGGCGACTTTCATTTGTTGTTTCATGAGGAGTTTTTTCCCTCCTTCATGCACTCCATTCAGATTCAAGATCTCGTGTAGTTTTAGCATGGAGGGATAACTGTGGCTGAGTACGTGGCTAGTTTCGTAGACCGTGCACGCTTTTACGCAGATAGGGTCCATGAAGACATCTTCCAAGGGTGGAATTTTGAGCAGGGCCTCCATAGAGAGATTCATGCTGTCATAGTACCCTTGGGAATTTCCACATATGTCAGGGTGCTAGAGAAGGCGCTAGTGACAGAGAGCTTCCTGTCACGTTCTGGAGTTGGTGGTGGTAGTAGGCACATTGGAGCCGAGACGTCTGCCATAGCTAGCGGGCATGGGAAAGCAGAACCTTGACGCAAGTGTCTTTCTGACAACCTGACTCAGGGGCGTGGTCGCACACCACAGTGGAACCGAAGGGCACCAATGAAGTCTGAAGAGATTCAGTGCTTTACATGTGATGGGCGAGGTCACCTGGCACGGGACTGCCCGACCAGGCATGTGGAGAGTTTCAGGTAGGCAGCAGGTGCACCACCATGATAGTGACAGCGTTGTGATCGATGGAGTGCCTAGAAAGGTGGTTCTAGCAGAGGAGCGGGAGGAGTTGGTAGTGGGGGATGACTTTACAAGTACTTATCATCACGACTAGGCAGTCCACATCAGGCTCCGGGAGCTGACAGTTGGGATCGCAGACAGCCACGAGCTTTGGAAGTCTACGATCCTGCAGAGCATGAGGTGGTGAGAGGTACGCTCTAAAGCTCTTCTACATTTTTTAGTAGAATTGTTAGACTCTGTGTGTGAAATTCTTTTCCCCCAGATCCTTGTTTGAGTTGTTACCAGGGTGGCGCGGGGCATCAGTGTAACCGTGTGTTGGTAAAGTAAAAGGCGTGGGACCTTTCTCTTTAGTTGATGGTGTTGACTCCTTTGATTCCGAGCGTATAAGAGGGTCTTTGTTGTGGTACATCGACTATGAACCCTTGTGTGACCAGATATCATTGGTTGTTTCACCATATGGATATTCTGAAAGAGGGAATCACCGGGATTTGTCCGAGATCCAAATGGTGAATCCATTCGCGGCGTGCGATGTAAAGGTTAAATCGTTGAGGTGAGCTACCCTCAAGGTCCATCAGACCATTTGAGACCATGCAAATGGATGGCGAGTTTCCCGACCGCCTTTCCCTAACCCCAAGTCCGGGGGTGGGTGCACGACGTCTCTCGCATGGCTTACCCAAGTATATGTGTGTGTTCTCCTATGCACGTCATCGGCAAGGGTAGACCTCGTGTGAATAGATCAAACCCTTTGCTCTGTGTGCGGTGATGTGGAACTGTGCAAGAGTTCTTCTGGGTACAGGAGAGCTAGGTGTGGGCTTATTACCCTGAGTTGTTCCTTGGTTTTTCTTTTCTAGGACAAAAATATTGACGGAGGGAATGATGTAAGAACCCAGTTTTTGGCTATAAAAGAATTTGAATATTCTTGATGTTATTTCAGAGCAGGGACTTCAGATGGCGTGCGATTCTGAGCCCTGGTGTGGCCAGAATTAAATTTTCAGTGTGTTCACACTAGACACGCCAAATAAATATGATAACTCCTAAACGGTGATCCGGATCAGAGATCAGAGTGCGCGGATGGGTCCGGAATGGGGTTTTTACCCTAGGAATGACATAAAACATTTCGTCGCGGGGCGTTTGGACCCCTCGCTCGCTATCGGAGCATGGAACAGATAAATTAAATAATTAATTTATTTGTTTAATGGCTTAACTCAATTATCTCTTAAACTGTGGCTCGTATTCAAAAACCGAGGGCACATTTGTGTTCGGAGTGATCCGTTTACCCTATGAGGGGTGTAATTTTCACGGGCATCGGCCGTCAGTGAAAAATTTCCCGAGGGGAATTTTCGTAATTTGGTGGCCTTGGGCGTTGAGTTTAACATCTTTTGAAGAAGGCCTCAGATTTAGTTTCTGAGACCACAGATGTACTTGGGAGGTGGTGTTTGGCCTAGGGGAGGCTTCATATCGACCATGCCAGAAGTTCGGGTTCGGGCCGACGAGGGGGGGGGGTTAAGTGTGCTTCTATTTAAACACTTAACCACCCCTCTCCCTCCCTTTGTTCACCCCCCCGGTAGGAGCTCTCAAGTAGTAACTGCTCCTCTTCTCCACCACTTTGGAAAGGCACGACAGCTCCTGCGAACCCTTGCGAAGCTTCGGGCGAAGCCCATTGATGTAAGTGGTTATTGTTTCCGTTTTTAATTCCTGAGCCTCATTTGAATCTCAATTGTAGCGTCAATTGTTTTTTTATATTCTAAAAACTCCCATGGTCGTGTAGTATACATTCTGTTCTTCCCATCGCATATTTCGGAATTGAAATCTGAGTTCGGAGGAGGCCGCGGCTGTCCGGCGAAGTTTACCAGTTTTTGACGTTTTAGATGGTTTTTCTTTGTTTTCCAGCATGCACAAGAAATGGCGGCGGCTTCCAGCGCGGCGGCACAGCCGGTCTCTAGTGGCGGAGGTGTGGGCTTCGGCTCAAGCAGGCGGCTGGGGGCATGTAGCGCAGGCGGCCGTCGGGCGTCGTGGTGGAGCGGAGGCCGACAGATCCCCTGGTCAGCGGGTGCGACGGAGGTGGGGTCTCGGGGGAGTAAGACCCACACGCCGCATGTCTTCTTGACACTGCGCATGTAGGGGAGACTGGCCAGGGAGGCCGGTCTGTTCGAAAATAAACCAGACCTGAGGTGGGTCCAGTGGATTAGAGGTGGGCCACGGCCAACGGGCTCCGGCGAACTGGATAGGACCCACTGGTGGGCCCCGGGCCAGTGCTCTGGAGTGGGCTAGCTGGGGTGGACCGGCCCGACTAGGCCCCCTTGCATTCGGGGGTGGGGGGGGCATATCTCATAAACAGCGCGTCCGTTTGATGCGCCGTCTGTGGTTGTCGAACCGTATCGTCAAGACGGACGTTTTGAGATGGTCTCGAGAATTTTTCATTCCTGAGACGAGGTGTTCGGGGGCGCGGCACGACCATTAAGTGGACGGGCGTTTTTCTGGGAGCTCTTGTTTTAGACGTCGTGGGCACATCGGATGTCCATTTTGAGCGCCGTCAGTGGAGTTGAGACCTTGGAATTGAGCTAGAGTTTTCCAGTGTGGTTTCAGGCATTGAAGCCGGAGTTGAGGCATGGGACCAACGGCCCGTATTTTGAGCTGTACGCAATGATTTATAAAATTTACATCGGGCGTCCATTCGGGGCGTGCGAGTAGTCGATTTTGGGTGTTTTTCTGAGTGCATTTAATTGGTATAGTCTGCCCACATTAATTCTGCATGGTGGTGCAAGCCCCGTGGGGGCCATTTTCGGAGTTGGCTGTGATTTCTAGCGTTATCACCGGGTGTCTGTTTTGGACAAGTGAATAGTCCAACTTGGGTACTTTTTAGAGAGGACCGCAATGGTGTGATCTGCTCGTGGTGCATCGGGACTGGGATGCGGGTCCCACATAGCACCGCTTGTGTGCGGAACGCCATAATGTATCTTTTTCTCAAGATATCCATTACACTCAAATGATCAATGCTTTTGAGGTGTTTTCCCAAGGGGATCTCAATGGTCCGATGCGCTCGACTGTTTTCGAGGCCACGGCTCAGGATCACGGGACGTCGTTTGAGCGTAAGGCGGTGTTAGTGACTTTTTCGTCGGATATCCGTTTGAGGCGAGTAAGTAGTCTATCTCGCCTGTTTTTTTGCAAGGATTACAACGGTGTAATCTGTTCATGCATGCAGAGCCTCTTGCATGATCTTAATAATTGTGGAAATATTTAAGGTGTACCGGTGGTGGTTCTTCCTGCGGTGTTTGCAGAGAACCCTTGGCGTGTGATTGTGCTCACTCTTGGGAGAGTGAAGTGAATATTTGAAAAGATGTAGTTAGCCGTTCCTGGGCTAATGAGGTGCAAATTTGGAGTTTTTATGTTCACGCCTTCTCATTGATGTTGGGTAAAGTGTGTATGTTAGCCTTTTGGATGGAGATGTGGCATACTCTAGGAGTATGTGATAATGTTGGGAGGTACATGTGAATGGTTGTACCTGAGAATGTTTGTGCGCTTGGTTGGGGTTGACTTGGGGTCACATGTCTTGTGGGCCACATGTGCATGTTGTGTTATTCTTTAAGTACTTTTGGCCTCTCACGACGTAGAGGGTTCCTCTTTTCTCGTTTGTTTGACAAGTGGGGTTGAGTTTCCCCCCGGTCATGTTCTTGTCTATTAACCACCCGGGTTGAGTATTCCCTGGTTCTGTTCTCATTTGTTGACAAGCAGGGTTGAGTTTTCCCCCGGTTCCATTCTCATTTGTTGACCGGCAGGGTTGAGTTTCCCCCTGGTCTTGATCATGATGGTTTCGACAAGCAGGGTTGAGTGGTTTTCCCCTGGTTCTTTTCTCATTGGTTTGTCCAGCAGAGGATGTTCGTGTTCCCTAGTAGAGTTCTTGTGGATTCGGTGTGACAAACATATTACGTGGGCACTGATCCTCTACCCAGGAGGTTATTTCTAGTAGGTTTGTCCAGTGGGGTGCCATCCAGCAGGGATGGCCAGAGGAGTACCATCCGGCAGGGATGGCCAGTGGGTTACCATCCAGCAGGGATAGCCAGAGCAGTACCATCCAGCAGGGATGGCCAGTGGGTAACCATCCAGTAGGGATGGCCAGTACAACGGTGTTCACAGAGCAATAAAATCCAGTCGGGATGGCCAGAGTAGTTGTGGGATTACCTCCATCGTGGGCTAGGATGTTGTCCCTGATGGTGGTTTTACCTCCAAATGGGCTGGGAAGTGGTCCCCGATGTCAGTTTTACTTCTAGCTGGGCTAGGATGTGGTCCCCGATGACGGTTCCGAGCCTCCCTCTAGTGGAGTACCCATTTACAAGACTGGGCATTGGGAATCATCGACGAATTTAGTCGGGTCTCCCTCTAGTGGGTTAGCCTTTTACGGTATTGGACAGTGAGGCACCAGTCGACTCTTGCCGGGTCTCCCTTCAGTGGGAACCCGTCGACTTCCAAGAATTACCGTCGAGCGGGGCTGGGCAGGCGGTCGCCTGTTGACATTGAGGAGACCTCTCGACTACAGGGCAGTGACGAGGTGTGGCTTGATGTTCCCCCAGAACTCTCAAGTAAGAGGGGCGCTTTACCCACTTAGAAGCGTCCTTGCGATGCGACCTAAAACCGTGTGGGAGATATAGTGCCACCAAAAGCGGATACTTTTGAGGTGTGGGGATTTGAGCCCCTTGACTTGCAGTTCAGGGAAGATGTGTGGGATGCTGCGCATCGATGGTGTTAACTTCTGGGACTATTGTCTACTCACTTTATGGGGCTAAGCTATGGGACAGAGATCCCCTTACGATCTTGTTGGGTTTTCTTGACAAAGAATATATATATATATGTATATACCTTGTTCCAGTACCAACTTCTTGGGTTTGGATACTCTCCTTCTAGGAGAGGAGAATACTTTCAGGGTATGCTACGTGTTTTCTGTGTCTATATTCTCGTGGTTGGACGAGTCTACTCTCCTGCTATAGGTAGAAAAGACTCGATGAGAAGTTTATCTTCTCACCTTTCCAGCTCCTTGTGTCTGGACGACTCTACCTCCATTCCCTTTTTGGGCTGAGCTGGACTCTCTATTGTTGTACTCCTAACTGCACTCTCGGTTGTACTCATTTACTTTCCCATGTTCGATCTGTTGCTCACCCTTCGGTACCTATTTTGTTTCTCCCTCTAGCCTTCGGGTTATCCTACTGAGTATTTTTATACTCACCCTTTCTTGGGCTTTACCCACACTTTGTGTGCCCTTGCAGAGGATGGACAGGTTGGTTGTGACTTTAGTGGAGCTTAGGAGTTAGGGAGCTTGGACCACATGCGGTGGTTGTAGTCGGGATCCAGGTGGGCGACCCTTCCAGCTGTTTACTTTTGTTCACCTGTTACCGGGTTGTGGCAAATTTCTGGTTGGGCGCGTGTTTTTCCCTTTTCTATTCAGTTTACTTTCATCACTTTCTTTTTACTTTTAGAGGTCGATGCACATTGTGGTTTATTTATAGCAGTTGGTTCTTGACTTTTCTTTTTACTCTGCACTTTTTCATTGAGGGTGCTTTGTGTGTGTGTACAGGTACTTAGGCAAAGGCCTCCCCGAGTTGTTGTTCCTTCGGCTCTGGTCGCTAGCCCCTGACCTATGGAGGCGGGCTTGGGGTAGTTGCAGCTCGAGCATGGGTAGGGTCGGGTCGTGACACTCTTATGATCCATTGATATTCCTATTTCCTAACATGTAAAATATACTTCATGTTATACCATGTTTACTCCCTTACTGGGCTTCATAGCTCACTGTTTTCTTATGAATGTCCTCATGTTATCCCATTCAATATTAAGTACAAAGGAATATTGTGGTCATTTAAAATAAGTTTTCAATAAAGATGTCATATTATTGGTTTTAATTCTTTATCTAATGTTATTAGTTTTCCATGACACTAGAATTATTGATACTTGGATATTTTTTATGTTCATGTTTATGTAATAAATAATTTTTAATTATGTAATAAAGAGTAGGGTTTTTATAGTTGGTATCAGAGAACATGATTAGTTATATTTTGGATTTGGATTGGAAAACCCTAGAAAAAGCCTTAGGGATAAGACTGTACAACAAAAACATCCCTAGAATTTGGTTAGTATAGAGTGAGTGGTATATCAAGAAAATGCATCCTTGTCTGGATTCGAACAAGTAGAGGTGGCTCTGGAATAGATGTATATTAGGGTAATACCCAAAAACACTTGTTTGAGTTAGACTAGAACGGAAACTGCGGCACAACAATGGGAATTTCTACACTCTTGGTTCTTCACTCTCAGGGGATATTCTATGTTAAACTTATAATCTTTTTATAAACCATTACATAGGGAAGAAAAAAACACAAAATAATATATTTTAGGTTATAGATCAGGCATAACCAGGATTTATACATAGGGTATCATATGTTTGGATATAATATGCAATTTTATCATTTTTGATGAATGTTTTCTTTTTTAATGTATTATTAGAAATGTATTCAATCCCCCTAATTTTATTTTCTTTTTTTAGTTTAAATATGGAAGGAGGAAAATCACAAACAACTCCCCTCTCTTCAAGATGAACTAATTGAAATGATTATCTAGATGACATACGTAGATTACTTTGAAACATTTTCAAATATCCTTTTTAAATGAGAACTACCTAATGAGGAATCAAATACCTCTATCATTGCATGGTTATTTCAAGGATCAAATACCATTTATTTGAGATTATTTCACTTTCATCTTTCTTACCATGCTATGAGTGGGAAGTGCAATCCGGGACCTTTAAAATTATTCACTTTATTTCAAAATTATGATGCACTAAATTATTTTGTAGATGCTAAAAAATATGGAGACCACCAAGAAGCCAATATGTATCAAATTATATATTTCGTTATTTTGGGATATCATAAAATTAATTTACCAAAACCCTGTTTTGAAATATTTAAAGATGAATCTGTGAGACATTTTAATAAAAAACATATTCATGAAATGTACCAAAATTATATATCATAAATACCTTTTTTATGACGTATATATGCTTCCATCAATATAATCCAATATGAATGAGGATTGTTTGGGAAACGGAAGTAGCTGATTTTGAAAAAAAATCACGAGGTACCATTGTGACACAAAAAAATTCTTTCTACATGAAGGAAATAATACTAGGAATGACTTAAGACCTCATTGAAGAGATTACTGAGAAGTACCCTCACCTGTTATCACTGTAGTATGTAAAACGAAATTTCAGGGGTGAAATTTCATAATAGGAAAAAATGTAATGACCAAAACTTTTGAATAATATTTTTTAATCTATTTTTATGTTTTAATATTTCATGTTAATTAAAACTATATAAGTATAAATTGAAATGTAACTATTTGATTTTGATTGTTATATGACTATTAGTCAATTATGACAGAAGATAAATATGACTGTATAAAACAATAACAATTTTAACATTATAATTATTATTTTTATGAATTGAAATGTGAATGGGAAAAGTTAATTTAGAAATAATTGTAAATTCCCTCTACAAGAAAAATTGTGTCATATGATTACCATATTTTGATTCTTAGTAAAGAGGTAGTGTCACTAGGCTTCACTTTGGACCAATCCCATTCTGAGCTTCATCATTTAATGCATGATCGAAATCACCTACGGGAGAAGTTCAAGCTCATTGACATCATGTCCTAAAACATGTTCATTAAACAACCCCATGAAATCCTCACCATTTCACACCTTACCCTTATGTCTTATGCGAGTGTAATAAGGAGTTATATAAAAAGGTATTAGTTAATTTTTTTTGTAATCCCATTTATAAATAAAATTATTTTTTCAGAAATTCCTTTATGAGTGTAGTTTTTCTTACAAATATAAGAAATAAGATAAATTTATTTTTTGGGTAAAATGGTAATTTTTTTTAAAAATATATAAATTTTTATATTAAACTGATGTTTTATTAATAATTTTATTATAATAGTGTTTTATGAACACTCTTTTAAATTATATGTGATGATTATATTTATTTCATATTGTTTTTACTCTATAAATTATTAAGTATTCTTTTTGATAAGAATTTTACTTGTTTACAATAAAACTAAACAAGTATTTTGAATTAAAGAATTTATTTTGATGAATTAATGAATTTTTGGAATATATAATATTTTAATAAAATATTTTTATTATATTATTTTTATAAAATATAAATTATCATATAAATTTCCTGAAGTCAAATGTATCTTTTATTAAGGATTAGAAATAGTTTTGTCAAAACCAATCAATTTTCAATAAATAATGGTTTTTTATTTTAATATTTATAATTCACCTATTAAAAAAATAAAAATGAAATTAAATTTATTTTTTTAATAAAGACGTTGACATTACCCAACTGTAAACATTCCATAATTTTGTGAGATAGTCAAATTTTTGGGTAAAAATTAAATTCCGAATAAATTTATAATGTGTATTATGACATCATAATGAACCAATAGTGAGGTCATAAAATTCAATAAAAGGGATATTCAACCAATATATGTTTTTCATTAAAATATTGGAATTTCAGATTTGTTTTATTTTTTTATAATGCCTTGGTCGACCCTCCAATACTTATAATGTATTTTAACATTTTAAAATAATTTCCTTGAGAGTGTAACTCATCTCAACATAATAAAGGTTGTATTTTAATATATTCAGCCCTTGGACATATAAAATACAGTATGCCACTCCACTTTTGAAGAAAATATGAGCCAAAACCACGGTATGGGGTTTTTATTATAATAATGTGTATTGTCCAAAACATAAATAATATGAAATTGCCTCTCTTTTCCTATATAAACCAATTCAATATCACATTCTAATTCACTTGATCCATTTGAAGATCGACCATACTATGAAATAAACTCTCTATAATCCTACCAAGCCACCATTTTCTCCCTAGAAACCTATCTCTTGACTCTCCCAAGATTTTTAGATCATACATCCAAGTAAGGGATCCTCAGTTTCCTCTCCTCAATTAAAATTCAAGCATCATATAAGAAAGTAGTTCATGTAATTTTAAATGGTTGTGTTGTGATTATTTTACAATAATTAAATTACTATAAATTTGATTCTATTTTAATTTGGGATAATTTATCCTCCCTCATTTTGACCATTACCTAAGCAGATACTATGCCAAAATTTTGTAAGAGATTTCACTCTACTCATTTCCATTCAATCTATTATTTTACATTATTCTTCTTATGTTCAATATTTATATGTTGGGATATGATGTTCCACGACCCCCATGCATTCCATATGATTCATATATTATGAGAGGTTCCTTTTTTACTCATAAATACTCCCCTATGATCCTTTATGCCCATCTGTTACTATGCCCAAATTCTGTAATGGATTTTCCTCCTCCCCATTGAATTCAAGAACCGTCTTTGACAGTAGTTACATTAATTTAAATTTCATGCATTTAAATTCGTTTCTAATTATTAACCTATTATATAATTGATGTTATTTCAATTAGGGGTCATTTATCATCCATCATTTAGACCCTTACCAATGATTTTACTATACCAAAAATCTGTAAGGGATATTAAACTCTCTTCTTTTATCAAGAATTATTTTCATGTTATGTCTTTTAATTTACTTAACTAAGAGGATGAGAAAATTTCTTAAATATCCTCCTTACATAATTGATTATTTATACATGATGGGATCCCATCTCACATTCATTTATCTCTCTTATGAACCGTTATGTACACCTGTTACAATGAAATTTTTTAAGGGGTTCACACTTCTCATATCCATTCAAGCTACTATTTAGAATTATACTTCTTAAGTTACTTATTTATATGTTGGGTTATAATGTCCCACGACCCCATACATTCATTTTTATGTATACATTTTGATATCTTCATTTCAGTCTCATCAATCCCTTCTATGATCCTGTAATCACACCTGTTACTATGCTGAAATTCTATAAGGGATCTTCCAACCTCTTCTTTTATAAAGCATTCACTTCTGGTTATTTATTTGTATTAATTTTATTCATATGTTTTGATATGTTATTATAAATCCTCACTAAATCCCATATTATTTATAAATTATGACATCTCTGTTCACTTATCACTCTTATTATTCTTTATGTATATTAGTTACCATGCCAAATTTTCATAAGAGATTTCTTATTTTCATAATTTTTTCCAAATTTCTTTATTTTGCTGTAAACATTTATTTTCAAATAAAAATGTTGAGTTAGGAATAGATCCTCCCCTATACTACCAATTTATTTTTTAATTATGAAATTCCTCTTTCTCTCAAATTAATGCCTCCCATTTACACCTGTTACCATGCTAAAATTTTGTATGAAATTTCCCTCTTCTCATTTACATTGAAGAAATTATTTTATATTGTGCATCCAAATTCAATTTCACATTTTGTGATACTATGTTCCAAGATCCCCTTAATATCCATTAAATTTATAAATTATAGGAAACCCGTTTATCTCTAATCAACCCTTTTTACAATTTCTATTTGATGTCATCGTACTACTGAAATTACACCTAACTTTCCCATCCCAAAATCTTCGTGTATGTGAATACCATACCCATTTCTTTATCAATGGTATTCATATTTATTCACATGTACTTGTTGATTTATGGCTTATATTTATGTATTTCACATCAATTTATTCATGTAATAAACAATGATGTTTAATGAATCAATTTTTTATGATCCATATAGAACACTTATTTATGAAATGAAATGATAATATATTTTTCTCTCTAATAGTGCTCCAAAGAATTGGGTAAAGATTAGTATCATGTTAATTCTACTGCAATTAGGGATTAATAATTCTCATTCAAGTGCATTAAGGTTATAATCACGATCCATGTTCAATGATCCTTGGCTAATACTAATATCATATTAAGTATTGTTGCCACATTTCCATGTCAGGATTATCATGTTATATCATGTCGTTATGTTTGGATTTCTCTTATAATCCAATGATTGGAATCATTCCGAACATGTACTATATTTTTCATATTATTCATTTTTTACTATCATACTGGGCTTTATATCTCACCATCTTCTTATATATATATCCTCAGGTTATCCCATGAAATTCTATGTATGATGGAATGTTGTGTTCATGTAAAAGAAGTTGTCAAAAAAGTTTTCTTATTTTTTGGTTTTAAGTGGTCATGTAATGTTCTTAATTTCCTAGGACACTAGACCTCTCAATCCGTGAATATATATTATTTTATATTTTATGTAATAAATCTTGTTTAAATATTTAATATTGAGCAGAGTTCTTATAATACTAGTGGTAAAAATATTTCAAAAAAAATCAATATCTCATTTAAAGATGATGAATATTGATATTATGTATCACTTTCTAAGGAAAAATGTTTAGGAAAGGGATATTTCTTTAGAATTTATTTATAATGAGTATAAACTTGATGATATTTTCCATATACCACTTCCCACTAGAAATTTTTGTTTTATTAAGGTGGAGTTATATTAATAAAATTTTAAGAAAATATTTTAATATTTCTATAAATCTCTATCTGGATTAATAGTTTGTATTATTATGAAGTAATTTTTATTAGTGTTTTATTTATTTTTTAGGTTTATTCAATTATGATTATTTTTTCAAAAACGGATTTACATATTTTAGTTTACAGAACTAAATTTTATTTCTAATCACCTGAATTATTACAATAAATTATTGGACTCTAAATCCTAAATGGCACATAAACCCATTAGATTTTATCCTTGTTTCTCACCAACCATCTAATATACATAATTTAGATATCCTAATCTATCAAACTCTCAAAACATATTTTTTATTAACTCTTGAATTTTTTATTATTATGATGAAAAAGACTAAAAATAAATATTTTGACAGACCCATTAGTGTAAGGAAGTATAGGTATTCATTTTCATAGTGAAAGTGCTTCATGGACAGGTTGTTGACTTTGAATGGCTGTTTGATGAAAATTTGTTATCAAATATAGAATTAATGTTTAATGTATACAAATTCATGTTTAATGGATTAAATTATTTTTATTTATTTTATATTAAAGTAAATGAGATTTATGCAAAAACTCTGTTGGACTTTGTTGAAATTAATGTTATTGTCTCTTCAAAATTGAAGACAAAATTGTTCTTGATCCAATTAATAATTATTTCTCAAATATTTCAATATATTAATGAAGGGAACATCCATTTTTTGTATAAAATATATCATAAATAGTTTTTATAAGCTAATTAACTATTTTCAATTATCTTTGGGACCTCTCAAACTAAATTGGTTTATTTTATGGATCAAAAATCAAGTCATAGGGTATGGGTCAAATGATTCTGAACTGCAGTACTTCTGATGAATTATGAATCTGAAAAAATTATTTTTCTATTAATTTATATAATTTTTTTTAATTATAATAGACATAAAATTCAATGTAATATGATAAGTGTTTGGATAAATGAACCATTTTGTTCAAAAAAAGTGAGGACATATTTCTATCCATATGTTAAATCGATGTATCTTATTAATTATAAGATAGTGATATAATCTATCATTTTTATTGGTTTAATATGTAATCCTAAAAGTATTAAGTTCATTGGAAAACATAGAATGATAGGATTCATCTAGAGTGTATTAAGTGGCATTTTGATACCATTTGGTATTGATGAAGGATAAATATTCAGTGTGCATGTTGAGGGGCGTCGTAGGTGTTTTATGTTATATGTATCTACAATGATTGGTGTAGTGTTGAATGGAGAATCTAAAGTAGAATAATCAGTGAGTATTCTATGAGTGGCTAGAGGATTAGAGTATTTATAGTTGTTGATTCAATTAACCCTATTGGTATTATATGAAGGATGGTGCTGGAAGAAACTATTCATTGTATAGTCAAGAGTGTTCATTAGTTTCTTAGAGGTTTTCAATAACACTATACCAATGAATATTGTTGTGTTATGATTTCCTAGAGACCATGGGAAGATATGAACCAACACCAATAGAGAAATTTATTGACTCTACTCTTAGGGAGGTTCTGCAGCAAGCTCCAATAGATGAGGAAAGATATTAGAATTTTATTTAAGGTATAAATCAACCATTAGAGGAATTAACTCATTATGAAGGATCCCAATTAATACAATAAATTATTCACATTGAGGCACAACTATTTCTGGAAATAATAAAATCTTCTATGTATGAATAAATGAAGGAAGATCCATCTACACATTTGGTGAGTACCCCTGTTACTCGTAAAATAGAATTGACATTGGTTCAATTAGTTTATTTTTTTTAAATTAAAATAACATGGATTGTATAATAGAATACATTGTCCCATTATGTTGATAGAATAATTTATTATATAGATAGTAATGATATGGAAGTCCCATAAATTCAATTATTTTTTGTTGGGGAACCCAATATAATGGTTGAGGAATTTATCCTAGAATATATAAATGATTCTGGTTTAAAAGTCCGTATTTAATGATTTTAGAAATCATCTTCAAAAATAATGATCTATGAAAATATGATTTCTTTATGATTTAAATTTAACATAAGTGATCTAGTATGTGTTTTAAGGAATTTAAACGTCTATCTATTTGTAAAATATATTCTGGGTATTATCATACTCAATATGAAATTTTATAGTTAATATCAATTCCTATGATAGTTTTTGAAATCATTAAATGATATATCATTGGAATGTTTAGAAAATTAAAAATATAATTTATTTCAAAATCTGATATTAGTGATTTAATGATGTTCATGGAAATCAGGTTAGAAGGTGTAAATATTTTTATTTCATGTAAGGGGGAATCCAAATCTATGGGAGTTGGTTCCGATGATATTTTGAGAAGGATGGAGATTTGATCTACTAATATATCATCTATGAATGATCAGGTTAAGATTTTTCAATTTGATACTATACCCCATGATAATATACTAGAAAATATGAAAGTGTTATATAAAATGATTACTTATAATGAACCTAGAATTAGTGTTTGGTCAACGAGTGAAGAGAAATAATGTACATATATGTTTATTATTCTGAAATTGGTTATAATTTTAAAAATGTGGATCTGGTTTTTCTGTTTATGATTAGTACAAAATCAAGGAATATGATGAAAGAGTGGGAATGACTGATAAATCCAAATATAACATATTCTATGGAAGAGTTTTTGTATATGTATAGCACAGTTAATGATTCCATAACCACTGAATCATATTCCTTTTAAAAACCTGAATATGATCCTTCATATCACACTAAACAATAACCTACTAATAATAGAGCCAATGTTCCTTATACTTATAAATAATGGTAAAATATCTGATTCTTTTGTTATGATTTATTATCCTTGATATTCTATTTACTATTTTTTAACTTATCAATTTACAAAATTTGATTATTTTTTGATAAAAAAATATGATTATAATTTTTTTCTACATTAATTTTTTTTAATCTATTCATATACATTCCTTTCAGTTTCCCAAATAGAGGGAAAAAATTTGTTTAAAACAATAATTAAAATATTGTTTAGTAATTAACCATGTCTATTTTATTTAGTAATTAGTCTCATGTTTTTGATTTATAACATAAACCTCTAATAATTTTTATTATTTATGTTTAAATGGGTTTTTATGATTTTAATCAATGAGAAACTAATGAAATATTATTATATGATCATCCATATGACCGAAAATTAACATAATATTACACTATATTATATTTTACTACATCCATGTCCTCAAAAGAATAATTAAAAATATTTTCACATATTAACTATGTAATTATGTCACTTTATAGGAAATTTTAAAACCCAAAAAAATAGTTATAACATTATAATTATTTTTATAAAACCTATATAAAGAACAATAAAAAAATATAATGTTCTGGTTTGTTTAGTATATTGGATACATAGTAAACAACATTTAAATAAATTACATAATATGTTATTTATACCGTCATAATATTATGAAAGTTATCATCACACTATATTAATGTAAGGTATATCCTATGTATAATTATAAAAGAAGGGGTGGGATAAGAAATTCAGTAAGGGTATAATCTGGGATAAAACTATTGTGTGATATCATAAGATACAATCATCATTACAAATAATTTTAATAAAGAAGGATCATAAAATATAACACAAAATCCAGGTATAAAATAAAAAATATCTGAGGATGTTGGTAATCCTGAGAATCATAAAATTTCAATACAGACCAAAAAATGCCATCAAAATCATAAGTTGTCATTCCCTTTAAAAACATAATAACATAATGTCAATGACAATAAAATCAGGCATATGCATATCATTGGGGTCCAAGCTAACTACATCATGTCCTTGTAATGTGATCCCATAATATTTAATTTTTTTATACAACTGATTATATAGATATATAATTAAGTGGTATCATATTATATTATAATATGTCATTCATATGTATTCTTCATAGATATATAAATCATATATTAATCATAATAGTTAATAATACTAGAATTAAAAAAATGTATAAAATAATAATTTCACAATACATTAAAAAATATAAAATCAAACATATATCTCAAGAATAAGGGTTCATAATATATTGGGTGTTCATAGGTCAAAATAAATAAATAATGATATTTTGTAATCACATAATAGAATAATAATGATATAAGAAATTTTTTGAGGAATTGGGGAGAGTAAGGAAGAAAATATAAAGGTTTTCATTATAAATACTCTAGGATTTGTAATACAATATTATGAATGTAACCCTGTAGATAAAAAATTACCTTAAAAAAAGAAAAATATAATGTATAGGGAACATTAATTGAGAATATGAGAATTATATAGAGTGGAACAAATATAGATAGTTGTTGATAAATATGATAATCAAAAGGATGAAAACTTTTGGTAGATTGCCCTTACTTTGAGTCATGAATCCCTTTGGATTATCCTATAACTTTAATTTTTTACATGCATTAATTACTTTCTCTAGAACCATGTTCATCATTATTTCATCATTTATTATCATGTTTTTAAAAACTAGGCCTCACTAAAAACACATGCACCCCAACCTTTTAATAAATTTTTTCAGCCACACTATATTAGGAAATAGCCTATGAAGTCACACATTCTGACACAACTCTAGACTAATCATGATTAACAATAGAGTTATAATTTGGTACAATTTTTAAAAGAAAGATTCTCCTTGTTTACATATGTATTATCATTAATTCTTTTAACCCATTAAATTTTTCGGTTGTTATATCCCCTACTCCTTTCAGAGTAAAAACTCATCATTTTAGATTATAAATGTCATTCCATCCAATTCCATTACACTTCTAGCTTGATATCAATATGATACAACTATAATAACTGGGACCCACTTAGAGAATAGGAACACCTCCATTCTAATATGTCTGGTAGGACCTATCCCACCAGGAATAACTAGTTGTCATGTAAATAGGTGTTGTTTCCACTTGGAGCCTACTCAGATGCCTAAATAGATTATCAGTCTAATGAATATCCCTATTCAAAAAAATCTACCAGTGTTCTTTTTTCTCTCTTACACATACCTTATGAAACATCCCAATAATTTACCCACCATTATATTAATCTGAACAGAGAATGAAAAACTGGTGTTTTGAATCATGTAGGATATCAAATATAATGGTGATATAGGTTAGCATCTATAGAAAATTGTATTTTAATACTTTAACATCAAAGAGTGTTATGATGTTTTATTAAGTTATTATTTTTGATTACTTAAATTGATTATTTTGATATTTTTTGGTTGATAATTACAAATAACATCTTTGATGTAATGGAATGAGTATATAGAAACAATATAATACTTTCCTAAGTTCTATATGTTTCATTATATAGTTATCATGTCATAAAATAATTAAATAAATTTAAAAATTCATAAGAATGTTAAAAATAAAATAATTCTTCTCAAAATGATACTTTATAATATATTAAACCTAGTATTATATTTTATTTTAATGATTTTTATTATTATAAAAATATTATCATTCATGAATATTAAAAAAATTATTTACTCATTATTATGCAATAAATTTTTAAATAATACCAAAAAATAATAAGTGAAGATAAAAAGTAATCATTCCACTATATAGTGTATACCCACCATGTGAGAATACTTTTTTTTATAAGATAATTAAATAGCATAAAAAATAAAATAATATTTCATTATATTAATCACATTATAGTAAAACATTCAATTTATTTAGAAACCTATTAATGACATCTTATTTGGATATAATTTGGCATGATAGTTTCATTTTGAGGGGTTTAATTAGGGAATAGTATCCCATTTTCCCCTTTTATGATTTATTGTGAAAATAACTTCCATCTTTCTTTAGTCTAACCAATATCATTTCTGAACTCACACACATTTGGTAAAGAAAACATATAGAGACACTTCATAAATAGGTTTCACTAATCAAATTTTTATTTAATCACTTTCATGACCAAGAATCACTTGAGACCATATAATTAACAAAAATCACTATTTTAGATTACAATAAGAAGGGATTATCCATAAACTCATGATATGTGATTATCATCAATGGAATCTTCTGATAATTTGAACTAATGTACTAAACATTGAAAATTCATGTATTATCCATTCTACAATGATTAGTGTCTCCCAATATTATTATATTGGTCACCCAATTAATCACTATATTAAAATTCTTGAATTCTTCTTTCTCAGATCATGAGTTGTGAATAATATACAAAACATAATTTATAGTATTCACTTAAAATTCATCGACTTATAATTCTAAAAGAAAAATATATATTCCTAGTGCACAAAAAATATACCTTCATACAATAAAATAACTCTCTATCTCCACATGTTTTTTCACTATAGTCTAATTTTATATAAGATCCTTGTTCAATATCTCTTCTATAAGAGGATCATTTTTTCACACCACGTATTCAAATTGAAAATTTATATATCACACAAGTAAATACATGATACTATTATGAACAACTAAATTAACTTTTATTCTACATCCCCCACTTCTAATTTATTTATTGGAACTTCCTATGTCATCATTGTATCATTGTATATATGGTTGCATAAAAAAATAGTATCATTTAACCACTTATATCTTTTAAGGAAGGAAAAAATAATTCATCATTTTTACTCTATTTATATTCTCTAATAGATTTACAGGAAATGACTTCAAAACATTTATTGACCCACTACAAATGTAACCAACATAAAGAAAACACAATACTATGTTTAAATAATTTACACCATGAAATGACTTGTTTTAAATCATGGACCCATGGCTTTCACCATGGAATGAAATGTGTTATCATCACATGACCAATATTCATCTACTACATTGAACATGATTGCCCATATTTATATTTCTTCCATAAAATAATAGTTTTAGAATCATTATATTTGACTATTATTAATTATCTCTAATTTATAGAGAATTGTTTATAAAAATGCTATTTTAATTTCAATAAATTCCTCTTTACCTTAATTTTATCATTATAAAATTATTTTAAAATATTCCAAAAAACATCACATATTTTACTTTTTCAGAAAGCATTAAATATTTTCAAAAACATCATGTGATTCATAGAAATAACCAAAATAACCATAAATTATCACATTTTCCCCAATATTACCTTTAATTAATAGAATATTGACCTTGATGTATTTCCTTTTTATTTTAGATGGCCTTTATGTATTCAAAAATTATCTTTATCTATTAATTTTTCATCTAATAAGTCAATTATAAATATGGATAAATACTCTTATGTATTCAAGGTCTTTTCCAATTTTCAATTTTATTTGTTCATAATTACAATGATATATGTAGAGTGTCTTAAAGTAATTTTCCATTTCTTGAATTCATCTATCTAAACATACCCTAATTTATTGATTGACCTATTAAAATTTAATATTTTTTCTATTGTATCCATTATGCATACATGGTATGTCACTATTACTAATTCAGAACATTATTTACTTATAATAATCAATTTGGAGGTTCAATTATGAATAAAATGTTGCATTTTTTATTATTTTATTTTTTCATCTTCTATAAAGATTTTCTCAAATGTATATATTTAAACTACACTTACAAATTGTAATTGTATCTATATTTTAGATCGAAATTTTATAAATATAATGACCCCACATAATAACTCTAATATTTTCTATACTTATTAAAATAACCTTCAATCACTCTAATACCATTGTAAAGAAATCAACAAAAATGTAACATTATGAAATTCGTAATGTTGAAGAAGGATTTTATATTCACAAAAAATAAAACACATGAACCATTTCCACTAGTTCTCTTCAAAATCAATTTCGCTAAAAAATAAAAAAATTAAATGGGATTGTTTTTTTAACTCATTATTTTAATAAATATATATGTTTCTCAACAATACCCTAATGAAAAAACTAGTTCAGCTATCAACATCTTCCTAAAACAATATCTTAATCACATTAGATGTTTTATTAAATGGGATTGAGGTTAGAGGAAAACATTACATTGGTTTTGAAACTATTTTTATTCTCATTAAGATGTTATATTTGATATCAGATTTAATCCTTAAAAAGTAGTTCTATTAGTTATAACAAGGCCTCACGAATGTATCTTTGAGGTATTATCATGTTATTGAAGTATATATATATTAAATAAATAATTTTACTATGTGAGGATAAATGTTTTGAGTAGGAGTAGTTTTATTGGAAAATGAAATGGTTACATCAAATAAAATATTGAATAATTTTCTATTTTGACATAACATGATAAAAAGTATCTATTCTTATGTGTATTAACCATGTTTTATTAGAATATTTTATTTTTAATTTATTGATACCCAAAAATAATTGGATTCATTGAAAAAATTATTTAGACAATACATATTATTTTTTTGTTACTATAAAATATAATTTAGGCTTTACTAATTGATATATATGTTTCAAAACTAGGATTAATAATTATATATAAAATACCATACTCATTAAATATATTTTATGTTGTGAGAAAATATTTTATAATTTAGTTAGTCATTTTTACATCATAATGAAGTCCTAAAACATTCTTCTTATACAAATAATAATTTTTTACTATTCCCAAAAATTATAAATTTTAAGAGAAAAAAATTTATCCTCAACTAATTGTTATATGCTGATTAAAAAAGTGAGATAAATATTATCAAAATAAATTTCAAAATTTTTTTATTATATTATTTATGTTTTAATATAAAAAATAAATTCTTACTAAATATTTTAATACATTCTTCAGTAAAATGTAATATTAAACATGTTTTCATATGTATAAGTTGAGAAATAATTTTATTGTATTCTAATTTTTATATTAACCAAAACTATGTAATAAATATTTATTATTATTTTTTATAATACACTCATTGGTTAGGTTACTATTCCGAAATTCACAAATTATTTCAACAATTAAATAATTATTATAATTATTACAAATGCATATTAGTTATTTTATTAACTCACTCAATTTTATGTTACATATTTTTATAGTTCATTTACCAAACTTCAATATTGTTAATAATTTTTTTTGACTATTTTGTTTAATACTATTGGATTTCATAAAGCCCATATTCTATTGGATTTTGTATTTTTGTTGTAATACTTACTTTTTTTAGTATCAAATTATATTTGTAATGTTTCTATAGAGTATATTCAATGTTTGGTTATAATTTCATGCTATAAAATAAATGGGTGGGTATATTGTTTCTGGATGTATTAAATAATATAACTACAAAAAATATATGATTAATATAATAAAAAATCATATAAAAATATAATATTTTGCATGAAATGTCGTAGTTAGATATAAATGAATTAGTAGGGTGAGATAATATCCTAGTAAGAGAATAATATATTATATATAAATTTGATAGGTACGAGTTCTATTCTTGTGCAATCTTAAGGAATAGTTATCTGAGAAACATATAGAATAAAATAAAATGAAATATTTTATTGGGTGCATTAAAAGAGAATATGAGAATTAAAAACATTCGAACAAATATAGATAGATATTGAAAAATATGAAAACCAAAAGGTTGAGAATGAGACAGAGAGTCCTCTTTCCTTGAGTCCACCATCCCTTTGAAGTCTCCAATAACCTCTAAAATGTTTATATTGCATGAACTAATTACATTATCCATTACAACATTCCTATTATTTTAGGATTTATTTTCATGTATATAATAACTACTACTCAATGAAAAAACATGCACCATACCCTTTAATAAGTTCATTCAGTCACACTATATTGGGAAGCAATATTGGAGGTCACATATTCTAACACTACCCTAGACTAATATTCATAACTATAGAGCTATAATTAGGTATAATATTTAGTTGAAAGTGTTACCTTATTTTTAGGGATAGTAATATTGATTCTTTTAACCCTTTAAATATTTGGGGCGTTATATCCTCACCCCCTTTAGAGAAAAAATTAATCATTGGGAATTCAACATTTCATTAGATCAAGTTCCATTACAAATCTATCTAGTTATTCCTATGATACCACTATATTAACTGGGACCCACTCAGAGCACATTAAATCTTCCTTTTAATATGTCTATTTTGACCTAGTCCAACAGGAGACACTAGTTTTGGTGAAGACACTTGTGCCCCCAATAAGGCCTACTCACATGCCTGCATAGATTATTAGTATAATGAATATACCTTTTTGAAAAAACATGTTCTACTAGTGTGATTTGTCCTCACTCACACAATCCTTAGGAATCTACCCAGGAAGTCACCCATCTTAAAACTACTTCTCACCAAGCATGACGAAGAGTAGAGTTTGAATCATGTAAGATCCCAAAAATAAAGGTGAACCATGTTATCCTGTGTAAAGAAATTAGTATTTTAATAATTTAATAGTATGGGTTGTTAAAATGTTGTATTATGTTATTATTTTAATTTTCTTGCATTGATTATTTTAAGCTTGGTGGTTGATAATCCCCAAAAAACGTATTTAAATTAACAATGTGAGTAAATAGACACTTAATAATGGTTTCGTAAGTTATATATGTTTCATGCCATACTTTTCATTCCATTAAACAAGTAAATATGATTAAAAAGTCCTTATAATTTTATAAAACAAATAATTTTTCAAAGTATTTTATATTTTATGATATTAAACTAAATATTATAATTTATTTTAATGATTATTATTGTTATAAAGAATATCGTCCCAGTATATTAAAATCTTAATTAAATAAATATTATGAAAAATATTTTCACATAATATCCAAAAAGAATAAGTGAAAATAAAATATCATCATTCTACTTGGAAATGTAAACCCACCATCATAGAATGGTATTTTTATGAGAAAATTAACGGGAATAAAAAGAAAAATAATATTTCATTTTCTTAATAACACTATAGTAGTACATTACATTTTAAAAAAATATTTCTAATTGCTTATTTGGATATCCGAAGGCATGCTAGGTTAATTGATAGGGTTAAATGAGTGAATAGTTTCCCATTTCCCCCTTTTGTAATTTTTTTTGGAATTAACAACATCTACCTTTAGTGTGAGGGATTTAAATTCTTAACCCACACACATCATGAAAGAAAACATATAGGGAACCATATTGTACAAGGTTCAGTACTCAGATGTGTATTTTGTCCTTATTAATATCAGGAATCTCCTAAGGCCATATAATTAACTTAAATCACTATTTTAGTTTGCAACAAGAAGGAACTATACATAAACTCATGTTCCATGATTATCATCGATGAAATATCCAGATAATTTCAACTCATATATTGAAGAATGAAGATTCTAGTATTGTACATCTTTATTTGGGGACTTTATCCCTGCAATATTATAGTTCTCCCATAATTAATCACAACTTTAAAAGGATTTCATTCCTCTTTATCACTTCATGAGTTGTGATGATTATGCACAATCGAGTGTGAAATCTTCAATTTACATTCTTCTACTTATACTTCTATATGAAAATTTTATATGCATAGTGCAAAAAACATATACCTTTTTAATCTAAAATCACTTTCTCTTTCTCCTCTTGTTATTTCACTATTTTTTAATTGTATAAAGTATCCTTGTACAATATCTATTCCATAAGATAAACATATTTTCACACCTCATATTCAAATTTTATATTTAGAAGATCACATATGTTAGAACATTAAAATATTATTGATAGAATCATTAACTTATATTCATCATCCCTCACTTCTAATTTGGATATTCAAAATGTCCATGAAATCATAGTGTCATTATCTATGTTTTAGCAAGAAAAACTAGTATCCATTAACAACTTCTCTATTTAAAGGAATAAAAATAATATTCAAATCCTGAACTCTATTTCTCTTTTTATATAGGTTTACATTAAATGAAATAACACCATTAATTTAGTCACTACATATGTAAACAACAAAAAACAAGCTAGATAATATTTCTAACTAATTTACACCAAGGTATGACAAGTTTTAAATAATAGACCCATAGATTTCATAGGGGACTGAAAAACATCTTCATAACATAACCAATAATGATTAACATAATTACCCATGATTTCCCATCATGATATTTATTCCATTAAATAATAGTTTTATATTTTTTATAATTTACTATTATGAAATATCGTTAATTTATAGAGTAAATTTTAAAAAAAACACCCTTTTAATTTTATGAAAATCCATGTTAACGTATTTTTTAAAAAATGTTATCATTATAAATTCAAGAAAATTTACAAATTTTACTAAATTTGGAACCATTAAATATTTTTTAATAATTTATATTATTTATAAAAACAAACCAAATTACCATAAATTATCACATTTACCACAATTTTACCGTTATTTCATATAATATTGACCATGATGTATTTCCTTTTTCATTGATATGAAAATTACGTATTTGAAAGATTATATATATATATAATTTTCATCTAATAAAAAATTAATTAATTGGAATAAATAATCTTATACATTGAAGGCCTTTTCAATTTTCCAATTTTCTTTATTCATAATTACTATTAAATATGTATAAAGTCGTAAATTAGTTTTCTATTTTTCAAATTCATCTATCGAGAGCTACCATACTATATCAATTGACATATTCAAAGTTTATCTTTCTTCTAGAGTTAACTATATACATGTAAGGAAGGTTACAAATACACAATATGAAGAATACTAATTTACAATAATCAATTCAGAGTTTCAATTATGCATAAAATAATGGAATTTTTCCTTATTAATTTTTTCATCTTCTCTAGAGAGTTAATTTAAAGTATAAATTTAAACAAATATTATATATTGAGGTATTATCTAGATTTTAGACCCAATTTTTTTTGAATAAAACGAGTGTTCTTTAAAATCTAATATTTTCTGTACTTATTAAAATCACCTTTAATCACTCTAGAACCATGGAAAAGACATCGCCAAAATGTAACATTATTAAAATATTGAGTTCGAACAAGGATTTTACTTTCCCAAAAAAATGAAACACATGAACCATTTCCATTCTTTCTCCTCTAAATCATTTTCCCTAAAAAAATACCATAATTCTATAAAATTATTTTTTAACTCCATATCATTTAAAATATCTACGTTTCTCAATAATTGCACCACTAAAAAACCCATATCAATTATCAATATCTACAAAAGATAATATCTTGATCTCTACGGTTATTTTATTGAATGGGTATGTGGTTAGATTAAAACATGATATGGGTTCGAAAACACATGTTATTCTCTTTTAGATGCCCCAATTTATGTCAGTTTTAAGCCTTCAGTAGTGGTTCTCTAAATTATACAAAGGCATAAATAATGTATCTTTGAGGTTTGTTAAGGTATTTAAGTTGGTATAAAGTAAATAAATATTATTCATAAGTAAGGATAAATTTTTATTGGATTAGTAGTTTTATAGGAAAATGAAATGGTTACTTCAAATAAAATATTGACTAATTTATTAATTTTATATAAGACTATCAATAACATTGATTTTTAGGACTGTTCACCATGTATGATTAAAAAAAATATTATTATTAGGATTTATGAACACTCAAAAATGAGTGGATTCATTGGAATATTTTTTAATAGAATAAACAACATTTTTGGTTAAAATAAAATATAATTCATGATATATCAATTGGTTTATATGTTTCAAAGCTATGAATAATATTTATATATATATATTATCAAAATCATTAAATATATTTTATTTTGTGAAATAATTTTTTCTAAATTATTTATATATTTTGAAATCTTAATAATTTCATAAAACATCCAGCTTAAAAAAAATTTAATATGTTATTATTCACCAAAATTAGAAACTTTTGGAGAAAAAAATTCCCCATGGACAAATTTTTATATAATGATTACAAAATTAAGATACATTGTATAAAAATAATGTTCTAAATTATGTAATTATATTATTTATATATTTATATAAAAATATAAGTCTCACTAAATATTTTAAAACATTCTTTAGTAAAATATAAAATTGACAAATTTTTAATATGTATATGTTATGAAATAATTTTATTTATTCTAGTTTTTATAAATACCTATTTTACATGGAAAAAAAATTTTATTACGTCTTCTAATACACTCATTAGTCAAGTTAATATTCCCAAATTCACTTATTATTTCAATAATAATTATTTTAATTGTTATAAATTCCTTCTAGGTCATTTAATAACTCACTAAAATTTATGTTATATATTTTTATAATTCATTTACCAAATATCAATAATATTTGTAATTTTTTTTCATTGTGTTATTTATGACTGTTGAATTTCTTTTAAACCATACCCCCATTGGATTTTGAATTTATATTTTATTATTTAATTGTTCTTTATTATCAAATTATACTTGTTATGATTTTATAGAATATATTTAATGTTTGGTTATAATATTAAGAAATAAAATAAATGATTGTTTATATTGATTATGGGTGTATTTTATAATATAACTACAAAACATATATGTTTAATAGAATAAAAATTTATACAAAAATATGAGATTTGAAAAAAAATATCCTAGATGTATATAAACGAGTTATAGTGTTGAGATAATATACTATTATGGGAATAAAAGTAGTTAACACAATAAGATAGGTATTAGTTTTATTCTAGTATAATATAAATTAATTATTATATTACAAACATGTATTATGGAAGATTATGCACTGAATCATGGAATAATAAATTAAACCCACAAAGGAATTATCATGAATCATGGAAACAAAAACATAAATAATTACATCCAAATGTTAGAAATACATAAATAATGGACATCTGAAATATAAGTATTGTTTATCTGTCATGACAAAAAAAAGGGAACAGTGTCACTACAAAATGTGAAATATATCAAATATATTGTCGTATAATATTTAGAAAATAAATTTGTTGGATATTTAATTTTGGTCCCACCTATAACAACATAATATATCAATAAATATGTTTATTAAATGATAATGAAAACATAAATTTTTTTATACAATAACCATAAGTTATAAAATAATTAAATTGTGAAAATAATGCATGTATTGAAAAATTAGAATATAACTCATAAGATTTTATCAAAGTGGAAGAGTATATTAGTAAAATAATTTTGAGGAAAATAAACGAATGGAAATGTATAATATATTTATAAAGGGTGATATGTAGAAATTAAAAATATATAATGTAGCAAAATATTAAATGGATAGAAAAGAAATTATATCAAATGAAATATATGTTTTTCTAGATTTCTTTCAATATTTGGAGAAATCATAATAAAGAAAATGATACATAAATGAAAATTTAAATTATAAATATGGGGTAATATTATAAATCTACATTAAATTCAACATACACACCCAATATAATTATAAAAATGAAAAATAAGAGAGTGATAATCAAAAATAGAAAATCATAGAGAGATACAAGTGGAAAGTCTCATACGGTGTGCGGTCTCAAGTCATAGAGAGAGATTATGAAATAGTATATATATATATATATATGAATAAAAGAATAGAATATTGTAATACTAAATATATATTGGTTAAAATATAAATATTTTTAAATTAAATAGATGGTTATGAGAGAATAGAAACAAACAAAGAGTGATCATGTAATATTACACATATAGAGTTTGTAACAGATAAGATTTGAATTAAGGATTATTAAATAAGTGGATAATTAAAAAAATTAAATACATACTAAAAAATGAAAAACATAATAAAATATATTAATAATATGATAATATAAATTACAAAATAACCTATATAATAAGGAACATGAACAAAAATTTAAAATAATATGAGAATGTCTTCTTAAAAATTCCCTAATGAACTACGTTAAAACCAACCAGCGAGTAGAAATAATAAAGAAATATAAATCAGTAACTTTTATGAAAAAATGATATATAATAAATTAATATGCTAATATATTCAATATATAGAATAATGTTGGTAAATATGTTGAAAAATTAAAAAAATAAATGGGAACAAGATAATAATACTCCTACAAAAATCATAAAATAAGAAATAGGTATAAAAATTGAGAGAATAATAAATTTTTTTATTTACCAAAAAATAAAAAAGATATAATTAATATGATAATTTCAAAAACTGTGGATTGAAATTTTTTAGGGATTTTAGACATATAAAATATCCAATAAAAAGAGAGTTCATGAGTGAACCCCTCACCTTAAATTCTCACTCATATAAATGTGATTCTAGATCCTTGTATTGTAAATTTGAATTATTAATTATCTATTTATGAAATTTAAATTTATTTATATAATTTAGTAATAAAAATTAATATCCATAAATTAAGTTATTATTGTTCATTATTAATATAAATCCATATATGATTATACGAACACACCAGATAGATGTGTCAAATAATGTGAGGTCAACTTGTTTTACTAAATATCAAATATTTTTATAATATTTTACCCTTTGTTATTCACAACCTTTTTATTTATTAGCATATTATTGGATCATTTAGTCTTTCAATGAATATTTTACAACCAAATGTAATTCATAATGTAAAAAATATATCACAATATAATATTTTTATACAATTCAACCTCAAGATGGGAAACCTTATCTATGTTGTGTTCAACTCCAACTGAAACATGGATTCTCCACATGTAATAATTTTATAATATAAATATTTTTTGAATCAGGATATTCCTAAAACCATGAAAAACAAATTATTTATGTATTAGGTTTCTATATTATAAATGTGATTAGGTGCCACCTCAATAAGGATCCTTATAATGTCATCTCAAAAAAAAAATTAAAACATTTTATTATTGAGGTAGATCCTTCAGTCTAATAAGTTATGTAACTAAATACACATGATAGGATTATATTATAATTCATAATGACTTTTAATTCCTATATTTATTCAATAAATACTTATTAAATCGGTCTATTATACTTGACTCACTTTGGAGTTCTATAAACTGGCTACTCACAATCACTACTTATTTTTTTATGCGAATATATCCAAAAAAAGAAGTAACATCACTATATTTTTATATTATTCTCATTCCTAGAAAAATAGAAATTTTCAACACTTAGTTGTAGTCCGAAATTCTCCTAATATTCATCGAGTGAGAGAATATAATATTTCAATTCACTCACCTCTGAAATATATGTAGTACAAATATTTCAAATCTCATAAGAACCATAACTTTGATAAATATTTATTATTTGAGGTACTATACCATCATCTCATCCCACCCAAAACAATTTCATTTAGGAATTATTTTACCACTTCTCTCTAGTTCACAGACTTACCATATTCCTCGTCAATAGAAAAACCTTCTTATATTCTCTCATACTTCTATTCTAGATTTAAACGTCTTCCACAAGTGGCTATATTAACTGAGAATTCATTTTCAATATCGATAAACTGTGCACATTTTGGATTTTAATTAATTCATGCTATTATAGAAATATTAAATTAACTACATTTGGTATCTTATGATATTTTAATGTTGCTAAAAAGATATAATTTGACATTTGTTTTCAAATGTTTTAAACTCAATGGGATAATTTCACTGTTTTCAATTCTTAATTATATAAAATAAGACCAAATTTTTTTAATTAATAGGTACAATTTCATTCTTCATCACACTAAAATCACATCAAATAAATTATAATAAAGATCAACATCACTGTACTAATAAGAAATAATAGTTGATTCCTCGATTCTTCTCTAATAATCATCATTGAGTGTTTCATTAATAACCTCTACTAATTCCTATTAAGCATATAAAAATTATAATAAATTCATATTTAACTTCATCAATATATTTAATAACCAATGAACATGTCATATTTGATCATTGGAAATAGAAGCACCTGACTCAAATATTTTTGTTCATGTATTGAAATTTGTATTGAGTCCTATAAATTCAACTCATTTCTAGATTTGGAAATTTTTCTACCATCCATATCATGTTGAATTACATTATTATCATCATTAAGATGATTAAAAACATAGATAGCTCAAATCATAAGGATTTGGGAAATGATTTTATATTATGTATTCAATACAAAATTTTCTTCATTATTCATAAAAAGACATTTTTTATTTTTATATCTATCAATATTAATGAATATAACATCTTCCACCTTATTGGGATATTACAATTCTATTTTTTTGAAATAATCTATATATTATGTTCATTTTTTAATTTTTATAGTGGTGACATCGGTGTAATATTTCCACCGAATCTATTTAGACATAAATATTACATCTAATTAGATGGATATTCATTGCATAACATTATTATACATGATATAAACATAGAGGATTGGCGTCCTTGAAAACATGGATATAAAAAAATATTACATGAGTGATCTAAATCATCTCCCACTTAGATACTTTTATTTATAAAACTTCTTTGAAACATCATAATTAAATAATTGTTTTATAATCAGGGTAAAAGAAAAAAAATAGTTTGATGACCTCAGATGATCTGTACGGGAAAACGGTAGAGTTATAAATGATCATTTAAATGTATGACGATAATAAGTGGATGAGGACATAATATTAAAATTTATCATAAACATAATTCTTATTTTAATGATTGGCAGTTGATAAGACATCAATCAGAACTAAATCAAAGATCCTGATCCATTAGAACAAAACATTGACCTAAGATCATGTCATATAAGTGTTTTTTAAGGTTTGGTATATTCATAACCATGGAAAAAATTTTTCTAGGTAATGATTGAAGATATGAATAACATTATAGGCTAGGTATAACCACTAATGTACCTAATAAGGTTTGGGACAGACTCCCATTTACCCTATTTCAGGCTTGGGATAAACTCATGTGGGCACTATTTAAAATTTTGGATAACCTCAGTTGTACCCTTTTGGCTCATAAAGAATTTTTAATTACCCAATTCATTGGATTCATATAAAATTGTTTTCCAACATATCACATAATCATAATCCACAAATATGTATTCCACAAGATTATAAAATAACCATTGTTTCATCATTTCTTAACCCATGGAAAATAAATGGGTTTCATATACATCTCTTTATCATATTACTAAACCATATATAAAACTAATATGAGAATTATAATTAGAACATATTGCTAGAAAATCCTATTTAACATCAATGGATTTTATCATAAATGAAAAATAATTTTAAAATATTATTGAAACAATTATTTATGGAAATAAAATTTTCATCTTAAAATCAATTATTTAATTTCAAAAAAAATCCAAAAAATTACTTTTCAAAATTCTATTAGAAAAAAACCATGAAAAAATTTAAAGGGTCCTTTAATTCATTTATTGGATATAATATATGGAAATCACATTCATGTTTTGTTTTTAAAAAAGATATTCCATTCACATTTTCTATAAGGGAGACAAAAGTACTTCATTAGGAAAATGAAAAAAATCAATTAAACCATTTCTATAGAAATTAAAAAATTATAAAATATGTATTTGATTAATAATATTATTTTATGAAATAAATTCCTGGATTTATTTTTAATATAACTTGGATGTAGAAGAAAATTATTCCCCACCAAATAGAAAATAATGTCTTTTTTTAATAAAATGAAAATCCTAACAATTTTTTTACAACAGATACAAAAAATGTATTGTTGCGTGAAAATGTTTTTGGATAACCCAATGGGAATAAAATTAATCGTTTATATTATAAAATGATAATATAATTTCCTTTAATGTAAATTTAATTATAAATAATCTCAATTAAAATGGACATGGAATATAAATCATTTTCCACCATAGTAGTATTTTAATCATAATAACCATAAAATAGTAACATCAAAAGAAACCTAAAATATCATAATAATAAGTATATTAATGATAAAAAATTCAAAGGGGATTTATATACACCCCATTAAATAATATAGGTTCAAAATAAATCATATGTCCCACAAAAGACAACTAGGGATAATAAACCCTCACCCCAAGCATGAATTTCATTAAAAGGTCTCCAGATTCAAGTATAATAAATATAAATTTATTATATTTATATATAAAAACATTTTTTATTATTATAATGTTTAAATCATCTACATATAACCTTTCAACAACCATTTATTAATAATTCCATTTTTAAATCATCGTTCTTGGATGTTAACTGTTTCTTTTTTCATTAATGTTTGGAATCTGTAGTTTAATTATAGTAACATGTATCATGGACCAATAATATTCAGAAGACGATTTGTGATATAAATATAATATATATTCACTATATATATTTATAATCAATCATAAAAGGTTTATTTAGAAAAATTATTTACACCATTCATGGAGATAATATACCATACTTATGCATGACCGTTGTTATCATTTTCTAGTTAAAATAAATAAAAAAATTAAATAATTTTTATAATTATATATTAATAATAATATAAAAAATTATGAATGTATTCATTCAATCAATATTTATTACCATCATAGTAACGGGTAAATGACAAAAAATCACACCACTTCCAGGACGTGGTAGTCCACATGTATTGAGATGTGATATGGTCATATTCCAATAGAATATAATTCCAGAATATAGAAATAATATTATAATTACAAAAGAATAATTATTTTATAAATATGATATGTAATCATTAAAACCATCATAATAGCCACACATTAAATATCGTTATTGAAATTGAATTGTATCACAATATCACGACGGCAGTACACACATACGAATGAGTGATACTTTCACTTACCATTTGATATAAAAGAGGTTGAATAACATTTGTTTCACATTAAAATTAATATTTTATTATATTATGGATAATTAATTTATATTTTATGATTAATAATTTTTTTATAGGAGTTAGAAGAATAATAAATTAAGAAGAGATTGGGTAGGATGATTACCACCCATTTGGTTGGCCACCATTAGATCCTTTCTTTAGGAAACTTGGAAAGGTATATTAAGAATAATATAAAAAATAATTCAGGGTTAGGTATTTTTATAATATAATTGGGAAGTATTAGGGTATGAAATATGAGTCAAATGTTTTTAAAGTAGATATAGTAGGGTTGCACATTTATTAGTGGGGGAGAAAACACCAATGTGATTTCTTAAAATATTATAATATAATAGTCTAACATTTAAGAATAATTTATCCAATTGGATATATATTATAGTTTGGAATGTGAAGTGGACTAAAATGTACATATAATAGTATTTTAAAATTTTTAATTGGCATCATAACCTATATCATGTGGTATCACCCACAACAAACCAATTTTAACTATAATTATGGTTACAAATTTTTAATTTATTTACTATTGATTTTAACCAAAACATAAGGTGAAATTAATACCTAATATAATTTCTTCTGATTCAAAATACTTATTAAATTTTACCAAATTCAATTCATATTTTCGGAATAGTTTAATTTAAAATTAATTTAACTAATCATGGCGAAATCAATTTATAAAAAACAATTTCTTAAGTATACAAGATTTTTATACAAAATATTTATTTAAATTTAACTCTAATGGCCTTAATGAAACTAATAATAATTTAAATAAAATAATTTTATCAATATAACCACATTATAAAAATCATATTTCCAATTTTTTAGTTGAAAATACAAATTTCAATAAAAATCAATATCATTCACTATTCATTAGGAAATCAATCTTTTCATAAAATTATCAAAACATTACCCTAAAATAATTATAAAATTTTAAATCAAAAAATAATTCTAATTATATAAAAAAATATAAAAGTATAAAAAATTAATTATGTTTCATTCTCAAAGAAATAGAAAACAATTTTTATGAAAATATATATTTTCAATGAATTTCAGGACATTAATAAAAATTACGAACATATTTTTAAATATATTCTACATATATAAATCCATTGATTTATTTATAAAAAAATTTGTTTAGTAATATTCCCTCTACCAATATAACATATATTTTACAATGGTATACCATACACCGGTCCATTTTGACTCAAGTTTATGTGTAATGAATCTTTAGAAAAAATTAAATTTATTTGAAGAGAAATTTATCAAAAACAATTATGTTGTTATATGGTGAGAGTGAAACAAGGGTTTCAAATAAGGACTCAATAATAGTGTATAGTATTATAGTATCATTGATTAGAAGTTACAATCCCATAGGCTAGTTGGTTGGAAAACTAATAGCCCAACATTTTGTTGGGATCACTGACAAGCTAGTAGGGGTGTTAGAAAATATTTTCAAGGGGGAGGAGATTGTTTAATTATTTTAACGCCAACAATTTTATTGTGATAATTACCCAATTTTTATCCAATTTCCCCATACTATACTATTTTTCAATGCCACTTCTATCCCCTCTCTTTTTCTTGGTGTTCTCCTTCATCCATTGATCCATTGAAATGTCATCTTGTTCAATTAAGGACATACTCTAAATTTGGACCTTATTTTTTCTATATTACTTGTATTCCTTCAAAAAAAAGTGGGTTTCCTCTATGTTTTGTATATATTCTATGGTATCAAGGATTTTTTCACCTACCTCAATTTCTATCATGTTTGGTCGAATCAATTATTTGTTTGGGTATGTAGACTCCTCTCTAAAAAAGGTAGGTGGTCTTTATGTTTTTTCCTTCATAAAGATTTTCTTACAAGTTCTTGCATCATATATCCCACTTACATTATATGATGACAGATACCATATTAGCCTTGAGTTAATGGAAACATTATTACATTACAACAAGATAAATGGAATTTAACGCTGAAGGACTATATTGATTATTATTCTTCGTAAATAAGATACTAAATCTATTCTAAAAGCATCTTTGGTAACATAATGTTTAAAACATAATGAAAGTCAAAAATTCATCATCCTTGATCTCTTTCATGAAAATTACTCATATCATGGGGAAAGGAAAAAAATAATAGTGACCTTAGATGATAAGTAACAGTCATGTATAATATAATCTATCATGAATCAATATGTGATAATCAGTACGTAAGGGTTAATAATAGAAAACACATTCCATTAAATCAATTAATTGAGAATTAAATGCATCCATGGGTAATTTAAATGTAGTAATATCAAGGATAATAATTACTAAATACTCGTTAATAAAATGAAAAATGTTGGATAAAGTGATTTTATACAAAATGATTTATATGTTGTCAAATCGGTTTGGAAGGAAAGATCAGTCAATGGATAGGTATACACTTGAAGCCCAATTTTTTCTAGCATAATATTTTTATCAAAATAAATTTTAATGAATCAAGGTTGTAAATATAACAGTAACCCACCCATAATTGATTTTCAAATATATTCCCTGTATATGGAATAATCATTTCAATTAAAAAAACAATATTTATTAACAAAAAATATCTGTATTGAATAATGAATACATCTTTATCAATTTCTTCTCCAGTTAATAAAATAACACTCATTATAAAAACCAATATATAGAAATGATATATAGAGAAGTAAATAATAATATCCATGGTAAATAATATGGATATTTTAATGGAATGTATTTTTTAGTGATCATTATAAATTGAATTATTGAAGGGATATTTAAGGAAAACAAAATTAGCAAAAAAGTGAATGTTAATACTATATTTAATAATATTGATCATAAAACATCAAAATAATAGAAAAATGCAGTATCATAACATTTTATCCATATTATAAGTAAAATAATGTTTGTTTTTATAGATTTATAATAATTCCATACTAATACAATAAAAATATTCTTGAGAAAAATATCAATTTCATATTAAAAATCAGTTTTACAAATCAAGAACATCTAAAATATTATAGAAAATAATCATTGTAATTTACCACTAATAAATGTAATGAAGTGTTAATGTCATGGAAATGTCACGATGATGGGAAATTATGATACTGTTGAGAAGGATAAAACACATTTTTCTATTAAAATTTCAGCAAAAATAAAATAGTAAATTGTTTATAAAAGGAAAAAATGTTCCTTTTAAATTTATTTTAAAAAAATCAATAGTAGTTGAGAGTGAATTCCAAAAATCATACAGTAATATTAAATCATTTTTCATTTTTTTATAAAACATGGGCATTGGAAAAAAATATTCACAACTGAAGAGGTAGTCACATCTATTTTTTTCATTTTATTGATCATTTTAGTAAATAAAACTGGAAAATGGACGCAAAATTTATATGTTTCATAAATAAATATTTAATAAAAAAATAAATTGTGTTCTAGATATAAATAGCATATAATAACTCTATTATATACTTGAATAGAAATAGTCTTGAATAAGGGTTAGATTGTGAAATGAGATCTTATCTTTTTGGTGATATTTAAATAATAATTCACAAAATATTAATATCTTGAAATAAAATATTAAATACAATAAATGTAAATATATTCATGATATAACCAATAATATTTGAAATACAAACACTTTTTAGAAAAATATTGATTTATAAGATAATATCTATCCAAAATAAAACAATTTGAGAAGAATAACCCTTTTAATGATCAAAACGTTGAATTGAGAATTATTCAATGAAGTGATTTTGTGTAAATATAAGAAATACTAAAAAAGTATTAATATTAAATAAATAAATAAATATAAATTTTACACTAAATATAGAAACAATAAAATCAATTAAGATGTTTTATAACTAAATGTATGAAAATTGATTAAGGAAACACATATCCCAAGGTAAAAATCATATAAAATTACCACCGATGCAGTAATTTGAATTGAAACATAAAAAACCATGTAGTGTAAAGGATTAATAATATAAAATTAAAAAAGAGAAACATATATACCATATATAATAAATTAGGTGTACAACATTAAAATATGCCTAAGGAAGAGATATTGAGATTAAATAACATACCTCAGGCCTGACTCATCACGTACATTAATTATCTTCATGAATAATAGAGATAAGTTAATTATTTACTTTTTTTACAAAAATATTTATTTTTGTTTTTGTTTTTATTTTTCTACTACCATGTTATATTTATTTTCCTAATAAATTATGTCCATATCAGATATTTTGATGATATTCTATTCATATATACTAAATAACTTTGATAGGTTGACTATGGTAAAATAGGTCACCCTTAAATAATATATATAGTATTAGTAATTAAATTAAAATAATTTTTATATATAATATATTTTTTAAACAACCCATGATACTTGATTATTAAAAATTAACAATGCTATAATCATTTATAATGAAAGTCGTACATACGCATGAGTAACTTTTCAATTTCTTAGGGATCATGATGGCCAGAACATGGGTGTAGTTTTACATTAGCATAATCATAACCTTAATATAAATATAATGTTACTTATTTAATTTCACTTATATATAATTGTTATTTGATGTGGTTATTAAAAGGAAATCTCATTGGTATATAGAGGCGGTAATCCAAACATACATAAGAACGATATTATAATTTTTAAATGAATTTTAATGTATTAAATTATAAGATATATTATATTTAAAAAATGATAAAATATTTCATTAATATTATATATAATCATATATATATTAAAAATCTTTAAAACCATATATGAGATGTGGTGATATAAAACCAACTATAACAGTTCGTAGGGGAGGAGTCTTCCATATATATGAATGAATGTTTTTTACCCATTTGATAAAAGATGAGATGGATATTGGTTGTTATATTAAATTATAAAAATATTAGTATATGGTAGATACATTTTATATTATATCATCAATGTAGAATATAATTTTTAAGAGGGGGAATAAGAAATAAAATGATGATTATTGGTAAAAAATGAAACCACTTCTTTAGAAACTTCATCAGGCGTACATCAAAATCCCAACTATGAAGGAACACTAATATAACCAAGTAATAAAGGATGTTTAAATTATGTTAACTAATGGTTTTTAGTAGTTATTGAAAAAACTAAAAAAATCATCCTTGAAGAAACATGGATAAGTGGTTCCCTTTTAATATAGAGGGGAGAGGCAGTCTTGGATTTTTATGAAATATTAAATTACTATATATGAAAATTTATTTCATAATGTCTCGAATAGATAATATTCAAATATAAGATAAGTATAATTATAAATCATCTCATAAAATAATATATTTAAATGTTTTTGTGATGCTTTTCACCCTTATCATTTTTTACATGTGTTAAATTTTTTGACAATTAGCACAATAACTATTTTTATTTCTATTTACGGGTAAAAATAGTTTCTTCATTATTGAAGGGAACGTATATGATATTTTTAAACATATATAAATTTATTTTATATATATAATTGTTTTGGGTATTCAATAATTTAAAATAAATAATTATCTATTATAAAATATCATTTATGGAAATTTGAAACCATGTATTTCATTTGACTTTAAAAACATCAAAAAAGAGGGAATTTAATTACAACACATTAAAATGCCCAGAAATTAGTATAAATATCTATAAAAAATGGGAACCCAAAAATTAATTCATGATTTATTAAATATTAAATTTTTATAATCGTTTATTTGATATTAATTTTAAAAATATAAATATTGTGTCAATAGTGTGAAAGCGTTTAATGTAATTACTTCATTACTAATAATTATACGAAAAATTTCCATCAGGAAAATGATATCATAATTCCCAAAATTACTAGATAAATTTTTCCATAACATAATTCTTATCACTTTTGAACACATAAGTGTTATTTAAAAGTTGTAGTGTGATATTTTGTATTTTTTCATAAAATGTTATATAGATCAATTTCAAGGGAAAGTGTGCAGTAAACATAAAAATATAAATCCAATGTTGATAATGGTCAGTGTAAATTCATACAATAAGATTTATAAAGATAAATGGATGCAATATCACTTAGTTTTGATCTTGATTTTTCAATATTAAACTTTTACTTTTGATAAGAATTACTAATATTTTTATTGTTGCTTATGTTAAAAAATTAATTTGTTCTTATTAAATAAAATTAATTGTGACAATTAAAAATATAGATTCCATTTTATTAAATTTATACCTCTATATGTTGTTGAGATCCATTTTATAATTATCCCGCTACATGTGATGAAAAAATTAATGAAAGATGGATTTTATATATAAATATATTTTTATTCCAAACATAATTATAATATTGATTCATATAAATAGTAACATTATTTATTGAAAATAAAAAACATTAACCGTGGTAATTATTATTTTTAAAAATAAACTATTAATCATATATGATACCATAAATATCATGCATTTGTGTACGTAGATAATGAAAACATTGGTTAAATGATAAATATAGATATGGAAGATAATTCTAATGTCTAAGGTATAATAAATAGTGATATAGAATACGGTCATGGGCAATTTAATGAAAACAAAAAAATAAATAAGTAAGGGGTGTAAAGACCATTGATTCTTCATAAGTAAAGGTCTTAGGATAACATTCTGCTTTCAAGATCGATTTCATAGGATTGGGTAATTACATCACCATATAGAACCAGAACATAACGAATTATAATTACTTAAAATGTAAAATTTCTTACTTCAATAAATTTCATCCAAAATTTCCTATTTTTCTCAAAGAAATGAGTATTCAAGAATTATTTTCCCAAAATGATTAAAATAAGATTTCAATTGATCACATAGTCAATAAAAGGTTAATAATTTATTCTTCATTTCTTCAGAAATTAACTAATATTGAAATTATTACCAAAAAGTAATATCATAGAAAAAATTTATAATCCTTCATATGAAGTAGTAATAAAATTCACTTTAATATTTCTATAATGACATGAAATGTTCAAATTATATTTTTTCATAAATAAATTATCGTACATCCCAAATAACCTCTATATCCTCAAAATTAAATAATGTTTTCACCTCAATGTTTATCTCCTACCTTTTTTCCTAAAACTGGAAAAATTTAATAGATTTCTCCCCAAATAATACATTATGTTGAACTTAAAGGTTTTATATTCCTCAGTCCAATACAACATGTGCTAATTTTTTTATTAAGATCAAAATCCCAACAAAAAAACAAAAATATCCCCAACCACATACATAAAAAAATCAACTTAATCATTATCCTTAAAATAATTTCCGAAAAAAATATCATTAACATGTGTATCTTGTTGTCCAGTGGTAGGAGGTACACCGCTAATGCCTTTTGATTGTGGTTCCAATCCCTATAACATTACAGGATGTGATGGGTTGTTTCCCATCATATGGATTTCTATTTTTATAAAAACTATTTTTATAATTCATTTAACTTTATAAAAATTTAGTTGAAAATACTCAAATATAACATTAATCATCAATTAAAATTTCAATTCAAAAGTTTTTTAAAAAATTTAATTCTTACACAATATCAAATTATCTAAATTGACTATTATTACTATATAATCAATGAACGTGCTAAATCTAATTTTTTCCCTTTAAACATATTTCCCAAACATATAATACAATTACACCTCAAATAACTATTTCACTAAAACATATACGAAATCAAAGGGGTTTATTCCCAAAAATATCCCTCAATATTTCAAAAATATAGTTAAACTCGTATAACATGAAACATAAAAAGGGTTACTTATGATTTTAAAACTATATTAACCATTATACTTATCATCCCAAGACACTTTAGGTTTCCCCTATATCACAATTGAATAGAATTTATTTCTATAGGTTATATTATCCAAATAATATTAATAGTTTATAAATAAAATGTGGAATAACTTGAGCATATACCTTGGGTGTGTTAAACTAAATATGGAGTAAAATGGTAGTCACCATGCACCAGGATGATAATCAAGATATACTTGACCTACTATTTTTAGGTTTATTAACATTTTATCTATTTTTCCCAAAAATACTCTCACTTTTAGTATCAAAAGTGGGATGTATTTCGAGAAAAGCCACATAATATCTACCTTAATAATACTTTTGGATATTATCATATAAATAGATTTATAATCTAATTTATTCACTAGGTAATTTCCTTTAATAAATGTTTTTTAAAATTTATTTCCAAATATTTCTACTAAACATATTCTAATACGTACTATAAATTCCTTAAATCTAGTTGTCTAGATGTTGTTGTTACTTTATTACATTACATATAGATAAAATGAATCATATCCCAAAGTACAAAATAGTTTTTAGTATGATTAAACTATATATATTCTTGAATATAATTTTACATTTAAAAACATAAAATAAAAAAGCATTGTAAAAGCAAATATTTTACATCATTGATTTCATTCAATGAATCATTATTCATATCCTAGTGAATGGAAACAAAATAAGGATAATATTAGATGCTCATTAAGGGTAATGTATAATGTAATCTATTATTAAAAAATAAGATATAATCAATACATAAATGTAAATAACTGAAAACACATTTCATTTCGTAAGAAAAATTATTATAATATGCATCTATAGATAATTTAAATTATACAGTATCATGGATAATAATAACTAAATTCTCAATGATGGAAGTTCTAAATATATTATTTCATGATTTTAGACAACATTTTATATATAATTTCAAGTCCTTCAATGAATATAGTTCTCCAAATTTGTTTCTATACACCAGAAACACGTTTAGTGATAGCTTATTGATTTATCTCATAGGACATATTAATGCGTCAAGTTGCTATCTAAAAATAGTACCCATCTAACCATACCATTCCAATTAATTAATTATATATTTAAGGATCAATTCATTTCATAAATTCTAATCATCATCAAAAAGTATCTATAATGAGTAAATAATACAGATTTCTCAAGGTTTTACCTTATCTAAAAACATAACATTAGTAGTAAACAACATTATGAAGAAATTATATATGTTTTCAAAAATAATTATTCGAATAATAATGAATATTAATTTTAACGGAAACATAGATGTTCAATTGTCATAAGAAACTTAATTCTTTATTGGAAACTTAATGTCAACAAATTAGTCATAAATGATAATTTTAATACATTTAATCGTCAAACTAATCATTAACTATCTATATAATGGATAATTAATGTATCATTACAATATATCTCTAGAGAGTATATGTAAAATAAATTTTTGTTTACATGGATGCATGGAAATTTTAAAAAATATACTTAAAACCATTCTTGAGTAATATTACATTTTCACTATAAAATAGATTTTAAAAATTACAAAAAAAAACTAGAAAAAATTTAATTTAAATGAAAACTTTTAAGGTAATATAAGTATCTTTGATCATTAATGATGGTGGAAAATTCCATTTTTCTAAGTATGTTAAGATAATGACTCTATTCACAGTTTTCATAAACGTTCAATAAGTACATTGTTAAAATAAGTTAAAAATGATTGTTTTAAAATATTTTTCAAAATTGAAATTGCTGGGAAAAATTACATTAAATGAACATAAGGGAATATTAAAATCATTCCTAAAATTATTTTTACAAAACATTTAAATTGAAGAAAAATAATCATTAAAAAAGTGAAAATAAACACTTATTTTGTAAATTTTTCTTTCAATATTTGAAGTACATAAAAGAGGATAATGAAAGGAAAAAAGTAATTTTCATAAATAAATGGTGGATAATAAAATACATTAGGGTTACAATTACAATATTTTATAGTTCCCCCAATGGTTACATAAACATGAACTATCATGAATGATGGTGATATTTTGAAATAAATCATTACAACGTTGTTAAATTTCATGTCACTACCCCCGTGTAGTAAATAAAAAAATAAAAGGTACACATACAAGGGTTGTTGATGATGATCGATGTGAAAAAACTCTTAAGGCCAAAGATGAAGGAATGTCATGTGCAATTTCTATTGGTGATGTGGAGTACGATAACGAACTGGTGAAAGGTACACTTACAATCCACTCTAAAGTATAAAATGTTTTATTTGATTCTAGATCCACCCACTCTTTTACTTATAAAGAGTTTTCTAAGGGTATCACAGTATTACCTCAACAATTAGATGCTGAGTTAGTTGTGACAACCCCTACTGGCACAACGGTCGCATCAAAAGTTTAAAATTCTTCTCCGATTGAAGTTTGTGGGAAAGTGCTTCCTGCAAATCTTGTGATCCTTCCTATAGTGTAATTTGATGTTATTATTAGCATGGATTGGATTTCATTATATAAAGCTCATATCAATTTCCAATGAAGAGAAGTCACATTTCATATTCCATATTACTCTATGATCGTGTATCGATGCAAGGATGAACATAACCTTCCAGGGAAAATTTATTCCATCTTATGAGTCTTGATTCCACTAAGTGAAGGTTATTTATCTCAAATAGTTGGAGAGAAAATCATGATTAAGAATATTCCCATTGTACGGGAGTTTGATGATGTCTTTCTGGAGGAATTTCCCGGTCTTCCACCAAATTGTGAAGTTGAGTTTTAAATAGAACTCGTACCAAGTGCTTTACCTATTTCAAAGACACGTTATAGAATAACCCTAATTGAGTTGTAGGAATTGAAGAAGAATCTCCAAGAGAATCTTGATAAAGGATTCATACACCCTAGTGCATCACCTTGAGGATCCCATGTTCTGTTCGTTAAGAATAAAGATGGATCAATGAGACTATGCATTGATTATCGAGAAATTAACAAGATCAGTATCTAGAAAAAATATCCTCTCCTGTGCATTGATGACTTATTAGACCAACTATGCGGAGCTCAATACTTTTCCAAGATTGATCTTCATTCAGGGTATCATCAATTAAGGGTCAAAAAGGAGGATATACTAAAGACGGCTTTCCGTACAAGGTATGGTCACTATGAATTTATAGTGATGCAATTTGGTATTACTAATGCCCCTGCTATCTTCATGGATCTAATGAATAGAGTCTTTAGAGACTATCTTGATCAGTTTGTGGTAGTGTTTATAGAAGATATTCTTCTCTATTCAAAGTGTAAAAATGAACATGAAGGTCACTTGATAATTGTATTAAATTCCCTAATAAACGAGAAACTTTATGCCAAATTTACCAAGTGTGAATTTTCACTTCAAAAAGTTTATTTTTGGGGTCAAATAATCTCAAAAGAGGGGATATCTGTGGATCCAACAAAAACAGAGGTTATTGAAAGATGGTCGAGACCAACGACAGTAAATGAGATCTAATGTTTTCTTGGTCTGGCTGGATATTATCGATGTTTTGTAAAATATTTTTCAAGGTTATCTAATCCACTCCCCAGGTTGACTCGAAAAGGAGTAATGTTCGTGTGGACAGAGGAGTGTGAAGATAATTTTAAGGATTTGAAACAAATTTTATCCAGTGCACTTGTGCTCACACTACCTTGTAGTGGAGAAAGGTTTATGATCTATAGTGATTTATCCAAGAAGGTATTGGGGTGGTTTCTCATGAAAAACGATATGGTGATAGATTATGCCTCACAATAATTGAAAATACATGCGAAAAATTACCCAACTCATGATTTGGAGTTAGCTGCGGTAATCTTTGAATTCAAGATTTGGAGGCATTGTCTTTATGGTTAAAGGTGTGATATTTATACTGATCAAAAAAGATTAAATAATATTTTCACACAAAAGGAGCTGAATCTTCACTAATTAAGATGGTTAGAGTTGATGAAGGTCTATGACTCCTCAATTCATTTTCACCCTGGGAATGCAAACAGGGTGGCAGACGCATTAAGTCGAGAAGACCATTCCAGCTTATCCATGATGAGGATAACAAAAGATCCAATATTTATGGATTTACAAAGGATGGATCTTGGAATTATAATGGAAGGGGAAAATATTATCTTTATCAAATGAATGAAGAGCCATCTATACATGTGAATATTAAAGAGGCACAAAAACAAGATGTATAGTTACAAAAGAAGGTGAGAAATGTTCCTGAATTCAACCTTGATTGTGATGGGATAATAAAGTTCAGGAATCGGGTTTGCGTTCCTCCTATCCCAGAATTAAAGGAGTTGCTGGATGAGGCTCATAGTTCTTCATTCTCTATTCACCCTGGAAGCACGAAGATGTATAGTGATCTGAAAGAGTACTTTTGGTGGGATGGCATGAAAATAGATGTTGGTGAATATGTCTCTTGATGCTTGATTTTTCAGCAAGATAAAGAAAATAGGTAGATGACTAAGGGGATGTTACAACCATTACCCATATCCGAATGGAAATGGGAAAACATCACTATGGAATTTGTCACTGGACTTCCTGATACATCCAAAGGCAATAATGCTATCTGGGTAATAGTTGATCATCTTACAAAGTCGGCACACTTCATTGCTATTAGAGAAGATTTCTCTTCGGATCAGCTTGCCAGTATATATGTGAAAGAAGTTGTAAGATTGCATGGAGTACCACTTTCCATAATATTTGATTGGGATCCGAGGATTACCTCAAAGTTCTGGAGAAGTCTTCAGCATATTTTAGATACAGAGTTGAGTTTCAGCACTGCTTATCATCCTCAGACAGATGGTCAGTTTGAGAGAACAATTAAAACTCTAGAAGATATGTTAAGAGCTTTCTCTATGAATTTCAAAGGTGGTTGGGATCATTGTCTACCATTGATGGAATTTTCATATAATAATATCTTTCACTCTAGTATTTAGATGGATCCTTATGAAGCCCTCTATGGAATGAAATGCAGGACTCCAACTTCCTAGGATGAAGTTGGGGAAAGAAAGCTATTAGGACCTGATCTTGTTGATGAGAATGTAGAAGTGGTAAGATCTATTCAACAACACATAGGAGCTGGTCAGAGTTAAAAAAACATTATGTCGACAACGAAGGAAAAGACCTAGAGTTTGAATTGGGTGATAAAGTGTTCTTACGAATATCTCCTTAGAAGAGTGTAATGTGATTTGGAAAGAAGAGAAAGATGAGCCCTAGTTATATCAGTCCTTTTGAAATACTGGATCGTGTTGGGACTGTAGCATACCAATTGGCGCTTCCACCGAATCTCTCTCAAGTTAAATATGTGTTCCATGTATGTATCCTAAGAAAGTACATACCCAGTCCTTCACATGTACTTAGTTCAGAAGTTGTACCGCTGGAGCAAGATCTTTCTTATGAAGAACAACCGATAGAGATTCTGGATCATAGCGAAAAAGTTCTACGGAACAAGACCACTCGTTTGGTGAATGTTTTATGGTGGAACCACCAATTAGAAGAAGCTACATGGGAGATTTAGGATATTATGAGAGATATGTATCCTCATTTGTTTTTTACGAAGTGAATAATTTTAAGGGAGAAATTCATTTTAAGGGGGGTAGAATGTAACACCCTGATATTTTATGAGAAGTATTTTTTTTCTTTTGTTATACACAACATTAAAGGAATATTTCACTATGCACAACACTACCATGGCTTGTGTTATATGCAAGAGAAAGCTTCCTCGATAGCTTGTGTTGTACGCAATAGCGAGTTTCGAGAAACAACGATATGTTATCAAAATATTATATAAACTAACCGTTATGAATAGTAATACCCACTTTTTGAAAATTTATAAATTTTTTCATTCAAAATGGAAGTAATTTTTTGATTCTAAATACAAAATTAGCCTAGGGTGAAATTTTGATATTTTTCTAAAAACATTCAAGTTTTGATGAATAGTGAAAACACAAGGTTACTATTTAAAAGCCGACTTTTTATTTATAAAATTTATTTATTTTATTTAAATTTATTTTGGGTCAAAATTGATACATAATACCTATATAACTTCAATGTAATTAATTAGAGTCATTTTATAATATATAAAAATTTTATTGACCTTTTCACAGTCTTTTACCCACCACCTAAGAGAATTTGAAAATTTACATAAAACATAATTTTACCACTTCTGTGAGTGGAATTTCAAAAATCCGAGAGACACAGTTAATATAAAGGAATAAAATTTGGTTCAATAAGATAAAAATAATTTTTGGTCAATAGTAACTTTTTACTATTTTTACCACGATTTAAAGTAAATAGGGTAATTATGGGTAAAAAAGATATTAATATTTTTACCCTAACACATGTCCTAATTATATTGGATAAGTGTAATTCTGCCAAAAAAACATAGGAATAAAATATGACTATTTAGGTCCACTTGGATTATATTAGGACACTTATTAGTATTTTATTTAAAGGAGAGTTAAAAGAGTTAAAATCAAAGTTTAATAACTAAAAACATTTTTAATATAGGGTTATACATAAAATAAATTCAACTATAAAATTTCATTAGAAAGATAAAAATATTTCCAACATAATGGTTTTTTATTTATAATTTTTAGACATCAAATAATTTAATTTATTTTTGACACAATGATGATGCAGTAATTACCTTATTAATGAAATATTAACATAATTGATGTTATAAATACCAAAATAATGTAATTTGAGACTTTTTATGAATCACACAAATTTCATTTGTTAATATGAAATGTTAGTATTGATTTAATTAACTTTTTACGAAATAATCTTGAAGTTTTGATTTTCACACAAATCAGTTTCCAAATAGTGTCAAAATTGATATAAAATAGTTTTAAAAGAAAATATTATATTATTAATTGTTATTTCATTCTGAAAAATCTAAGGATCAGAAAAATGACTTAGATAATTTTATACATATTAATAATGAATCACTTGGGGTTCGTTTATCTTGTTATAGTAAGTTTATTAACCATATAGTCTAAGAAAACAAGAAGACACTGTAAATGTTAAATTATTTAACTTAGAGTAAAATCTAAATGATAATGTTAAAATAGTAACCTAAACTTGCCTAAATCCAATTATTTGAAATTATGTTTACCCATCCCCACCTTGGCTTCTAAATAAATAAATTTTCAGCTATTAAAAACCTAATATGACTTTATTATAAAATAATATTTTTAGTTTTTCCAAAGGTGACCCTCTCCTCCCTTATATATGGGCACCTCCCCCCTCTCCTCTTTAAACAATTTAGATCCTTCAAGCACGCCTAACCCCTGATCATTTAACTTCTCAGCTTCCCTATAAACATATTAGAGGTCCTTTCTTCTTCAAAGACAAACCTTAGTGCCCTATGAGGAGGTTTCAAAGAGGCGTGTTGAAGAAGAGGTAATATCTGTTACTGATTTTTTTCAAATTTTTTTCTTCTTCTACTTCCACTTATTTTGTTGTTTCATTATGAAGTAATAACATAAGTATCACTAATATACCTTTATGTTATTATAAATATGAAACATCCCTATTTCACCTTCTATCCATCCTACGGAAAACAAAATCACCGCACGTGCGTACGTACGGAATACCATCTCCACATCGTGGTGTAATATGTTTTCCACCACCACCTTACTTGGATGGGTATAATGGTGTAATGAATAACTATATATGATTATTTTAAAGTGATATTGATTCTGAAATAGTATACATACACTTTAATACAATTCCACATTAATGGAAACGATATCATCACTCGTGCGTACGTACGGCCTACCGTCTCCACGATGTGATGCGACTCGTTTTACATGATCTTCATTGAATAATGGTTATATAAATGATTTTAAAGAATAAATATGATATATATTACACTAATAACATTCTGTAAATGAGGTATATATAACATAAAAATAAGAATAAGAATTTATTCAACAAAACATTCATAAGAACACAAAGAAATGAACACCCAAATAACAAGTAGCAATGAAATATTATTAATAAGAAGATAAGAATATGACCACATATGATATCATAATAATGAATATGATATGTAATAAGTCAATTGAATTATTTAAATCGTTATACAGTATGTTCGGATACGTACAAATCATATCGTACATAAGGTAAGGGAAACTATCGCAATATCATTTTTATCCGAGATTGTTTATACTTCAGAATTTATTGGGGAATATTACCATCCACATAAATGTTTCCTCAATATGTAATATTATTTATATCCTCCTAAAATTTTTGAAATCTAATTTTACCTATTGGTTAATTTTCGGAAAAGATATGAAAGGAATCTTTTGTCATTTTTAGTATGAGATACATTTTGACATTTTTGGCTAAAGTACGAGAAGAATGTTTTTTTAATTTATACGGCATGAATGGATTTTTATGATTTCAAAGAACATTATTTACATGAATCTTCCTTTACATTTTTTCATGTTCATTTTTAATCAACTTCATTTAGTTTAAAATTGTATGACATTTTAAGAAAGTAAAAATGTTTTTGAAGTAGAAAGAATATTTTCCTCAAGAATGGAGTTCAATTGTTTTATCAAAATTATTTTCCATCTAAGATAATATAGAGTTCTTTTTATATCACTATTATTACAATTATTTTATTATGTTATGATGTAATTATTTTTATGAAGTCCTTTTGTGGATTATGTTGTGATGGCATGATTTTTATGAATCTTATTTTTATTATATGGGTTATGCTATGATGTATGATTAATGATTTTGTGGAATTCGAAATAATGGTTTCATTATGAGATGGGTGGGACAAATATGTCCCTCCAATGCATTGGGTAAAGATTTATATCTCATGAGATAGAAATGGATGGAACGATAGGTTAATCAGGTTTAGTGATACGGGACTGAAATGAGGAGTGGACTCGGTACAAAAAAATGACTTTGTCCGCTAGGATACTCTTTGTAATGAGTCTTGACTTCTAAGAAATTATTATTTATAATTATTTATCTATGCCACAAAGTTTCATGTTTTTATGTTATGATTATTGGGATTACATTTCACTCCCTTGATTTATCCCATGTTATGATATTATGATTTCTTTTACAAGTTATGATTTTCAAAATTTTATGTTCTTATGAATATGATATGATTGATATTTCTTTTTTACCCTTACTGAGCATTTTAGCTCACCGTTTTTTATGTTTTCTTTTCCCCAGGATAGGAAGAAGGGTATTATGTTGGATATGCCAAAAGGGACTCTAAATATGATGAAATAAACAGGACACAATGTCGATGCTTTATGAATCAGTTGTTTATGATTCCCAGTTTCTAAAGACACTATACCTGTACAGTCCTTTCATGGCATTGTTATATGTTGTAATAAGTATGATTCAATTCTAGAGTAATAACAATTTATGTAAATTATGGGTTGTTATAGTTGGTATCAAAGGAAAGTTATAGTCATCCTTTGGAAACTAGGATGTGAAAGACTTAGTAAGAACCCAAAGGATATGTCTAAGAATAGAATACAATATTAGTGTTCTATAAATTTCCATGAACAACCTATGATAGGACCTAAAGTGTGAAATTTTATTCTTGATTATGTGGTTTTTCTATTATGATTAATGTTTCTCACACTATGCTTATTGGTTTTAGTCAATGGATAGAAACTGAAGGAACTGTGTTAATGCTGAATGCAATGGGTAGTGCAGTGATTGTCCCCCTGAGCAACCAAACGTTATTGGAGTTAGAATGAAAAATATTGTAGCCATGCTCACACAACTTTCTCAAGCTATGAACCATACAGGACTTCCAAACGAACAAAGGAAGGAGCAACATTCTATTGACTCCTTCATGGGGTAGCATTCACCTTCATCCAGCAGGTCTACTGATCCATTAGTGGCTGAACAATGGATCAGTACCACTGAGAAGATATTTTCAGTACTTCATTGTTCTGAACATGATAAATTCATCTTAGTAGTATATCGTTTGAATGTGAAGCTGATTAATGGTGGAATCTTATCAAGAATACGAGGCAAAGAGACGAAATTGAGTCCATGGAATGGGACGAGTTCAAGAACTTATTTTCAATAAGTACTTCCCTCGTATTCTTCGAACAAAGATGGAGAAGTATTTTCTTGAACTAAAGAAAAAGGATGAGAATCTGTTGGTATCTACGAAGAAACTTTTACATGGCGTGCAAGGTACACTTCTGGGATTATTATCCAACCTGAGAGTAAGATCGATCGATTCTTTAGTGTCTTAAAACCAAGTCTCTAAATGGAATTAGCCATAAGGGATGTCAATAACTACGAGGAAATTTTTCGATGTGCTCTCAATGTTGAGATAGAGATTGGAGTAACCCATCAGTCATATGGGTTTGATAAGAAGAGGAAAATGGAATTCAAAGGTAAATCTAAAGACCACACTAAAAAGAAGAGGAGTTTTCCATTATTCTCAAAGTGTGGAATGAAACATGGAGGGAATTTTCAAAAATGGACAAGTAAATGTTTCAAATGTGGAAAAGAGGGTCATCGGGAATTTGAATGCCGCAGTGATGAGAAAAAGATTTCTAGTGATGTGAATAAGGAAAAGGCTACACAAAATGCACCTCCTACACTTCAATGTCACAAGTGAAAGGAAATGGGGAATTATTCTAATAAATGCCCTAATCCAAGGGTTTTTTATGATGATCGATGTCAAAAAACTCTTAAGGACAAAGAAAAAGGAAATTCAGATGCAATTTCTATTGGCGATGTGGAGTACGATAACGAATTGGTAAAAGGTATACTAACAATTCACTCTAAAGTAGCAAAAGTTTTATTTGATTTTGGATCCACCCACTCTATTATTTCTAAAGAATTTTCTTAGTGTATCTCTATATATCCTCAACAATTAGATGTTCAGTTAGTTGTGACAACTGCAAATGGCGCAACGGTCGCATCAAAAGTTTACAATTCTTCTCTGATTGAAGTTTGTGGGAAAGTACTTCTTGAAAATCTTGTGGCCATTCCTATGGTAGAATTTGATGTTATTCATGGCATGGTTTGAATTTCATTATATAGATCTCATATCAATATCCATATAAGGGAAGTCACATTTCATATTCCAGATCAATCTATGATCGTATATCGATGCAAGGATGAACATAACCTTCCTGTGGAAATTTCTTCCATCTTATGGGTCTTGATTCCAGTAAATGAAGGTTATTTATCTCAAATGGTTTGAGAGAAACTCACGATTAAGAATATTCCCATTGTACGAGAGTTTGACGATGTCTTTCTGGAGGAATTTCCAGGTCTACCACCAAATTCTGAAGTTGAGTTTTCAATAGAACTCGTACTGGGTGCTTTACCTATTTCAAAGACACCTTATAGAATGGCCTCAATTGAGTTGCAGGAATTGAAGAAGAAACTCCAAGAAAATCTTGATAAAGGATTCATACTCCCTAGTGCGTCACCTTGGGGAGCACCTGTTCTGTTCGTCAAGAAGAAACATGGATCAATGATAATTTGAATTGATTATTGAGAACATAAAAATTTCACAATAAAGAACAAATATCCTCTCCCATGAATTGATGATTATTTGACCAAATACGGGGAGCTCAATAATTTTCCAAGATTGATCTTCGTTGTGGGTTTCATCAATTAAGGGTCAAAAAGTGGATATTCCAAATACGGCTTTCCATACAAGGTATGAACACTATGAATTTACAGCGATTCCATTTGGTCTTACTAATTCCCCTACTATCATTATGGATCTAATGAATAGAGTCTTTAGAGACTATCTTGATCAGTTTCTAGTAGTACTTATAGACGATATTATTGTCTATTCAAAGAGCAAAGTAAGAACATGAATATCACTTGAGAATAGTATTAAAGACCCTAATAAAGGAGAAGCTTTATTCCAAATTTACCAACTGTAAATTTTGGTTTCAAAAAGTTCATTTTTGGGTCACATAATTTTAAAAGAGGTGATATATGTGGATCCAACAAAAATAGAAGTTATTGAAAGATGGTCGAGAGCAATGAAAGTAACTGAGATCCGAAGTTTTCTTGTTCTGTTTTTATATTATTGACGTTTTGTGAAGGATTTTTCAAGGTTATCTAATCCACTCACTAGGTTGACTCGAAAAGGAGTTAAGTTCGTATGGATAGAAGAGTGTGAAGAGAATTTCAAGGAGTTGAAAAGAAGGTTATCCAGTGCACCTGTGTTCACACTACCTTGTAGCGGAGAAAGGTTTGTGATCTACAGTGATGAATCCAAGAAGGGATTGGGGTGTGTTCTCCTGAAAAACGATTTGGTGATAGCTTATACCTCACGATAGTTGAAAATCAATGAGCAAAATTACCTAACTCATGATTTGGAGTTATTTACGGTAATATTTTCATTAAATATTTGGAGGCATTATCTTTATGGTGAAAGGTGTGATATTTATACTGATCATAAAAGTTTAAAGCATATTTTCACACAAAAGGAGCTGAATATTCACCAAAGAAGACTATTGGAGTTGATTAAGGACTATAACTGCTCAATTCATTATCACCCTAGGAAAGAAAACAAGGTGGAAGATGAATTAAGTGGAAAAGGCCATGCCATCTTATCCATGATGAGGATAAAAAAAAGATCCAATATTTATGGATTTACAAAGGATAGATCTTGGAATTATAATGGAAGGGGAAAAATATTATCTTTCTCAAATGAATGTTCAACCATTTAAACATGTGTAGATTAAAGTGGCACAAAAAAATGTAGAGTTACAAAAGAAGGTGAGAAATTCTCATGAATTCAACCATGATTGTGATGGGATAATAAGGTTCAGGAATCAGGTTTTCGTTCCTCCCATCCCAGAATTAAAGAAGGAGTTACTGGATGAGGCTCATAGTTCTTCATTCTCTATTCACCCTGGAAGAACGAAGATATATAGGGATCTGAAAGAGAACTTCTGGTGGGATGGAATGAAAAGAGATGTTGGTGAATATGTCTCTCGATGCTTGGTTTTTCAGTAACTTAAAGGTGCTGGACAGAAGTCTAAGGGGATGTTACAACCATTACCCATACCCGAATGGAAATGGGAAAACATCACTATGGAATTTGTCACTGGACTACCTAAAACATCCAAAGGAAATAATGCTATTCGGGTAATAGTTTATCGTCTTATAATGTCGGCACACTTCATTGCTATTAGATAAGATTTCTCTTTGGATCATGTTTCTAGTATATATGTGAAGGAAGTGGTAAGATTACATGGAGAACCACTTTCCATTACAGCTGATTTAGATCTGAGGTTTACCTCGAATTTCTGGCGAAGTCTTCAGCATATTTTAGATACAGAGTTGAGTTTCAGCACTTCTTCTCATCCTCAGACAGACAGTCAGTCTGAGAGAACAATTCAAACTCTAGAAGATATGTTAAGAGCATGCTCTATGAATTTCAAAGGTGTTTGGGATCATCATTTACCTTTGGTGTAATTTTCTTATAATAATAGCTTTCACTCCAGTATTCAGATGGCTCCTTATAATGCTCTCTATGGAAATAAATTCAGGACTCCAACTTGTTGGGATGAAGTTGGGGGAAGAAAGCTATTAGGACCTGATCTTATTGGTTAGATGGCAGAAAAGGTCAGATCTATTCAACAACGAATAAGAGTAGCTCAGAGTCTACAAAAAAAGTTAATCTGAAAAGAGAAAAAAAGACCTAGAGTTTAAAGTGGGTGATAATGTGTTCTTACGAATATCTCCTTGGAATAGAGTAATGCTATTTGGAAAGAAGGGAAAGATAAGCCCTAGGTATATCGGTACTTTCGAAATAATGGATCGTGTTGGGAAGGTAGCTTACCGATTGGCGCTTCCACTGAATCTCTCTCAAGTCCACGATGTGTTCCATGTATCTCTCCTGAGAATGTACATACCTGATCCTTAACATGTACTCAACTCAGAAGTTGTACCGCTGGAGCATGATCTTTCTTATGAAGAACAACCGATTGAGATTTTGGATCATAGAAAAAAATTTCCATGGAACAAGACCACTCGCTTGGTAAAAGTTTTATGTAGGAACCACCAATTAGAAGAAGCTACATTGGAGCGTGAGGATATAATGAGAGAGAGGTATCCTCTTCTGTTTTTTACGAAGTGACGAATTTTGAGGGTGAAATTCTTTTTACGGGGGGTAGAATGTAACACCCTGATATTTTATGAGAAGTATATTTTTGTTGTCTTATGTTATATGAAATATCAAAGGAATCTTTCGCTACACACAACACTAGCTTGTCTTTTGTTATACGTAAGAGAAACCTTCATCGATAGCTTGCATTGTACGCAATACCAAGTTTCGCTAACCAACGATATGTTATTAAAATATTATATAAATTAGCCATTATGAATAGTAATACCCACTTTATGAAATTTTATAAATTTTATCTTCTAAAATGGACTTCATTTTTGGATTCAGAATATTGAAATTATCCCAAGGTGAAACATTGGTATTTTTATGAAAACATTCAATTTTTGATGAATAGTGAAAACACTAGGACACTATTTAAAAACCTAATTTTTATTTAAAAAATTTATTTATTTTATTTAAATTTATTTTAAGTCAAGATTGATACATAATACCTATATAAGTTTAATTTAATTAATTGGTGTCATTTTATAATATATAAAAAATTTATTGAACTTTTCACCATCTTTTACCCATCTCTTAGGAGAATTTGAAAATTTACATAAAACTTAATTTTACCAATTCTCTGAGTGTAATTTTGACAATTCGAGAGACACAGTTATTTTCAAGGAGTAAAATTTTGTTCAATAAGGTAGAAATAATATTTGGAGAATAGTAACTTTTTACTTTTTTTACCACAGTTAAAAGTAAATAGGTTAAGTAAGGGTAAAATTGATATTGTTATTACCCTAACAGATGTCCTAATTCTATTGGATAAGTTTAATTTGACCAAAAACAACCTTCAGAATAAAATATTACCATTTAGGTTCACTTGGATTAGATTAGGACACTTATTATTATTTTATTTAAAGAAGTGTTAAAAGAGTTAAAATCAATGTTTTATAACTAAACACATTTTTAATATAGGATTAAACATAAGATAAATTCAACTATAAAAATTCATCATAAAGATAAAACTATTTCCTACATAATGGTATATTATTTATAATTTTTAGACATTAAATAATTTATTTTATTTTTGACACAATGATGATGCAGTAATTACCATATTAATGAAATATAAACATAATTGATGTTATAAATACCCAACTAAAATGTAATTTGAGACTTTTTATAAATATAACTAATTTCATAGGTTAATATGACATGTTAGTATTGATTTAAGTAAGTTTTTTCGAACAAATCATGATGTTATGATTTTCTTAAAAATCAATTACAAAATAGTGTCAAAATTGACATAAAATAGTTTTTAAAAAAACTATTATATTATTAATTGTTATTTTATTCCTAAAAATCTAAGGTTCTACCAAATGACTTATATAAGGTTATATATTTTAATAATGAACCACTTGGGGTTATTTTGTCTTGTTATAGTATGTTTATTAACCATATAGTCTAAGAAAACAAGAAGAAACAGTAAAAGATAAATTATTTAACTTAGTGTTAAATCTAGATGATAAGGGTAAAATAATAACCTAAACTTGTCTAAAGCCTATTGTATGAGATTATTTATACCCATACCCTCTTTAACTTCAAAATAAATCAATTTGGAGCTATTAAAAACCGAATATGACTTTATTATAAAATAATATTTTAAGTTTTTCCAAACGTGCCCCTCTCCTCCCTTATAAAAGGGCTCCACCTCCCTCTCCTCTTTACACAATTTAGAGCCTTCAAGATCGGCCAAAACCTAACCATTTTCCTTATAAAAATCCATAGAAACATACTAGAGGTCAGTTTCTTCTTTAAAGACCAACTTTAGTGCCCTAAGAGTAGGTTTCAAAGAAGCGTGTCGAAGAAGAGGTAATATCTATTACCGATTCTTTCAAATTTATTTCTTCTTCATTCTTCTTATTTAATTGTATCATTATGAAGTAATAACATCCGTATAACTCATATACTAGTATGTTATTATAAATATGAAAAAACCATTTTTCACCTTCTATCCATCCTACAGAAAATGAAATCACTGCACGTGCATACGTACAAAATACCACCTCCACACCGTGGTGTAATCTGTTTTCCACCACCACATTACATGGATGGGTATAATGGTGTAAAGAATATATATATATTATTATTGTAAGGTGATATTGATTCTTAAATTGTATACATACACTTCAATACAATTCCACGATCATGGAAACGATATCATCACTCGTGCGTACGTACGACTTACCGTCTCCATGATGTGATGTGACGCATTTTACACAATATTCATTTAATAATGATTATATAAATGTATTGAATGAATAAATATGATATATATTACACTAATAAAATTATAGAAATGAGTTATCTATAACCTAAAAAGAATAATAAGAATTTATTCAACAAAACATGCAAAAGAACATAATGCAAGGAACACCCAAATAATAAGTAGCAATGAAATATTATTAATAAAAAGATACCAATATGACCATATATAACATCATAACAATGAATATGATTCTGTAATAAGTCAATGACATTATTTGTTTCATTATACAGGAGGTTCGGATATGTACGAAGCATATCAGACCTAAGGTAAGGGAAAATCTCACAATCTCATTTTTATCCGAGATTGTTTATACTTCAAAATTTACTGTGGAATATTTATCATCCACATCCATGTTTCCTCAATATATAATATTATTTCTATCCTCCTACAATTTTTAAAATCCAATTTTACCTATTGGTTAATTTTAGTAAAAGATATGAAAGGAATCTTTTATCATTTTCAGTACGAGATACTTTTTGACTTTTTCGGCCAAAGAGAATAATGTTTTTTTAACTTATACGACATAAATGGATTTTTATGTTTTCAAAGAACAATATTTCCATGAAGCTTCCTTTACAATTTTTCAAGTTCATTTTTAATCAACTTCTTTTAGTTGAAAATTTTATGACATGTTAAAAAGGAAAAATGTTTTTGAAGTAGAAAGGATATTTTCCTCAAGAATGGAGTTCAAGTGTTTTATCAAAATGATTTTCCATCTAAGATAATATAGGGTTATGTTTCTATCCCTATTATTACATTTATTTTATTATGTTATGATGGAATTATTTTTATGAAGTCCTTTTATGGATTATGTTATGATGGAATTATTTTTATGAATCCCATTTTTATTATATGGGTTATGTTATGATATATGATTAATGATTTTGTGGCACACATAATAATGGTTTCAATATGAGATGGGTGGAACCTATATCTCCCACTAATTCATTGGTTAAAGATTTATATCTCATGAGATAGACATGGCAGGAATGACAGGTTAATCTAGTTCAGTGATACGGGACTGAAACGATGAGTGAACTTGGTTCAGAAAAGGACTTTTTCTGCTAGGATAGCCTTGGAAATGAGTCTTGACTAATAAGAAATGATTCTTTATGATTATGTGTGTATGACAAAAAGTTTCATGTTTTATGTTATGATTATTGGGATCACATTTCGCTACCATGATTTATCCCATGTTATGATATTATGATCTCTTTTTCAGGTGAAGATTTCCAAAATGTTATGTTCTTATGAATATGATATGATTGATATTTACTTTGTTTACCCATACTGAGCATTTGAGCTCACCATTTTGTATGATTTATTTACCCCAGTTTAGGAAGAAGGTTATTAAGTAGGATATTCCAAAAGGGACACAAAATATGATGAAATAAACAGGAGACAATGTTGATGCTTTATGAACCAGTTGTTTATGTTTCCATGTTTCTAAATACACTATACCTCTACGGTCCTTTCATGGTTTTGTTATATGTTGTAATAAGCACGCTTCAATTATGATGTTATAACAATGTATGTAAAGTATGGGTCATTATAATGAATTTTTACTATTTTAATATTCATTATGAAAAAATTAATTTGAATGTCACATATTATAATAAGTATTTGGTTTAAAAATATGTAAAAAAATTTAATAAATTTAGTATCTATAAGTGAAAAAAAAATCATTTTGTTATTATCTTACAAAGTGCGTTGGAAAACGGCTTTGAGAAACATAATGTATTTTCAGGTCTAAAAGTGTTTTTATCCTAAGATATCATATAATTTTGATTAAACAAATAATTAGTTGGATTATTATAAACTAAAAAACAATTATGTCAATTTAGTATCATATTAAAAAATATTATGTGTATTTTTCAATAAAAATATAAAAATGTTTAACAAAAATCTATATTTTTCACTATTTGGAGAAAGAATCAATATTTTTAGAAATATCGCAAGAACTAACCAATAATAATTTTTGAAATGGTGAATTCATAACTAATGATTATTTTTACAAATATAATTTCTATGATATATTGCAATTAATTATATTATTTTCTCATAAAAATAAATATACTCATTTTAGACGAAAATTTTACTTTTTAAGTAAATAATGACTTTAAAAAAACTAATTACATATTTAACATTAAAATTTATTTATATAAAAAATTATTACATAATTTTTAGAAAGTTTATTATTTATATTCATATCACCAATTTTAATTTCTAGTTTACAAATATCATGTTTAATTTTCTATTAGTATATCAATGTTTGTTTAAACTTGATATTGGGTTTAACACATGCAATCTAGGAAATAAAATTTATTTAAACATACATATACTCTAAAAAATCTGGGTATTACAAAATCCATGTGATTCTTCTAAATATCATCTCAATGAGAAATAAAAAAAATTCTAATTTATTACAATATTTTATAATTCAAAATGAAATAGATATGTGAGTCCCTATGATTGCGTTTCCTTGAACTAATGATCATTTATTTTTCCTCGGATTTCTAATTTTAAATGGTATATTGAAAGTGTATTTTATAATTGGTAATTTGGAAATGGAGTTTTCCGAATGTTATTTAAATAAATGGTAACTCGAATATAATGATTTGGAATAATTTAAAATATAACATTTTTATATTTTTTTATAACAAGTGTATTAATGTTTTAACTTATTTTAAGGTGGAGAAAATTGACTTTTAAAATATTTTAATAGATTTATAAAGTGAAATACTTATCAAATGGAATTTTTTTATAATTACATAGATTAGAAAACACCTCTAGGAGAGGTATACGATATAATGAATTGATTAAGAAAATATCAAATATGTTTGTCTGTGTTGCTAATTGTTTGCGATGAAAACTACCATAGGGTAGGATAATGATACCTATATGTGTATCAAAGACATCTAGGATTGTTATACTCTATTCCATATTCACCATCATATGCTCAGAGATCCACTAATATTGGACAACGTAGGTATGGTTGATCTAGGTCTTAGACCTAAGGATTTATGATGATTTCCTTTTATTAATCAACCAGTTAATTAAATTGTTATATTGTAAATGTTTCAGAATTTTTGAATGGACTTACCTACAAAATGGATTTATATATGGATTTATATTTTGGTGATATAATAATTTTTACTCACACATTGCACAGGATACTATTTGGTAACTGGTCAGACATCATGGTTTTAGGTGTTTATATATGATTTTGCTCGATGTTAGGTACTTGATTTTATTTTATTGGGTGTATATGAGGAACAGAGCATCTGTTTAGAGCTCTGGACACTTTTTATAGACATATGTTTTTTTCTTTTTTCACCTTTGAACCTTTTTTATATGAATTTTAATATATTTAGCTCTTATATGTTTTAAAATCATAGTTTTGAATATTTCATTTTATATATTTAAATATTTGAACTTTTAATCATGTTTCTATATAGGTTAGGTGGTTGATGTTACTTCCATTATTTTCCCACTATTATTTCAAATTTTCTTAAGCTAATATCATCCCCATGGAATCTCATTGGACCCTCACCACTACTCAGTAGCCTCTAGCATATGTGGAGGAACACATGAGATCATATGGCTCCACCAATCTAGTTAATGATCATAGTTATCCATTTCAAGATGTAATAAAGTGGTATCAATGTATCCTTTTATTTTATATCACTATTTGAGAAAGTATACAAGAAAATTGTATATGGTTGGTTATGGTAATGATATAGTTCTATAGAGTATCTAACACATATATAGTGAACATTCAGGTCACGAAATATGGGATTAATGATAATGATTTATACTTTTATATTTGACTAATTTCGACCATAGAAGCTCACATGGTTTTTGTTTTTATTTATTTTTTGTTTTTTATCACTTAGTATGGTAAAATAAGAGAGCTTGTGTGTTTCTATAAATAATCAATGTAATTTATGGTTTACATGTCATTATTTTTTTCTATGATTGGTTGATACATACACATATATATCCTCTTATGGATAAGGTGTTCACCTTTTAATGTAGAGAGTAATATCTTATATATATTTTTCTCATCTACGGATATGGTTTAATTTTACTTTTATAATTACCTAGAAGATACCATGATATAAATATATATATAAATGGACTATATATAAAAGGTGTTTATTAAATATTTATTTAGTCAAAACCCTTCAAATAATTTGCCCTCAATTTTTTTTGACGAAACATTGTCTATAAAATGTTATTATATAAATCATTATGAAATTTTAGCCTTTAAAATAGTTGGGAAAAATAAAATGTGGAATCCAGATGAGTAGTTAATAGTGACCAAGAAAGCATCCAGTTTTATGAGACCATATGGGATGTATGTTTTGGGTAGTTAGATGTTGTATCTGTTTTGTTTTATTTGTAATTTTATATTTACCATGTTATATTTTTTTTTAAATGTTTGTGTTTAAATTTTAGTGATATGTCACTTTAGAGAGCTATATTCCAACACTATGTTGAAAAGGGTGAGTATAGACTAACGATTGGAGGGATAGAGTCTCTTGTATGTTAGTGTATATATATTGAAGGCCATTTTCATGAGAGTATTTTATATGTGGTGTAATCGATAGATAAACCCTTAATTTTAGAACTTAATGATATATTTAAGAAACAACAACCACCATTATGTTTAGTTGACTCTGGTATACAAGATTCTGAGCTATGGATGGAGTCCTAGGGATAATCCCAGTATATTTAGAGAAAAATGAGGAAAATATGGTGATTTTGTAGATTTATATATTGCATGGGGAAGCATGGAATTAGTAAGATATACTTGTATAAACTACACAATATGTTAGTTTTACCTTCAAATAATTCTATACACACTTAATCATTCATTTCATCACTGAGACATTTTTTTAAATAGAGAGAAAGATTATATATGGTTGAAATAGGTGTATATAAAGGTTATGGATTATACCAATCATTACATATGAATTAACAATATTTTTTCTACCTTGTCTTGTGATGAGAACACTAGGTCTAACTTTTTTAGAATATCATTCGTTACCATATAAAGGATTAGGTAAATATATTCCATGAAACATATTTTTCAGAGATTATAAACCACGATTGGAACACTAATAAGTATATTATTGATGTTTTTGGAACGTGGTAGTTTTACCCAATGGGTGGTAGTGATAGAGACTCCATCAGTATCTGGATACACCAATCAAAAGACTCATTCAGGGCAGTGGTAGTCATTATCATCGAATCGGTGACTCTTCCATTTCCACAATGATTGGGGAGTGAAATATTGTACTATTAGTTTTGGGGTTAGGAAAATAAAAGACTATAGTGTAATTATATTACTCATGGTAGTAATATTTAGGAAGAATGAGTCACCTATATCATTTTTTCTATTTGGACAACACACACTATAAGGACCTGACCTTAGTTTCCAGGAGCCGTACTTTATTTTATTACATTGTCATATAAACCAGGAATATGTATCCTGAATGACCGATACTTTAGTAAATTTGGAAATAATATAAATACATTAGTTCATCATTATAACTTGATATGAAGTACATTATATAAGTTTTTTTGGGAGCATCCACATTTATAATTTTATCCTCATAGGTCAATAATAATAAACATCTTCATGTCCTGAGAAAATGAAACAAAAGAAAGGGATGAGCTCAAATTCTTATTAAGGTTGATAAATAAAACATAATATATCATAAACATAAACATTAGGAATCAGGAATAATACCAATCCAAGCCTTTAAAAATAAACTTGAACACATTATGGAATGAATAAGTTCTAAATAAATAATTTCATAATCATTGGATTTTTCCAATCTAATAAAAACATGATCTATCTATAATATATATATTATTAGGAAATAAATAGTGTGGTACGTCATTATCATACCATCAAGGCCTCATCCCAAGACCATAAATATCCATTTTTTCAAGACCTCGTGTCAAGACCATAGTTTGTCTCACGAGAACTAATGATGCATCGAGGGACTATAGGAGGCCCCACCTAACACTTAATATGTCCAATTAATTAATAATATGAACAAGGATAAACATAAAAAACATATACATTCATATTGTTACCAATATATGGAATGAAAATCATAAATCCCCTAACATTAAGCATAAACACTAACCATTTGGAGTAAATTGGTGAATGTGTTTAAGATAGAACATCCACAATCAAAATTATCATAAAAATTTCTATTAAATATGGTAGATGATATCATAAAATATTAATCCCAATTTTTAATAATAATCAACATGACTGTTAAAATAGGTGAAGATACTCTTATAAAATCATTGAGTAATTCTTGTGATAAATACTCTTTTACATTGGAAAGAATAATTCATTTTGAAAAATATTAGTACAAAACCAGAAGTGAAGTAAGATATATTTTTCAAAAAAAAATGAGGGATTTATTAAGGATAATGGTTTCCAAAAATATAATATATATTTATGTTCAATATAGTTAATAATTTGAAGAATTCCCTTGAATCAGTCTTGTATTTCGAGTAGAATTTTTTAACATTCCTTTTATAATGTTTAACTCCCCATAAAATAATGAAGGATTATGGTTGGAAAATATATATAGAACACTCATAAATGATTAATGATGCGTACCTAATAAAACCTAAAAATTTCATTGAGGTAATTAGAAAATAAGTGTAACTCGAATGAAAATGGAGGTTATGGTGGAAAACCCTTACATTAAGCCTATTGGTGTTCCTCACTTGATCTTAATGATCGGAATAAAAAAAATTAGTTAAATAAATTAATTATTCTATAACCTACTATACATGTAATTTATTTATCATGAAATTATTAGGTTCATCAATGTCCTTTTTATGGGTTATGAGATCCAATATCGTTGTATTGGAGTGTTTTCTTCCTTGGTGGTCATGACCGGTTTACTTATATTCACGTGCAGATAAACATTTTGAATAAAAATGGTGTCTAAAAGAGAAATTGTATTTCATTATTGAAAATATATAAGATTACATGTTTATAAAATTCATTTGGTTTTTGGGATTGAAGACGAATCATTATAGAAAACATTAATGACAATTGTTTGTGTTAATTGGTGGTTCCTGATCACAACAAACTATTTTTTAATTATAAATTAATATCATGTGTACAAAATGATTTCATAACCATAAATAGGTTATAATACATTGATTATAGTCTATTTAAATCATCAAAATGGATTCATGGCCTTAATTTAATATAATAATACAAATTAAAAACATGTCGTCCTTGAATGTGATAAATTAATACATCTTAGATGGTGTTTTCATTTCAACAGTAAAAGAAGGGTAAAGGGGAGATGATGAAGAATTACTTCTCTATCATAAAAAATTATTAAATTTAATGTATTTTAGTAATCACAACATTTGAATGAAATGAGGCGAGGAAAAAAATAAAATAAAGGAACTTGAAATTATAGAAATGAAAATAGGAATTTACCTCTTGATGTAATCTTCCTTGAGAGCCACTTTAGTGTGGAGGTTTTGGTCTTTCTATGAGACCAAGGTCTGATGATCATGGGGATGAGATTAGGAGAATATTTGATCAGAATTTATACAACGCACAAGGAATTAGAGTAGTAAAGTGAAGTGGGGGTGAGGGGGGTTTTATAGTGGAGGAGAGGAAGGTTTTCCCATTATATTACGCTTTATTTTATTAATTCTATCAAACCAAGAAATAATGTTGATTCATGTGACCCATAATATTAATAACTGAAATTGAGTTCGAACCTAGTGGGATTATATCTTTCTTACATCACATATGACACCATAAATCATGTATTTAGAATTTATCTTAAATGATCATATTTTAATATTCACCAAACATTCTTGTATTTTAGAAAAATACCGAAAATTTTACCCAAAATTTTTTGAATGAATAAAATTAAAAACAAAATTCAATTTCATGACAAAAATTTCTATTTATTTTTAATTTAATTTTTAAATAAAATCATAATATATTCCAAAAAATCAACATTAAATCTCTAAATCGTTTTATTACACCTTGATAAATTAATCAAGGACCCTTTAAATTATCTTATAACCATATGATAATAAAGTAAGAATTTATAATAAAATTTTATGAAAATAAATATCAATTTTAAATTATTAAATTAATATGAAAATTGTAATTAATATATTTATGACATATAAAAATACCAATACATATACTATGATCATTATTTTTCTTATAAGATGTATAAATGGTATTTATACACTCAATAGTGATGTTGCTATTTTTTGATGATTTACTATTCATTATTATTCATAAGAGTAACATTACTATTCATAAAGGTATGTTAAAATTTATAAGGGTGTGATATAAATCATCAACAATTAGGTTTGTCTTAACAGAATTTAATATCATTCTGAACACAATAGTGTATATCAGTTTTTTGAAATATAAATCAGAGATGTGGAAAATTTGTGTTTACTAGCTATGTTATAACTAATTGGTTTTTTTTATATACTCAGTGTTTCATGCATTCAATATTACAGTTATTTTCAAAACCATGGGGTGTTACATTATCCCCACTTTACAAAACATTTGTCCTCTAAATTATGAGAATGTTACCTCACAAGGATATATGGGTCGTTTTTCATCATAAGTTCATCAGGCTCCCATGTTGCCTCTTCAATTTTATAATTTTTCCAATGTATCATAACGAGTTGAGTCATCGGATTCCTCAAAAATTGTTCTTTAGAGTCCAAAATCAAGATAGGATCTTCATAGTAAGATAGGTCATGTTCCAATTATATACCATTGTAAGTGAGGAAAATAATTGGGCATGCCATGTACTTTCTTAGAAATTAGTAATGGAACACATTATGTACTTTAAACAGGCTTGGTGTCATAGAAAATAATATTCAAAAGCTCAAATTCCTTATTTAATTTCAAAAGGGCATTTGTACCTAGGGCTCAATATCCCTTTCATCCCATGTCTTATAACACCCATCCATGGAGATACTTTTAAGAAAACATGATCTCCCATGTGAAACTCCATATTCTTCCTTCGATTATTCGCATTGTTTTTTTGTCTACTTTGAGTTTCTTTGATATGTCCTTGAAAAGTATTTACCTTCAATGTTGTTCCCTCCACATGCTATGATCCCACTGGCTTCCATTCACCAAATTCATCCCAACATGTTGGTGTAGGACATTTATTTCCATACAATGATTCATATGCTGTCATTTGAATACTCGAATGGAGACTATTATTGTAGGAAAACTCAACCAAGGGTAAATAATGATCTCACATACCTTGATAGTTAAGAAATCATTATATAAATATGTATTTGAATGATTGTATCATCCTTTCTGATTTCCCATCAGTTTGAGGATGATATGAAATACTCAAAGGAATCTCATTATCCAAAGCATTCTAAAGACATTTCCAGATATTTGATGAAAATCAAGGATCCTGATAAGTCTCTATTGAATGAGGTTCTCCATAAAAACCTAAAATTTCATTGATATAGAATTGTTCAAGACTCTATAATGTAAAATCCTCTATTATTGCAAGGAAATGTGCATAATTTGTATGTCAATCAATAATTAACCATATTGAATCATTCTTTATAGGAGTTTTTTGTAATCTATTGATAAAATATAGGGTGATGTCGTCCCATTTATATATAGGAATATTAGTTGAGACAATAAAGATTCATTATGAGTTTTTCTTTCCTTCAAACTTGGGGGAGATTTTTGATTCAGTGGGGTTTTGTTATTACTCTACCATTCGTTCATGTTTTGAAAATCACAAACACATTATCTGAAAGAGAATTTCATTTATCCTATGTTTTACTTGATAAGGAAAATCCCCCACAAAAGGAAAATATATCCTTACCATGTTTTTTATTTTTCATATTTTATCTAAGTGTAAATTTCAGTTTCATATCTAAAACCTCAAAATCTTATAAATACATATATAGAGAGCATTTTTTTCTCTGAATCTAAATTCAGGTTCTGAATTATCTGAATTATGACTCCAAACATTGTAAGTTCTGATTCTGAATTCTAATGAATTCTAACTCTGACCATTGTATGTTTAGACTCCGAATTTTACTGAATTCAAGACTTCGAATTTCATTGAAATTCATACTCCAAAATTCTATAGATTTTAGGTTTTGAATTCTTCTAAAGATAGAATTTAGAATATCTTTGTGTTATTTACACTGAATAGTTTTTTTGTTAGACTATGATCTTTTAGTTTTCCATACATTCTAAAAAATGATTTTTTTGAGCTAACGTACTTTTTCATACACTTTTTCTAGTTATAAAACGATTTCATGCATTTAGTTAATAAATAATATTTGTTCGAGGGACATGTTTATAGGTCCCTCTGAAATTCAAAGCAAAATATGTCCTTTGGAGAAGGGAGCCGACCGTTCAGAATGTGCCGATAATTAGGATCTCGTTTGAATAATATCAGAACAATTTCAACTTTGATTAATCGTTCTATGATTGTAGAGATTATATTATATTCAAGTGATTTCTAGAGAGATAGGATCTTTAAACTATTAGTGTTTTGTGAAAATGTAGTGAGAAACATGTTCGGGTGTGGCCAACTTGTTCAGACTTCCTTCATGCATACATCGATCATGTTGATCGTGGGATTCCAGGTTTGGAAGAAAGAGGTTCCAATTTTGTTATAAATCGAGGGATTGTAGGGATAGCTAAACAGGTACTGATCGTCGGATTGAGGGCGTAACTGGGTTTGGGTAACTCAGACTTTCTTCAATGTATAAATCAAGGGACCTTTATCCAAGGATGTTGGAAACCCTACTCTTTGGGTAAAAATATTTCTATACGTGTTTGTTGTATTATTTCAAGTTTGTTTTCCATTGTATTTCTGGTTTTTGAGGAATGTATAACTATCTTATACTTCCTTATACTTTCACTTTGATGAAATAGGATTATATACGCTTTAATGTAGAATCATTATTTTTGTAAACTTTTGTTAAGTTTCATTTTTGGAATCACATTTCCGAAATCTATTAAGTTTGTAGATTTAGTTTTATTTGGGGAATGATATTTCTGGAACTTCATTCTCAGAACTATATTTCCAGAATCCAACAAGTTATTAGAACATAGAGGTGCTGTGAATTTTGATTATAAAAAATTTCCTTAAGGATTTTTTAAAATATACAATTCACCTCCTGTTATATTGAGCATCTACATCATTGTTTAGATACTACAATCAATATCATATCTATCTCATAATCGATCATACAATAGGTGGTGATTTCATGAATACACTAAGATGTTTTCATTCAGCCAATGCTTGTTGACAAACAAATCATCTTGATACATAATCAGTAATTTCCATCATCATGTTCTCCCACCAAAAATGTTCCTTCAAATATCATTACATCTTAGTGCTACCACAATGTATAAATATATTTGAGCTATGAGAATCATCCAATAACTCCCTTTTCATCTCGAATAGAGAGGGAACACATATCCTCTTCCCAAATTTCATAATTCCATCTTTACACATGAAGTTATCTATCTTCCCATATTTCACAGAATTAATTTTCATTTGATGATTCTCTTCATCAGATAATGAAGCTTTAATTATTTTTAGTAATAAAATTTGGAAAACCATTTGAAAAAGTAGTGGTGATTCACCTTTTTTGATAGTTCCCATATCCATCCCCACTAGATCCATGTAGAAAGGATCTTTTCCTATCCTCATTTTTCTGATAATGCCATGAACCATAATACTCAATACATCAACCCCCTTTTTTTCCTTTCCTGGGTAGTAATGTATGGTACAATCATAATCATTTATTATTTTGAGAAATCACATTTTCCTCATGTTGATTTCTATCTATGATAATATGTACTTCAGACTCTTGTAATTAATATATATCTCACATCTTTCACCATGGGGATAGTTTCAACCAATGTTTAGATCAAATATCACAGAAGCTAACTTCATATCATGCGTAGGATATTTTGTTTCATGAATTTTTAACTACCTTGAGGCAAAAACCATAACTCTATCATTTTGTATAAGGACCCAACCAAGTCATTTCTTTAATGCATTTCTATAGATTACAGACCCATCATTCTCTAATGGTAGAGTTGGGATCAAAGAATTCATTAATATCCTCTTCAATACCTCAATCCAATCATCACATTATTCTATCCATACGAACAGAACCCATTTATGTATAATCATGGTCATTGGGTTTTTAGAACATGTGGATTTGTTTAACAAAATAATGATAATAGCATACTAAAACATACAAAAACTACATATGTAACATCCCAAGTAAGTAATGAATAATAGATATTTTTATATATGTCTATTAATGATTAAGATAGTGTTATAGAGTCTTAAAATGAAAATAAATACAATCTTATGCATGGAATACAGTAATAATCTTAAAAGATTTTTTTACTGCCTTTTGATGGAAAACCATTTTTGAATCTATCTTTTGACAATTTTATAAACTATTTTTGTCAAAATAAACTTATTCTTTATTATTGGGACATCAAAATTTACCTTGTGTGAATTTTTGGTATTTTTCTGACAATGTTCATTTTTTAATGAATAGTGAAAAATAATGCATTTTACATCAAAACTGCTTTTTAATATAATTTGTTTATATGATTAGATTATGTTTTGAATTAGTTTTGAAGTGAAATTAGAATATATTTTTACCATTTAATCCAATGGTGGTCATTGGAATCAATTTCACTTTGGAATTGGACTTAAACTGGTGTCAATCTTTTGATACTTATTGTTCCATAAAAACACGCTATTTGCTTTGGCAGCGGGAATTATTTATTAAATTAATTAATGTGACTTATATGATTTTAATTTTGTAAAATATACTTCATTTTTGAAATTGGAATATCAAATATAGCTTAGGGTGAATTTTTGGTAATTTTCTGAAAAACTTCAATTTTTGATGAATAGTGAAACCACTAAGTGGTAATCAAGCAAACTGATTTTTCAGTTAAATGAAAGTTTACCACTAATGTGTATTGAATTTTGAAAATCCAACATACATGGTTGTCATTAAGAAGTAAAATGTGGTTCAATGAGATTAAAATAATTTTTTGGTGAATAGTAACTTATTAAGTTTTTAATCACGATTAGTGGTAATTAGTGTAGTTTAAGGTATAAATAATGCTTTAATAATATTAAATGACCTAGACACATGTCCCAACCTTATTGGTTGTGTCATGGAAGACCAAGACAAGCCATGGGTCAACTTGGGGACCCCATGGAGACATTTTGGTTGGGAAATGACATAAATAACTTTTTATTTAATGTAAAAGTAAAAATGACACAAAAATAATATGTTTTACGAAAACAATTTTTATATGTGGTTATAAAGATCATATTTTTGATTATAAATATTTATTGGAAAGATATAAAGATTTCCTACATCATAGTATTTTTTTATGATTTTTAGACATTATATAAATTAAATTATTTATGACATAATAATGATGCAGCGATGACATCATTATTTGACGATTTAAATAAAATGGAAAGATGATGTAAAATCTATGAACTAAACATGTCCAAAACATATTGGATGAGTGTATTTCGAAGCCTTATCACCTTATCCACGAATTATATCAATGTGGGACCTTTTGAAACCGAAACACATTTTCAAATAAAGTAATATTTCTTTACTTTCCAAAAGTGCCCCTCCTCTCCTCTTATAAAAGGCCCCCACCTCTACCTCATTTCACACACACCTCAAGCCTTTGGCTTGGCCAACCCCTGCCCATTTACTCTCTCCACATCCCTCTCCTCATTCTAGAGGATTCCCTTTGGGCAGAATCCTTTCAAAGGAAGCCTTTAGACTGAAATCAAAAGGAGATACACTTTTAAAGGTAATTCATTCTCTCATGTTCATTTGTTTTATTTTGCTTCTCCAACCCCCTAAACTCTTTTTATTTACTTATTTTGTAACAACACCAGTATCTTAAATATACAAGGATGTTGTTATAATATTTATTTGATCTACACTCTCACACAACTACATCAAATGGTTAAAGAACATACGGTTTCCGTGGATGGAGAATTTCTGCCTCCCGAAACGATGATTGTTCAACACTCATTTAACACCTTCAAAGGTGGCCATTATGATGTCACTATTTTTATATATGATATATAATATGTTTATGTTTTCCTTAAGCTTCTGTTTTTTTCATTTTGGGAATACCTTTATGGTTTCCATTATGGGTAAACACGATATCTTCATTTTAGGAAGTGCGGACTACCGCCCCCTCAAAGTGATTTGATTCGTTAAATACCATATGTGGGACATATAAAGGATGGAACTATGATATTATATATGATATTATACTGGAATTATAATATACCTTTATATCATTATGATTCCATTCTATAAAATACGAAATAGAAATGAAAGTAGCGTTCATGCATACGTACGGATTACCGTCTCCATGAACGGTGCATTTCATTTCTTACCTCTAAATGATTATGTAATATTATAAATTCAAGTATGTACTGGATATATATGACATATATGATATCTACATCATTAATACCATTCTGGATATAATGAACCTTTGACCAAATTAACAACATGTAAGTGTAAGAAGTCTATTTTTGACTTAAGAACCAAATACCGACAAAATGAACATTATTAACTTAACTGATTACATGATGTTCATAACATGGTATAAAAGGAATAATGAACTTGAAAAAGATTCATAAGAAAGTATAGATTAACTCAAGTTTATTATTCAGGAGATTAAAGAACGGTCGGGTCAAGTCGGATACGAGGTATGGGACTTCGTCTCAGTCTCCTTTCGTTGAGGCATATTTTATTTTATACACAACTTTCTTTTATACGGTGTATAAACCACTTTGACTTTTACGTTTATTCAAAAGGAATATTTTTATACGATGCATTTACTAAATGACAAAAGGGAATGTTTTTGTCGTACGTATGCGGCGACAACGACTTCTCCGTCGTCGTGACCGTTATTTGAGTTTCGGCTTCCTCTACAAGCCATACCTTCTTTTTAAAAGAAAAAAAATACCATGTTTTACTTTTCTTTTATTTTGGTATTGAAAATGGTTTTCATAATGTTTTTATATCAATGTGTTGTATTGATATCTCGTGATTGAAATGTGGAAATTTTATGTTTCCTTTATGCATGTTTTATGTGATATGATTATGTTATGGTTCTTGGGCATTATTATGAAGACGGGTGGTTCCGTGATAAACTAAGGGCGGGTGAGCCCGTTATAGCTCTCCAATGCATTGGGTAACGCGAAGGAGTGAAACGTTAAGGTTTCTCCGAAGAGATTTTAGGGAATATACTGTGATGGGTATTCCGAACGTAACCAAGAGGGTTACTCCCTACGTAAGAATGTTATGAATGCCTCAAGTTACCTTTATGTCTTATAATTTCTATGATTTATTCATGATTTTATGAGGTATGTTAAAGTGTCTATGTTTTATGGGTAAAGTATGATTTCATTCTTATGTATATATGAGCTCATGTTTCCTTTCCATGTTTTTTTATAACCCATACTGAGTTTTTATGCTCATCCCAATTTTTTTGAAATGTTTTTTCACAGGTCAAGGGAAAGGTACATGATAAGATGATAGAGTCAAGGATGTGTCAAGAAATAATCCATATTTTATTTTAAATGTGCTTCCATTGATGGGAATGAAGAATACTATCTTTATTTAACCACTTTGTTTATATGTGGAATGTAATGCATGTTTTATGATCTAATTCTCTAAAACTATAAACCCGAAAAGATCCTCAATGTGTAATCTTGTAAAAACTCAAGATTAAGTAAGGTTTAAGGCTGGGGCCTTATAGTTGGTATCAGAGGTCGGTTTAGATAACTTTAGGAGTTAGAATTCTATTAAATGATTATCCAAAAATATTTTTTTTTCGAAATGATATAGCATTTAAATATTACCATGTTGCTTCATCTAAGACATGTTTGTTCAGAATGGTTTTCCATAGAGGAAATCGGGAAGCAGTGCTAGGAAGGCATACAGAAGGAAATAACCTTCCGAATCAGCATCCAGAAATGGTCGGAATTGGAACTGAACAGTTTTCTGCAGTAATGGCGCAGTTGACTCAAGCGATAAATGGTGGTGGTATCCATGCACGAGATCTGCCAGATCAACCGCAGAGGAACATGTCAGTGGTGGAACATTTCATGAGGCAACATCCACCATCATTCAGAGGATCATCTGACCCTGTGCTATCTGAAGGGTGGATTAAAGCACTGGAGAAGATTTTTGATGTCATGGAGTGTTCAGACAATCAAAAGGTTAGTCTTTCTATTTACCATTTGGAGGGTGAAGCAGATCAGTGGTGGTCTATGGTTAAAAATATCAGGGACTCCGATGAGATTGATGCTCTTGAATGGGATGAATTCAAAGGTATGTTTATTGAGAAGTATTTTACTAAGGCTGTTCGACTTAGGATGGAAAAGAAAATCTTGGAATTGAGGCAAGAGGAAGACTCAGTGGCTGCCTATGATGAAAGGTTCACTCGATTGGAAAGGTATGCTCCAAATTTTATCTGGGACCTTGATAGTAAAATCAATCGTTTCTACTCAGGATTAAAGCCAAAGTATCGAAGGTCATTAGCTTCTAGTGAGTTTAAAAGTTATGAAAAGCTTGTTCGATGTGCTGAGATGGTGGAAATGGAGTTTTCCGATGACCAAGTTTTCTATAACAACCAGCAGAAGAAGAGACCGAGGTGGCGGGAGAAAGGTAAGAATTCTTCAAAAAAGTCTGATGGTAAGAGAACTAAGTTTCTAGTTTGTGAGAAATGTGGCAAAAGGCATGCTGGGGAATGTCTTCTGAATTCTGGAAAGTGCTACCGATGTGGTAAGATGGGACATAAGGCTCGTGATTGCACTGAAAAGGATCGAGGTGAAGGTAAGAACAAATTTGATTTACAGTTAGTGAAATGTTATAAGTGCAATGAGATGGGTCACTATGAAAACGAGTGTCCGACAAAGAGCTTGAGTGATGGGAAGAAGTTAGACTACAAGCAGAAAGGGGTGGTGAAATCCTTTGCAACTACTTCAGCAGATGTCGGGCCATCAAATGAAGTTGTATCAGGTACTTTGTTTGTTTTTTCAGATTATGCCAGTGTGTTGTTTGATTCGGGGTCTACACATTCTTTCATCTCTGAATCCTTTTCTAGTAAAATGGGAATACCATCTCAAGAAATGACTCCTGAACTTTTGGTAAAAACACCTGGGGGAAATGTTGAGGCAAAAAGAATTTATAAGAATCTTCCTATCCTTATCTGTGGAAAGAACCTACTTGCAAACCTTATTGTTCTACCTCTTGTAGAGTTTGATGTTATCCTGGGTATGGATTGGATCTCTATTTACCATGTGAAGATTGACTGTAGAGCTAAAGAAGTTTCTTTTCAGAAAGACTTTCAGTTTGTTTAAAAGAATGAACCCTTACTTTTGATAACATATCAAGAGGCTGAGAAACTTGTAAAAGATGGAAATGAATGTTACCTTGCACACATCGTTGAAAATAAAGGAACTGTTCAGATTAATGATGTGCCAGTGGTAAATGAGTTTCCTGATGTTTTTCCTGATGAGTTGCCTGGAATAATACCAGATCGGTAAGTTGAGTTTATTGTTGACTTAGTTCCTGATGCTAAGCCAATTTCAAAACCCCCTTATCGAATGGCACAAATTTAACTTTTAGAGTTGAAGGAGCAATTGCAAGATTTATTAGTGAAAGGTTTCATTAGACCTAGCACATCACCATGGGGTGCTCCTGTTTTATTTGTTAAAAAGAAAGATGGTTCTATGAGACTTTTCATTGATTATAGAGCCTTGAATAATATCATTGTTAAGAACAAATATCCTTTGCCTCATATCGATGATTTGTTTGATCAGCTCCAGGGAGCTCAGTTTTTTTCAAAGATTGACTTGAGATCGGGGTACCATCAGCTGAAGGTAAAGGAGGCAGATATTCCAAAGACCGCGTTCTGTACGAGATATGGCCATTATGAATTTGTAGTAATGCCTTTTGGGCTAACCAATGCACCTACTGTATTCATGGACTTAATGAATAGAATTTTCCATGAGTTCTTGGATAAGTTTGTGGTGGTTTTCATTGATGATATTTTGGTGTTTTCTAAAAGTAAAGAGGAGAATAAAAGACATTTAAGGGTTATCTTGCAAACCTTAAAAGAAAAGAAACTGTATGGGAAATTCGGAAAGTGTGAGTTTTGGTTGCAACAAATTTCTTTCCTTGGTCACATTGTTTCTAAAGATGGAATAACTACTGATCCTGCAAAAACAAAAGTTGTGGAAGAATGGCCAAGACCCACAAATGTAACTGAGATTCGTAGATTCCTTGGTTTGGCGGGCTATTACCGAAGGTTTGTTAGAAATTTTTCACGGTTATCTAGTCCAATGACTAAGCTAACTCGGAAGGGTGTTAAGTTTATCCGGACAAAATAATGTGATGATTGTTTTCAAGAATTGAAAAGAAGATTGGTGAATGCTCCAGTTTTGGCACTACCTTCCAGGAATGGTGAGTTTGTTATATACAGTGATGCTTCATTGAAAGGACTTGGTTGCATCCTAATGCAGAATGATCAGGTAATTGCTTATGCTTCACGACAGTTGAACACTCATGAGGTAAATTACCCTACACATGATTTGGAATTAGCTGCTGTTGTTTTTGCTTTAAAAATTTGGAGGCATCATTTGTATGGAGTAAAGTGTGAAATATATACCGATCACAAAAATTTAAAGTATATATTCACTCAGAAATAGTTAAACATGAGACAAAGGATATGGCTTGAATTAATCAAAGATTATGATTTTACAATTCATTACCATCTGGGAAAAGCAAATAAAGTGGCTGATGCTTTGAGTCGAAAAAGTAATGCTTCATTAACAATGTTGCGTTTGGAACGTGATCCTTTGGTTAAGGATTTGATGAACTTTGGCATAGAAGTTGTTGGTGCAGGGAGTCCTTCTGTTTTGTTTCAGGTATCAGTGAGATCATCTCTATCATATAGAATCAAGAAAGCACAGAAGCAAGATAGTGAGTTGCAGAAAAAGGTAGAGCTGGTTTAAAAAGGTAAGTTGCCTGAATTCAACATTGATAATGATTGAGTTTTGAGATTTGGGAAGAGATTTTGTGTGCCTTGTGATTCACAGTTGAAGAGAGAGTTGTTATGTGAAGCTCATAGTTCTTCGTTTTCAGTTCATCTGGGCAGTACTAAGATGTATAGGGATCTGCAGGAGTATTACTGGTGGGATGGAATGAAAAGAGATATTGCTGATTTTACTGTGAAGTGTTTGACTTGTCAGCAAGTTAAAGCAGAGCGGATGTTACCGAAAGGGATGCTTCAGCCTTTACCAGTGCCAGAGTGGAAATAGGAGAATATATCCATGGACTTTATTGTTTGATTACCAAAGACATCTCGAGGTAATAATTCAATCTGGGTTGTTGTTGATCGCTTGACCAAATCTGCTCATTTCCTTGCTATACGAGATACTTTCTCTCTTGATCAACTTTCCCGTTTGTATCTTAAAGAGATAGTAAGGTTACATGGAGTTCCTCTCTCCATTGTATCGGATCGTGATCCCAGGTTTACTTCTAACTTTTGGAAAGGCCTTCAGAAGTCGTTGGGTACTGAATTAAATTTTAGTACAGCTTTTCATCCTCAATCAGATGGGCAGTCAGAACGAACAATTCAGACATTGGAGGATATGCTACGATCTTGTTCTATGGATTATCAGGGAAGTTGGGACCAACATCTTTCTTTGGTTGAGTTTTCATATAATAATAGTTTTCATTCCAGTATACAGATGGCACCATTTCAGGCATTATATGGGAAGCGGTGTCGAACTCCAGCTTTCTGGGATGAAGTGGGTGAAATGAAGTTGATGGGACCAGAATTGGTAGAAGAGATGGCAGAAAAAGTTTAGCTGATTCAGAAACACATGAGAACAGCTCAGAGCAGGCAGAAGCGTTATGCGGATAACCGGAGGAAGGATCTATCTTTCGAGGTAGGTGATCATGTTTTTCTCAAGGTTTCTCCTTGGAAAAGTGTGATGAGATTTGGTAAGAAAGGAAAGTTGAGTCCAAGGTTCATTGGACCATATGAAATTCTGGAGAGAGTTGGATCAGTTGCATACCGAGTGGCTTTACCTCCGATTTTATCTTAGGTACACAATGTTTTTCACATTTCGATGTTGAGAAAGTATATGCCAGATCCATCTCATGTTTTGAGTCCAGAGGTAGTTCAGCTGGAAGAGAACCTATCTTATGAGGAACAACCGGTCCAGATTCTTAACCACAGGGAGCAAGTGTTACGGAATAAGGTGATTCGTCAGGTAAACGTTTTGTGGAAAAACCACATGATTGAAGAGGCAACATGGGAATCTGAAAATTCAATGAGGGATAAGTACCCTCATTTATTCGATAAGTAAATAAATTGTGGGGACGCAATTTTCTAAAGGGGTGAAGGATGTAACATCCCAAGTAAGTAATTAATAATATATATTTTTATCTATGTCTATTAATGATTAAGATAGTTTTATAGAGGCTTAAAATGAAAATAAATACAATCTTATGCATGGAATACAGTAATATTCTTAAAAGATTGTTTTACTGCCTTTTGATGGAAAACCATTTTTGAATCTATCTTTTGACAATTTTATAAACTATTTTTGTCAAAATAAACTTATTATTTATGATTGGGACATCAAAATTTACCTTTTGTGAATTTTTGGTATTTTTCTGACAATGTTCATTTTTTATGAATAGTGAAAAATACTGCATTTTACATCAAAACTGCTTTTTAATCTAATTTTTTTATATGATTAGATTATGTTTTGAATTATTTTTGAAGTGAAATTAGACTATATTTTTACCATTTAATCCAATGGTGGTCATTGGAATCAATTTCACTTTGGAATTGGACTTAAACTGGTGTCAATCTTTTGATACTTATTGTTCCATAAAAACATGCTATTTGCTCTGGCAGCGGGAATTAATTATTAAATTAATTAATGTGACTTATATGATTTTAATTTTTTAAAATAGACTTCATTTTTGAATTTGTAATATCAAATATAGCTTAGGGTGAATTTTTGGTAATTTTCTGAAAAACTTCAATTTTTGATGAATAGTGAAACCACTAAGTGGTAATCAAGCAAACTGATTTTTCAGTTAAATGAATGTTTACCACTAATGTGTATTGAATTTTGAAAATCCGACATACATGGTTGTCCTTAAGAAGTAAAATGTGGTTCAATGAGATTAAAATAATTTTTTGGTGAATAGTAACTTATTAAGTTTTTAATCGCGATTAGTGGTAATTAGTGTAGTTTAAGGTATAAATAATGCTTTAATAATATGAAATGACCTAGACACATGTCCCAACCTTATTGGTTGTGTCATGGCCGACCAAGAAAAGCCATGGGTCAACTTGGGGACCCCATGGAGACATTTTGGTTGGGAAATGACATAAATAACTTTTTATTTAATGTAAAAGTAAAAATGACACAAACATAATATGTTTTACAAAAACAATTTTTATATGGGGTTATGAAGATCAGATTTTTGATTATAAATATTCATTGGAAATCTAAAAAGATTTCCTACATCATAGTATTTTTTTATGATTTTTACACATTAAATAAATTAAATTATTTATGACATAATAATGATGCAGCGATGACATCATTATTTGACGATTTAAATAAAATGGAAAGATAATATAAAATCTATGCACTACACATGTCCAAAACATATTGGATGAGTGGATTTCGAATCCTTATCACCTTATCCAATAATTATATGAATGTGAGACCTTTTGAAACCGAAACACATTTTCAAATAAAGTAATATTTCTTTACTTTCCAAAAGTGCCCCTCCTCTCCTCTTATAAAAGGCCCCCACCTCTACCTCATTTCACACACACCTCAAGCCTTTGGCTCGGCCAACCCCTGACCATTTACTCTCTCCACATACCTCTCCTCATCCTAGAGTATTCCCTTTGGGCAGAATCCTTTCAAAGGAAGCCTTTAGACTCAAATCAAAAGGAGATACACTTTTAAAGGTAATTCATTCTCTCATGTTCATTTGTTTTATTTTTCTTCTCCAACCCCATAAACTCTTTTTATTTACTTATTTTGTAACAACACCAGTATATTAAATATACAAGGATGTTTTTATAATATTTATTTGAGCTACACTCTCACACAACTACATCAAATGGTTAAAGAACATACGGTTTCCGTGGATGGCAAAATTCTGCCTCCCGAAACGATGATTGTTCAACACTCATTTAACACCTTCAAAGGTGGCCATTATGATGTCACTATTTTGATATATGATATATAATATGTTTATGTTTTCCTTAAGCTTCTGTTTTTTTCATTTTGGACATACCTTTATGGTTTTCATTATGGGTAAACACGATATCTTCATTTTAGGAAGTGCAGACTACCGCCCCCTCAAAGTGATTTGATTCGTTAAATACCATATGTGGGACATATAAATGATGGAACTATGATATTATATATGATATTTTACTGAATTATAATATACCTTTATATCATTATGATTCCATTCTATAAAATACGAAATAGAAATGAAAGTAGCGTTCATGCGTACGTACGGCTTACCGTCTCCATGAACGGTGCATTTCATTTCTTACCTCTAAATGATTATGTAATATTATAAATGCAAGTATGTACTGGATATATATGACATATATGATATCTACATCATGAATACCATTCTGGATATAATGAACCTTTGACCAAATTAACAACATGTAAGTGTAAGAAGTCTATTTTTGACTTAAGAACCAAATACCGACAAAATGAACATTATTAACTTAACTGATTACATTATGTTCATAACATGGTATAAAAGGAATAATGAACTTGAAAAAGATTCATAAGAAAGTATAGATTAACTCAAGTTTATTATTTAGGAGATTAAAGAACGGTCGGGTCAAGTCGGATACGAGGTATGGGACTTCGTCTCAATCTCCTTTCGTTGAGGCATATTTTATTTTATACACAACTTTCTTTTATACGGTGTATAAACCACTTTGACTTTTATGTTTATTCAAAAGGAATATTTTTATACGAAGCGTTTACTAAACGACAAAAGGGAATTTTTTTGTCATACGTATGCGGCGACAACGACTTCTCCGCCGTCGTGACCGTTATTTGAGTTTCGGCTTCCTCTACAAGTCATACCTTCTTTTTAAAAGAAAAAAAAATACCATGTTTTACTTTTCTTTTATTTTGGTATTGAAAATGGTTTTCATAATGTTTTTATATCAATGTGTTGTATTGATATCTCGTGATTGAAATGTATAAATTTTATGTTTCCTTTATGCATGTTTTATGTGATATGATTATGTTATGGTTCTTGGACATTATTATGAAGACGGGTGGTTCCGTGATAAACTAAGGGCGGGTGAGCCCGTTATAGCTCTCCAATGCATTGGGTAACGCGAAAGAGTGAAACGTTAAGGTTTCTCCGAAGATATTTTAGGGAATATACTGTGATGGGTATTCCAAACGTAACCAAGAGGGTTACTCCCTACGTAAGAATGTTATGAATGCCTCAAGTTACCTTTATGTCTTATGATTTTTATGATTTATTCATGATTTTATGAGGTATGTTAAAGTGCCTATGTTTTATGGGTAAAGTATGATTTCATTCTTATGTATATATGAACTCATGTTTCCTTTCCATGTTTTTTTTATAACCCATACTGAGTTTTTATGCTCATCCCAATTTTTTTGAAATGTTTTTCACAGGTCAAGGGAAAGGTACATGATAAGATGATAGAGTCAAGGATGTGTCAAGAAATAATCCATGTTTTATTTTAAATGTGTTTCCATTGATGGGAATGAAGAATACTATCTTTATGTAACCACTTTGTTTATATGTGGAATGTAATTCATGTTTTATGATCTAATTCTCTAAAACTCTAAACCTGAAAAGATCCTCAATGTGTAATCTTGTAATAACTCAAGATTAAGTAAGGTTTAAGGCTGGGGCCTTATAACATACCTCAGTTATGTTCGATGGAGTAGACCAATCTTGCATATCCTTTTTCTTTGAAGGATCAATATATATTACATTCTTAGAGACAATGTACCCCCAAAAGTAAACTCGTTGAAGTCAAAATTCACACTTCTTAAACAACCCATATAATCCATCTATTATAAGAAGATTCAGAATAGTCTGAAAAATATTTTCATGATCATCATATATATTTTGTTATTCAAAAACATAATCAATAAATACATCCAAAATGTCATCAAAATGTTCCTTGAAAACTCTATCCATTAGATCTATGAAAACTAAGGGTGCATTAGTTAGTCCTAAAGGAATTACTATAAACTCGTAATGCCCATACCTAGTTCGATACCCTTCCTTTTTAATGTATTCCTTCCTTACTACAAACTAATGATATCCAAATTGAAGGTAAATATTATAAAAATATGTTCCCCAATGAATTTGAACAAATAAATCCTCAATTTAAGGTAGGGGATACTCAATACTTATTTTTATAGCATTTATCTCCCTCATGTTAATGCATAACCTCGTAGAGACATCTTTCTTCTGGAAGAAATAAATAGAGGATCCCAATGGGGAGACACATGGGAGAATAAATCCTTCATCACTCAATTAATCTAATTGTTTCTCCATTTCTCCTAAATCCCTAGAGAAAATTATATAAGTATTTTATGATATAGGCATTGAATTGTGAATTAAGTCAATGGAAAACACAATTTCTCACTCTATTAGATTTCTAGGTTAATCGTCTATAAAGACAACAACTTATTCTTTCACAAAAAGAATGTATTCCATCTGAACATTATTTTCCTCACACATAGATATATCATTCCATTTGTCCCATATAATTTAATTCATTAGAGATATTGGGGGTGGATCCAGATGAGAATCAGATAGTGATGTTTCTTCCCTAAAGGTAAGGGATTCAATATCATCCTTAAAAATTGTAACCTCCTTCTTGTAATAAATTTTCACATAATAATTCGAAAGAAAATCCATACCAAGGATTATATAAAATTAAATCATGGGTACGACAAGGAAATTAGTAGATAGACACATTTATATTCCATAATGGGGACTGCCTGACACAACTATGTTGCAATGATACTTCCCTTAGAAGTTTTGATGGATAAATACCTTATTAAATCAAATTTTAAATACCTCATTTTTGTGGAAAAATGGGTAGATATTAAATAATGACATGATGAAAAATAAAATAAATAATTGAATATGTTCATGGAAACAATTAATTTACCTTCAACCAAATCATTAGGAACTTCAATATCTATAGTTGTGACTACAAAATCATGTCATTTTTTCCCTGGAATTATTTGGGGAATGTTTCCCTAACACTTGGGACATTCATATGAATAAGGTCCCATCTCCCTGAAATTGTATCATTGAACATTGGTATCTTATTTATTCTCCTTACAATCCAGAGATAGGTGGCCTTTTTCTCTACACTTGTAACAGACTCAAATTCCCTTCAAGCATGTGTCAGGGTGCTTGTTTCCATAATTAATGTATGATGGAAGGTTAACTCTTCCCCTCTTCCCCGTTTTCTTATTTCCTTTTCTAGAGTTTTCAGTAGCCCTATTCTTCTCGTGTTTCATTTTTTGTTTTTATCGCACTTGAGAATATATCTTCATATGTTGATAAACATTTTGAGACTCGTTCCCTTCAGATGAAACGTTTTAAATAATCAAAAAATCAATCAATCTTGCTCTTTGGATTATATATGTTGTCTGGGACATGACTTGCTAACCATGTGAGGTTTGCTTCTTACTTTCAAAATATTAATCCCCCTTTTGCCTCATATTCAAGAATTTAATTTCCATATCCACTTGTTGTTCGTGAGGAAAATATTTTTCTATAAATATTTCCTTAAAATCCCTCTGTTCTATCTCTTCTATTTCTTCCTCCACCCTTGTATTTTGGATTAACGACCACCACTGATCCGCATATTTTGATAGATGATAAACATCCATAAAGACATTATCTATTTCGTCACATCCCAATGAAAGAAATATTTACTCTAGTGAACTTATGCACTACTCAACTAAAATGTGTTTGTAGTCCAATTGAATGATAGAGGGTGTTGTCGCATAATGGGGCCAAACAAAGATCCTCCACATTATAGATCGGGATGCTCCAAATAGGTAAGATAATTGTTCATAATCTGAGTCAGTTATCCTAGGATAGTTATATGGTTCTCAACACCCATCATAGTTCTAGATCCAACATCATTATCATGAATCAGGGGGAAATACCTACATGGGATACCCCTGTTTATACAATTTCCATTCCATCCACTATGCACCATTTCTAAATAATGTAATACACTGGATTAGGTTGTGAATAAAAATTTATAATCTCAACGTATATAAATAGTTTTTATAAATTCAAATTCTATACCTAGATAATATCATAATCATAAACATGGTTTCTTTGAGGAAAATTATACATTAAAATATTTCATAATGGCTTCAAAAGAAAATGTGATTTTTTTATGAATATCCCCTAGGAATGTCAAAGTGGGTGTGTAGAAAGGCATGTTGTCATGTACTAGGATACCATCTGTTATGCCCAAAAATCCTTATCGGAATATTCCCTCTTAGATACATCTTTTCTAGAACCACATCCACTTCTAGTATCCAAAAAGGGGTGTATTTGATAAAAATATCCACATAATCTATTTCATAAAAAATCATATATGTTTTTGTATGTTTTATCCTCATATACTATATTATGGGATTATTCACTAATCTATGTTATCTAAATCCATCTTCCCTGTTTTCTACTAGACTTCCTATAATACCAACTGTAAGGATCAATCCCCAGTTTCCCGGATATGGTTCCTTATTTTATTGCATTGGCATATAAACAAAGAATATTCAGCATTAAGTAAAAACTAGTTTATTAGATTTGGGAACAAGATATATACATAATATCAAAATTACAACTATAAATTAAATAAAATTTATATGTTTTATTGGTATCATCTACAACTATATGATTATCCTTGATGGTCAACAATAATAATCTTCTTCATGTCCTGTGAATAGGAAACACAAGAAAGGGGTTACCTCAAATACTTAGTAAGTATAACCGATACAATGTATGATATCCTAAATATATACACTAGGCATTGTGAATAACTAAAAATACATGCCTTGAAAAATAAACATGATAACAATATGGAATGAATAAGTGTTGAATAAATATTTCCATAATAATGGGAACTATACTAGTCGAATAACCATTTGAACAATAAATATTATTTTCATAATGAGGGAATGCATAATGTGGGACATCATAACTATACCGTCAAAGCTTCATGAAAAGACCATAAATATTCATTTTGTCAAGGACTCGTTTCAAGACCGTAGTTTGTCTCATGCAACCTACCGATGCACTGAGGTGTCATTGTGGGCCCCACACGACACATACTAAGTCCAACGCATTCCTAAAATAATTGGGTATAAACAAAAAATACATATACATTCATATTGAATCCAATATATTATATTTAAATAGCATTCCACAAAAATTAAGCATAAACACTAACGATTTAGAGAAAATTGGTGAATGGTTTTACGATAGCACATACATAATCAACAAAATAATAACCCATTAAATTATAAATTGTATATTATATAATTAAAATATTAATCCAAATAATACATAATATTAAACATGGGTGTTTAAAAAAAATTGGAGATACTCTTATAAAATCATCGAGTAATTCTTCAGATAAATACTCTTTTTCTTTAAAAAAAGTAGTTCTATTGGGAAAATTTTTGTATAAAACCATAAGTTAAGTAAGATAGTATTTTCATAATAAAATGATATATTTTATAAAGATAGTCGTTTTCAAAAATATTTTATATAGTTCCCTTGTAAATAGGTAAGAATTTGAGAAATTATCTTGAATCAGACTTGTATTTCGGCAAGAATCTTTTAATGCTCCTTTTAAAATGTGTAACTATAGATAAAATAAATACATTTTCTGGTTGTTATAAAAATATAGAACAATAAAAACAAATTTATTAAGGTCCCATAATAATACATACTAATATTATTGATATTATTAGTCACTAAAATTTTCATGACTAAAAATGGGGGTTTGGGTAGTAAACCCTTACCTTATGTTTGTTGGTGTTATTCACTTGATCTTGATGACATAAATAATCAAATTTAGGTTAATAATTTAATTATTCCATAACTGTTTCTACATATAATTTATTTATCATAACCTTATTACCTTCATTAATGTTTTTTTGTTGGGTTAAAAGATCCAATTTCATTGTTTGAGAGTTTTTTCATCCTTGGTTTTCATGATATTTTTACATTTATTCATGTATTGATAAACACAAAGAATGAGAATGTTTTTACATAATATGAGTTGTATGTTGTTAGTGAAAAAATGGAATATTACATGTTTATAAATTTTTTTTTGTTTTTGGGAGTGAATATGAATCATTATATAAAACATTAATGATTGTTGTTTGGGTTAATTGGCAGGTCATGATCACTACAAATATGTTTAATTTAAAAATTAATATCATCCAAAAAAATGGATTCCAAAACATTAAAGAGGTTATAACAATTATATTATAGTTTTTTTAATCCATAAAAATTGTTTCATTCCCTGAATTAAATATGGTATTAGAAATTGAATACCTGTCATCTTTAAATGTTATAAATGAAAACATCTCGGTTGGTATTTTCATTTACAGTATAAAAGAACGGGAAAAGAGAGATGATTAATAATTTTTCATGAAAAAACTTCTAGTACATGTAAGCTATTGTATTTATCACAACATATGGATTAATTTAGGTGAGGAAATGAAAATAAAATAAATGAACTTGAAATAAAAGAAATGAAAAGAGGAATATACCACTTTAAAAATCATCCTTGATAGCCTCTTTAGGGGAGAGTTTTTGTTCTTTATATGATACCAAGGGATTTTGAAAGTGTGGGAGGATCATGGGAGGATATTTTAGTTGAATTTTGATATGGAACAAGGCCTAAGAGAAGTAAATAGAATAGGGAGTAAGGGGGTTATAGTGAAGGACAGGAGGGATTTCCAATTATTTTAATCTTTATTTAATTATTTATATCAAGATATACAATTGTGTTGATTCATGTTACTGATAATAGTAATAGGTTCATTATAGTTCTAACATTATGGGCATAAATCATCCTTACATCACTCATAACCCAATAAATCATGTATTTTTCATTTATCGTAAATTATCGTATTTTACTATTCACCCAAAATTCAAGTATTTTAGAATAATCCACAAAATTTACCCCAACCATTTTTTTATAGAATTCAAAAATAAAATCCATATTCCAAAAATAATTTTCCAAATATTTTTAGTTTAATTTCTAAATAAAATCATAAATTTATCAAAAGAAAAAGCATTATATCTATAACTCATTTTATAACACCTTGAAAAATTAATCAAGGTCCCATAAATTTATATTACAACCATAAGACAATAAATTAACAATTTATGATTATCTTTTATGAAAAAAATCCAATATAAATTAATAATAATTCCTAAAATTATAATTAAAATATTTATGACAAATAAAAATACCAATACTTATACAATGAATGGTTTTTTACTTATAAGAAGTCAAAATTTTATTTACACAGTCATAGGAGAGGTTTATATTTTTTGTCCAATTTAATATTCACTAATATAAATAAGATTAACATTAATATTCATAAGGTTATGTCACTATTCATAAGGGTATGTTACAATTCATCTAAATTTAAGTTTCGCTTATAAGACTCTAAATATTTTACTGAATAAAACTGTGAATGTCAGTTTTTCAAAATTCAAATCATAGAGGTTGAAAAATTGTGTTTTAGGGATAATTTATAACAAAATGGTGTTTTATAGAGTCTTAGTGTTTCATGCTTGAAAAATTAAATTTATTTTCAAAATCATGGGGTGTTACAGACACCATATGGAAGAGTTTCAAGATCATATTAGGGATTTGGGGTTGGGACTACTACACCTCAATAGATAGTTATTTGGGAATCAATGTAATGTTAATGATGTTATGGATAGAATAAAGCTCTAGGTTTGGGTTAGTCGGGAATTGGGATGCATGGAAGCTAACCTAGAGTATTAGGCCTTTGTACCGGTCAATTACACATAGTTGATACAACTCTAAAATATTATAATATAAAACCATATATCATGAGAGGTGTGATTTTAGTATCTTTGACACTTTCTTTAATTATTTTGGATAAACGATACTCACATAACTTTGTCACTTCCATGTTCGTTGGAGATTTTTATTTACTATTGACCACAATTGTTGTCTTATATATGTTGTCACACCCATAGGTATGGAGTAATATTTGATATTTCATTTCATATATTATTCCATACTCATTGGATTTTAGAAATTAATTTGGGAATTATATGGGTAGGGTATGTGTTGGTTTGGAAGGAATCACAGAATAGAATAACATTTTTTTTAACAAACTTATCGCTATCACAGAATAGTGAAATTAACTTACCCTAAGGGATATAGATTTTATTATATTGGTGATTCTGTTATGGGATTAGTATCTTCAGGACCTAACTACAGGTAACATTATGGGATCGTGACTTATGTTTTTATCCACATTCTAGATGAGGGTGAGACATTTTACATAGAGTTCACACCTTTGGTTGATCGGTATTGGGATGTGTTACCATTATATTTTTCAAGAATACCAACCATAGTAGAATTGAGTTTATGATTGAGCTCTTTTTAAGTATGAAACATAGTTATATCAATCATTATAGGATAACCCTAGAAGTGATTCTGGGAATTAAATCCACCATGGAGGGATTAGGGATTAAAGGGTTTATATATCTAATCATAACCACATATGGTGCTCTGGTTTTGATTATCATAATGGGGGATGATTTCATGAGTGTATTTTTAGATTATCAAAATCTTAAATAGGTTAATATTATGATATGATATCTTCTCTCTCAAATTGATGATTTATTTTACCAACACAAGGGTGTATTATTTTTCATTAAGATTGATTTATGGTCATAGTACCAATAATATATAGTGTAACTATATGACTTTCATTGTCAAAACATTTGGAGTTGTTAAGAAATTTATGAATACATTTTTATTCCATTTTAGTTTACAAACACACTTTTAGTGTTTAGGGAGATAATTAATAAGGTGTTCTACCCTTATATAGACTCCATTATCTATATATTCATCAAAAATATTTTCATTGTACCACTAGTCCATGGATGATAACACACATCATTTGGAGATAGTTATAATTATAGTTTCATTATGACAACTGAATGTAAAATTATTGAGGTGTTAGTTCTGGATAGATAGATTTCAATTATTAATTCATGAAATATTTAAATATGGGGTACCATTGGACCATGAAAATGTGGAAATTGTGATATCTTTGGATAGGCCCATAAAAGTTTTGTAGATTCAATGCTTACTCAGGTTAGATAACTACTATCAAAAGTTTATTCAAGCCTCCTCCTATTAGAAATATCTTATAATATTCCCAACCAGGAATGATGTGATGTTTGAGTGGTATAATGCTTATGGAGCTCACTTTAGTGAGATAAATTGGTGGTAAGCTTATGCACTGATACCAACATTATATAATCCCATTAAAGGGTAAACATTTTATTGTGATGTTTCATGTGCATGTGTGGTTTCAATGCTTATGAAGGATTCTTGGGTAGTATCTTATGATTCTCTAAATTTAAGAACGCATGATAATTATAGTCATAGCTATTATTTTTATAAATCAATAGTGATAAACACCATGATATGTTGGTTACTTAACCTCATGTAATATATTTGTGCTATATAAAGATATCATAAAATTATTAAATATAACTTCTAGTAGTGTGAACTGAGTATCAGGAAGTCATGGTTGGTTGAGTAACTATATTCTTTTGACAAATATTTTTATACCACTCCCTGAAATGGAAATATAATTGTGGATTCCATGAGTATGTGGGGCACATACCAAGGTATTAAAACAGTTCATCAAATAGGGGTAGATGATGGATTAGTTCATCAAGATATGTTTACATGTCTATGAGTAAAATTGGAAAACAAGATTAGATTCTATATATATTATCTCCACATGGCATTATATGTTAAATAATTTTATCTCCTATAATATGACTTCATGGTTATGTGGGATATTATATATGGAGGGAATTAAACCCATTGTTAGTAATTGGATGTCTATTATATTCATTATAATAGAGGTTTTTTGGGTTTCTTGGCCATCATATGTGATGATACGATGAGGGGATTCAATGATTCAATGTATTTTGTGAATCTAGGTATAAATAAGATGGTTCGAGGTGTTTTTTGAATTTATTGGTGGATATCTATAAAGAAGGACCTAGAACGGTTTGTTTAACGATGCCCCTCCTATGAGGAGATAAAGGCCCAACAATTGGGTTCTTCTCGTCTTATTCAATATTTACATATACCTAAATGAATGTGGGATGGTGTCTCAAAACTATTCATGATGGGATTACCAAAAAAGCCTGAGTTAAGGATTCTATTTGGATTATTTTATATCATTTGTTGAATGTATCCCATTTATGATTGATTAAGGGGGAATCCTCAACAGATGATATTTATAGGTTATATGTTCATGAAGTGGTATTCTTCTACAACATTCCATAGGGAATTAACTCATATTTTGAATACAATTTCCCTTTGGGTTTTTGAGAGTTCATTGAAAAATAATTGTTAATGTAGGGTCATTATGGTACCACCTATTACCCAAAAACAGAAAAAATATAAGCATATAATAAAGGTATTAAAGGCCTAGATATATGAATTTTCCCTCAATTCTGTTGGCGGTAAAGAGATTCATATAGACCTAGTGTAATTATATTAAAATAAATTTTATCAGGAATCCATTCATATTTATCTATTTGTGGAATTATATGGGACTTCATTCCATTAAAATTTATGATGGATAGATGTTTGAGAGTCTAACATGCTTAGATAGAGCCAAGTATCGAAGACTACTGAGTAGGTTTTAGTTGACCGGTATATGGTTTGTTAAAAATAATAGTAGACAGAGATCCAATTAGGACAAGAAATATCATCCCTTAGAATATATGGAGGAAAACTAGTTATTTTTAAATATCTAATAAGACTTAAGAAATAAAGGTTTCAAAAATAGAAGATAGTTCACTGGTTTCTAGGGCTTATTGTGGAAATAGAGAGGGGAAGTGTTGTGGCCTACCAATTGGATGTATCATGAAGGTAAGTGACAATAAAGGAAAAGAAACACATATAATATCATTTATGTTATAATTATAACCCTTGTAATGTGATTTATATTGTTGATGTCAACTTTGAGGCTAGTACTTCTTTTGAGGAATGAAGAATTCACATCATCGATCATGGTAAAAAGATTATTTGTGGGAAGATAGTTCATCATGTTTAGGTGATATTAATGTATGGAAATAATAAAGAAGAGACCTATGAGTGAGAGTCTTATTTTCTCCCCAATGGAAAAAAGTTTTTCAAGGACAACGCTCAATTATTCTTGAGGCTGTATCTTGGGAATGAGCTACTATTATTTTTTGGAGTTTGTATCATCGGCTCCCTTCTTCAAGTATGTCCCTCTATAATTTTTCATAAAAAATCATTGAATCTTGTTTTTTATGAATACTTCTCATCTATATATGTGTATATGGAGTTAGTTGAAAGTTTTGGATTATGATTCGGGATACATTATTCTACTACAGTCCCATCTAATGTTGATGGGATGATAAGTTGATATGAAGTTCCAATCGGATCACCTATAGAAAGGTGTAGGAACCTCCCTACTAGTGAAAAATATGTAGTTTAAGTGGGTTTTTTTGATCAATTACCACCTATCCCCATATTTTCTTTACCCTTAAATTATTTTCACCCATTTTCACCATCCTAAAGTGGCCGCCAACAACCCATCTCTACCATCTTTTCTCTTTGGAGATATAAGTTAATCATATCCCATATGAAGTTTCTCCTTTTATGACCCAGGTATTGTAGTATGTCTAAAAATCTTGTTAAATTATTTATTGTTTTATTTTCCCTTCAAGATCTTTTTTGTTATGTTAAGATAATATTCCCTTACTATAGAAAATTTTAAGATTCCTCGCTTTATCTCATTTTAAGATGAATCAAATCTCAACTTTGAGGTCATGGAAATATCATGGACTATGGTCAGTGGTCCCTATGTTTTTTCTTCATTCACATCATTCATCCTTGTTTTTCATCATGTTTTAAACAAAATTTCCATGGGGGACATGTAATTGTTAATTACAGTCCCATTAATATTTTTTCCATATTATAACCCTCCTTTAAAATGAAAAATGAAAGGAAAAGTGACTCTAATAATATAATTCCCAGAACTTGATCCCCTATAAAATGTGTTGGTCAAAGAGAGTAACTCAAGATGGGGTCAGAATAGTTCCCAAAAAATTCTGTATATAAACTGGATAATTAATCAAAATAGCATATCTATATAAGATCTATCCTTTTAAAATATTTTTTAATGATTGATTATATCTTAGGTAAAATATGGTTAAGAAATAACTTATATTTTGATAACAATTTAATTACATAGAAACATATATAAATAGTAGTTCATATTTTTAATCAATTCAATTATTTTGTTAGTTAATGAAATGTAATCATGAAAAAGATAGGAAACCCAAACAAATAACATATTGACACAATGAAATAAACAAGAGGTTTAGTCTCATGGTGAGACCTAATCCCATGAAATTTTCAATCACCAGCTGCCTGGAAGATTATAATTAAAATCAGTCAAATACACAACCTGTATTTGGTATATAGTCAATAGAAACATGTTTTATAAACTATAATTTATCTTCTACATTTATACATGGTATGACATAAAATCACGGGTCAATCAAGAAACTCTTCCGCAGACACATTGGGAAACAGATTGGGGAAGAAGATAATAACATGTATTATCCAAGAATATTCTGAAGATAGTGTGTGTTGGATAACAGTAAAACAACACCCAACTAAAAATTAAAACAAACAGAACAAATAGAAAGAGATTATTCTGATTTCTTCTATATGATTTTATTCCTCAAATCCATAATGGGGGGAGTCTGTGCTTTGTTTCATAAAATTTTAAGTAGAAAATCTAATCATAGAAATATGTAGGAATGCATCATACGATCTCTATTAGTTGTCTTAATCTATCTTGGTAATGGTTTACTCATTATGTGTTATTGGTCTTCATTTAATGTGAATCTAAAGTTATATAGAATTTAAAAAATTTATCGTACAAAATTATTGTTCGACAGTAATTTCTGTATCCATATTAAATCATTCATTTTGAGAAATAGAAACTTCATGATTATAAAACTATCCATGAATAGATTACAGAATTATTAAAACTAAATAGATACACATTCCTTAGATAATATTTTCCTATGTCTTAAAGACTTGGTAAAACTAACCATGAATTGATTTTTCCATTGAACCATTCATGTTAATGATATTTGATATCAATTGTAAAAAATTCCTCGTAGTTACTCAACATCTATTGGTGACTCCACTGATAGTAACTGCTTTGGCGATAGTGATGATTTTATTCTATTAGAATCTCATCTTAGTGATAGATCATTTTTCTGGTAATGATGACTTGAGTCTAGAGGTAGCTCATTATGGTGGTAATAGTGACTTGAGTTTAGAGGTAACACGTTTTGGTAGTAACAATGACTTGATTCTAGTGGTAGAGGTGAATCATAACCAATAGTGTCTAGCCATTATTCTTAACAAGAATATAATAGAACTTATATATTCATATAAAATTTTATCATACATCATGTAAATTATTAATTATAAATGAATTGTGAATTTTGATCATTAAATTAAGATATCTCAAACACAAACCATTTAAAGAGGTGCCAAAATTCTCCCCCTTCTCATAGATCAAAAAACGTGCAGTTCCATAAATATTAAACTAGATTTCTTATAACATCAACTAGAGATAGTCTAATAGGTTGAAATGGTTGAGTTATAAGACAGTTGGATTGACAGATTAGATCAGGACAATATTGAACTATCCTTGTGGTTGTTGTTTAAAGAACTATAGAAACATAGATTGCGTCTCGAGCAATAATAGCTTTTTGATGGACATGGAGGAAATGTTTAAAATGAATTATGAAGTCCATAATAATGAAACCAACTTGTTATATTTCATTAAATAAATCTTCCATTTCATCCATTATCCTATGAAGATATTTTTTAATAATGTTTAACAAACTCACCTATTCAATAAAGTATATTTTCACTGGTGGAAAATTTGAGTTCTTAGGAAAAAACATGAAATTATCTGACATATCATGCTTAGTGTAGATCCTTGAAAAATAATATTGGATATCCTCTTTTATCACATCATTATATTGTCTGAGATCACCATCATACTCTTTTAAGAATTTATGAATATGTTGTCTATGAAGATTTATTTGTCTAATAGGGTCTTCATGAGTACTGATATCTCCAAAAGAATTTCTTATGTCTTATCTGAATAATTATTTCAATATATCCCTATCGAACTGTATTGTATTAGGAGGAGTTTCAAATGGTATAGAGGTAATAAAAACTAAAAAATCTAACTTCTGAGATGTGGTACTCATAAAATATGAAAAAGAGTACTGCATACCCTCCAATGAAGTATTTAAACATACTAATTTTAATGTAAATCATATATTTTAAACTACCATTTCATGAATAGGAAAATGAACTATTGGTTAAGTATGAGATATGAAATTCCCTTAAAAATATCTGATAACAAATTCATTACCATGAGGAATAGGATATGGTTGATTGTTCATGTTTTGTGAAATGTCTGAGACCAAATTCTTTCTCAAGGATTCCATATGTGAGAAAACATCCCTCAATAAAAAATCTAAATCAGATTTGGTTAAATTATTAGTGGAAATACTATTTAAGGAGTTCAATTAACTCCTTGTTCATGTGATACTGCATACTCAACAAGTATTTTTGTTTCTATTAGTGGTTAAGTTTATAACTCACTAGAATTGTCTATATGATTAACTATGAATCCTTCTCTTCTAAATTCAGTGTCATCATCTGAATCATTGTATTTTAGAACACGCCTTACAAAACTAGTACATCGCACCCATTCAAAAAAGGGTCTAACTAAATATCTATCATAGGGAATAATTGGAGTGTCTATAGGCTTGTGAGATATTTTTCCAACTTTAGTTCATGAGGGCATAGAGGGTGTCTATTGTAGTTGCAAATAAGCTGTCTATAGAATCTGATCTATTAAAATTGACCAAATAACTAGAATGGTAGTAAACTCCCCGTTAGTTGTAGTAGATATAACTTCTATCTAATTAGATTCTAAGTTCTCCATCAATTCTATCTGAACTAGTTCAATTAAATTGTCATCAAGATAGGATATTTTCCCCCCTCACTTATAACTTACTTACCATTATAAATAAATATTGTAATATTATGCATCAATATATCCCATGTATGAATTTTTTTGATAGGACTGGATACATGTAGTGAAGAGAGATGATATTTAACTAACTCTTGGGTATAATGACCAGGATCAACACTATTTTTTGGATTCCTGTCATGAGAGAAACTACCTTCTTTATGTTTGTGAACTATGTTATTATAGATACATCCATTATGTCCAACATCAAGATTCTCATAAATATCTTCATCTTATTAATCCTTATCAGCCTCACTAGAATATTCATTTGGTATCTCAAGTTCCATAAAATATTTATCTTCCATTTCAAAAAAAAATCATTTCCTCCATCATTACTCTCCTCTATTGAGGTGTCGGAGATATATGATTTATACTATTATTATTCAGAAACTTTAGTATCTTCTTCTTTATAATTATTAGGTAAGATTGTTTCTCTAGAAGGTATAAGTCCTATAAAATAGTGATGTTTACTAGATACTATATGTGGAGATTTTATGATCTTCGGATCTCACCCTTCTTCAACTGACTCCGCTTGATCTACTTTTTCATCCCTTTCAGTAATAACATCTGGTGTAGAATTCTATGAAACATCATTTGGATATATAATGGGATCCTCAATATTTTTTGGTCTAGTTGGGTGATTAATTGTTTTAAAATAATCATATATGTTTTCATTATCCCTAAACCAGCATGGGTTATATGGATTCTGACAAACATTCACTCTTTTTTAGATAGATTTGGATAGGAAAAACCACCCATTTTATCATCTTCTTCTTCTCCAGGTTTAACAAAACACATGGCATCTAAAATGGAAAAGGCCTTTAGGATAAATGAGTTAGATTAATTGGGATCCTTTCTTTCACATCTCATGCATATGGGATATAAAAAATATACAATGATTTATTCTTTTCCCTTTTTCATCATATAAACAAAATATACATATTGATATCTCATTGTGTTTTTGTTTCATTTCCGTCAACCTAAACCATGTTTTATGATCTTAAATAGTAGCTTGCACTCTCCATCAAGATCTATATCAATTAGTATCCTCTCAATTCGATTTCAAGTAAATTCTTAGAGATCCACTTCTAGATTATCATCAAGTATAATACCTTTGAAATCTTCATAAACTCTTTTGGGAGAAAACTATATAAAATAATCCAATTCTATTGAATTCAATGAAATATCTTCTACATCTATACTACTTTAAATTATATTGGATGTATCCCCAAAAATAAATCACAAATTTTGATAAAATTTAAATACTATAATTGTATAATACACTTTATGATTCATGGAAAACCAGCTCATTCATTTTTTTCTATTGCCTTTAAAATTAGCATATTTCTTGTAGGAAGATGTTGTGCATCAATCAATTTTGGTACTTTGACTACACGGTTCCCCATATGGGGGTTTTATAAAATGTTTTGAAAACTAATAGTGGATACTTTTCTTCTCTTATATGGCCTCATTTCTTCTAGATTTTATTTGCTTACCCTCACCTCACATGATATTGGAATCGGTTGATGGATTTAGGAGGGGTAAGAAAGTGGCGAGATTAGTTTGTGAGGAAGGTAAGGGATCCAGATTTCAAGGGTTAAAGGAAGTGAATCAATTTTGAGCAATCCTAATGTTTTTATCATTTAGGGATTCTAAATGAATAATAATAAAATTTAAACAATAATTAATTATTCAGTACCGGATAATCGTAACGGTATTAATAGTAATGGTAACATTAAAATGGAATTGTTACTCATTCAATGGTGACATATCAATGGTTACTAATCAATGATAAATCACCAATGGTGACACATGAATGGTGACTCATCAACAGTGTCTCGTCAATGGTGTCTTATCAATGGTGACTCGTTGATGATGACTCATCAATGATGAATCGTTAATGGAGACTCATCAACGATTACAATAAAATGAAATTTTATCATTACTAATTCATGTTTGATGTAGTTTAATATTTTAGAATTTAAAGGAATTGTGAATATATTATTTAGAAGGTGTTTTTTACTAATAAATTCTAATGTTATATCACCCTTTTGTTAATGATCTCTTCAAAAAAGATATCGTACATCAATCTGTTTTTTTATAGTGAGATAATGGATATGTGGAAATATTTATTGTACATGTGTTATCACAACAAATTGGTAAATGTATAAATTGGTATCCAAATTATATTAAAGTTTCTTTCATCTGCAAGATTCGTGCACAGAAACAACCTACAGCTATGTATTCTCCTTTAGCAGTAGATAGAGAAATAGAATTTTCCTTCTAATTAAACCATGATGCTACATATTTTCCTAAAATAAGACATATTCTTAATGTTATTTTTATATCAAACTTATATCCACCAAAATCAGCATCTGAATGACTATCTAAATCAAAATAATGTCCTCTTTGGTAGAACAATCCTAAATTTCTTGTATACATGAGGAATTTTAAAATTATTTTTGTAGCTAATAAATGTGACTCTTTTGGATTTTATTGATAATGAGAACACATACATACACTAAGCATAATATCTGGATGATTGGCATTTCATTAGAGAATAATACCAATAATACCTCAATAACTAGTTTGATATACTTATTTACCAAGTTTATTACTGACTAGTTTATATGTGGTACTCATGGGACTATCAAAACTTTTGGAACTCTCCCGAATAAAATGTTTTAAAAGATATTTATTTCCTTTAATTTGATTTAAAATAATTTCATCATTATTTTGAATAATCTTAAATACAAGAAATAATTTGAGTTCACCCATTAATCTCATTTCGAATTTAGTTACCATTAATTTTTAAAAATTATAAAAAAGTGAATATTTAGTAGTTCCAAAATTAATAACATCCCCATAAATGTGAACTATCAAAAAAATATTTTGAAATTATTTTATAAAAAGAGTTGGTTCTTTTAATGTTTTTGAATTGTTTTTGAAATAATGAAATCAGTAAGCCTATTATTCCTTATTCCTTGAGATTGTTTTAAACCGTACAATGATTTTTTAAATTTAAAATCATGGTTTGGAAAATGAGGGTTTTTAAATCATGGGGGTTGTTCAACACAAATATACTCATTTATAAATACAATTAAAAATGAACTTTTAACAGTCATTTTATATTGTTTGATTTCTAGATATTCTACAAATGAAATAAGTATCCTAATGGATTCAATTATTTCTACAGGTGAAATGTTTTTATCATAATCAATGCCTTCTTCTTAATTATAACCATGTGTAACTAATCTAGCATTGTTTTTTAAAATAGTTCCATATTAATCAACCTTGTTTATAAATAGCCACATAGTGATAATAGTCATGGTATATTTTGTTCATTCAACAAGTTTTCACACATTATTTATTTCCAACTGATTATTATCTTCTTGCATATCTATTACCCATAATTCATGATTGATGTTCTTAGGTTCATTTTATGAAAATAAGTCATGATGTCCAATTTCATTTATTAGGGAATCTCAGGTTTGTGTAACTCACTCTATGTTTCTAATTACTATATCTAATGGGTGATTTATATGATCCCTAATGGGTCTCTAAAAGGATGGGATAGTAGGATTAGGATTTTCATCCTATTCAGGTTCTGGTGAATCAATGGTTATATATTCTTCTCGATTAAGTCAAATTTTAGGTGGTTTGGAATTGATATTCAAAGATTAAGGATCATCCTCAAGGTCCTACAATATAGTCTTAGTTTCATTGGAATCAATTTCATCAAACATGATATGAATATATTATTCCATTATTATAGTCTTCCTATTAAACACTCTATAGGATTTGTTAGATGTTGAATAAAAAAGGAAAATTCCTTCATCACTCTTGGTTGAAAATTAGTCCAAACATTGCTGGGTATTATGAATAAAAACATTAAAACAAAAAAACTATAAAGTAATTAACCATTTTTTTCCAATTATTCTATAAGTCTTACGGTTTATTCATTAATAGGATTATAATCAAAACATTGTTAATAATATAACAGAATATATTAATAGCTTCACCCAAAATTAGATTGGCAGGTCATACTTATTTTACATGGGTCAAACTATCTCTTGGAGAGTCATATTTATACTTTCTAGCACACCAGTTTTTGTGGTTTTCTAGGAGTAGAAAATATGTTATTATATCCATTTTGATAATTGAATGACTCAATGTCTTGATTTTCAAATTATCAACCATGATCACTTGTTACAGTCTTAATCCTTAGTCCACTACGGTTTTTGATTGATTTGGAATACATTATAAAGTAATAACAAGATTCAATTTTTTGAGATAGAAAGAATACCCAAGTCATATCTAGAGAAGTCATCTACACAAACATAGCCAAAGTATTTTCCATTTAGAATGGAGGCTCTGGAAGGTACAAAGAGTTTTATATGAATTATCTCTAATGGTTATGAGGTTGAAACTCATTTATAATATTTAATGGAAATATTATCAAGATTCCAATTTTTGGAAGGGATTAAAAAAAATTTCATTTGAAAATTCAAGATTTGGTAGGTCTCTAGATAACCCTTTTCCAAGTTATCATTATAAGTGAGTGAATATATCCATGTCCTAGTCTCCTTTTAAAAATACATTATTGATTATGAAGGTCACTTAAGCAGAAAATATTGTTAGAATTTAAAGAATTAAAATCAATAAAATAAATATTATCATTTCTCCATGAATTAAAAATGAAATTATTTTTATCATTAAATACATTCCACACATTATTTTAAAATTTCATATAAAATCCAGCATCAGACAATTGGGATATGCTAAGAAGATTATATTTTAAAAAATCTATATATAACACATTGGAAATTAATACTGATTTATAATGACCAATTTGGAGAAGGCTAAGGAATTTCCCTTCGTCATTCTCACAGAAACTAACATGCCCAACATCAACATTAATCCAATTATTGAAGTATAAATACTCACCAATCATGTATCTGTAACACCTACTTTCCAAATACCATATGACTTTTCTTGAGGTATTCAAACATGTTTCCTATAACACGATGTTTATGCCAAAACTTATTTTGGTAGCCAACTTATCTTGTCTCCACATATGTTAGTAAAAATTGATTTTGGTAACTATATTTTTATAACATATTTCATATAAAAATATTGATGAATTCTAGAGATAGAAACATTTTATGATATAGTTGAGTAGGGTTTTGTAGTATATGAACAGTCAAGACTATAACATAATTTAAATTTATTTTTTTTTATTTTTCGTTATCCTGTCTTGTAACCTATGACAGTTACATACTTTTGAGAAAAAAAATTTCCTAGTATTTTAGTTAATTTTTTCTAACTATTTAAATAAATTTCAATTTCCTTCTTTATTTGTTCATTTAAAAATTTTATTTCAGTTTTTCTATTCAAGAGATTTTCAATTTTATCTATTTTAATAGTAATAATACTTTTAACTTATATTTTTAAAGAATGAAATATTTTAAGAGACATATATTTATCTTTCAGTTCCTAAAATGTGTCTTCTATCATGTTATATTAATCATATATATCTTTGATGTTCATGTTTTCATCATTATAATTACATTATTCAATTTCGGGCATGTATGACGCATCAGTGGAAGATACATGAAGAGAATTTTTTACATATCTTGTGATTCTTTTATGGAACATTTTGGCTCTTTGAGACTTATATTCTTGATTAGTGTTTGAGTCACATAAACTGTCTTCATATGTACTCCATGTTTCATTCATGTCCATTTTATATCTCGTTTCCTTATCCTCGTACTTCCTTTTATATATTAATTTTGGATAGTCAAATTTAAAATGGCCTTTCCTCGTATATTCATAATAGGTAACTTCATTTTGACTATCATCCTTTTTCTAATTATTTTTCAACTTTCCTTTTTTATCATAATCTCTTTTGAAATTTGACTTTTTTTATGAACTTCTTTTTCAAATATAATCTCTTTAAAAGTGTTTCCATGTGTTCCATTTCTTCAACATAGTCATTAAAAGAACATTATTTCATGGAATCTTGGAATTGTACGATTTTTTTTCTGAAGGTAGTAGATTTGAAGGCTATTGATTTCTCTTTTTATTCATCTTCATCAATCTTTATTTTTAACTTTAAGTTCCTCTTTATACACCATCGGCATTCCTATTAGTTTATTGATAGGTAGTTTACTAACATCACATAAATCCTTGATCAGGAAAGTTGTTTCTTCTCCACCTATCAGGTAAGCATTGATGTAGTATCATTATATGGTCTTCGTATGTCACTTTCTTTCCAATCAAGTGCATTGTATTCAAAATTTCATTGAACTTGAGATACATAATAAAAATAGGTTCATCAAATTTCATTTCAAATTTATCATACATGATTGTACATGTGTTTAGTTTCATTCCCTTGACATTTGGTGTTCCTTTATGTGAGATAGATAAGGTATCACATATTTCAAAAGAAGATTTACAAGTAGATATTCTATTGAATTCATAATCTTTAAAAGCATAGAAAAAAAAAGAAATTATTTCTTTACGATTATTATTATAAGTAGTTTTTTTAAGTACTAATCCAATCACATCTTGATGTTTGTGGTATTTCATATGGATATTCTATTAAAGTCTATATATCAAAACCAATACATTACAAATTCATTTTCATTTTGATTTTACATTGAGTATATTTATAGACATTATAATAAGAAGAAATGGTGGTATCAAATACTTTATTTATATTATACATATAGAAATAATTTAGAAATGAAATAAATTTTATATCATTATCATAAAACAAAAAGAAACTATTAAAAAAGGTTAATTTAAATAATCATATGAAACCGAATGTTGGTCCGAGACAGTAACTCAAAAGGGGGTGAATTGAGTTCACAAGAAAAAAATCAATAATGAAACTGACCATTTAATCCATATAACAGATTGATATAAAATCTATCTTTTTAAAAGATTTCATAAAAATTTATTAGTTCTCTGTAAAATTATTTTTTATAAACACCATATATTTTGAGTTCAAGATACATAGATAGAGAAATATATAAACAGTAATTGACATTAATTACCAAAGTAATTGTTTTTTAATCGAAATGTTACATTGACAAAGATATATAAAAAACAAATAACATAGTGACATTGTTTAATAAAAAAGTGATTCAGTCTCAAGGTGAGACTGAATCCCCTCCAATTAGAAAACAACTGCAAAAAAGAAAATTATAAATATAATCAAACCAATCCAAAAAATGAATTAGGTACACAATTAACACCAACAAGTTTTCTATGACAAAAAACCATGTCCATATTTATACGTGGGATGAAAAAAATACATCAGTCCCACATGTGCCTTTTCCTTAAACACAGTGGGAAACAGATAGGGTAAAAATATAATAAAAAGTATTCTATAAGAATATACATGAGACTATGTGTTTTGGATTAGGAAAAAAACCACTGCTCAAAGGAAAAAAACAAATAGAAAGATCTTAGTTTAATTTGTTCTATCTATTTGTAATCCTTTGATAAGAATTGGTGAGGAGCATGTGCACTATTTTACAAATTTGAAGCAGAATAGCGGATCATATAAATATATAGGAATTCTTCAGATAATCTATGTTTTTTTTTCAATAAATCTTGGTAACGGTTTAGTGCTTCTATGTCATTGATCTGTAAAATATTTGAATAATAAAGTTTCAGAGAATTAAAAATTTTGATTGTAAAAAAATCATGGTTGATAGTAAGTTTTGTGTTATATATCATAATATTTTGTGAAATATATCATTCTTAAATAAATAAAAGTGCTTGTTGATGGAAAATAACTTTCATCTGGTCTTATTTTACTAATTCTTAAAGACATTATCGAAATATACAGTCGTAGAATCGTCTATAGAACTATTCGCACTAAAAACCTCGATCAACAACAATAACAAGAGTTCTGGTAGTGACTCATAATCTAACGATGACTAATCTAACAATAACTCCTTTAGAGGTATTGGTGAGTCACATCTGATGGTATCTCATCCTGGACATAGGTCATTCTAAAAGTAATAGTGAATTTAGTCTGGCGGTATCTCATTATGGAAGTAACAATGACATTATTCTATACATAGATCATTCTAGAGATAATAGTGACTTGATTCTGGAAGTAGTGGTTACTCTTAACAAACAGTGTCTTTCCTTAATTCTTAACACGAATATAATAGAACTAATATGTTTCTATTAAATGATATCATACAAAATTTGAAAATTAGTATAAAATGAATCTTGGGTTTTATCATTAAAATAATATATATCAAGAACACTCCATTTAAGTTGGTTTCAACAAAATTATTATGAAATTGTGAATAAAAATGGTTCATGGAATTGATATATTAGAATTATGATTTTAGAAATGGTATTTTTAGAATGTTAATTAATAAAATTGTATATTAGAGATGGAAATTGGGAATGGATTTTGAAATGGATTTGATGACATTTTTATTGATTTTTTATCTTATTCTAATGTGCTAAAAATAGGATCATATTGTTTTATGATAGATTGATAAAATTTCAGCCTTATGAAATTTTATTTTTCATTTTATTACATAGTAGAGAAAACACCAATATGGGTTATCCATGATACTATATAATGGATGATAAAACACATAAATTGGTGTTCTTTGATATAATTTAATGTCATAAAAAACATCCATTGGGGATGTCCGTAATACATTTTTTATACCAAATATTCCTAGGTTTGTTATAATTATTGACATGATCCCTGTGATGTTCATAGAGATTTTCAGACATTATCCAATGTATGTATAGTTAATATGGGTGTCAGACCCAATAATCAATTGTGTTTTTCTTTTATTTAACTTCTTGTAAATATAATTATTAATTTTATAATTTTTTTGGACTTCTAAATTAACTTTCATATGTTTTTTAATGGTTGTCTTTGGTGTTCTCCTATTATGGTTTAATCACAACCTAATCGATCTTCAATGTAGTACATGAGTATAGATTAAGGTTAAAGGTTCAAACAAGGGTACACAACCAATTCAAGATGCATGATTTTCATAAATTGTCCAGATATTGTGATTTATTGTCAATATATATCTCAAGATACTACTATGATTTATTCATTTTTTTGATTCTATTTCCTTATTCACTTGTATACCGTTTTTATATAGCTATTGATATGAATTATTCATTGATATTGGGTGTCATCATTTAAGAGTTTTTTTCTATGATTAGTGTGTGGGTATTATCTTGATATTTATTTTTGTGATATTTTATGGTTTTTATTTCCCATATTTTCATTTTTAATTAAAAATTTATAATAGGGTATAGTCTCCCTGAGGAATCTTATTGGGCTGTCACCCAAAGTTAGCATCCTTTATAATATGGATGTAAATACTTGAGGTTAGATGGTTCCATCAGTCTAGTGACTATTAATGATGATCTATGTTGTAATATTATAATTTTATTCTCAACCACTTTCTCAAATATATCATTTACTAATAATCATGATTATTTATACTTGAATCGGAGCTTCAACATCTTCATGCTAATTTTTATTAGAAAAAAATAAAATTTAGAAATCTGAATATCAGAATTTAAAAAAGTCTTCTAAATTAATCTATTAAATTATAATACTTCCCCAATCTAGGAATATAAGATCATATTTAAAAACAATTCTTGTACTAGACACCATTTGTGGGTGTTGTTTTATACCATGATGGAAAAACTTTAGCATCATCAAAATTTATTTTTTCATCAGTTTATAAAATTAGAAAATAAATAAATAATTCTATAAAAAAATAATTTTAATTAGGTGATGATATTATATAAATAGGCATAATCCTTATGAACCTGAAAAAAACCCCTATATTGAGGTTGAATCATGATTAAACAAAAATATAATGCATATACTGTTGAGCAATGTATTGTTTTTAAACAAATCAAAATAATGTTTTTTAAAGGGGGAGATTATTTTAAATAATACTCTGTCTCTTTATGATGATTTTGATGCTCACAAATACCCTTAATTATTTACTAATTATTTCGTTGAGTATTTTGCAGGAATTTATTTTATATAACGAGATTTTATACTTCATTTATTCCAAGATCAATTTTAGCGTATTCTGGAATCACTGTAGCGCAAGATCAATTTTAGCGCGTTCTGGAATCACTGTAGCGCAAGATCAATTTTAGCGCGTACTGGAATCACTGTTCATACCCTACGTTGATGAACGTAACGTATGGATGAAAAGTTTACTTTTTATGTTATTTTGAAACGTATGGTTAATGAACCTTACGTTGTTGAAAAGTATGGAAGAAGAACATTACGTTTGGAAGGAACCTTACGTTTTTGTTGTTGGACAAGTATGGAAGAGAAACCGTACGTTAGTTTTCAGTGTTGAGTTTGTTTCTCAAAAGTATGGATCGTCAACCTTACTTTTATAATCAACCGTACGTTCTTTGGAGAGTTGAAGCAAGACAAAGTATGGATGATCAACCCTACGTTTGAATGCTGAAGAGAAAGTATGTATGTTCAACCTTACGTTCTGAACCTTACGTTTGTGAACCCTACGTTTGGAGCCACGTCATCAACCCTACGTTTGGCGTCGGGATATTTTTGACAGACGATATTTCCTTTTGAATTAGTCAATCAAGCGGATTATTAGGCGGATTTCGAGCTGATTCTTAAATACGACTTTGACTGAATCAAAGACGATTTACAACGGATTAATGTTTGATTTAAACGGAGCTTTTTATGCCGATTCTTCAGGGGAGTTACAACGGCTTTGTTATTTCATTTAATATCGCGAATCTAAAGGAGATTTTCATGGATCTATTTATGCGGAAGATTTTCTCATATTTGAATATGTTTATGTTCTATCTTGGAAACTTCGGAGATATATATATGCACGGGAAAGTGTGTGAAATATAGAATGATTGATCTTTTTTTTTGACGAGCAAGAAAACAGAGGCTGTGTGAAAGCGTTCTTTTCTGGTGATCAAGAAGAAGCGTAAGACCTTTATTACTGAAAGAAGATTTTGATAGCAGATTCACGTGTTCTACATCGACTACCTGTTGTGAATCTACTGCTGCTGAAGTTGTGAAGTTTCTGGTAATATCTATTGCAACTAGATCGACTCAGAACTGTTTTGATTACGGATCTTTATTTTCTGAAGACGACGATCTATCTACTGTCAATTGCATTCTGTTGCAATTGTGAAGAACAACTGGAGAAGTGTTTCTTTATCGAAACCCTTTTATTTTTGAGTGATCAGCTTCTCGTTCTAAGCTGTGTGGGTTCGTGTTTGAACCAGGAAGGCTGTGTTTGCCTGAATCTTGTAAAGGTGTCAACTGCCTGTACTCAGTTGTGGACGGGTCTGTGGAAACGAGGACCAGATAGTGAAAATCGCCAAGCTCGTGGATTTGAGCGTTGGTGGAGTGGACTAGGGGCCTTCTGTTCCCCGAACCACTATACATCTGTGTGTTCATGCTTTTACTTTTTCCGCTGCATATTTAATCGTGCAAAAGCATAGTGAACAGAATTTGTCTAAATTGAAGAGATTGTAATAATTTGAAAAAGACACAATTCACCCCCCTCTTGTGTATAATCCGTAGATTCAGATCCAACAATTGGTATCAGAGGAGGAGCTTCTTATTTCTAAAGTCCTATCAAGCTAGAAGTATTTAAAGATTATACATAGTGTATCATGGCTGATATGAGAGAGGGAATGTCAATGGTCAGAGCACCTTACTTTAATGGAGACAATTATGGCTGCTGGAAATCACGTATGATTATTTATCTGAAAAATCTTGGTTACAGAGTCTATTCAAAGATTCTGACTCCCTATGAAATTCCTGAAAATCCCGATACATGGAGTGCTGCTACAGAGGCTGAGTATGACATAAATTCAAAAGCTATGAATGCAATCATCTGTGGTCTAGGACCAGACGAATTTAACAGAGTATCTCAATGCCCGACTGCATATGAAATGTGGCAAACAATAGCTGTTGCTTATGAAGGAACAGATAATGTAAGACAGATGAGATATGCAACTGCTAAGTTAAAATTCGATACTTTCAGAATGATTGAAGGAGAGAGCATCACTCAGATGAATGAAAGATTGACAGAAATTGTCAATAATATAACAGCTCTAGGAGAACCAATCAAGCAGGTTGATCAAGCGTTGAAGGTACTAAGAGTACTTCCTACTCGATGGAATGGAATCTCTGCAGCAATCAGACAATCAACTTCTGTTAAAGATCTAACTATGAGAGAACTGATTGGTACACTGATGATGTACGAAGCTGAAATGCAAGATGAGGTAAATGAGCATAAAGTCTACATAAAAAGGGAAAATACTGCTTTGAAAGTGACTTCTCAACAAAAGGATAGAAAGATGAAGAACAAAGAAGTGAGTGCTAAATCAGAAAGCTCTGATTCTTCAAATTCGGATGAAGAACTGGCACAGCTAGCCAGAAAATTCAGAAAGTTTTATAGTAAGAAGAAAGACTTCAAGAAATCCTTTAAAAAGGATAGCAAGGAAGTGAGATGTTATGAATGCAAAAAGATGGGACATATCAGACCAGATTGCCCAAAATTGAGAGATGCAAAGAAGAAGAAATTCTTCAAAAGAGATGATTATGAGCAGAAAGACAAGAAAGCTATGAAAGCTACTTGGAGTGTTTCTGAAGACTCAAGTAATTCTTCTGAATCAAGCTCAGAGAAGGAGGAAGCCAATTTAAAAGCAAATATGTGTTTCATGGCTGAAACTGATGAGGTACACTCATACTATTCCTCTGACTCAAATAATGAATCAAACTCTGAAACAAGCTTCTCAAATAAAAAACTTGCAGCTTACTGCAATATGCTTGAAGAAAGGTATGACTCATTATTTAATAAATATAAATCTATAAAGAACTTGTACAAAGCTATTTCAGATGAGAGAAATGCTTTGCTAAAACAACATAAGGAATTAATTGACAAATACAATTCTGCTGAATCAAATAAAATTAATTTTGAATCAAAAATAAAAACTCTACAGGATGAAGTAGAATCTTATAAAACGGCTGCATTAATTTTTACAAAAGGAGAAAACACCTTAAATGAGATACTTGGAAAAACTGTAATTAAAAAGGAAAGGTTTGGAATTGGAAGTAAAGGAGAAAAAACTAAGTTATACAAAAATTATTTTGTTCCTAGCACTAAACAGGTTATTTGTAACTACTGTGGAACAAGAGGTCATATAGCTAAAAACTGTTTTCTAAGACAACCTCAGATATGTGGAATTAAGAAAGCTTATATTTCCAACGATCTATATGATTCAATCAATTTTAAGAAAACAAAGCAAATCTGGATACCCAGATCACTGCTTGCTAACACTCCTGGACCCAACAAAATATGGGTACCAAAGCAATTTGTTTGAATGTCTTTGCAGGTAGCAGGTCACCAAAGAAAGAAAAAAATATGGTATATGGACAGTGGCTGCTCAAGACACATGAGTGGAACTTCAGCTAATTTCTCTTCTCTTACTCGAAAGGAAGGAGGACTTGTCACCTTTGGTGACAATGCCAAAGGAAAGATTATTGGTATTGGAACAGTTGGAGATCCAGAGACAGTCTCAATCAACAAAGTACTTTATGTACAAGGGTTAAAACACAATCTGATAAGTATCTCTCAACTCTGTGATGATGGATACACTGTTGATTTTACTAACAATAGTTGTACTGTTTCTAAAGATAAACTGTTTAAGTTTAGAGCACCCAGAACTGATAATGTTTATACTTTGGATTTGTATTCCTTGTGTAAACAACAAGTAAACTGCTTAACTGCTAATATAAGTGAATCCTGGATCTGGCATAGAAGACTTGGTCATTGCAATATATATGCTTTACATAAATTATCTAAGAAACATTTAGTTTCTGATTTGCCTAGTCTCAAATTTGAAAATGACAGATTCTGTGATGCATGTCAGCTTGGCAAGCAACACAAATCATCATTCAAATCTGTTAATAAAGTTGCTACAACTAAACCTCTAGAACTTATCCATATGGATTTGTTTGGACCCTCAAGAGTAGCAAGTTTAGCTGGTAAATTATATGTTTATGTATTAGTTGATGATTATTCTAGATTTACTTGGATTTTCTTTTTGAAATTTAAAAGTGAAGATTTTAGTTTATTTGAAGGTTTTTGTAAATCTATTCAAAATGAAAAAGGTTTTAATATAATCTCATTGAGAAGTGATCATGGTGGAGAATTTGAGAACCAGGAATTTAGTTCCTTTTGCTCAAACATGGGTATTAAACACACCTTCTCTGCTCCAAGAACACCTCAACAAAATGGGATTGTAGAAAGAAGAAATAGAACTATTCAAGAAATGGCTAGAACTATGTTAAATGAATATAGCCTACCTATATATTTCTGGGCAGAAGCTGTTAATACAGCTTGTTATATAATGAATAGAATTTTAATAAGACCTATTTTGAAAAAGACACCCTATGAACTATGGAATAACAGAAAACCTAAAGTAAATTACTTTAAAGTTTTTGGATGCAAGGTTTACATCCTGAATACCAAAGATAATCTTGGTAAATTTGATCCAAAATCTGATAAAGGTATTTTCTTAGGATATTCTGCAACCTCCAAAGCTTATAGAGTCTATAATAAAAAGTCAAGGATTGTTGAAGAATCAGTTCATGTGAAATTTGATGAATCTGATCCTTTTGAGAAAAGGATAGAACAAATAGATGAACCTGATTCTAATGAAAACATGAGACCTGAGAATTTAAAGAATGTTTTTGAAAATGATATAAAAGAAATTCAGTCCAGTTCAGAAGAACATGATACTGAAGAGCCTTTGAATGTAATGCCTAGACAGTCTAGAACCTTAAAGAATCACCCTTTAGAATCTGTGATAGGTGACTTAGAGACTGGTATTCAAACTAGAAGAAACTTTGGAAACATAGTTGAATTCTCTGCTTTCCTATCCCAACAAGAACCTAAGACCATAGAAGAAGCCTTAGATGATGAGAGCTGGGTAATAGCAATGCAAGATGAATTGAACCAGTTTAAGAGAAATAAGGTTTGGGAATTAGTTGAAAGACCACATGATTATCCAGTAATAGGAACTAAATGGGTCTTTAGGAATAAACAGGATGATCAAGGGATAATAACTAGAAATAAAGCAAGATTAGTAGCTAAAGGATATAATCAAGAAGAAGGAATAGATTATGATGAGACCTTTGCACCTGTAGCCAGGTTAGAAGCCATTAGAATCCTTTTAGCCTATGCATCTTATATGAATTTTAAATTATTTCAGATGGATGTTAAATCTGCCTTTTTAAATGGTTATTTAATGGAGGAAGTTTATGTTGAGCAACCTCCTGGTTTTGAAAATTCTCAAAAACCAGATTCTGTTTTCAAACTTACTAAAGCTCTTTATGGCCTTAAACAAGCACCAAGAGCTTGGTATGAAAGACTAAGTTCTTTTCTTTTGAAAAATGATTTTACTGTTGGACTAGCAGATCCAACACTCTTTAAGAAAACTGTGAAAAATAATGTTTTGTTGGTTCAAATTTATGTTGATGATGTAATTTTTGGATCGACCAATAAAATTCTTTGTCATGAATTTTCAGAATTAATGCAAAAAGAATTTGAAATGAGTATGATGGGAGAATTAAATTTCTTTTTGGGTCTTCAAATATTTCAAAAAGATTTTGGAAATGTTTTAAATCAATGCAAATACATTACTGATTTACTTAAGAAATTTGGGCTTGAAAACAGCAAGACATTTACAACTCCTATGTGTACTAATATAAAACTTGATTTGGATGAAACTGGAAAATCAGTGGACAACAAGTTATATAGAGGTATGATTGGTAGTTTGTTATATCTTACTGCTAGTAGACCAGATATAATGTATTCAGTATGTCTTTGTGCTCGATTTCAATCAAATCCCAAAGAATCCCATTTAACTGCTGTTAAACGAATTTTTAGATATTTAAAAGGTACTATTTATCAATCTCTGCTTTATCCAAAAACCTCTGATTTTAATTTAATTTCATATTCAGATGCTGACTTTGGAAGCTGTAGATTAGATAGGAAGAGTACTTCAGGAACATGTCACTTTTTAGGAAAGTCTTTAGTATCATGGTCTAGTAAGAAACAACACTCAGTTGCCCTGTCAACAGCCGAGGCAGAATATGTGTCTGCAGGTAGTTGTTGTGCACAGGTGTTGTGGATGAAAAACACTCTTATGGACTTTGGATTAAATTTCAATAATACACCTATTTTATGTGATAATACTAGTGCAATTAATATTTCAAAAAATCCTATTAGTCATTCTAGAACTAAGCACATTGATATAAGACATCACTTTTTAAGAGATCATGTGTTAAAAAAGGATATATTTTTAGAATTTGTAAATACAGAAAATCAATTAGCAGATATTTTTACTAAACCACTTCCCACGGCAAGGTTTGAATTTATTAAGGGGGAGTTAGGTTTATTTAATTTTAAATAGTTTCTTTTTAATCTTATTCTGTTTTCGAATTCTGTTTAATTTTCTGTTTCTCGCTATAAGTTATTTTATTTTGTTTTAAATAAAAGTAATGATTAGTGATTACACGGGAATCAAGGCTGTCAGAACCGTTTCACCTTCTAACCTGTTTTCACCTTTTTCGGAAACCCTTTCGAACACCTAAAACCGCACATCTGCTCCAAAACCCTTTTCTGAATCTTCAAACCCTAAACTTACGAACCTTCAGAAATCGTTGTTGAAATGGCAAAGACTAAGCGTCCAGATGAAGCCGAGAGCAGTGCTGCAAAGAAATCTAAAGTAGTTGGTCGGAAGATACTGCAAGGTAAAGTCATCGATTTAGAATGGCTGTTTGAAACTAATTTGCTGTTGAAACAAGCGTTGTCGTTTCAAGGCCTTGAGCAAGCTTTTAATAGTGAAAACTCTGAGTTTCTATATGAGGCAGAAATGAGACATTTCTTTAGAACTGTTCAGTTTAGCCTTGGAGATACGGAGGATAGTTTATTGGCTCAAATAGAGGATAAGGACTTTTCCATATCATCTGTAGAGATAAGTCAAATTCTTAACTGCCCTCATGAAGGAGTTTTTCATTTTGATTTACGGAATATTGGAGATTCTGTACATAAGTCTGAAGACATTATGTCTTTTCTGTTTGGAACCAAAGTAATAAAGAAGATGTTTATTAAAGATTTGGAGCCTGATCAGAAAATCTTGGTAAAGTTTGTTCAGACTGGTTTAGCACCAAGGATGGCTGAGATGGAGAAAATTCTGTACCCTGACATGTATATAATGTATCTTTTGATGAGTGATATTAAGTTTAATTTTCCTCGATTTATGATAAGATATCTGAGATACTGCTGTCAGAGTGAAGCAAGAATGACCTTTTTCCCATATGGAAGGTTCATTTCTTTGTTGTTGTTTAAAAGAGGAATGATCAGATTGGTAAGTGCTGGGGTGAAATGTCACCACAGTAATGTTTTTAATGCTGGAACTTTGAGGAAAGTCGGATACTTCTGGAGCACAATTAAAGGAAAACTCTTACCTGTTGGAGCTGAGGAAGACTCGGAGAGTGCTCAGGCTCAACCTGCTAAGTCCAAGGAGGGACAAGCAGAATCAAGGGTTAGTACAGTGGCAAGGAGAATTCGCTTTGAGATGGAGGAAGTTGAGGAAGAGAGAAGTCAGGAAGGACTTCAATCTAGAAGGAAGAGGTCAATTGATGAAGAAATTATCTCTCCTGTCTTGAAATCTTCTGAACCTGTAATTTCTTATTCATTTGTGAGAGAAGCTGTTGTGGAGAGGACTGCACCGATAGAGGAACCAGTAGCTCAACCGGAAATTCAGCTAGAACCTCAAACTACTGCTGTGGCTGTTGAAGAAGCAATTCCACAAGAACAACTTATGGAGGCAGTGCCTGGTGAAGAAGTGGCCCAACCTCAAGAAGTTCATGAAGATATTGTTCTTGATCATTCAATAGAAGTCAGAGAGACTACTGTTCGTGATGAACATAATTCTGAAGTTAATACAGAGGTACTTCAGGAAGATTTTTCAGTGGAAGAGTTTCAGGCTTCAAAGAATAGTTCAGTGGATCAACCTTTTCAGGACAAAGAACAATCAGATGCAAATTCTTTACCCCTTGTCCTGCTTTGTCAATCTGATTCTGGACATGAGAATCAAGCACAGGGTGCCCCTGATTCGAGAAAAGAAGAAGTTGTTGAGTTATACAAGCGTATTTCTCAGTTAGAATCTGAGAATGTTAGTCTCAGAAGTTCTCTGAACTTGGAGCAGTTAAAGTTTCAAAAGCTGAAAGAATCTACTGTTTCAAGACAGGAAGTAGATTTGTTTAAGACTGATATGTTGCATGCTGTTGATCAGTTGAAATCAGAGATGGTAACGAAAGATGATTTGGCTGAGATGAAAATTTACATGGAGAATAAATTTGAATCTGTTGCAAATAGTGCTGTGAGTGGATCAGGTTCTTCACCTGATTTGATTCGAAGATTTCAAGCAATTACTGGAGCACTGAGCAATATGAGTGACAGATTACACGATCTTCAGTGTAATAGTGCCCCTTTGTCAGTTTTGCTAGATAATCAGAAATTTTTGGTAGATCAGTTGACATCTGGAGAGCAACCGATTAGGATTCTTTTGAATCAGTTATCAGAAAAGCTGGCTCTTTTTGTTGAAAAAGAAGAAAGAATGCATGAGTTTTTCAGAGTTAATTTGATTGAAGATATTCATATGACTCAGGAGAACAGAGATCTTATCATCAAGTTAGGAGATGGGATGATGAAGAGGCTCAGAGAACAGTTTACAGAGATCAAGACCACAATTCAAAGGAGATAGACACCTTTTTCCCTGTCTTATCCCTACACCTTGATTCCTCTGTATATCACTGTCGTTTTTATATAATAGCTTGTGAATGAAAATTCTTTTCTTATCTTTTTTGTTTTATTATTTATTGATTTATGATTAAGTTAGCCAGTATACGAAATTCACTTATTCATACACAGTTAATTATAGCATTTACTTATAGTTCAGTGCAATATTGAATGTGTTCAAATCCGTAATTTTTCATTCTTTTTGATATCACAAAAAGGGGGAGAATTTGGATAAACACAACATTTAAATTCATTCGTTTCCTATGAAGAAATTTGGATATATAGGAGCATTTGGATATATACGACATTTATCTTTTATCTATTTGAAAATTTATTTTTATGGGAGTTATGGGGGAGAAATTTTAGTTATGGGGGAGAAATTTTATAGTTAAATATTGTTTTAATCCTTTCAAAATTCTAAAATTTTATAAAACTTTTTTTTCAATCAAGATTGCAATTAAATTAGTTTTATTATTTTATGGGTTTTGTGATCATCAAAAAGGGGGAGATTGTTGAGCAATGTATTGTTTTTAAACAAATCAAAATAATGTTTTTTAAAGGGGGAGATTATTTTAAATAATACTCTGTCTCTTTATGATGATTTTGATGCTCACAAATACCCTTAATTATTTACTAATTATTTCGTTGAGTATTTTGCAGGAATTTATTTTATATAACGAGATTTTATACTTCATTTATTCCAAGATCAATTTTAGCGTATTCTGGAATCACTGTAGCGCAAGATCAATTTTAGCGCGTTCTGGAATCACTGTAGCGCAAGATCAATTTTAGCGCGTACTGGAATCACTGTTCATACCCTACGTTGATGAACGTAACGTATGGATGAAAAGTTTACTTTTTATGTTATTTTGAAACGTATGGTTAATGAACCTTACGTTGTTGAAAAGTATGGAAGAAGAACATTACGTTTGGAAGGAACCTTACGTTTTTGTTGTTGGACAAGTATGGAAGAGAAACCGTACGTTAGTTTTCAGTGTTGAGTTTGTTTCTCAAAAGTATGGATCGTCAACCTTACTTTTATAATCAACCGTACGTTCTTTGGAGAGTTGAAGCAAGACAAAGTATGGATGATCAACCCTACGTTTGAATGCTGAAGAGAAAGTATGTATGTTCAACCTTACGTTCTGAACCTTACGTTTGTGAACCCTACGTTTGGAGCCACGTCATCAACCCTACGTTTGGCGTCGGGATATTTTTGACAGACGATATTTCCTTTTGAATTAGTCAATCAAGCGGATTATTAGGCGGATTTCGAGCTGATTCTTAAATACGACTTTGACTGAATCAAAGACGATTTACAACGGATTAATGTTTGATTTAAACGGAGCTTTTTATGCCGATTCTTCAGGGGAGTTACAACGGCTTTGTTATTTCATTTAATATCGCGAATCTAAAGGAGATTTTCATGGATCTATTTATGCGGAAGATTTTCTCATATTTGAATATGTTTATGTTCTATCTTGGAAACTTCGGAGATATATATATGCACGGGAAAGTGTGTGAAATATAGAATGATTGATCTTTTTTTTTGACGAGCAAGAAAACAGAGGCTGTGTGAAAGCGTTCTTTTCTGGTGATCAAGAAGAAGCGTAAGACCTTTATTACTGAAAGAAGATTTTGATAGCAGATTCACGTGTTCTACATCGACTACCTGTTGTGAATCTACTGCTGCTGAAGTTGTGAAGTTTCTGGTAATATCTATTGCAACTAGATCGACTCAGAACTGTTTTGATTACGGATCTTTATTTTCTGAAGACGATGATCTATCTACTGTCAATTGCATTCTGTTGCAATTGTGAAGAACAACTGGAGAAGTGTTTCTTTATCGAAACCCTTTTATTTTTGAGTGATCAGCTTCTCGTTCTAAGCTGTGTGGGTTCGTGTTTGAACCAGGAAGGCTGTGTTTGCCTGAATCTTGTAAAGGTGTCAACTGCCTGTACTCAGTTGTGGACGGGTCTGTGGAAACGAGGACCAGATAGTGAAAATCGCCAAGCTCGTGGATTTGAGCGTTGGTGGAGTGGACTAGGGGCCTTCTGTTCCCCGAACCACTATACATCTGTGTGTTCATGCTTTTACTTTTTCCGCTGCATATTTAATCGTGCAAAAGCATAGTGAACAGAATTTGTCTAAATTGAAGAGATTGTAATAATTTGAAAAAGACACAATTCACCCCCCTCTTGTGTATAATCCGTAGATTCAGATCCAACATATACAAATAATATTATGTTAGTGTAGTATAAAGATTATGTTTACCCAACATAGAAACATGTGTACTTTCAATAATCTATTCTAGATTATACATATGGAAATATTGATTATGTTTAAATAGAGGTTGAATGATGTTTATGCATGTATACACCATGTATATGAAACACTAGATTATTCTTACAATGATGGAATGTGATGATTACATATGAAGGTCATTCCTATTTTTCTATATTACTAGGATGAGATGATTCTTCCTCAAATCAAGTGATCATCCTTACACAATATTTTTGGTGATTTTATCATAGGAAATTGAATATTTTTATATATGACTCTACCATAAATTATAGACTTCATGAAAATACATTCATGGTCTCTAGAAATCAAATCCATTATTCTCAAACAATCATACTAGATTTTATAAACTATAAATTCAATAGTGATTATTTTTAACACTGCATAGAAAAATTCATCAATTCAATATTTCCTACTTCAAATCATTGAACCAATTTTTTCTAATTTAATTATAACTAAAAGTTGTCTAGATATATTATTAGTAGCCAGCTTCATCAATAAAATTTCCTTTATAATTTTAACTGTTGCAGATAGTACATCGAAGGATGGAATTTTTTTTCGAATGAATATAATGTCTATAATAAAATGACACATAGTATTCACAATAAATATATCTAGCTAGTTACTCAAGGGTATAAACATCATTACAAAACATGCAAGGAAAAATTTCATAATTCCTTCTCTAGCTTTCTCACATCCTTTTCTATCATGGTATCAATATCAAATGTATCTCCATTATTTGTCACTCAAATCTTCAATTACACACATTGACATTCCAAATATTGAAGATAATAAAATTCATGCACAATAGATACATGGTAAATTCAATTGTTACATATAGGTCATGATATATTAATAATTCTCAATGATTCATACCTACATTGGTATGGAGGTCTCAATCATAGATTTTTCCACGAGGTATGTATCTCTAAAATATTCAATGTTGTATATTAATAGTGGTAAAATAAATTGTTTATGTTTCATGATCATTCTATGATATATATATTGTAATATTTAGTAATGAAAAATTCCATGATTCATTCATTTATAGATTTAATATCAATCATATATTTCAATTTTGGTAATTATTTTTCATTTTCATATAACCATTAAAAATACACAAACATAATATAAATGAATAAATAATTGTATATAAAAAAATTAAACCCTTCATGATGGTGGTGATTGTTATACAGTATCATAACTCATATAGGTGGATAAATTGAGCAAAACATAACAGTTTAATATTTTCCATACGTTAATTTTTTTGATTTACAATATTTTAAAGGTGTAGGAATAGTAGAAGAAATGGAATACTTAAGTTAAGGGTTGTTATCACATTATCATACCTTCAACACAAAAGATTCTTCATTGAATATATTTTTCCTTCCAAATATAAATAGAAAATAAACCTTTTGACCATAGTATTGAATTGATAATTATGTAATATTTTTTTGTTTCAAGTTTAATTATAGTAGTGGTTTGCAATGTGTGGTAGGAAGATCATTTTATTGGTGAAATTGGGTAATATTTTTATAAAAATTTATTACATAAAGGTTCGGAAATGTGATTCTATGTGAAAAGTGATCTAAAAATGGAAAAAATGAAGGGATTTATTTCTTAATTACCTACTCATGTTTAATGATAATGATTAATGTTTTTTAATTTATAAATCATATTTTTATAGAATATTATAATTATCATATTCACTAACGTAATTCGTCCTTCACACTAGTAATTTATTTTTTTACCAAAAAAAAATTATCATTACCCAAATACCCAATTTAAATGTATTCACTCCAAATACAAAATCATTATCCAAATATTAAATTTTTCATTTTGAAATATAATTACATAATCTACAAAAAATATTTTTAATGAAAATTGTTTCTTTACAAATGAATGGTTTTCTTATTATTTTATATCATAAAATCATTATTCCTTAAATGTTAATTATTTATTCAAATACGTCATAATTATATTAGTTTTAATGGTTTATATATATATATATATTAGTAACTTATATATATATATATATGTATATTACATACCAACTATGAAAACTATAAAATACATAGCATCTATATATATAAACCCAATTACAATATATGTATGATGCATATATATATAATAAAATTATATAATATCTACTTTTGACTATTCTATTCATATATATTTTCTGACATAAATATCTAAAAATAATTCAACATATTCAATTATTTCATTTAAAAAATTATAACCATATTGTCAATATTTCCATTTTTCTATATAGTGATGACTATTTTCATTATATATTATTATAATTGAATTTATTTTTATTTATTATTGATTATTATATTCATTATATATAGTGAATATATGAATTTATTCGTATTATTTTAATATCAAAACGATGATATGATTTTTCTTATATTTTTTGTCTTTTGGTTTAAATAATTTTTCACTAAAAATCATAGTTTTTTTAATGATGAAGAAGGAATCAAATTAGAAAACATAATATTATTTTTATTTATTTACATCCATTGGATATCATATAACCTCTTCATACATTAATGTTTCCCTCATCATATTAAACATGTGTCATGTCTTTTCTTGTGGTACAATATCTCTACAATAAATGATATATAGTAGTTTCCCAACATATGAAAAATAATGATCTGGATGAATAATCCCATGATTTATTATATGTTATTGATCTGGAATACATTTCCTCATATGTGATACTTGGAACATGTTTTCTACTTTTTATATGTTTAATAGAGTTAGATGGAATTATTAAAGGCATCCTATATGAACAATAATCTATAATGGGATTATATTGTAAGGCTCACACTAAAAGAAACATAATTTTTAATCATGGTGAAATAACTACATAACCTAAAGTACCCAACCCCATAGGCTATAGGTTTATGACTAGAAAATAGGGCATTATATTTTACAATGGGGATATTATGCCATCATGATCATAGTGTGAAACAGATAATTAAATAAAGGATTTGTTTCCCTTAAAAATATAAATAAATAAATAAAGTCATACAGAAGGTGGTAGATAATAAGACAAAGCATTCGATAGAAAATGGTAATTATTCTTAATGGTGGTTCATAAGAATCAGATGCATACATACATGTAACAAAATAATCAAAAATTTTGAAAAGGGGGAATTATATAAACCTCCCAAAAGGTATTATTTTTTTGTGCCCCATTTCCATGATATATCCCATCCCATATCCTAAATATACCATATTTCACTATCAAATTTCAAACCCTATATCCATGAAGTATTCTTGGGTACTAACTGGTGGACTAATCTTGTTGTAAGTAAGACTCAGCAAGACACCACCAATTATGTCAAAAAAATATATAGTTGTTCCAATAGAGTGAATAATTATGTATGTCAAAAAGTGTGTACATAAAGAAATTCATTAAATAAAAGAAAACAAACACAGAATTTTGGATCCATATTGTCACTCAGGTTAAAAATATCAGCTTTAACCAAGGTTGGATGTCTCTGAGCATATATCTATAACTGTTCCATCCATAGTATCCCCATGGAATCGTGGATATCATCTAGAAATTCCACATATTTTGTGTCATGCAGAATCCAAGCACTCTTTCTAGTATTACCCAGTGTCAAGTATCTTGTGGAATACACAGATATCTTCTTCGAAATCATGACTAATTTATTATATAAAATCGAAGGGTCACATAGTAAAATTAATATTAATTTATCATCTAATGTTACTCAAAATACATGGTTCTCATCCAAACATGTTTATTCATTCAAAGTCATGTTTTAATCCAAATCTAAGGGGCCCATCTGTCCATTAACATTTATTTAGTTAAAATAATATGAAACTAGACATTCACTTTAAAAATGCATAAGAAAATATCCAAATCTAATTCAACTGTTAAAATTTCTATTTCAACATCCCATTGAATATTTTATTAACAGTGGGTATTAGATCCCAATTTAGGAAAATTATTTATCAATTCAATAATAACATAATCAATTAAAAAACAATTAAATGATGGATTTGTATATACTTGAATTAAATAAGGTTAGGTCCTAAAATCACCCTAAGAACCATAAAATCATACCCATATTCCATTCCAATTCCCAATAATCATTTTAAATGATTCTTTAACATAAAATAAGATATACATAACCTATTCTCACCATAAAGGGGAGGAAATGAGGAATCATAAAATTAAAAAATAAACAGTTCATAGTATTTATGAGAATCAAGAATTTTTTTAGGGAAAAAATTAATGGAATGTAGGTTTAAGGTAAAATTCATAGAAAACTAGTATAATGACATACATTATATACACTATAAAATGGTGAAACCTTGAGTAATATCTCAATAAACAATAACATTATGTTGGAGTAGATCCACTATATTAGTATTTTCCTTTCAATTCAATCATATATTAAAGAGAAATAAAAAACCAGGAAATATTCCTGAAATTGGTCATATTAGCATTAAATGATGATAAAACTCATGGAAGTTAATTTAAATAAAAAATAAATAAGGTGGAGTCTTAGACATACCACGATACATTAATATCTCTAGGATGAACACAAATAATTGAAAAACCCTAAGCTTTACACCTAATTGAAAGTTATTTTTGTGGAATATTTATGGGGGAATGGTAGAAAAATGCATAAGAAGATAATAAGGTTAATTTTTAGGGTTAAAATAGGAAACATAGTAATCTGACATCAAAAATACTATACTCGACCTATCAAAATATCGGTGGGTCTCTTCAATTTGATGATAGACTTCCAGTAGCTCAACCCTCCTATAAGAAACCCACATTATAGTTTTTACCCTCTTACCATGTATCTGGGGGCACTCCATCCATAAGGCTACATGCAATGAATCACTCATAGGCCTTGGAAATGCCTCTCAGACCCCCAAAAAACCCTTATCTACTTCTTTAGAGGAATAATAGAGGGTTTTATTTAAAATTAAAAAAATCCATAACATAATTATGTAGTGAGATATTAAATAATAAAATATAAGAAATTTCATCTTTAGTTACACCATAAAACATCATTAACCTCGTTGGGAAATAAATATGTCTACTAAGATAACATGTATGAACCATGCTTCAACATAAACCCAAAACAATTTTGTTTTCCCAACACCTAGAAAATAGGGATATATATTCCATGATCCATCTAATCACTATGTTCTATAATAAAAATCATGGCCCCTAAATGTATGCATTAGACATGAGATCTATATCATTATCATGAATATAAAGAGATAGATAAAAAAGTACCATCATCACTGAGATATGTGGAACACGTAATGCATAGAAATGAACTACTATGAAATACCCTGTTTTTATGCCATTGTTTCAACCCTTTATACAATCCCAAAATTCACCATATACACGGGTTCTAGATTTCCATTTTTTTCATAAGTGGTTGTCTTCAAATCTAGGTGACACATAAAATAATACCAAGTAACCTATCTCGAACTCAGTTGGTCGGTGATTTCATCATCATAAGTCTTCTTTTTAAATTTTACATGACTATACTATTTCTAATAAAATGGAAATAATTAATAATCTCTTATATGAGGATTAGTCCAAAAATTGATTCCACAAACATCTTTTTACAATATAGTGGTGAATGACACAATCTCCCAAATAATGCCTCAGGATATGCCTTCTAAATATTCTACTGGTATCAATTATTATATGTAAATTCTAACAAATATGAATACACCCTGAAGATCCCCCAAAATTGAAGATTAATTCAATCAACATTTCTTATATTATATTTATAGTTTGTTCTGACTGCCCATTAGTCTGGGTGTGGTAGGAATTTCTCATAAGTACATGTACTCAATTTGATTTAATTAACACCTGGAAAAATTGGTATGTGATACCATAATATCTATCCATTTCTATGGTATAATGAACACCATATAAAAAAATCTCATAGACATAAAAATTATCAAAAATACCCACTAATAAGGTATTATATATACGTAAGAAATGACCAACTTTGATTAGGAAATCTACAACAACCTATATGGAGCCATTCCCCCTAGGTTTTCTCCTAAAACTAGTCACAAAATCCTTTGTATCAACAACATACTTCAACTAGATAATATTAAATGACTATAATATACTACTAGGTTATTATTTATTAGATTTTAAAAACTAAAATATGTGTCACCTCTAAAAGGTAGCTATTATCTTTATCCTCATTCATAGACACCGTTATTTTCAACACAACCATCAATAAATGGTAATGCCAGGGTGAACCACTAACAGATAAGATTAGGACTCCCTTATTTTCACGTTTGGTATGTCAATTGAAACAAATATTTTACCTATGATGTGATATGTCTCATCCACATCAAGAAAAAAAATAAAGTGTAATCTCCCCACGATAAATATTATCCCCCAAATATATTATGTTTTCATTAGGTAATCGTCTCATATTAATAAAAGTTAAAATTAAATCCTAAATATAATATGATTTGTGGGATGCATTCCCTGGATAAAAAATACTGCCAAATGAATCTTGGTATGGACAGCCATAAACATAGATTCACTTGTAGACTCCCACCAAACATGATCCTGATACATCCTCCTTAATGAAACAATATCTTAATTTCCCATTGTAGGAGTATAATCCAATACAAAATAAAAATATTTTAGGTATTCCATACCCATTCAATGACGAATGTTAAAATCCAACTAAAAATATATATTTTCATATTTTTTGGTCCATATATATATATATATATATATATTCATGCATAAGGATGTGTGTCATATTATTTTTATTCTTGTGCACTCAATTCCAACGTCATGTAATCCAAAACTTGACCTCCCTACTCTTGAACTACTACATGATTGATACATAATGTATAGAAATATAATTTATACAACCTAAGAGTCTTGAGTTGGGTCATAATCAGAGTTGTGTTCTTTATCCTCTTCAACTTTTTGAATGTATCCTCACAATTGTCAGACCACATAAACATCATCCCCTTCTTTTTGGGGTAAATCAAAAGGGGTTTGAGGTGGTATAATTCTTGAAATAGATCAAGATATTATCCTTCCAAACAAAGGAATTTATTTATGTAAACTCATTATAAAGATTATTATAAGATACCAAAGCATATACAGGATGATTGATACAGAAGAATTGAATATATTTCTCTCTAAAATTTGAACATAGTCCATATAGAAACAACAATCAGAGAGCCTGTAAAATATTTAAATCTCTATCAATGTGCCCAACACAACCTTCAAATATTGAGTTTGTTCCTCCCATGAATTAGAGTACATAGGCAAATTATCAATGAACACAACAACAAAATAATCCACGAATTGGTTAATGATTTAATTAATTAGTTTCATAAATAATGTGTGTGTGTATGATAGGTAGAATAGTATACCCATGTATTTATGAAAAATATATATGGATCTGAATTTTTAATGAGGTACATCATATTTCTCACCATAACCTTTGGATATTCTAAAATTATATCAACCATGTGAAAAACACTTATTACTCCTTATTAATAAAATATTTAATCAGTCCTTGGAAGTGGGACCTATTTTATTTTATTTTTCTTGGAGTTATTGACACTTAACCATAGGGAGTCATAATAATTTTTAGACAAAATGACTAAAGATCTTCAAAGGGAGTCACTGGACAATAATGAACCCCTACCTTCAAATTACACTATTGGAATATTCTATTCTCGTAGCTATGTTGGATCCATTCTATAATGTGGAATGCAAGAATTTTGTGTTGCCGAAATATTCTTGATTGGGATGTTAATTCCATTCATTCATGGTAGTCAAATGAATTACTATATAAATATATCATTGAAATATCCATTGTATATGTAAATACATTTTCTTAAATTCATACCTTATCTAGCAACATATCAATTATCTTAGTGGGGACCTCTCCCAACTATTTAAAATATGTAGTTTTATGACCTTCCTATACATACCATTCTCTATCATATGCATACAGATGACAATTTCGAGACATGAACAGTGCCTTTATATGGTAGTATTCAAAGAGAGTTCAAATGGGACTATCTAGTCCAAAATATGGATAAAATAAAAACCCATCATCTCTAAGAAAAATATATCCCATATGAATGGTTAACATTTAATTTCCCGGGCACAATCCCACCAATGATGTATACCCTCTTACAATTCTCCCAATATAGTATTTATGGACATAACTTTATATAGTTACTCCAAGGATAAACATCATCTTTCCAAAAAACTAATCTGATATAAAAACCCGAGAATCCCATTTCTCAAAAAAGACACATCTTATAGTGGAATCTACCATGATCATACCACACATTATAGATAAACCGACATTTTGGTATGTAATAATAGGTTACACTATATGATACCAGTATAATATATGTCATTATGTTCCATCCTGACTTCCCTAACCATCATATCCCCATTACATCGTCTTTTCCTTACTAGGAACTCCACAACATTTATCTCTCCTTTATTGGCATGTATATCTCCCAAAACTTGTATTCCATGGAATAACCAATCAACCCAAGTACCCTATATAGGAATAGATCCTCTATCACTTGACGCCATCAACAATATACTATAGAAACTATGGAGGTGAACTAAAGTTATTAATTTTTTACTATACACTCTTTCCTTGTCACATAGTGGATGAATATTCCACAATATTCAACACCGGCTATACAATAGTGTACTATAACCCAAGCCACCCAACCCACTACTAACCTAGGGAGTCCCATAATAAGAATGATGTAAATAACCAGATGACACATTGGCAGTCCCTATTAAAAAATATTTACCCTAGGACCATTACCTCACATATAGTTTATTTTTTTATTATTACATAGATCTCCACTAGTGAAAAGGTGGTAATATAGAAGAAATTCTCTATCCCATGGAGAACATACCTAATACAATGTGATTTTAAACCCAGACTATGATTTTCCAACACTGTAACACTAATCCCTATAATATATGAATAACCAACATCACCATCTTATCCTAATTTTTCTCTAGATTCTTGAGGATAATACAAATATACTCGATCTATTACTCAATTTTCCTAGGGATACCCTCCCCTATAAGTAATAGTGAATTCTAAAGATAATTTTTTTTCATATCCATGTTGAAGGAAAATTAGGAGAATACTACCTCTCCATCACATGAACTACTCAAAATAGACTTTCATATAGCTAATCTCCTACCAATACCGTTGATGTCATCGGAGGACTTTACCTGAAAAGCCTAAGGGAATGCTCATATGCACCCACCTGGTACAAAATCAGTGGTTGACATATAGTTATTCCTCTAAAATTATAAACACACGTCTCATATCAGAAAACAAATAGTTCTGATATTAAAATTTAGGTAATGATTTAAAATGGGATAACATCATACAACTTCATACACCATACTTTCACAAATACCTATATCATAGGCTCATTATCTAGAACCAACTAACCATTTTATGGGAATGTCGTAAAGGGTACGATTAAATTCATTTATCAGTCTAATTATTTTGATACATTAAATTTTAATTACAATTTTTTAGATTTTACCGAAACCTTGTAATAATTATATGGATTTTCAAAAAAACATTATAATTGAAAACACATTATAAGTTTTTAGTAGAACCCCATTTAACTATAACCAATAAATATTTTAAAAAATTATGAAATAAAAGTAAAACTTTTCACGATATAAATTATTTTATAATTTGAAAGACCCCAATAATTTATATCGAATTACCATATAAATTGATATGGGCACTTTGAAGAACATTCCTCAGTATAAATATAATTTAATTGATTTTAAGAAAGCATGTTAATTGTTGGAATCCCTATGTTCCTATATGATTGATGAACACATTCCTCCTTCCATACTATTCCAATAGTGAAATCCCTATCAATAAATAACAACCAACTCAATTATACCACTCCTAGTGGAAATTAGTGAAGCATAAAATTATAAATCTAGAACATCAAATTCCACTTTAGGGACATGGATTTTTCTACATATGTGAGTAGAAACTCCTATGCATGAAATAATTACCAAGCCTAGGCACAAAATATTCATCCATATACCATATCTAAATATTAAGGCTAAAAGATTCATATGATTTCACTTTGTAATACCCCACCCTATAAATCATTAATCTAGTGATCTGATCTATATCACCACATTGCCTCAGGAATACCCCATATATTCCAGATGCTTCTGACTATATTTGAGGGAATGAGTAGTTAATGTGGATATACTATGAAATAATGATTAGAGTGTGTAAAAATGAAGTAAATGAATATGATATCTTCCATATATATATAAATAACTGAGTCAATAATTTAATTGGTAATAAATTAACCAATGCTATAATTAAATGATCATAATTCCCATTAATGAGTGATATGTCTTTGAATCAATTAGAACCAAAAAAAAAAAGAGATAAACATTTTTAAATGACCTAAAAAAGTTTTGATTACTAACCCATACCCATATAAATGGTATTTCATATACCTTTTTAGGAATCTAACAATGTGAACATTCCCTTTTCTAATCTTGCATCTATTAAGTAAGGTTGTGTACTAACTGATGTCCGTTGTAGGGTGTGAGAATGACATGATTTTCCACAACTAATGATTTCAAAAATAATATCCAGATTATATAGTATTTTTTAATGATGCATGTCAAAAAAAATAGATGAAGAAATTAATAAAAGTAATACAACATTGATCTACTGGCTCCATGGAAAAACCCAATTCAAATATACTTTCTTCCTCTAGTTCCAAATGTCTCTAGTAGGTCTTAATGACCATTCATACCTTATAATTCTCATGTAATCCATGTGTTCATGCTGGAATTCCAAATATCACATATCATATAACAAATAAGTACTTATTTCAGCTTTCCTAAGTTCTTGGAATCTTGTGGAATCAATGGATCTCATCATTGAATTATTACATCTTGTAGAAAATAGAATCCAAGGTTCTCATCATCACATTACTGATCATTTAGTATCATATGTCACTGAGAATATAATAAGATAATCCAAGAATTCATATTCATTTAGAAACATACATCACTAAAAATATTTGTGTGTTATCTAAAAATTCTCATTTATTTAGTTAAAATAATACAAACCCATATACTTTGTTCAATTATACCATGTCCGGTGACGAAAATAAGGATTAATTATATTACTTTTCGTTTAATCATATCACTTGATTTAAAATTAAAACTGGATCTTAGACACACTAATTAAGCTCTTAGGTATTCATAAGAATACCAATTTACTCATTTCAAACATTTATAATAGACATATGTATGTGTATATCTAAAATAAAGGATGGTCCAAAAATAATCATAAGCACCATCACATTATACACGAGAACCTTTACCAAGACTAATAAACCAATTATATGTCCCCTTAATAGCATATAATCAATACATAGCTTGTAGTTATCCTAAACGGGTGGTGATAACCTAAATTAAAATTACAAAGGGTTAGATTACAGTCATTTAACAAATCTAGACACATTTAGAGAAAATATGAATAATTTTTAGGATCTAGGAAAAATGCAAGAATAATGATATAATATAATACATGGAATACCATATAACATGAAGAACAATGATGGATATATAAAATACATCCAAATTTAGGTTATAGAAGATGCACTAGTTTATTATTGTCCTTTAGTTTGAGTGAAATAAAATGAAAAAAATGGAATCTAAAAAAATCCCTAAAAGTATGGAATATCCACCTTAAATAATGAAGACACATATAAAAGTGTATTTAAAGAATAAATGAGGAAGGAAGAATCCTTGACTCACAATGGCCCTTCAAATACCTCATACTAAACTCATGTTTGGGGAGACACCAAGGTCTTCCACCAATATTGATGCCAAAGGAGGTGAGATTTCAATAGTGGGATTCTGTAAAAATCTCAGAGGAAGAAAATTGAAGAATTTTTATGTGTAAATATGATTTTGGAATCCATTATATCCATCCAAAAACCCTACAATAGACCCACTGACCGTACAATGTCTCAAACCGACTTTTTGGTGGGCTTTAGTAGCTATTTCATCCAATCAGAAGCCGACTAGCAAGCTATTTGCCTGTGATCATCTAGACAGTGTCAATGAAGCCATAAGAATTCATTCCCAAAACATGTCATATTCCTAATAAATAATATTGTGACCCCCATAACACATTATCCTCCTCTCTAATGAAAAAAATAGGTATTTAAAAAAAGGATTCCTTACATTAATTGTAGAGTTACACTGTCATAAATATTTATGGATCATTAATTCCCTCATTCATAACATAAATATCATATTTTATTAAAATATTTTAATAAATATATTTTCCCCCACAATTTACATTTATATCATTTGTCATGTTTTGTTACTTTTTTATACTATTGAACGTACTGAATTTTGATACGCATTATAAAGACCCGTAACTTTCAAGGTATTTTTTTTCATAAATGCATTGATATTTTATGAGTACGAAGTTTCTGACTGCGCTTGATTCTGAGGCCCGGTGTGCTCGGAATCAATTTTCAAAGTTTAGCTCGGGTACGTTCAGTGAACGAACGAGCGGGTTTTTCTAACTTTTGAACCGGTGCTTAAAATTAAAATCTGAGGGCACCGATGAACTCGTAGCGCCAGTAATTGGTTAAGGGGGCACTTACCGTATTTGCGTTTGCAATAGAGGAGAAGATAATTTTTTGAGTTTGTTTAAGAAATAAATAAAAAAATTCAGAACAATTTTTATTACTAAGGGAGGTTACTCCCTCCCATGTGTAGTTAAGGGTGGGGCCTACAGCCACATAACTACCCATGTGTGGGTGTTAGAGAGGTGGGGTCCACATGACCCCCAACATTTAATTCCCTCTAAACCCATTAGTAATCCCCCGATTAATTTGGGAATCCTCCTTTTTAATGGCGCCTAAATCCATTAAATTATGTCAAGTCATAATTTAATATGGAACCTTTTTATTTCCCCCTTTTTAATTTAACTGCCAATGCGTTCAATAATTGGGGAAACTTCTCCCTCTCTTCCTTAATTATATTTCTCCACATTTTATTTAATGTGTGTGAGTTATTTTGGGAGAGTTTATTGGCCTGAATAATAGAATAATAGGTGGAACCTATTATTTTATTAAGGAGGAGAAGTTTGTTTTGTAACAAAGAACACTGACCCCCGACGAAGAACGCTGACCCCTTACGAAGAACGACGAAGAACACCGGTTCCTCAGAGATCGAAGATGTGAAACCTATCCTCTTTGCCATAGCCAGAGAGGAGACGCTGCTTCCTCCTCGGCGTGCCTTAACGACGCATACGAACCTCTTCTCCTAGATGTTATGTACCGCGACACTGACGTATCGTCTTCCTGGTTGAGGGAGGGGATTTTAGAAATTGTACGTTCATTCTCATGATAATTATACCCTATTTCTTGGTATTAATTTTATTGGTGGTGCTTAAAACCTCTGACGCGGTGGGTGCGGGTTAACAAACAAGCCCGACTCACCGCTACATTGTTATTGTTGTGTGGAACAGTTGGCAACAGTGAAGTGAGGCCGTAATGGAAATTGGAGGCCTTCGCAGTAATCTACGGGTCCCAGGTGACCGCAGGCGCAGACGGGAGCAAGAATGGACCACCGGAAAGACTCTTGTGGCCCACAGAAATTTCAGGCGGTGCGGGCTGCTAGCATGGCGGCAAGCGGCCGGATCCCGCGACTGCGTGGGATATGGAGGAGGATAACGCAACGCCCGCCGCATCCATGGAGCGCAAAGAAGGGGGGACCGTGTCCCCCCCTGCGCAGCCCGCTGGCCGAGCCAGCCCCCCCCCCCCCCCCCCCCCCCGGCCGGGCCGCGCCCATCCGGGCGAGACCCGGGCCCGGGTCGGGCCACCCTGGTTTGGGCCGACCCAGGGGGTAGGGCCGGGCCGGGCCCAGACCCCCCACATTGGACTTCTTTCAGTCATTTTCGCATAACATGGGCTATGGACCTCCGATTGACAAACCATCAGTTGCATTGGGATACTTGGATCGAGACAGTCGTTTTGGTATATTACACTCAATGTTTTGTAGAACATTGGATATGAACGGGTTGGTTCGAACACGAAACCAATCGGGCCCTCGGAGCGGAAACACTTATAACTTGAGCTCCGGATGTCCGATTGACGTGTCGTCGACTTTTTTGGATTCCTCTTAGTGATACGGTTATTTTGGCTTACTCCACTTGAGGATTGGACATAGCTGGACAATGGTCGAGTTGGTTTTTTCTTAAAAACCAATCGGGCCCCTGGGACGGAAGAACCAATATCTCTCAGACCGGACGTCCGATTGACGCGCCGTCTGTCACGTTGAGTTCCTTTTTATGAAAATGAACTTTGTGATACATCTACTCTGGTCTTCATGACAGTTGATTTATCGACCCCTTGGCTCGTGGATCAGACCCTCCTGGAACCGAGCGTGATGTGTGCGGGAACCCTAGAGCTGGAAGCGACTGCGACGATGACGACTGGACTTGGATCCTCCTTGGGTTCGGCAGCGAGGACGACTGTAATTGGATCCTTCATGGGTTCGGCAGCAATGAAGACCATACTGGGATCCTCCATGGGTTTGACGACGATTACTACTATTCTTGTATCCTATGTGGGTTTGGCAGTATTTGACTATGTGCTTGTATCCTATGTGGGTCCGATAGAGAAGCTGGTCTTGTATCCTTTATGGGTCTGGCAGCTTAGCTGGTCTTGTTTCCTTTGTGGGTCCGACAACTTAGACGAATCAGCGGCTACATTTTATCGTCTTTATCACCTTACGAAGTGTATACATGTGTGATCTGAGTCTTGATTCGCAATCATTATCATTGATGTGGTTGACTTACATTCCTGTGTGGATTGGGTTGTGCTTCTTGTGTGGATTGGGTTGTGATTTCTTATGTGGATTGGGTTGTTCTTAGGCTCGGGAGCTAGAGCTGAACTGTAACTGATGACTTAGGTATATGTATGGGCATATACCAAAGTAGAGTAGTTTGATACTTCGTGATTGTATCTTTCCTTTGTGGTTTATCCTGCGTGGATTCTGAGAGTCCTTCTCGGGTCTTGAGGTCCCTACTGAGTATAGTATACTCACCCCTGCATGGGCTATGCCTGCACTATGTTGTGTTGGATGCAGATGACGGACAGCACTGACCCTCGGTGGAAGCTTGCGGAGCTGGACGGTACCCGGAGGTGGACCACTAGGCGGGACGTACACAGAGCAGACGGCCAGACCGAGGAGCTGTGGAGGAAATATGTTCCCACCCTTCAGGTGGGAGTCCCAGAGGATGGCTCGGAGTTGCTGCTTTACATTTCTTCTATTGTACCTTCCATTCAGTTGTACTATAATTTCAGTTGGGTTTGTATACTGTCCCACCTACTTTTCAACACTTACCTGGTACTCAGTTTTACTTACTGTTTACTTCATTTGCGTACTCTGTGGTGTTTGTTTACTCTATAAAGGAAATGCCTCCCCTTTTTCCGGGAAATACGCCTTTTTTGCTAGTCACAATCCCTTGGACTATGGGAGTCGGGCTTGGGGTAGTCACGGCAAAGGCCCTGAGGACGGGTCATGACAAATTGGTATCAGAGGAGTCGGTTCTACCGCAGAACATAGGACTCTGATAATTTCTTTTCTATGAGGCAATAATGTTTAGAGTAATGAGTGTGGTTATCAGTCTAGGGGGTCTAGTGTTGGTCCGTCGGATGACGTATCCATACACCAGGACCCTGACTTCTGATTTCTGACTCAGTACACTAAAACATTAATTGCATGTGTGTTTCAAAAGTTTTCATTGTGATTACATTATGTCAACTCACCAGGTATACTGTTTTAACCGTGGCGCACATGTTTCTCTTCAGGATGGCCCCATGACGGCATCCAGCTAGGGTTCTGAGCATTGTGCAAGATGGAATCCCACCGAGCGATGAGGCCTCGGTAGAGGGACCCTTTACAGTAGAGGAATCGGTGGTACCTTTACCCGCCTAGCCACCGATTCTACCAGCCCCAACGGCAGAGAGTGCACAACACCTCAGCGCGTTACACGAGTTTCAGAGGCAGAGGCCACCCAGGTTCTGCGGAGAGACAGATCCTTAGGCAGTAGAGGATTGGCTGGAGGCTTTTGTCAAAGTCTTCAGGTTGGTAGGGACGCCAGTAGACCTTATGGTGATCCTTGTTGTGAGTCTCCTGCACGGAGCAGCAGGTAGATGGTGGAGCCTGATGCTCCAGGTGCATGATGAGGCATCTCTTCTTTGGACGGACTTTGAGAGACGCTTCTTCTCGGAGTTCGTTCTGGCCACCCTCCATGCGGTGCGCACCTAGAAGTTACTATAGCTCCGGAAGAGCGACATGTCAGTAGCCCAGTACTCAGCGACAGTTACCAACCTCTCGCGCTACTCCACAGACATGGTACGGGACCCATTCTTCAGGGCCCAGAACTTTGAGCAGCGGCTGAGGCATGAGATCAGAGCTTCGATGATTCCACTCAGCATCCCGACTCAAGTGGGAGTGCTAGTGCGAGCCCTGCTAGTGGATATCTTTCTCGCCGAGTAGTCTTTAGCAGCGAGACCCACCGCAGGAGAGCACGGAGTGGAGTCTTCCACAGTAGGTAGTCGACAGATGACGCAGGGGTCCAAGCGGACCAGGCCGTCAGCTGGGAGACCTTAGGATTCAGGTTCGTCTGTGCGGGGCACACGACACAGATCTAGCCTTCCGGGGAGCAACAGTGCTATGTATGCACCGGGCAGGGTCACATGGCTCATGACTGCCCGACCCGCCAAGCAGACGAGAAGCAAACAGTGGGGAGACCTCCCATGCAGAGGCAGAGGTTCGACCGTGGAAGTCTGTAGGGAGCAGGCGGACGTGGTAGAGGAGCTGGCCGAGCAATGGGTGGTGGACGACACTTCAAGGATCCACCACCACCACCCTCAGGAGGTCCACCACGACCATAGGGAGCTATCTGGAAGAGGAATGCTCAGCTCTAGGAAGTATAGGCTTACGGCCACGGCGCACCCGAGATGATTCGAGGTACTATATGTGTCTACTCCACCCTTATTGCAGTTCTTATAGAAACAGGTGAGAGTTATTATTTTATTGCTGCTGCCCTTGTTCGGAGCTCGGTGATTCCGACGGAGCCGTTGGCTCGATTATTTCGTCTAGAGACTCTTACAGGATCAGACTCTAGGATTACACAATGGTGCTGGCAATGTGAGCTTACTCTAGGAGGCGAGAGCTTCGGCTGGGATCTTCTTGTACCAGTTTCGAGGCCTTATGACTTCATCTTGGGTATGGACTCGTTATCTATAGTCCATGCCTAGATCGACTGTATTAGGCCCACGGTGCGGTGTGTCCTCACGGATGGGACCAGGTTCACCTTCACTGGCAGAAAGGGAACCTTCACAGCACAGGATAGACTCACGCAAATGAGAGGGAAGATGATCACACATCAGTTGGCTAGTCTCATCCTCAGAGTAGTTGACGTGCGGAGTTTGAGTTTTCCTGTAGTGGTGGACCAATATGCGGACGTTTTTCCTGAAGATGTTCCAGGACTACCTCCTTGCAGGGAACTAAATTTCTACATAGACCTGTACCCTAGGACATCACTGATATCCACCCCAGCATATTGGATGGATCTCACCGAGCTTCGTGAGCTGCAGGTACAGTTGGAGGACTTATAGGGGAAAGGTTTCATCTGACCCAGTGTTTCACCCTGGGATTCACCGATCCTTATCACCAAGAAGGAGGATGGGGGCTTACCACTATGTGTTGATTACCGCCGCCTGAACCAGGTGACCATGAGGAACAAGTATCCACTTCCGAGGATTGACAACCTCTTTGATCAGCTAAACGGAGCACATTGGTTCTCGATGATAGACCTCAGGTCAGGCTATCATCAGCTCTGAGTTCGGGATGAGGATGTGTAGAAGACAGCCCTTAGGTGTCGGTACGACCACAATGAGTTCTTGTTCATTCCCTTCGATGTGACCAATGATCCACTAGTGTTAATGAGTCTCATGAACAGGATCTTACAACCCTACCTCAATCGGTTTGTCGTAGTCTTCATTGACGACATACTGATTTACTCGAAGACTAAAGAGGAGCATGCCTACCACCTACGGATTGTACTGGATACACTTTAAGAGCACCAGCTTTATTGTAATCTCTCAAAGTTCCAGTTCTTTCTTCGAGAGGTCCATGTCTTGGGGCACGTCATCTCTAAGGTGGGAGTTGCATTGGAACCCATGAAAGTCGAGGCAATACTTGCTTGGGAGCCACCCGGGAGCATGAAGGAGGTGCGGAGTTTCCTAGGTCTAGCTGGGTACTATTGAAGATTTGTGCCAAACTTCTCCAGAGTTGTAGCACCTCTTTCAGCTTTGAAAAATAAGGGGAAACCCTTCATGTGGTCAGACAGATGTCAGAAGAGCTTCCAAGAGCTGAGGCGGAGATTGACTAATGCACCCATCTTGAGGATACCATAGGAGGGCGTAGGGTACGTAGTATACTGTGATGCATCAGGTACCGGACTAGGGTGTGTCTTGATGCAGGAGTGAGCAGTGATCGCTTACGGTTCCCGGAAGTTGAGGCAGCATGAGCAGAACAATGCTACCCATGACCAGGAGATAGCAGCAGTGGTCTTCGCCCTGATGATGTGGCGACACTACCTGATGGGCGAGTGCTTTAAAGTCTACTCTGACCACCAGAGTCTTAGGTAAATCTACTCACAAAAGGACCTGAACCTGATACAGAAGTGATGTCTTGAGTTCCTCTAGGATTATGACTTTGAGATTGTCTATACTCCTGGGAAGGGGAACGTTGTGGTTGATGCTCTCAGAAGGAGGTCGGGCATACAGATACTTGGAGAGATGACGGAGTAGTTTGCCGCTTTGCAGATATCCATCGTGGATAGTGATGGGGAATCCTATCTTTAGTCCCTCACAGTCACTCCTCCACTACTTCAGCGGGTCAGAGAGGCACAGCGTGGGGCGTGGATTGTGAGATGCAACATGCACATATATCCTTAGGACAGCCACCTGATGTATTTTCTGTAGGAGGAGAGCACGTTATCATTTTCAGGGGACGTACCATGGTACCTTTCACACTACAGGAGGAGGTGCTGAGGGAGTTCCACACTTCCCCTCTAGTGGTACATCCTAGTGTAGCAAAGATGTATCAGGACCTCAGACGACAGTACTTGTGGCCGGGTATGAAGAAGGTTGTGGCAGGATTCATTTCTCGATGCCTCACTTGTCAGCAAGTGAAGGCAGAGCACCAGGTACCTGCAGGCTTGGTCCATCCCATAGAGGTTCTAGAGGGGAAGTGGGATGGGATATCCATGGATTTAGTGATGGGGATTCCACGTACTTCAAGAGGACACGACTCAATTTGGGTGATTGTAGACTGACTCACCAAGTCATCCCACTTCTTACCTATCAGAGAGCAGGGCTCAGTGGAGAGCATGGGATGCCTCTACGTTCAGTAGATCGTATGGATTCATGGTGTACCATCATCTATTGTCTCTAATCGATATGCTCTATTTAATTCCCGGCTTTGGAAGGGGTTTCAGGAGGCGTTTGGGATGCAGCTACGCCTGAGCACCACCTTCCACCCATAGACGGGTGGTCATACGGAGAGGACCATTCAGAATCTCGAGGACATGCTCCACGCATGTGTCCACGACTTTGTTCACAACTGGGAGGATCACCTACCCTAGGTGGATTTTTCGTACATCAATAGATACCACTCCACCATTAGGATGGCACCATATGAAGCCTTGTACGTCTGACCTTGCAGATCACCTATGTGCTGGACAGACCCAAGGGAGTCGGCACTAGTAGGGCCAGAGATGGTCTAGGCCCTGACGGAAAAGGTGCAGATCATCCAGGAGCGGATGGGGACTGCTCAGGGATAACAGAAATCCTATCCTGATAGGAGGTGAATACCACTGGATTTCGAGGATGGTGACTATGTTTTCTACAGTCTCACCTCGATGTGGATTACGAAGATTTGGCTGAGGCTGCAAGTTATCTCCACGCTTCATCAGACTATTCCAGGTTCTCAGCAGGATAGGTGAGGTGGCTTATCGCCTAGCTCTTCAACCTTAGTTGCACCGGGTGCATGACGTCTTCCACATATCTCAGTTGAGGAGATAGTGCATGACCCGACATATATCATCGATCATGGGGAGCTGGACATCGATGACGAGACGACTTTTACGGAGGTCCTGGTGGAGATCGTGGATCGACAGCAGTTGGTCCTACATGGATGGTTGATTCCTCTAGTGTGCATCAGGTGTCAGCATGGAAACCTCCAGGAGAGCACATGGGAGCGGGAGGCTCAGATGCCTACTTAGTACCCTCATTTGTTTCCCTAGTTTATGGTGTAGCTTTACGGGAACGTAAAGTCCTAAGGTGGGAGTGATGTAAAGACTCATAAATTTCAAGGAATTTGTTTTTCTTAAATTATTTGAGGTTTTACGAGTACGCAGTTTCTGACGGCGCTTGATTCTAAGGCCCGGTGTGCCCGGAATCAATTTTCGAAGTCTAGCTCGGGTACGTTCAGTGAATGAACGAGCAGGTTTTTCTAACATTTGAACCGGTGCTCAGAATTAACATATGAGGGCACCTAATAACTCATAGCATCGGTAATTTCTTAATGGGTCACTTACCATAGTTGTGTTTTCAAAAGGGGAGAAGATAATTTTTGGGGTTTGTTTAAGAAATAAATAAAAATTGTCGGAACATTTTTTATTACTAAGGGAGGTTAATCCCTCCCATGCGTAGGTAAGGGTGGTGCCTTCAGCCACTTAACTACCCAAGTGTGGGTGTTAGAGAGGTGGGGTCCGCACGACCCCCACCATTTAATTCCCTCGAAACCCATTAGTAAACCCCCCATAAATTTGACATACCTCCTTTTTAATGGTGCCTAAATACATTAAATTATGTCAGCTCATAATTTAATGTGAAACCTTCCTCTTTCCCCCCTTTTAATTTAACCGCAAATGCATTCAATAATGGGGGAAACTTATCCCTCTCTTCCTTACATAATTTTCAGAAAGTTTTATTTAATGTGGTGAGTTATTTTGGGAGATTTTCTCGGTCCGAATAATAGAATAATAGGTGTACCCTATTATGTTATTAAGGAAGAGATGTTCACTGTGTGACAAAGAACCCTGACCCCCAATGAAGAACGACGAAGAACGACGACCCTCAACGAAGAATGTCGGTTCCTCGAAGATCGAAGATGCGCCACCAATCCTCTTCCCTGCTGCCAGAGAGGAGACTTCGCTTCCTCCTTAGCGCGCCTCGATGAAGCCTATAGACCTCTTATCTGTGACGTCATGTACCGCGATACCAACGATCGTCTTCCTGGTTGAGGTAGAGGATTTTGGAAATTGTATATTGTTTCTCATGAGAATTATACCCTCGTTCTTGGTATTGATTTGTTTGGTGGTGCTTAAAACCTCTAACGTGGTGGGTGCGGGTTAACAAACAATCCCGACTCACTGCTATATTGTTATTGTTGTGCGGAACAATTGGAGATAGCGAAGCGAGGACGTAATGGCGATTGGAGGCCTTTGTAGTAATCTACGGGTCTCGGGGTTGTTGCATGCGCATACGAGAGCAATAACGGACCACCGTAACGAATTCGGTTGCCCGAGGAAATTTCCAGTGGCGCCACTGCGTGCCGCTGGCAAAATCCGCCGCGGTCGAAGCCGCGGTGGCATGCGGCCGGATCCCACAGCCGCGTGGGATCCGGAGGAGGATGATGTGGTGCCCGCCGCGTCCGTGGAGCGCAAAGAAGGGGGGACCGCGTCCCCCCTGCTCGGCCCGCTTGCCGAGCCAGTGCGCCCCCCCCCCCCTAGCCGGGCCAGGGCGGGTCACACGGACCGGGCCGAGTCATGCCCAGTCAGGTAGACCTGTTTCAGGCTGACCCAAGGGGGTTGGCCCGGGCCGGGCCTGGCCCAGAACCCCCACTTCGGACTGCTTTCAGTCATTTTCCCATGACATGGGCTATCAACCTCTGATCAATGCACCGTCAGTTGCATTGGGATCCTTCGACTGAAGCGATCATTTCGGTATATTACACTCAATGTTTAGAAGAACTTTGGGTATGTACGAGTTGGTTCGAACAAGAAACCAACTGGGCCCTTGGAGCGGAAACGCTTATAACTTGAGCTTCGGATGTCCGATTGACGTGTCGTCGACTTAGTTGGATAACCCATAGTGAGACGGTTATTTTGGCTTACTCCGATTGAGGAATTGATGCATCTGGAGTATGGTCAGGTTGGTTTTAGATTAAAAACCAACCAGGCCCCTTTGACAGAAAATCCTATATCTCTCAGACTAGGCGTCTGATTGACGCGTCGTCTGTCGCGTTGAGTTACTTTTGACAAGACAAAACATTGTGATACATCAACTCTGGACATCGTGACATTTGATGTTTCGACCCCCTGGCTCGTGGAGAGGACCCTCCTGGAACCGAGCGTGCTGTGTGCGGGAACCCTAGAGCTGGATGTGACTGTGACGATGACGATTGAACCTGGATCCTCCATGGGTTCGGCAGTGAGGACGACTATACTTGGATCCTCCGTGGGTTCGGAAGTGACGATGACCATACTAGGATACTCCATGGGTTTGACGGAGATGAATACTATTCTTGTTTCCTATGCAGCTCCGACAGTATTTGACTCTATGCTTGTATCCTATGTAACGCCCCGACCCCAGCTACCCAGAGTCGATGCATTACTTCGTAACATTGGCATGATCACAAGAAAGATCAAATCCCGAAAGACCGATTGGTTTAGTAGCCTTGGAAACACTAGATATAATCATAAAGTTTTACATTACATTTCAAAGTGAAAAACTACTACAACAACAAAGTCTTCATATCCACACTATTAACCCCTCATAATATCCCTGCAAGTCATTCATAAATTACTTCTTCACTACCTGGGAAAAATAAAACATAGAAAAGGGGTGAGCTCAAATGCCCAGTAAGGATAACAATATAGCGGAAACTTTCATAAATAAGAATAAACATTTAAGGCAATGTATAACTAAAACAAAAGCCTTTTAAATATTAACTTTCAACATGGCATAAATAAAATGAAATAATGCCATTTACTTATTCACATGGATATTCTACTAATCGAATAATCACATGAAATATCAATAACCACTTTCATAATGTTGGAATGCATAATTCCAGACTATCATAACCACATAGCCAAGGCCTCGTGCCAAGACTACAAATAAGATTTTGTCAAGGCCTTGTGCCAAGACACTAGTTTGTCTCATGAGACCTACCGATGCATCGAGGAGCTATAGCGGGCTCCACCCGTCACTTATTAAGTCCAATTCATTCCCATATGAAAAGGTTTAAACATAACATAAACATTCGTATTAAAACTAGCATACGAAATGTCAATAATTTCACCATAAACTATGAATGGTATAAAAATAGCACATCCACAGTCAAAAATATCACAAAAACTTCAATACAATATAGAAGTTTTGTATCATAATAAATCAACTTCAAATAATCTTAAAATCCATCAAAGGATGTTGACATAGATGAAATCAAAATTCTTTTTAAAGAAGTATCTCCTTTTATTTTGAAATCATTTAAGATCCATATAAAATAAAACATTTTCTTTGAAAATATTCTTATAATCTTTTATGGAAATCTTCGACGATTTTATAATGGCGGAAAATAACCGCACCCGCCGTATAAGTTAAAAAAAACATTCTTACCTCAATTTAGTCGAAAAGGTTAAAAAGGACCTTGTTTTGAAAACGATGGAAAGATTCCTTTATAAACCTCTTATAAAAAGTCAAATAAGGGTATAAATGACTTTAACCCATATTCTTGTAAATAGTAAAAATGTTTTGAAATACATTTCAAAGAAACATGGATGTGGATGATAAAGAGATCCCAGTAGATTATTACGTATAATACAACCTCGGATAATGAAGAGATTGTGAAATAACCCTTACCAATTTGGTAACTTATGAAACATACAACCCATGTAAGAGGTATCATACAATGAATATGTAAATACACATAAATTAGAGTGTATTACATAGAGAATATAATTATGGGCAGTACATACACCACACAAAAGGTGATGGTGGCAATATGGCATGAATCTCACGAAAATAAGGAGTGAGATGAAAACCCCTTACCACGTTAATCAACTGAGTCGCATGGCAAAAAGTTAATAACCACCAAATGATTTACATAATAACATGAATATAAAGTGAATCATGATAATATATATCAAATGGAAGTACACAATACACCACTTTCAATAATTCAGTAGCGAACAATGGAAATCTCACAGAATTGAATGTGAGATAAGAAAAATCCCTTACCTTGTACTTTTCCTTGGTTGGGGTAGGTTAACCTCCTGTATAATGGTGAAATAATTGTTATTAAATTATAAAAGATTCATATATATTAATATGATATCATATATTATCTTTTAACATTGATTTGTTAATAATATCTTAGAATTATCGTCGTTTCGGGTGTTAACTTACTCATTTTCTTTTATATGTTTTGTTACATAAGCCATGTTTGTTGTATCTTATTCATATCCAGAATGATATCAAGTCCTTAAACATCATTTTTAAATCATAAAATGATAATTATACTTGAATGGATACGATGGAGAATGAATCTCATCGCGTTCGTGGAGACGGTAGTCCGTACGTACGCACGAGCGACGATATCATTCTTTTGATATTAAAATAATATATAAATGGATGGTATATCATATATACAGAATCATTAACATGTTATATTTATTATTTACATGAGTTACACATCATTATTATACCCATCCACATAATAATATATTGAATAACAATTACACCACGACGTGGAGACGGTAAGCCGTACGTACGCACGTATGGTGACATGTTATTCAAAGGGTGGATAGAATACTGAATATGGTTGTACCATATTTATAATAACATCACAGTATATGTGAGATACTGGAGTTATTATTTTAGAATGGTAAGAACAAAGGAAGAATAAGTGGAAGAAGAAAGGAACTTAGAAAAGGGTGGTGAAATCATTACCTCTTCTTCGGGTTCTTCCTTTTGATTTGATCAAAAGGGCTCCTTAGGTTGGCTTTCTGATCAAACTAAGGCCCCAAGGTTGTAGTGAGGGAATTTGGGAGAGTATTTGGGCAGAGTTTGGCCGAACCAAAAAGATTTGAAGGTGTGAAGAAATGAGAAGGAGGAGTGCCCTTTTATAAGAGGGGTGAGGGGCACCTTTGGAAAAGCTAGAAATATTAATTTATAATAAATTCATATTCGGTTTCCAATGGCTCAAAAGATGACTATTCAAAGTATAAGGTGGGGATAGGTCGAAATCCACTCAAACAATAGAATTTAGACAGGTTTGGGTACTTATATTAACCTTATCTTTAAGTATTAACTCTAAGTTAATTAGTTTCACTTTTACAATGTCTCTTTGTATTTTTATATAATATGGTTAATAAACTTACTATATACATATAAGCGACCCCCAAGTGGTACATTAATGATGAACCTATCATGATATAAGTCTCTTGGCAGAACCTTAGATTTTTAGGAATTTAATATCAATTAATAATATAATATTTGTTTTAAGAACTCTTTTATGTCAATTTTGACACTATTCAATAGTTGATTTTTGTGAAACTCATAACAGATTTATTACTTCGAACAAAGTCAATTAAATCAATCCTAATATATCATATTATCCTATAAAATTAGTTTAATTCATTAAAAGTTTCATACTATATTTATTTGGGTATTTATAATATCAATTATTTTAATTTTGCACTATTATAGTAATTACTGCATCATCATTGTGTCATAAATAAAATAAATTATTTAATGTCTAAAAATTATAAATAAAATATAATTATGTAGGAAATCTTTTTATCTTTTTAATGAATATTTATAATCTAAAATCCAACATATATAACCCTATGTAACAATTGTTTTTCTAAAAGATATATGCTTGTGTCATTTTTGTATTCATTTTAAATTAATTAAAATAAAGTGTCATTATCACTTACAAGTGGATCCATGGGGTCCCAAAATAGACCCAAAGATGCCCATGGTCGACCATTTATCAACCAATAGGGTTAAGACACGTTTTAGGGTAATTTAGTATTATTATAATATTATTTTTTTAACCCTTATTTACCGGATTTACCCTTAACCATGGTAAATAAAATATTTACCGCAGTAATTATTCAAAATGTCTAAAAATAAAAGTTACCTATTTACACAATTTGAAAATCCTGATTCCAAATATGGAATCCATTTTCCTAAATTCAAAACACAGAAGTGGCAGAAATTAATTTAAAATTAATTCCCGCTGTCAAAAAAACAAGCGTGTTTTAAGAGATAATAACTATCAAAAGATTGACACTTGTTTATGTTTGGTTTAATTGTAAAATTATGTCCAATGACCAACATTATATTAAATGGTAAAAATATATTCTAAATATACTTTAAAACCACTCAAATTCATAATTTATCAATATTAATTATTTTGATTAAAAAAGTTGTTTTTAATTAAAATTTAGTAATTTTCACTATTCATCAAAATATGAAAGTTATCCGAAATGTACCAAAATTTCACCTTAGGCTAAATTCGATATTCCGAATCCAAAAATGAATTCCATTTTGAAATATAAAATATATATAATTTCAAAAATTAGGTATTACTATTCATAACGGCTAGTTTGATCGATTGTGGTGTGTGTTAAAACTCGAAGTTGCGTACAACACACGCTATTGTATTATTCAAAGGAAAGCGTACCGTGGAAGCTTGGGATGTTTCATTTTAAATTTTTTGATGTCCCCATTTAGTCAAAAAGTTTAAAATATTGTATTTAAAAAGGGTTCACTATTAAAAGTTGATAAAAGTGCAATACTAAAAATGAATTTGTTCTTGCATTATATCTAAGAAACTCATAATATGGATTCTAAAATTATAAGGATTATATAAAGTTTAAAATTTAGATAATACTATTCATAACCTCTTTTGAATGGCTTTTTTTTGTAAGTCATGGTGTGATTGAACTCGGTGTTGCGTGTAGTGCAAGTTATTGAATTATTTTGAAGAAATAACACACTATGAAATCTTGGGGTGTTACATTCTCCCCTCCTTCAATAAATTGCGTCCTCGCAATTTTAAATTGTTCTTCGAAAATAAAAGGTTGAAAATAGAAAATATATTTGTGGGAAAACCCACATCGGAAATTGGGTTACTAAAATTTAGTCTTAATATGAGGAAAAGAGAAATGAAAGGGTCACCACCAAATTATGATCTCGATTAGGTGAACATTGGTGGAAATTAGAGACATATAATTGGAGGAAAAACGTAAATATTTATAGGTAGTGATTGAGGTCATCAATCAAAAACAAGTATAAAATTTAGGTCCTTAAACTCATCAATCTATGATGATTTGAAATACCATCGGTTCAACAAAACATAGGGTATTAGGATAACACATTTTTGACGTTTTAAAATATCTTAGTTGAAATCCCACATCGAAAAATGAATTAATGAGGCCTCTATTTAAAATAAAGAGTCGAACGTATGAAGATTACCGAAAATAACACATACTAGGGTTCCATGTAGGAAAATATGGATATGGAAGAAAAATCTAACCATCAATTATCTGATGGAGAGTGGTAGAGAACATGGCTATGAAAAGGCCAACAATCCCAAAGCCATAAATTAGTGATGATTTAAGGTACCATCTAGGAAAACATTTTTGTTCTAAGTTGCTTTTCTTAATATTGAGGAATTTATTTATGATATTGGATAAGATCATAAAGAGATATACTTACTTTATAATTAGAGTTTTATCCATTAATAAATTTCTACCACAAACTCATCTTCCACTCTAAAAGATAATAGAATGTCAAAAAAATTCTATTTACACTCTTCGTATAGGGTTCCAAAATAAACGAATTTATAATTAATCTCCAAGATCTTTTAATAAAAACTACATTATTTAATTCAGGACATCTCGTGGGACAGTGGTAGGTGATACACCCTTGTCGCCCTTCGGTTGCGGGTTCAAGTCTCGCAGCCTTACCGGACGCGACGGGTTGCCGCCCGACCTCCGGGTTGTCCTTTTATGGAAATCCAAAATAATCCAAACTAGAACTATCCAAAATACTTCTATCCAAATTCACAGTCCAACATTTATAAGGAAGGTAAACATAATGTAGATCCTTTTTACCCCGTAATAGCATATGAATACCTTCATCGTGTATTCTTTTAATACACTGAAACATCCTAAATTACCATATTCCTTATTGATTACATTTATGCTCCCTTATTCCATATAGAATGCTGGATATACTTCATCAATCCAAAAATGTTTTAAACCCCAACAATGATGGAATATACAAATCATTAATCAGCTTCAAGGTAGTCAATAATATCCAATATAATTTATCCAAATCAATCATGTATTATTCTAAAATCACCACCTCGGTATCTGAACCATATTATGGTTTATCTTTCTCTCAACCATATATTTTCCAAACATTTAACCTGCTACTGAGTCACTTTTCTTTGTTCCACACCATCTCAAGTCCTTAATGAAATAGTAATGTAGTACAATCCTTATATACTCCATAATTATTATAACAAGTACATTGTTGATACAAAACTCAATTGACATAATCAACATAAGAACTCTAATCATTCCTCTTCATCTGTGGTAGTATCATAACTTGATTATTATCCAATAGCATCATTTACGGCATAGTCTGATGACTGGGGCATAGGTTCGTGTAGTGTCCAAACTCCTTGCAAATGAAGCATTGTAAATTTGAAACCATTTTCTTACCCTTGCAGTCATGTACTTTGTGCCCTTTTCCTCCACACTTATAACAAACTCTCATTCCTTTCAGGCAAGTTCCAGGGTGTTTCTTTCCACAGTTACCACATATGGGAAAATTCTTCTTTTCCCTCTTCCCTTTATCCATCTTTCTCTCTTCCATCCTTTTCTTCTCTTGCTTCCCTTCAAAGCCATAGGACTCAGTAAACTCTTTACTTATCTTATCAACACATGATATTATTTCTTCATATGATGATAATACATGGGAGACTATTTCTCTTGTAAATTCTGGCTTAAGACTATGAAAGATATGATCCTTCCTTCTCTTTGGATCATGTGCATTTCTGGAGTTCTCATTCCTTCTACTGGGCGCCATTTCTAAACAATGGCATACACTAGATTAGTTTATGAATCAAAATACATAATCCCATACTTATAAAACACTTAACATAAATTGAACTATTTATGGATATAATCCATAATCATAAAAATGATTCCTTTGAGGATGTATATACTCATTAACCCTTCATAATGGTTTGTAAAGAAAATGAGAATTATCCTAAGTATATCCCCCGGGAGTGTCGTAACCAAGAGTGCAGCAAAGCCCGTTGTCGTGCACCAGTTCCTGTTCGAGTCTAGCTCAAAGCGGTGTTTTCGGGTTTTACCCCTAGGTACATCTGTGCCAGAGCCGCCTCTACCTGCTCGTATCCAGACAGGGATGTATTGCTCGGAAAACTCACAAAATCTCTACAATACCAAAATTCTAGGAAGTTCTTCTACACTAATCCTCAAAGTTCATCTTAGGTCTACGTGCTCTAATCAGAGTTTATCTAAATCTAGCTTCCAAGGTTTGTACTAAACTTCCTCTGATACCAACTGTAACACCCCGACCCCAGCTACCCAGAGTCGGTGCATTACTTCGTAACATTGGCATGATCACAAGAAAGATCAAATCCCGAAAGACCGATTGGTTTAGTAGCCTTGGAAACACTAGATATAATCATAAAGTTTTACATTACATTTCAAAGTGAAAAACTACTACAACAACAAAGTCTTCATATCCACACTATTAACCCCTCATAATATCCCTGCAAGTCATTCATAAATTACTTCTTCACTACCTGGGAAAAATAAAACATAGAAAAGAGGTGAGCTCAAATGCCCAGTAAGGATAACAATATAGCGGAAACTTTCATAAATAAGAATAAACATTTAAGGCAATGTATAACTAAAACAAAATCCTTTTAAATATTAACTTTCAACATGGCATAAATAAAATGAAATAATGCCATTTACTTATTCACATGGATATTCTACTAATCGAATAATCACATGCAATATCAATAACCACTTTCATAATGTTGGAATGCATAATGCCAGACTATCATAACCACATAGCCAAGGCCTCGTGCCAAGACTACAAATAAGATTTTGTCAAGGCCTTGTGCCAAGACACTAGTTTGTCTCATGAGACCCACCGATGCATCGAGGAGCTATAGCGGGCTCCACCCGTCACTTATTAAGTCCAATGCATTCCCATATGAAAAGGTTTAAACATAACATAAACATTCGTATTAAAACTAGCATACGAAATGTCAATAATTTCACCATAAACTATGAATGGTATAAAAATAGCACATCCACAGTCAAACATATCACAAAAACTTCAATACAATATAGAAGTTTTGTATCATAATAAATCAACTTCAAATAATATTAAAATCCATCAAAGGATGTTGACATAGATGAAATCAAAATTCTTTTTAAAGAAGTATCTCCTTTAATTTTGAAATCATTTAAGATCCATATAAAATAAAACATTTTCTTTGAAAATATTCTTATAAGCTTGTATGGAAAGCTTCGACGATTTTATAACGGCGGAAAATAACCGCACCCGCCGTATAAGTTAAAAAAAACATTCTTACCTCAATTCAGTGGAAAAGGTTAAAAAGGACCTTGTTTTGAAAACGACGGAAAGATTCCTTTATAAACCTCTTATAAAAAGTCAAATAAGGGTATAAATGACTTTAACCCATATTCTTGTAAATAGTAAAAATGTTTTGAAATACATTTCAAAGAAACATGGATGTGGATGATAAAGAGATCCCAGTAGATTATTACGTATAATACAACCTCGGATAATGAAGAGATTGTGAAATAACCCTTACCAATTTGGTAACTTATGAAACATACAACCCATGTAAGAGGTATCATACAATGAATATTTAAATACACATAAATTAGAGTGTATTACATAGAGAATATAATTATGGGAAGCACATACACCACACAAAAGGTGATGGTGGCAATATGGCATGAATCTCACGAAAATAAGGAGTGAGATGAAAACCCCTTACCACGTTAATCAACTGAGTCGCATGGCCAAAAGTTAATAACCACCAAATTATTTACATAATAACATGAATATAAAGTGAATCATGATAATATATATCAAATGGAAGTACACAATACACCACTTTCAATAATTTAGTAGCGAACAATGGAAATCTCACAGAATTGAATGTGAGATAAGAAAAATCCCTTACCTTGTAATTTTCCTTGGTTGGGGTAGGTTAACCTCCTGTATAATGGTGAAATAATTGTTATTAAATTATACAAGAATCATATATATTAATATGATATCATATATGATCTTTTAACATTGATTTGTTAATAATATCTTAGAATTATCGTCGTTTCGGGTGTTAACTTACTCGTTTTCTTTTATATGTTTTGTTACATAAGCCATGTTTGTTGTATCTTATTCATATCCATAATGATATCAAGTCCTTAAACATCATTTTTAAATCATAAAATGATAATTATACTTGAATGGATACGATGGAGAATGAATCTCATCGCGTTCGTGGAGACGGTAGTCCGTACGTACGCACGAGCGACGATATAATTCTTTTGATATTAAAATAATATATAAATGGATGGTATATCATATATACAGAATCATTAACATGTTATATTTATTATTTACATGAGTTACACATCATTATTATACCCATCCACATAATAATATATTGAATAACAATTACACCACGACGTGGAGACGGTAAGCCGTACGTACGCACGTATGGTGACATGTTATTCAAAGGGTGGATAGAATACTGAATATGGTTGTACCATATTTATAATAACATCACAGTATATTTGAGATACTGGAGTTATTATTTTAGAATGGTAAGAACAAATGAAGAATAAGTGGAAGAAGAAAGGAACTTAGAAAAGGGTGGTGAAATCATTACCTCTTCTTCGGGTTCTTCCTTTTGATTTGATCAAAAGGGCTCCTTAGGTTGGCTTTCTGATCAAACTAAGGCCCCTAGGTTGTAGTGAGGGAAGTTGGGAGAGTATTTGGGCAGAGTTCGGCCGAACCAAAAGGCTTTGAAGGTGTCAAGAAATGAGAAGGAGGAGTTCCCTTTTATAAGAGGGGTGAGGGGCACCTTTGGAAAAGCTAGAAATATTAATTTATAATAAATTCATATTCGGTTTCCAATGGCTCAAAAGTTGACTATTCAAAGTCTAAGGTGGGGATAGGTCGAAAAACACTCAACCAATATAATTTAGACAGGTTTGGGTACTTATATTAACCTTATCTTTAAGTATTAACTCTAAGTTAATTAGTTTCACTTTTACAATGTCTCTTTGTATTTTTATATAATATGGTTAATAAACATACTATATACATCTAAGAGACCCCCAAGTGGTACATTAATGATGAACCTATCATTATATAAGTCTCTTGGCCGAACCTTAGATTTTTAGGAATTTAATATCAATTAATAATATAATATTTGTTTTAAGAACTCTTTTATGTCAATTTTGACACTATTCAATAGTTGATTTTTGTGAAACTCATAACAGATTTATTACTTCGAAAAAAGTCAATTAAATCAATACTAATATATCATATTATCCTAGAAAATTAGTTTAATTCATTAAAAGTTTCATATTATATTTATTTGGGTATTTATAATATCAATTATTTTAATTTTTCAATATTATAGTAATTACTGCATCATCATTGTGTCAGAAATAAAATAAATTATTTAATGTCTAAAAATTATAAATAAAATATCATTATGTAGGAAATCGTTTTATATTTCTAATGAATATTTATAATCTAAAATCCAACATATATAACCCTATGTAACAATTGTTTTTCTAAAAGATATATGCTTGTGTCATTTTTGTATTCATTTTAACTTAATTAAAATAAAGTGTCATTATCACTTACAAGTGGATCCATGGGGTCCAAAAATAGACCCAAAGATGCCCATGGTCGACCATGTATCAACCAATAGGGTTAAGACACGTTTTAGGGTAATTTAGTATTATTATAATATTATTTTTTTAACCCTTATTTACCGGATTTACCCTTAACCATGGTAAATAAAATATTTACCGCAGTAATTATTCAAAATGTCTAAAAATAAAAGTTACCTATTTACACAATTTGAACATCCTGATTCCAAATATGGAATCCATTTTCCTAAATTCAAAACACATAAGTGGCAGAAATTAATTTAAAATTAATTCCCGCTGTCAAAAAAAAAGCGTGTTTTAAGAGATAATAACTATCAAAAGATTGACACTTGTTTATGTTTGGTTTAATTGTAAAATTATGTCCAATGACCAACATTATATTAAATGGTAAAACGATATTCTAAATATACTTTAAAACCACTCAAATTCATAATTTATCAATATTAATTATTTTGATTAATAAAGTTGTTTTTAATTAAAATTTAGTAATTTTCACTATTCATCAAAATATGAAAGTTATCCGAAATGTACCAAAATTTCACCTTAGGCTAAATTCGATATTCTGAATCCAAAAATGAATTCCATTTTGAAATATAAAATATATATAATTTCAAAAATTAGGTATTACTATTCATAACGGCTAGTTTGATCGATTGTGGTGTGTGTTAAAACTCGAAGTTGCGTACAACACACGCTACTATATTATTCAAAGGAAAGCGTACCGTGGAAGCTTGGGATGTTTCATTTTAAATTTTTTGATGTCCCCATTTAGTCAAAAAGTTTAAAATATTGTATTTAAAAAGGGTTCACTATTAAAAGTTGATAAAAGTGCAATACTGAAAATGAATTTGTTCTTGCATTATATCTAAGAAACTCATAATATGGATTCTAAAATTATAAGGATTATATAAAGTTTAAAATTTAGATAATACTATTCATAACCTCTTTTGAATGGCTTTTTTTTTTGTAAGTCATGGTGTGATTGAACTCGGTGTTGCGTGTAGTGCAAGTTATTGAATTATTTTGAAGAAATAACAAACTATGAAATCTTGGGGTGTTACATCCTATGTGGGTTTGGCAGAGTACCTGGTATTGTATCCTTTGTGGGTCCGACAGCTTAGCTGGTCTAGTATCATATGTGGGTCCGACAGCTTAGATGAATCAGTGGCTACATCTGACCATCTCTATCGCCTTACGAAGTGTGTAACTGTGTGAGCTGAGTCTTGATTCTCAATCATTATCATTGATGTGGTTGACTTGCTTTTCTATGTGGATTGGGTTGTGATTTCTGTGTGGATTGGGTTGTGCTTCCTATGTGGATTGGGTTTTTATTTCCTATGTGGACTGGGTTGTGCATAGGCTCGGGAGCTGGAGTCGAACTGTAACTGATGACTTAGGTATATGTATAGGCAGATACCTAAGTAGAGTCATTGGATACTTCGTGATTGTATCTTTCATTTGTGATTATCCTGTGTGGATTCTGAGAGACCTTCTGGGGTCTCAGGGTCCCTAATGAGTATTGTATACTCACCCCTACACTGGCTATGCCTGTACTAAGTTGTGTTGGATGCAGATGACAGACAGCATTGACCCATAGTGGAAGCTTACAGAGCTGTATGGTACCCGAAGGTGGACCACTTGGCGGGACGTACATGGAGCGGACGGCTGGACCTAGGAGATGTGGAGGCTATCTGTACCCACCCTCCAGGTGGGAGGACCAGAGGATGGTTCAGAGTTTCTGCTTTACTTTTCTGCTATTGTACTTTCATTTCAGTTGTACTGTACTTTCAGTTGGGTTTGTATACTGTCCCACCTAATTTTCAACACTTACTTAGTGTTTACTTCACTTCCGTACTCTGTGGTGATTGTTTACTTTATAAAGGAAATTCCTCCCCTTTATCCGGGAATTACGCCTTTGGTGCTAGTCACCATCCCCTGGCCTATGGGATGCGGGCTTGGGGTAGTCACAGCACAGGCCCCAAGGATGGGTCGTGAAACTCATTTATTTTATAATTTATTATCTTAAAAAATCTGCTAAATATCTTTATCACAACATGTAAACTATTTATATCTATTACTTGACATGTCCTCATATATTGTCACATTTATTCTTGAATTAAATTTATTATTATATGAGAACATGACCTATGGAATATAATGTTTTCAACATCCTAGAAATTATTTCAATCGTGATCTGATCATATCATGTAATATGTTTATTCTCTATATATGTTATTTATTTTTATCATAACAAATAGTTTTAAAATTGATTTCAATATTCAATTATCATTTAAAAATTCAAAAAAAAATTATAAATCTCAAATATCAATCAAATCCAGTTGAAATTAGTAATCCATGAAACATTAACAAATCCTTTATTTAAATAACAGACAGTTTATTTAATGATAAATCTTCTTGTATATAAAAAAGTTAATCCAAGTTTATATGTATACTAACCATAAAGATATGTAATATTTTTTGGTGGAAACCATGGAAATAATATAGGGTGATGTTCTTTTATTTTAATATTGGTATGGGAAATAACTTCATACAACCCTTTAACTTTTTATGTCATTTCTTCACATTTTAGAATTATGAAGATTGTGATTGATACATTGTAATATCCATCTTCATGTTATACCATTTAATGGTATCTTAAATATATTTATACACTTTATAACTTATTGGGTGAATAGATATTGATATATTATTCATATGCTCTAATATATCGATGAATAATAGAATTAATTAAACACAATTATTCTCAAAATATTATAACTCAATATTTTTTAATTTTTTGCTCTACAATATTTTCCATCTACCTTTGTAACTCATTAATATCCTTCTACACCACCTTAATATTTCCTTGGATATTGGTTGAAAAAACCATTTTTTAAGATAAAACATTGTTTCTTCCCTTATTATTTCCATGTTCATCCCTACCTACCTAGGAAAAGTTTTCCTTTTTTATTTGTTATCAAGGATAAGGTAGTGTGATTATTTCTATTGAGAAAATCAACTATATTTCTTTCCATATAAGGTTGGATATTTTTTGGTTAGTAATAATTCTTGATCAACTTGAATGAGATAAATTATTTTATGATCATATAATTACCTTTGAATATAAATTTTTGGTTATTTTATCTATATAAACATCCCACTTCTATCAGTAAAGTTCATATATCTCTATATTTAATATAACTATTACCTTACTAACTCCAAGTCATTTTTTGGGGAATTCATTTTCATATGGAAAAGTCTATCACCTTATCTATTATAAATATAAACCATCCCATGACCTTCTTTAAATCAATACTATACAACAAAACAATTTTCACATGACGCTGGTGTGAGTATATGTGTAGTGAGGAACCTAATCGTATTATCGATGAAGCTATCTTAAATTTATTCTATACGTAAAAATGCTACTCAGTTTTGATTTCATATAGTGGGAGGGTTAGATAACCATGAGTCTTATTCATAAAACATTAATAGTACCATCGAATCCAAGAAAGCTATGGTTTCCAATCATAATAATTAATTTAAACCATTATTTGATCAACTTTTTCTATGAAGGATCTTTATATATCCCCTTTCATTTGATTACATGACTTAATAAATGTACATATTAAAATATATATATATATATTATTCATATATCCTTTTGTATATTTATTTACATTTTCTATATATAATTTTCATGAAATTAATGAATTTTATACTATATTAGAAAATCCTTTATAATTATTTTTGATTATTTTTCATGTCAATCATTTAATACTAAGATCGTTAATTAAATTGATATTATTAAATATTTATTTGGTGTAATTGTAGTTATTGTAAAATAATTTTGGACACATATTTTAGAAAATGTAATATTCATAATAGTATCTCTTTTCCCTATAAATTGATGACATGGTGTTTAGAGATCTACATTTTGATCAAATAATCCCCATGAAGTTGATCATTTAAGTCATAAATCCATAGAAATGGTATATTTTTTAATAATAATATAATGAACCTCAAGATAATTAATACATATCCTCTTCAAAAAATTATTATTTTCGAGAGAAATATGTTTTAGTTCCCATTTGAAAATCTCTTGGTCGTATAAACACTTTTCCAATATTATATTTTAGTTTTATCGTTAATTACTCTAATTATATCAAGACTTTATATATGTAAAACTCCAAATCCTAATCTTGGGAATGATCAGGTACTCTTTATAGAATAAATCAATATATTATATAATAACTGGCATTTCTTCGAGGCCTATATTTTACTTTATCTATTGTTTTTCTGAGAATTCTTTTTTACTTTATAACTATCCATATACCAATGAAATAATTATCTTTATAAATTCATAATTTTCCTATTATGTGTATATAAATATAATATGTTTTGGGTTTCGTAATGATGTTTACATATTTTGGATACTCAGATAGGTTCAATATAATGAGATCCAATCCTTGAACAATATTGATTCAAAGTCCACTAAAAGAAGCGACCACAATATTTTTTGGATGTTTCATCCCATAAATGTTATTGTGGGAGTTATATAATAGAGATTAATTAGTTTCACAATCAGGTGTTTTCATCTATAAATTATCCTCTAATTATTTAGGTTTCTCTTGAATATATCTAAATAACTTCATGATATAAAGCAATAAATTGAACTACTGTTGAACAAAACAATATCCACTCTAATCAATATTGATTGAACCTATAACCACATAATTTTATTGATAAATCCTACATTTGGTAATATAATACTCACTTTTTAGATAATATAACATAATATATTTTAACAAATAATTATCATTAAATATCATTAGTGTATTTTTTATACTTGTAAAATGAGTATGTTCTTGTTAGTCCTGAATGAAATGCGCTAGACTATACAGATGTGGGTGAATTGATGATATGAGCTCAACCCAAAAGTTTATTCCCTTATAAAAAATAATCTTACATGCTACTAGATTGTGTATGGATTATTATATAATCAACATAATAATGATAATGGTTTTGGCATATAGGATAGAACTACAAACAAAATCACCTTACATAAATATTGTTAAAATGTCCAGACACACTTTTTTCAAAATTGGGTACATCCTTAGTGGCCAATAGTTGTAAAATTTTTATAATTATTTGTATATTATTATAATAAACAACCTGTGATGGGGATATAATATAGTAATTAACCTCATTTAAAATAAATTATAGATTATCATCAATACGTCAATAAATATCATTCTTCTCATCTCATTTTTGTTATTGTTAACATATGTTGTCTTGAAAATCCATCTCTAGTTGGTGGAATATTTGGTTTGATCACCCCTAGTTTGATCTTCACTTGGATTTCATTCACCACTCAATGGGAAAACTAAGTAAACACACTGGTTTATCATAGCATGCACATTATCATGGATGATTATTTTATGGTGATATAACATTTATCTATATCATGATCAGCAGTCTTAATTCATCCATGGATCCTAGATTTCATTATATTTATCCAATTATAATATTAATTAAATGATAATATAATATCAATACATAAGATAACGAGATGTTTTAATATATTTCATCATACCATCACTAACAGATTATGTATATGTTTCGGGAAATTATAGAACTAATTAGATTATAACATGATAAAAACTATAATGTTTCTACCAATCTTTCCATTGATTAATATGAGTCATCTTATTGAATAATAGATATAAAAATTTGATTAATTAAAACTATATCAAAATAAAACTAATCATACATCGCTATTATATTATGGTATACATCCTTACAATTTTATCTTTATATCTACTAATATATGTGTTGGGAATATTGAAGCTTGACACTATCAACTATGGAATGGTGTGGATTTTCCACTAATAAAATCTTGAATTAAATTATCATTGTTCATAAACTTTTGTAATGGGATTTAATGTTTTATTTTGTGTTCCCACTTGAATTGTTATATCATTCATATTCTATGGATATCCATTCACTAAAAACTCATATCCATTTTCTTCTTCTAAATTCAATAATTTCTAGGTTACATATTTCCTTTTCTCTACTCTGATAACCAAAATATGATAAAAATTTTATTATAATTACTTTAAAATAACTAAAAATCACCCCCTAAACATGAACCTCAATTATACTTCCTTCTCTACTAAAGAGTGACATTATAGTGTCCCATTAACCTCTTTCACTCAAATCAAACATCATAATTCATTTTTTTCTTCATCATCCTTTGGATAATCATGTGATATAACCTCATCCATATCCACCACAATGATATCACCTTATGATTACTCACATGAAATATATATATATATATATATATTAGAAATTTATTATACTTCACTAAACGTATCATAACTGGAATAATCTAGGGCCAACTATATTCATATGTTCATCCCACTACATAATCATTTTATATTTTTTTGTGAGGGATATCCATCAATTGGTTAAAATTTAGTCATGTGAATATTGACAAATTCCTTTATCGTCAAAATATTCTTCTTGATCCATATTATTCATTACCCACGACAAGATTCACTTTTCTCAAAGATTTATTTATGAGCCTTATATAGAATATATTCTTTAATGTATTTCATAAAAAATGGATTTATATATTCCTTCATTAAAAAATTCCATTTTCCAATAAATTTATATGGGAAACTAAATTAAATTATTTACTTTAACTGATAAATATGAATCACTCACAGTAGTAATCTAAAAAATGATTTTAGAATCTCTAATGATAATCCAACCTAGTATTATCACTGCACATCATCATTTAAATAAGCCATACATTGTTTTATTTTCTAAAATAGATCAAAAATTTAATTTATGAAATATATAAAATCCCAATAAACACTTTATATGTAACACCCCAAAAATTATAAAAGAATAACATTTTATTCTATAGCTTCTATGAAACATAACAATAATAATAGAAATCAATATAACCTCTTGATACACTAGATTATATTTATTATTTTAAATAAATTAAATTTTCTATATATCATTAAATTCACATAATACTTATTTATCTTGCGTTGCACACAATAATGATTTTCTTCAATTGATTTCAGAACATGAAATGTTGAGTTTTACATAATACTATAAATATTATTATTTAAAATAATAAATATCTCATAGCCATTAAATTATAGTTTATGAATATAATTGAATAATTTATGAAAATATATTATTAAATTCATTAGGTACCAATTAATTGTAAATGTATATAAAAACAGTTGAATATAAAGGTAATGTTTATATAAAAAACTATTTTTATGTGCCAAATATTTTTATGCTAATAAATTTAAATAATTAATATTAGTAAGTGATATAAATTAAATTTATATATTATTTATTCAAAAATATTTATTTACATTCATCCAATATGTTTTATAGGAATAAGATAAGAACAACTGTAATTTTACGCATTAGAAGGTGAATTTTTCTAAAGGCGGTTTTGTAATCATTTAATGGTCCATTTGTTTTAAAAATATAATTATTCCACTTTTATAAATTTTATTTTTCATGATATTACTCATTTTTTAAATAATAATTTTCAAATTATTGTTTGGTTATTTTTTCTATTTTTTGAGGTGTTTCATTTCTGGATGAATATGGAAAAGTATTGAATTTAATTGAAAACTTACTTTTCATCTAAATAATTTATAATTTTAAAATACATTTAAAATAATTTTTAGTGTAAATATAGATAAAATATAAATATATTATTACAATTTAGTTCTTTTAATTCATTATATATATAATTTATACATAAAAATGTAAAAAAAATGAACATTTTCCCTTTATAACCCACTTTCTGGTCTAATCCACTAGATTAATTTCATTTTCATTTCTTCTACATATATAATTTTAAATTTTAAAAAATGTATTCCATATTTCGAGTCAATTTAATTTATTATTTCTAATAATTTCAATTTAAGTCTAGTCTATAAAGATTAGTTAAGGCTTTAAAATTAATTATCATGGTGATGATAAAAATATGATTCTTTATTGGTTAAACCTAGAGTTTAAGGTGTAAAAATGACCCTCTAATTGTCCAAAACCTATTTTATACATGTATTTTAAAAATATACATCATGGTATCAAAAAGGGTTAATTAATATAGAAACCTTATGTAACGTAGACCTCACATTATTGTTTATAATTTTGGTATTTACAAGTTTTCCACTCACCTCCTTCAGAATAGGCGAGAACCTCTCCCCATATATTCACACCTCTATAGCCCTTGAAATTATATACATACAATATAAATATCTTCCAAAATTCAATCCCATCATCCTATAATCCACACTTCGGGTTTAAATCCAACCATGTAAGTCTTTTGGAGACATTCAAAAAGAGTTACTCGAATAATAGGTAATGTTCATCAATGAACGTCTCTATTTTATTTATTCATTAAACCCATTTATTTATTGCCAAAAGTTTATTATATAAAAACCTATATATACTATGTATTCTTAGATGTTGATATGTTACAGTTCCAACTAACACTAACACAAACATATATCAAATGGGATATGTAATCGTTGATCCAGTGCACAATTGACTACCGCCTCACAGACCGATGTCGTTCGTTCTTCTATTTCCACCAGTTAAGGTTGGGAATAATGATTGAATTATAGTTTATATGTTATATATATGATATTTATAATTTTATTATGCTTAAATAATATCTATATCCCTCACACCATCATGATTTCCATTTTTTGGGAATATGATATGATCGCTCATGTGTACAGCCGACAGACACCCCACAAAGCGATGTGATTCATCCACACATTACATGGAATGTATTAAGAATGTGATTAGTAAAAAATTGTGACACATATGAAATTAATCTGATATTAAATTTATAATATATATTTTTTATTATTTTCTTATTTATCTTTCCATATGAAAAGAAAATTTAAATTGCATTAATGTGAAATTTTGACTTACAATCTCCAGGAATGGTATATTGTATTTCCTATCAAAAAAAATTATAGATAAATCTAAAAACATATATAATGAATATAAATTATATTTAAATCATTTTTTAAACTATTTAGAATATTAATTCATGATTGATATATCATGATCAAAAAACTAACCATTTAAAACATACTCTAAAAACAAAGAAAGCATTTACCTGAAATGATGAATGTAATGATAATTATTAATAAAAGGGTAATAATATGTCATAAAATGTTAATATATGATATTATTAATAATAATATTATTGTTATGTTATAATAAAATAACATGATTAAAACCAAAATATATGAGTTTAAAGAGTATTCAACCCAATGGATGCGTAAAGTAATGAGATTTCTAGTTTCCCTTATATTTCGGGGAGACTTTTTTTATATTCACCATAATTTATTTTCGTGGTTTATATGCTTATATTTGAATTTTTATTCCATCAAATTCATTTATTTCATGATATTATTAGTTTCTATCAGTTTTATTCTTCCATCAATCTCATTATTCAAAAGTAACTCAAGTAGTAATGGATTTCATATCAATTTCATTTTATTGGGGCATATTGTAATGTTATACACCTAATTAATATTTTATGGTTTATATACTTCCCCTTGATATGTAATATATTCAATACTTAATTATTAATTATATATTAATATTAAATTTGAATTATTTTAGTTTAGGGGTTTTGATATTTAAGTTACCAAGTGGTAAATATTTTCATAACCAATTTCATTTTCATTGGGTTATATTACATCCTAATTTTTATTAATATTATATGATTGTGTGGGTAATGAGTTCTGATAGTATATTTCTTTTTTCAAATTATATTATTTTTATTTATAGTTGATACAGATCACCTATCCTATGGTTTATTCTCAGTTCAATTTTATGATCATTTCAATGGTTTACTTCACAATAACATTTTATTTAAGATTATTTACACTTCATTTTAAATTGAAGCACATTATTTAATCATTGGTTAATAAACACATTCAATTTCTTATCCTATGAACATTGATAATTATTTTAAAATGATAGTACCATTTATTTATCCATATTGAGTAAATAATTCTGTGGTAATGTGTTGAAAAAATATCATTATTCAAAAGATTCCATGAGTTCACTACGATTTATAATTCTTTTATCCTTTAAATTATACTACTTCACATTTCTATACTTCAAATATTTTACTTATAGATTTTTCTACCAATAGTTCAATAATTCTTAACCAATGAAACCACACCCTGATAAATATAATTTTTTATTTTTTTTACTCTATAAAATAATTGTTTCCATTTGATTAAAAAAGTTTCATTCCAACTATTTAATTATTCTTGGTTGGAGTTTCCTAAATATTTAATGATTCTTTTGATTTCCCCATCTTATTATGGGCTAGTCCCCACATAAACCCTTACACATGTTCTTTGATAGGATGTTTTTTTCAACATTATTAATGTTATTTTTATACGAATGATAGAAATCAATAGTAAATTTTAATGATATAGGCTCATTATTTAATAAACATTCACTTTTTGGTTTCTCGTTTATTTGGAAACATTGATCTGAATCACTATACTCTTATTAAGAATTTAAATCTCTTATCATAATATTGAAATATTTATAATGTGGTTATCTATTAAAGTTAATATTTTCATTATTTTAGTAGTCCTCTTTAGTTTTACTATCCAATGGAAAATGTTTATTTTTCTCTTATGACTTCACAAGAATTTATTATTGCATCATGAAATTAAAATGTTCCTAAGACTTCAAATATAAAATATTTGTCTTCATATAATTTATATTTTTTGATTTAGGGTGATAAAATTTTTTAATAACTTTTTAATATTTCAAAAAAATATCTTTCCCACATTGATATCATCTAAAAATCCTTCAATGATTTATTATGGAGTCATTATTGTAGATTTTTAAGAATCAAGATCATCATTTATTATAGAGGCACATAAACTCGTGAAATCCTAGTCACTATGAGATAAATAAAATATCCACTTTTTAAAGCTACTGTATATTTACATAAATTACAATTAGATAAATTTATTGGATTACATAAAACATTATAAATACAGATTCCAAAACACTATACTTGTAAAATTCCTTTCGAAACATGGAATCATAAATAATTATACATAAGTGAGATAAATTATCTTCTACTAAATTCTACGTGAATAACACCCTTCCTAGACACATAAAATATAATCTATATCTTCATAAACTAGGGAAGTAATAATAAATATGAGTGATCTTAGTTGCTCATTATAGTTTTACAATAGATATTTATAAACATAATCATGAACATAAGAGTGTAGATAAAGGTTCATGAAAATAGAACATCACACCCAGCATGTCAAAGTTCATATACATGAAACATGGTATAATTAATCAATGTTCAAATGACATGAATCATAAGGAATTAATTTACATAATCCCGGAAAAAATAACATTTGAATAAAACATGGAGTTATGGAAAATAAAATAGTATATTGTATAATTTCCAAAGAAGTCATGAAATCTATTCCAATACCATATTAGTAATATGGGTTCACTCCCAATACCATCTAGGATTTCATGGTTTCATCCCATGTCCATATTAGTAGCCTGAGATAACTCTGAACACCATCATGGTAGTAAAAGTTACCAATCATGGCTATATTAGTAGTCATGGTTTACTCTCATGACCATCTTAGTCTATCTCGTGAGATTTAAATATTTAACCAACCCATTGGAGGAAGTTACAGTCCCCACAATTCTCACAATGAACTCATAAATACATGTACCACTATATCATAAATAATCATATCATAACCCATTAAATGAAATGTGTATTATAAATATGTAATCATATCACAACCTAGGGATAAAAAAAACTTTCATAATCATTTCATCATTATCATAACCTTTGAAAAAAGTGGGTTTCAAAATCATATATCCCATGAAAGGGAAATGAGATTCAAAAACATCATGCCAAAAAAAATAATCCATTTAGAGAATGAATATGAATGTAAAGAATGAAAAATTTACCAAAAGGTATGATTAACACAAATTTATGTTAAGATAGTTAGAAAATAATTTTGATAAATTTTTAAAAAACATTTCTTGAGAAAAATTTACTTTCTCTATAGAAAAAAACTTCTGAAAACATAAAACATTTTGAAAACTTTTTTTCATTGAAAATAAATTTGACAATATATAAAGGAATAATTGAACAATTTTTTTTAAAATAATATTTCATTGAAAACATTATTCCTTGATCTTTTGAAAACATTTTTGAAAATAGGGTTTCTTAATTCAATAGATTTCTAACCAAAGAGATAGATGATCATGTTTTGCTTAAAAAATTATCATTGGTACCAAAATATAAAAATGGTAAAGATACATGTGGATATATTTAAAAAACAAAGGATAAGAAAATTCATTAGTGTTATTCAGAGAGGTATCATGATTTTTCATTAATGTAATCATATTTATAAATAATCTTGAAAAGCATTGAGATTGTTTCAATTAACTCTGATCATATGGTTACATGGGATCATAATATCCATCTATGAAATGGAAATTATATTAATCTAAAAGGATAATAAAAAGAATGATAGTAATTATATATCATGTAATATGGATAAATATACACTTAGAAAAATAATTTAGGCGCATAACAAAACATGAGTCTCAATGAAATAAAACTGAGACAAAACTATTTTAACAATTTGATAACTTTTGAAACATAAAAACCAAGAAATAAATATCATAAAATTGATTTATTAACACCCTTAAATTTAATTATATTATACATTTAATAAATTCATGGGTATCACATACTCCACATAAAATTTGTGAGTGAAGATTAAGGCATTTATCTCACAGATGGAAAATTTAGAAGAAATTCCCTTATGTTTTGACTTGACTCTTTTCGTAATCATTCAAAACACATATATAATAAATATAAATTTATTATAAATAATTTATATGACCATATTATTATATATAATATCATATATGTTTTTATTATTTCCTTATATATTTTTTATTTTAACAATCATTTGTTAAGGTTTCACTTCGAGTAACAACTTCTTTGTTATTCGCAAGTGTATTAATTTGTTAAATCCATGGTCTTTATACGTATATCATGATTAAATAATGTAGATTATTATATAAATATCAGGTATATTAATTATATGTGTAATATAATAATCTAATGATTATAAATTTATGAAATGGAATAAACCGTTCAATGAGACATTAAGCCGTACGAACCCATGAACGTTGTTTCCGTTTTTACTATCTTATTGAAAGAAAGAATGTAAATGAATATGATTTTTTAAATATATATATATTTATATAGATAATTATTTAATTAGAATTATTATATAATATATATAATATAATCTCACTAAACACATCTTTAATAAATTCAATGTAGTGTGTAAATGGATCATGTTTCTTTAAGGGGGAGGTAGTCCACAATTACTCAAACAAAATCATTGTTTTTACACCAAATGGAAAGTATAATAATATGTGTTGTAAAATGAATAAAAGTTATTAAATACCTAATTAATGTAATATATAATATATATAACTATTGTTTCCATCATAATTTTCACTATTAGAGGCGGTAACGATAAAAAATGAACAAACATTATTTAGTAAAGTGGTAGTTCGTTATACAAATTAAAATTATGATTGTTACCAATTAGATGGATGTTTGTGTGAGTGTAATAATAACCAGTAGAATAATAAAATAATTTTATACTTATGAAAATTTTTTTATACATGGATGGAATAAATATATTTAATGGAGTGGAAAATGAAAATAATAAATATGAGATTGAGAGAAGACATTACCTCTTATTCCGGTAACTCCTTTTGGTTTGTACCAAAATTCTTCCTTGGATTAATTTTTGCCAAAAGTTAGGATTCATGGAGTAATGGAGGTATATTGGGATGTTTATTAGGTTGATCTGGGTTCAATCTTGGTGTTTTGTGATTTTTGAATAAGAGGGAGAGTTGGTAGCTTTTATAATTGAGGAGGAGTGGATCTCTTATAATATTTTGAAAATAGAAACCAGAACTACATTATTTTGTTGATAGTGGATCCAATAGTGATCCAAAGTTGATAAAATAGATTATATGGTATATATATGGGTATAAAATGGATTTTTTTCAAATTTATAGTTCGTTTTAGGCCTTAAGGTTATAGTCTAGTCCCATATTAAGCTTAATTCAGCCTTAATCATTGTAAAAAAAATTATTAAATTCAATAATAATTCTATTCCAAAAATATGTTGACCATATTAGAAATTAAAAATTATGATGATTAAAAATACGAAATCCATATTTCCAAATTCTAATCACATAAGTAGGAGAAATTAATTTAAAAATAATACAACTCATAAGACGACAATGTGGGTTTTTAGAGTAAAAATGTCTAAATATTAGCTACATTATTTATACCTAATATCAAAATGAAATTAATTCAAACGACCTAAATTGGATTAACTGATAAAAATATTATGTAATTAATCTTTTAAACCAAATTAAAATATAATTTATCCTTATAAATAAATGATATAAAAAGGAACTTTTGAATTAAAATCATGTGCTTTTCAATATTAATTCAATAATTATGTTTTTTAGATAAATACAAAAAATTAACCCCATAGATAATTTATACATTATAAATTAAAAAATGGGTATTTATTAGAATTTAGATTCTAAATTTTCTGATGATTAATTTATTATTTTTCACAGAAGGACATTAAAACAGTCCATTTGATAAAATGGTATTTTAAACATATAAGGACATTAGATAAAATTATATATTTAATTATTAATATGTTTTATTTATATAAAAAATTATAAAAAATATTTGAAAAGTAGTTATTACTATTTATTCAACTATTCTTAATTTCAAGGTTCAAATTATCTCATTAAAAATTTTATAACAATAAAATAATATTTTATAGAAACATCGATGTTTCATGTGAAAAACGCCATGTTTGAGTTGTGTGTAACATACTCCATGTCAATGATCCATGTAACATAGGATAATTCAGTTCTGTGTGAAAGGATTATTCAATATAGTCCATTTCAAGATATAAATGAAAATTTAATTATTTGAGAAAAATAATGGTCCCTAAATACATAGGATAATTTAGTTCTGTGTGAAAGGATTATTCATATACTTTAGATATATTTTGAGGAAGTTCCAAGAAATAGGATACCATCTTGATATGATCAATAATATGAAAGGGACCGATATAACTAGGGAATAGATTCCCTTTCTTTCTAAACTTCACTACATTATTCTATAGTGAGATTCATAGAATAACCTTTTCACCAAATTTAAATTATAGATCATATGGATGGTAATCAGCATAACGTTTCTATTGACTTTGATCATCCTTTATATATTTTTTATTGTTTCAAACTATCTCAACCATTTCTTTAGTTAACACCTTTCCCAACAACTTTATTTATCGAACCTCATCCCATCACATTGGAGCTCTAAATTTCTTGTCATTGAGTGATTCATAAGGCGCCATCTAAATTCTTGATTGAAATCTATTATTTGTATGAAAATTAAACTAGAGGAATGTGTTCCTCCCAACCACCATTTAACTCTTTAGTACAAGATCTCAATATATCATCTAGGGTCTGAATTGTTCTTTAAAACTAATCATATGTCAGTGGATTATATATTGTATTGAAACGACGTTCTGTATCATGTTCTTGTTAAATACTTCACTTGATCATTATGGTGAACCTTAGATCCCGATTTGATACAATATAATTTTGTACTCCATGATACCTTGCAACTTATTTAATGTATATCCAAGAAATATGATCCAGATAGAACTCTTATCTAATAGAAATGAAGTGTTTTGTCTTAAAAAGGAGATCGTATTCCACCAATATATTATTAAACCCTTTGAAGGTTTTGGGTAGTCCAATTTACAAATACATAGTGATGTTATCCTATTTCCCTTCTGGTATGGGTAACTTCTGCAACATAACATTTTACATTTGTCTTTAAACCATAACATGTTGGCATACCAAGCACCATGATACGAACTATGTGATATCTCTCTTGTTGTCATACCACTAAAATTATCTTTTCAAATACCTATACATCATCCTACTTCTATGATGAATATATAATTATGAACTATGAGCTTCCACTAACTGTTCCTTATTCAAATATAGTACAGAAGGAACATACACATGGTTCCTAAACATCATAATTCCAACTTGATGAAGGTTAATCCCATGAACACTTCTTACATTCTTTTTGAGATATACATCTTCCTTATACTCATCATTAATCTTTACCTGGATAGAATGTTGAACATTCATTTTTGAAATATACTATTTTCCCTTCCTTTATGATTTCTACATCCATTCATTATGATTCTATAAATATGGAATCTTTTATTATCCTCCTCCTGTATAATAAAGCATGATCTCTACAACTCAAAGCATCAGTCACCTTGTTTTCCTTAACAGGGTGGTAATGTATTGAGTAGTCATAATCATTTATAAACTCTATCCATCATATATGGTGCATATTTAACTCTTTATGTGTGAATATGTATATCAGAATTTTATGATCAGTATATATATATATCACACTTTCTCCACAAAGATAATTCCTCCATATATTTAATACACAAAATTACCACTACAATCTCCAAATAATGAGTTGGATAATATTTATCCAGAATCTTAAATTATAGTGAAGAAAAAAAGATAAAAATTTTATACTACATAATAACATATCCCAATTCCTTCTTGGATGCATGTATGAATATTACAAAGCCTTATCCACTATAGGTTAATATAATCACAAGATCACTGACTAACTTTCACTTTGTTTCCTGATTTTTTTTCTCACATTCATATATCCATTGTAACTTAAGACCCTTATGAGTTAACAAGGTTATAGGATTATATAGTCATGAGAAATTTCCCATATACAATTGAAAATGTCCATATAAACTAAGAATGATATAGATCCTAGTCACCGTGGTTGGTCTAGGCCATTATTCAACCGCCTCCGTCTTTTAGGGATCTACTACTATACAATATATTGTGATTATGGGTCCCAAAAATGAAATCTTTTTTAGAAAAAATACACACATTATAAATTTTTCATTTAGTTTCTCCTTCCTTAGGTAGTTTAATACGACTCTCAAGTTATCTTCATTCTCTTCCTTACTCTTTGTATAGAAAAGAATATCATCTATAATGACTACTAAAAACAGATCAATGTAATAAATATAGACTCCATTAACTAAATCCATGATGATATCAAATGAATTAGTAAGACCAAATGGTGTCACTATATATTAATAGTTTCAATCCATTGTATAGAATGTTTTCATGGGTATATCCTCCTTCTTTTACCTCAAATGATGATATCTAGAATGAAATTCAATCTTGGAAATGTTGTGAGCTCTGTGTAGTTTATCAAACAAGTCATCAATATGGGAATGGGGATAGTTTTTCCTGATTTTGATCATGTTTAAACCCTAATAATCAATGAAGTGTCTCATTGATCCATATTTCATTTTTCCCAAAAATAATTGGTGCACCCCAAAGTGACACACATGGACGAATGAATCTCATATCACAATTTTCTTAGAGTTGCTTCTGCAAATTTCTACAACTCAATTAGGTCCATCTATAAAGATTGTTTAAAATTTGTTTGGAACAAGGTATGAGTTATATTAAAAACTCAACTTCCCATTTTGGTGGAAGTATATGAATCTATTCTATAAATTCATAATCAATTTGTTGAATAATAGGCATATCATCGATGTCAATTATTTCTGTAATGTTTTGAGACAAAGGACAACTTTGGATGGGAATTATGTCTCATAATATAGATGTAATATCTAGAGGATGTTAATTCATATCATCACATTGATTGATGGTCATAGAAGGGTTTTATATGTAGAATATAACCTCCTTTTCTCATATATTTATGTTGGACTAATGCAAGGAAATAATTACATGCCTAATATAAGGTCAATTTCAACTAATGTAAGAATGGAAAGATTTGTAGGAATCATATTCCCACAAACATCATCCCAAGAGGAATCATAGACATGGTAATAAATCATCATACCATTTACAGTTTTCACTTATAATTCCACATCTAATTATTTTGGTGGAATCATAATACCCATCAAAAATCTTCAGATATAAAACCTTCATTAGATACAAAATCAAATATGAAATTAGTAGTTCTATAGTAGATAGTAAGTGTACCTTTCCTTAATTTTTTTATCTCACCCCTCGTCAAAAATTATGATTTCATGTTATTTCCCATTATCCCTCATATTAAAAGGCTTCTGAAATCTTTCTTCATAACCCGCCCTTGTGTTTAGGAAATAGTTATCATAATTATCGTTCTCCTTACACTTGAAGCACTGAATCATGTGATGTTCATTCCCTTTTGTTTTTCTCCATTCACACCATTTTTTAACAAATTCTAATCACATTAGAAATCCAATTCCTGATGTCGTTCCCATCCACAATTGAAATATTTATTCGAACATTTAACAAAATTTCTTCTATGATTCTTCTCGCACATAGAGAATAAATGAAAAGATTGTCTTCTCCTATTCATGGATTTTATATTTTCCATTAAACTCTTTATTATTATCTTAAAATCCATTAATTTAATATTTGACTTCACACCCCTCCCCCCATTTCACCCTTTATTGCACAATGTACAATCTCTTCATAGCTACTAAAGTCAATTATTACTAGTTCCATTTTGATACATGGATTTAAACCACTAACGAACCATTCAACATTAAATTCAAGTCGAATGATAATTCCAAATGTGTAACTTGAAAGTCTCAAGAAATTAGCCTCATAGGTACAAAAATATTCACCATAAATTTTCTTCAACTCAAGGAATTATTTATTCATCTTGGTATAGTGAATTCAAGGAAATTACTTATTGAAAAATAAGTTCTTGATCTCATCCAAATCCATCGATTCTGTCTCATCTTACAGCATTATAATCTTGATTAGGGTCAATCATTAGAAAATTTTCCATCTAACCGATAGACATCTAGAATAAATTTCTCATGATATGAACACTATAGAATGGAGATGATATTTTCAATAGTACTGATCCATTGTTCAAAAAAAAGTTGATCAGAATACCCTCTAAAATAAAGTGAACTTCGACTCATGAATAACTCCACCAAATTTTTTTTCATCCTCTAATCATTTCGAAGTCCACTATGATTTATAGGTTGAGAAAGTTTTGTGAGCATAACAATGAGGTTTTTAATTCTATCTCCCATATTATTCAGTTGCTCAGTTGGAAAATCATTTCATTTTCCATCACAATCACCATTAATATATTTTCTTCGGCTTTAATCCATTGATTGAAACCAAAACACATAGTGTTGGAAAAAATTATTATATTTACAAAACACATAATCATAAAAAGTCACTTATAGAATTTCTATATTTGGAAACATTCCTTAATCAATGACACATTATAATTTTCCTAGGTTATTCATTTCCAAAGTCTATATTAATAAATCATGATTTTTCGTGAAGGGTTTTTGAATTAAAAAATATTATCCCCTTGGAGTGACAAACCATATGTGAAGCAAGGCCCATTTTAATGTACCATACTTCCTCAACTTTGGCCCAGAACATCTTGTCTAATTTTTTTACCCTAGAAACATTTTTTCATGATCAATATCTACTTCTAGTATCTATAAAGGGAGTAATTTCTAGGAAAACACTCACTCTATCCATTTACAAATTATAGGACATTTTCCAATACTTTTTCATATCTATAGACATATCTCCAAACATGTCCTTTGGGTTCTCACTAAGTCATTATCATCTTAGCTTCCAAAGGATAACAAATCCTTGAATTTGATACAAAATATTTGAACAATATCTTTTCATGCATTGACATTACAATTTTTTTTTAAAATACATAAAAAATTATACAAACATATTCCCAAAGAACGTATTAGTATTGTGCCTTTGGAAAACATTATACATAAATACTTATACATAAGTGAGCTAAATTATCTACCATTAGTTTCTTATTGACTATAAACCTTCATAGAAACATCAAACATAAAACATATCTTCATAAACTCAGGACAGGAACATAAAAATGGGTGAGCTCATATGATGAGAGAGGGTAAAAAAGGAGATATATAAGTTTAATAATGAGAATAAGGGTATGTGAACATGATGATGAAAATAGAAGATCACACCCTGCATATCAAAGCTCATAATCATGAAACATGGCATAAATAATCGTATTTAAAAAGACATGAATCATAAGGAAATAATTAAAATAATCTATGATAGAAAAACATAGAGAAAAATGGAATTATGGAAAATAGATAAGTATATAGTATGATTTCCATTGTATCCAAGGCATTTCTACTAAGACCATTTATGTTGTATGTGTACACTCCTCATAAAATCTTGGCAGTCATAGTTTACTCAGATAGCCATATTAGTAGCATGAGCTCACCCTTTATACCATCTTGGTAAACAAGGTTCACTACCATGGACATATTAGTAGTCAAGGTTCACTCCAAATATCATCTAAGTCTATCTCATAAGATATAAATCTTTACTCGATGCATGGAACTACAAGAAAACCGCCGTTTAGCGGTGGTTTTTTCACGGCGGTTTTAAAAACCGCCACGAAACGCGTTTTCGGGCCACCATTTCGTGGCGGTTTTAAGAACCGCCGCGAAAAAAACCGCCGCTAAACGGCAAAAAAAAATATTTATTTTTAATTTTTTTTTCATTTTATTCGAGTATTAGCGGTGGTTTTTTAAAAAACCGCCGTGAAATGAAATGAAAAAAATAAAAAAACGCGAGAAACACCGAAATCACTAAAACGACCATAAGATTTGATCCGGGCATCCGTTGAAGCGCCACAACCAGTCAAATCAAAGCTCATGAAGAGATCTAGAGGAACATTTAATCAAAACCGTGAGACGGTCTAATGTGTGGAAGATATTAGAGTTATAACAAAGTTGAAAAAAGTTCTCCAACTTCAAACGGCCATAACTTTCGGTCCGGGTGTCCGTTTGGGCTCTACCATATATCAAATCGAAGCCAGCGAAGAGAGCTACGCACCAATTTGACACAAGAAAGCTTCTGTCGTGTTTTTCGACCCCAAAACCCCTCTAATGGCCTCCAAAACCCCGTTTCCGTCACCGGTGTCCCGTCGAACTTGTCTTTAAACAGACCTAACTTTCGATCCGCGTGTCAGTTCAGCCTCTTCAACCAGCCAGATCATAGCTTGTTCTATGAGCTTCAGTTTGACTGGTCGCGGTACCCAAATTCACTACTAGTTCATATGTTATGGCCTTTTTAGTGGGTATCGGGTTTGTTATGTTTTTCAATGCCTCGTTTCTAGCACTCGTTCTCCGTCAGCTTTTTTAAAATAGTCATAACTTTTGATTCGTTTGTCCATTCGGACTCTTTCACCTTTCAGGTTGAAGAGCATTTCAGGATCATTAATTTGACAGGTCGCGGATCTAAAATAGACTCTCGGATCATAAGTTATCTCCGTTAATGTGAGTCCAATGTTTTTGTCTCTTTATGGCCGTTTCGACGGGTTTTAACAGTAGCTCCATTTATTACTGTTTATTTTGGTTTCCATGACTTGTTATCTTTATCAATGGTTTTTTATGGGTTATTAAGATGATTATGTTGAATTATTAAGGAGTTTTCCAGAGTTGTCACAAGTTTTCAGGCGTTCTCATTTTTTCTAATGCCTCATTCTTCATATGCTTCTCCATCCTTTTTCATGCGTTTTCATGATTTTTCATCCCTTATCACGTCTTTTCATACTTTTTCATGTGTTTCCTTTATTATTTATTATTTATTATTTATAATATACTTTAATTTATTTATTATCTATTATTTGTAACTGGTTATTTATTATTTATTATTTATATTTATTTATTAGTTATTATTTATATTTATTTATTAGTTATTATTTATTAGTTATTACTTATTAATTATTAATTATTAATTATTAATTATTAATTATTATTTATTGTTTATTATTTATTATTTATATTTATTTATTTATTTTTTATTTATTATATATATTTATTTATTATTTATTATTTATTATTTTTTATTTATTATTTATGTATTATTTATGTATTATTTATTTGTTATTTATATTTATTTATTATTTATTTATTATTTATATTTATTTATTATTTATTATTTTTATTTATTTATTTTTTATTCGTTATTTATTATTTAGTATTTATATTTATTTATTATTTATATTTATTTCTTATTTTTTATTTATATTTATTTATTATTTATTATTTATATTTATTTATTATTTATTATTTATATTTATTTATTATTTATTATTTATATTTATTTATTATTTATTATTTATTATTTATATTTATTTATATTTATTTATTAGTTATTATTTATTGGTTATTATTTATTATTCATTATTTATTATTTATTTTTTATTATTTATATTTATTTATTATTTATTATTTATATTTATTTATATTTATTTATATTTATTATTTACTTTTATTTATTATTTATATTTATTTATTATTTATATCTATTATTTTTTATTTATATTTATTTATTATTTATTATTTATATTTATTTATTATTTATTATTTATTATTTATTATTTATTATTTATTATTTATTATTTATTATTTATTATTTATTATTTATTATTTATATTTATTTATTAGTTATTATTTATTAGTTATTATTTATTATTTATATCTATTTACTATTTATATTTATTTATTATTTATTATTTATTAGTTATTATTTATTATTTATTATTTATATTTATTTATAATTTATTATTTATTATTTATTATTTATTATTTATATTTATTTATATTTATTTATTATTTATTATTTATATTTATTTATTATTTATTATTTATTATTTATTATTTATTATTTATTATTTATTATTTATTATTTATTATTTATATTTATATTTATTTATTATTTATTAGTTATTAGTTATTATTAGTAGTTATTATTTATTATTTATATTTATTTATTATTTATTATTTATTATTTATTATTTATATTTATTTATTATTTATTTATTATTTATTTATTATTTATTATTTATTATTTATATTTATTTATTATTTATTAATTATTTATTTATTATTTATTATTTATATTTATTTAGTATTTATTTATTATTTATTATTTATTATTTATTATTTATTATTTATTTATTATTTATATTTATTATTAATTATTTATATTTATTTATTATTTATTATTTATATTTATTTATTATTTATTATTTATATTTATTTATTATTTATTATTTATTATTTATTATTTATTATTTATATTTATTTATTATTTATTATTTTCTATTTATTTATTATTTATTATTTATTATTTATTATTTATTATTTATTTATATTTATTTATTAGTTATTATTTACTGGTTATTATTTATTATTTATTATTTATTATTTATTTATTTATTATTTATGTATTATTTGTTTTTTCAATTAATATATATAAGTATATTAAATTCTGTTTATTAACCACATGGCGAGTTTGCTGGAGTGGTAAAGTCTTTGGAAAATATAATCAAGAGGTTAGGGGTTCAAATCTCACCAAACGCAGAATTTCTTTATATTGCATGGGTGTGCATGTGCATGTTCATGGTCGTGTGCATGTGCATGTGCGTGTGCCTGTGCATGTGCATGTGCCTGTGCGTGTGCATGTGCATGGGCCTGTGCATGTGCGTGTGCATGTGCATGGGCGTGTGCGTGTGCATGTGCATGTGCATGTGCCTGGGATGTGCATGCGTGGATAAATAAAGTAAATAAAATAATACAAAATAAATAAATAAATAAAATAAATACAAAATATAATAAATAAATAAATAAAATAAATACGAAATAAAATAAATAAATAATAAATACGAAATTAAATAAATATATAAAATAAATACGAAATAAAATAAATACGAAATAAAATAAATAAAATAAATAAATACGAAATAAAATAAATACGAAAAATAAATAAATAAATAAATAAATACGAAAAGTAAATAAAATAAATAAATAAATAAATAAAATAAATAAAATAAAATAAATACATAAAATAAATACCTAAAATAAATACATAAAATAAATAAATAAATAAATAAATAAATAAACAAATAAATAAATAAATAAATAAATATAATAAATAAATAAATATAAATTTATTATAGATATATTAATGAAAAATATTTTTATATTTAATACCATATATGGTTTGATTATGTCTTTATAGCACCCTCTTGTTAGTAATCCTATGATAAGGATTCACTTCAGATATTACATGATTTGTTCTTCACATGTGCCTTAATTTGTTATATCGTCGACCCTTGTAATTATATTGTGATAAAACAATTTAAAACATGATATAAATATAATTTATATTAAAAACTTTTTTTATAATAATATATTAATTTAGATGTATGAAATGGAAAACACTATTCATTGAGACAATAAGATGCATGTACTCTATGTTATAGTTATCTCATTTAAATAAATATATCAATAAAATGATGTTTCGTAGAAACATCCTTGATTCATGTAACATACACTAAGCCGGTGTTGTGTGTAACATTCTCTATGTTGATGTTCTATGTAACGTACTCTGATTTGGTTCCAAGTGAAAAAAGGTTTGAATTATTTCATTTCAAGACATAAATTAAAATTTTATTTATTTGAGAAAAATGAGGTCCATAAAAACATGGGGTGTTACACTTATTATTTGAAAAATCTAATTGGGTATTATTATTTTTGATCATGATTTATATAATTTTCTAACAATTTTACATTATAGTTTATAGTTGTTCAAGGATGAACTACTTTTTCATACGTTATTTTTTTACATAATTTCATAATAAAATATTGAATTGGTAAATTCCATAGGATCTTTTTTGTTTTAGTTTCTTAGGAACATCGAACGAAATAAATGAAGTAAATCGATCACATAATATTAGAAACAGTATTTAATCATCTAGAAAATAAAATTATATAATTCCACCCTTGGACAACTCATTTTGTTTGAATTATTAGGGAAATACATAAAAATAATTTCTTCAACATAAATCGTATTAAGGTAAAAAACAATGGCAATGGATGGAATGATAACATCATGATAATTCACGAGGCATAACATATGAAAATGATAATATGTAAATGAGTTATAACATGGGAATGTGGCTCAACAATTAAAATGAGTCATTTATAAGAATATGACCATGGTATCATAAAACATATTTCCATGTTTATTCACTATGGTGTCCAAAAACATTACAATGTTATATTGGTAAGTTATCATAAAAAATTTATCTAAATAGATTAATTTACCTTACACATTGGAGTGTTCTCTAGTAACACCCTTTATATGACCAAATTTTAGTGTTTCATATATTCTTTAAACCATAAAACTCATTTCATATATAACCCTTGGATAATAAATAATTAGTTTCATATAAAATAAGTGAGTTTCATTAATGTTTTATGATGTTAAAATTATATCATTTTAGTCCCATGATTTTAGAATATATGTTTCCTAGATTGAAATAAAAAAGAATTAAATTATAATTATATCTATATGAATCCCCAATGGGAAACCATGATTTATTGGGTGGCAGGTTGCAGTTATTGGTTGCCCATTGATGGTTGATAAAACTTCAACATTGTGTGAAACACATGATTCATGATGTTATTGGTATTGGTATGTTTGAAATAATGATTAACATTACTTTTTCCCAATGAAATGATGGAATTTAATTACATGAATCGTACTATGAACCATATGTAATGAAATGTAATGCATAATGCAATGCCACATTTTTTTCCAGCCTATATTTTCCTGTTTTCATGTGATTGTTGTTTTTTATATTTTTTATATCGTGTAGTTCCTATTTCATTATAAGAACAGAAGTGTGCAAGATTATCTTATAGGTATGTGTTGTGTGTTGGGTTTTGTAGATTCTAATTTCAACTCTAGAGGGAATGATCCTTCATGGATTGGGTTGGTGATCCACCTTACTCGTCCAAATGATGAAAGGTAATTAAATCCTTAATCATTAGATTGAAAACCACCTTTAAAATATAAATGGTTTACTCATATGGTAATGTGTGACTTCGAAATTACATTGGCATGGGTTGTAGGCTAAATTCTTTGTGGCAATTTAATGGTTCTTCCTTCTTATCTAGACCTTAATCTTAGAGCAGGCTGTTAGTTGTGTTTTGCTGATAGGCTAGACAAGCTCATTTCCTCTTATTGATATCATTATCTCTTGTTCCATGATCAGAGGCCTTTTATTTTCCTTTCCATAATATTCATTTACTTGTTTTCCCTATATTTTATAAATATTTCTTAAGGATTGAATTAGGTAATTTTAGATCTAGTCCACCATGACATCTGAATGCCACATGCTAATAGATTGGTGATGATCACACTCCTAAGGTGGTGGGATGTGAGTCAACCATTGTACCTCATGTAGTGCCTCTCAAGGCACCTCCTATTGATCTTCCATTGGGTGTTGATGCTTAGTTCAGAAATAGTTTACTCATGTTAATGCAGGCTGTTCAGGGTTCTCCTCGGCCTATATAGGCAATAATATAGCTTACATAGGACTTTCAGTTGCATCATAGTTTTGTAGTTCCTTGATACGTGTGTTCTAGATTTAAGAATCACTGTTTTCAGTCTATTTCCATTGTATTTATTTAAGGAACTGAAAAATTCCAATATTTCATTATCCAATGGGGAACTTCTTTACAAAGGCAGGTGTTCGTTATGTTTTGAACTTTATGATACTTATAAAGGTGCATTGGTCTAGAGTATGGGAGTTCAGAATCATCACACCCATTTTGGGGGAAATTATTATCTACTCTGGGACTCTCTTTGTAAATTTAAAATATTTTTAGGAATCCTTATTTATTAACCGAGCATATCATAAGTATCCCTTGAGATTTTTAATTAATTATTAACATGGGTATAATTTTAGAATCATTAGTATGCATTCAAGGATCATCATTAATGGAAATATCTATATGCATTTAGGATTTTCCATCAACGGTATCCTTTAATATAATACATAGAGATTATTTTAATAATCATTGTGATGATACTGGTTTTTAATCCACTCAGTGGGGAACTCTATAATTTTATTGTCATTCAGGGAGATGAATGTTTAGTTTTTTTGGTATTTTTCCAATAACATAAGCATCCTATGTAACCTTATGAAAGGAACCAGAACCCTCGTAGTTCGGTGCCACTGAATAAGACACATCATTCCTTTTAAGGTCATGTGATAAGGACATCTAAGCAGATGGTGGCTAGTTGAAACTTAGTATGTGAATTATGTTGAAGCAGCCAAAGGAACAAGGAAAGGATATGGGTTTCAAAGTTGTATCAGACCTTATGGTGAATATGGCCCAAGAAGAATAGGTTTCATTTTAAGAGCTGGGGTTGAATCTCAAGGAGGATTCCTACATATCCCATATATATGGGAATCAAAGCCCACATATTTCAATAAATCTCATAAGAGAGTATAGTACTTTTAGAGAGATTAGTTGGGCTTACTTCCTAAAAAGGATGCCTTGGTGATTAGAGGATTGAATTTGGGTCTTATTCTTAAGGAGGATTCACAAATTAGGGAAATTATGGTTTGATTCCTAAAGACAACATCCAATGTGATTGGGCCCTGAGAATGCTTCCTATGTATCCCGATTATGATGGGAATTATAGTTCTCGTAATTCATTCAATTGTGCAAATGTTGTGATCATGATAAATCTCTAAGACCATGTGAGTCAAGCTCGGTGAAAGAAAAAAAGAGAATTCCAAATATTCTTTAAAATTTTACTCCTCTGTTAGTAGAAGAGGGTGCGTCGACTATGGAACATGGTGATACAATGAGCATTCCCTCTATTCTATTTACATTGGACAAGGGTCCATTGTAAGGAGGAAGGGGTCATGTTTAGGATCTTATACCAGGGTAGCTTCTCTAATATTGATCTTGGTAGGATAATGAGACTTATAATTTATTTAAAATTTAGAAAAGTAGGTGTGAACCATACCTTCCCTACCAGAATTTGAGGTTTCTAGCTCTTTATGAAGGGTGAGGATGAGAACCAAATCCTTATTCTCAGAACCGAAAACACCCCAACACTCTTTCTAGGAGAATGGTCCATGTGACTGTGGATATAAAAACCCACAGACACTCCATGAATCCTAACCCAATTATAAAACAAATTTGGGAAACCTCTAATAGTAAAAATACAAACCCAAATAGGCGAAATGCTGATGTGCCTTTCCCAAAGGTTGGATAAGATAGGAGGTTTTGGTGGAGGTCTCAACAAAATCCCTTTCAGAAAATGGAGCCAATGATGATGTATCCTTTCCATGAATGGTTAAGGAAGGCTTCATGGATTATAGACTGAAAAGAGTGAAGAGAATAAGTGAATCAATGAGTGGAACCCGTGTAGAGAAGGGCACACAAGTATGGGCGCGCAAGTACACATGGGAAACCGTATCTTCACATAAGCGATGAACAAACTATATGGTAATATATGGGAGAGATCTTTCTCAATGCATCAAGAGTATTAACAGGTGATCCATGATGTTTGGTTCTCAAGTTCATGTGACAGGAAATGGAGGTGTGCATGTATTTATGACTTAGGGAGTTTGGGTGCTTTAGGTGCGCAGGTTTTATGGTTTTCAAACACTAAAAGGACTTAATTTCAATGATCCTCACTTAAATCCTCCGTTATATGTGTTAATGAAGTACCTTGATTGTTTCAGATGACTGGGGAGAAGTAAAAGGCGATAAGAACAGCAATTGTGCTTAAAGGAAATTTGTCATTATAAATGATATCCCCAAGGGTCTATTTATAGGCAAATAAGTGACCTTGGGCAAAATGAGTTGGGTGCGTAAGTAGAATGCGCAACATATTTGGGTGCGCAAGTTGGTTGTGCACCGCCGGTGTTTTGTCTTGACTAAGGCGATTCAAAATTCATCCGTTTACAAATCTTGATATTTCTTCATGTATTTTCCCATTTTTTTCTTAAGGGGTTTTCTTTTTCATTTCTTAGACTCTCTGATGGAATGGAGTGTCAACAAAATCCCCCCCCCCCCACCCTTAGAATTTGATCTGAAATGAAAAGAGGATCCTACACTCAGGTAAAGTAATGATGAAGAAAGACAAGGGAAATGGGGAACACAAGTATTCGGCGCTCAAGAAGACTTGTTCATGCAAGTGTGCAATGTGTAAGATTTCTAGCGCGCAAGGTGATATTAATCACTTATATATAATGTGATAACTTCTGCGAAATGTTTTTCCACTTTTGAATTATTATCTTTCAGCATGAAAGTCATTTATTCAGATGCTTCTATTTCATCATGTTTCCTATGTATGTCTTTTAGCTATGCTCTATAAGTGGGGTGCCATACTTGAATGTCGAATTATAAATGTGTTCCATGTTTAAAACATCTGTTCCTTAATGCCTTTACCATTATTTTGTAAAACACAAAAAATGAACTTACTTTTAAAAGATTATTTCTATCTTTTTGTAGGTTCAATGGCTCCTAAAAAAATTGGAACTGCTGAAGAACTCGCCTGCAAGAGGATTTAAGACATGATGAATGTCATTTTTCATGATAACATCAATGTTTTTCAAACCACTCTTATATACATAACATAATATTTGAATAAGTATCATTTCAACTTTCCTCAGATCACCTATCTGCCTTTGTATAGTTATGGCCATTTGTAGGATACTAACATTCCAGATCCAAAGAACTATGTCCCACATTCCTGGTTTCAGGATATAACAACTTCTTGTTGGAGAATGTTTCTATTGGGGTCTCATTTTCCAGTGATTGGACAGTAGAGAATACTCATATTATGCATCATAGCCCGTGTGCTCCATATTTAAAGTCACACACACCCGAGATGCATCCACACTGTTATTCATGCATCATTCGAGATTCTCAGACAGATCAGTCTAAGGGATGAAAGAAAAGTTAGGATTTCCACTGAGGAGGAGGTGTAAAACCCCCATAGATGTGGGAATACTGGGTACCAAAAACATGTGAATAATATTTAGATGAAATGAAAATCGCTGGGATTTATGAATCTATCTAGGATGGTCAAACCAATGTAGATAAGAATGATGATTTCGTGCCAGATTTATTAAGTCGGTGTAGCATAGAGTCCAATTCCTTCCATTTAACAAATGTGGAGGTAGGTATCATCTTGTTGGAAGTTTACAAAATTTTTGATGCTCAAATCATTGGTGACATGTATGATCAGTTTATTCCTTCCAAGGTGACATGGAATGACAATGAGATAACACCATATTTGGCTCATGAGTTGATGAAAATAGTTAACAAACTCAAGAATTAAATCACCGGGAAAACTCACACCAAGAGGGACATTCATCTATATGAATGGATGGAAATATTTTGGATAAAGAAGAAGGAAAAGGGGCCCACTTATCCCATCCAACTATTTATCTAAGGGAAGAGAAACGAGGCACTCTTGAAGCCTTTTGGCCAACATTTGAGAAGGGAGAATTTGAAAGATGGGATATGATATCAACCCAAAAATTCCTCTAAAGACACATCTTGCGGGTTTCATAGCCATGTGGATCAACATATATTTATTACCAGTCCGAGACTCCAAAGGGGGAGTGAGGCCAGCAACCTTTGTTATTGCAGATATGCTAGTAGATAAAACAATGGTAGGGTTGGATACTCCTATTTTGGCCAAGATTAATTGCAGTTTTATGTATATTTACAAAGGAAAATATCCCTATAGTATAGAAGGGCCATTCCAAGTGTTGTGGGGATGGATTTCTACTCACTTTAGAACATATGATGCACAAAGTGGAGTACCGGTTTTTGGATGTTCTTTTCGACCGTATGTTCAAGCCCTTTCTGGTATTTTACCCTTATCATTGAATTTTTATGAAAACAAATTTATATTGAGCATGAATAAGGAATTTCATTTCTTTCCTTATAGGAATCTGCCTATAGGGTAATTTGTTGATGATGGTACTGCCAGTTCGGAATAGAGGGAAAATGTGCTAGCTTGCAAAGATGGCATGTTGGCCACCAGAATTGATGGAGAAATCATATGTGAGTCATATGCTCCATATATATTTGAATGTCAATTCAAATTTATACAAAAGAATAATGTATCCCCTCTCGTGCATGTCATATTAGAGCAACACCCAATGGTTTCCCGATTACTAAGGTTATTCACATCTGTAGAGAAGACTGGGGTAATTTTTAATTTATCTGTTGTGGATACAGTAAGTAGATTAACCATTGGGTATGCTGAAAATGGGGTTTAATCATATCCTGAAGGGGTATTAAATCATGTTGTCCCCCGAGTTTGGATAAATATAAGTAGCAGGATGGAACCCCATCGCATGGAAGATATTTCTTCATCATCAGGGTCCGACTTTCAAGAATCAGGGAGTGGAGGTAATGATTCTACAAATTCTCCAAAGAGACCATGCACCAGATATAATCCTCCAACTATAATAAAAAAAATAGAGTCCATCAATCCCTACTGAATTTGTATAAAGTTTATCCAGTCTCCATCATTCTAAAGAGCGTCAAGTTCCATTTTCCAATCCTTCATATGTGACTGCAAGTGCTGGGAAGAAACTCAAGTCCCAGGTTGTAAGATCCACATCACAACACCTGGACATACATTCAGAATATATAATACTCGAGGTTGTTCGAACATGGTAGAGTCTATACTATGATGTTGAGACCATGTGGATAGATATGTGTGAAGGACTGCATATTCCAGGAGTAGGGGATTCACAGGCTTCTTCTGACAATCTTTTTAAGGATAATACCAATGAGGTTAGTACCTATATTAGAGAGCTATAAATTATCATATATGCCACTAATGACTCAATTCCTACCACAAAGCGGGTAAAGGAAATGATAGATCGTCGTACCACCGAAGAGATTAATGCTTCATTAGAGGATGATTGGCGTGACTTTGTAGATCTTAAGGATGTCATTTCCCATTCTTTTGTAGCTTCCTCCATTTTGAAACATTAATTTTAATCAAAAAAAAATTTACTTATGAAAAATTTAATCATAACATACAGTTGGGTAAAAGAAAGAAATCGAAAATTCCTTCACCACTATATACTCCTAGAGGCACTGCTCTTAGAGCTATCAGATCACCCCATGAATTTGGAGAAATATCTCTGGGCCGAGTGGCCATTGAGGAGGAAATAGAGAGATTATAGGATCTATGATACCAGTCTTTATAGACGATGATGCATTCCCTCCTAAAAAGGGGAAGAAGAAAAAAAATCGAAGAAATAAAATCATGGGTAAGCATTTTCTTAGCAATTTTAAGTCTCCCTGATAATCATGAATTTTAGTTTTATTCGTGAAAAAGTGTTTAAACTTTTTATGATTTTAGGGGCTTCTTATATTTCTTCTTTGAAAGAAATCACTGATTAAATTCAAGGATCTGCAGAAGATATTACTGATAAAACAAAAATACTTGTAAATCCAGTGGTTCTTGAAGAGGCATAGAAGCCAAAGGAACCAAAATCTGTTCCTAGCACTGCTCCGATTCCAACTCTCAGAGTAGAGGAAGCTTCTGATAAGTCAATAATATTTCATAAAGAATCAAATTAAAAATATCTGACTCCCATTATATGAAACATTTAGGTTCATCACATGCACCATAACATCTGGAAAAAACTGATGTTGACCCAACAATTGTTGCTGATGAAGCTACTCGGGGTCACAGGTTTCCGGATGAATGTGGTGAAGTAAACACGCCAAGTGTTCCCACGGGTGAAACTAACTTGGGATATGAGATATCATTGGATGAAATTATGAACCTTGTCATGACTTTTGCAGAACTATTAGAATATGTTAAAATATCAAATTCATTGGAAGATTTTGGAGGTCCTTATATAGAATCAATTGTATGTGATTTCTCATTATTCATCCATTTAATCTTCTTATGATGAACATTTTAACCATGGTTGATTCAAATATGAAGTTCCATAAAAAAACTGATGTTGCAATGGTAACTGAAGGAAGTTTTGATATTAACGTCAACCCTACCATCATGGAGACATTGGATCAAGTGAATCTTGAGGTAGCAGGTCTTCCTGAGATTCACTCTGAAAATTTAGAGAATGTTAAAGATAGAACTCCTCAACTAGAGACATTAAATAAAATTTCTGAAACTAAGAATGTTGGGGAGGATTATTCTCAAGTTGTTGACCTACTACTAGGTATGATATACAGATATTGTGATTACTTTCACTTTTATTATCTCTTAAATATAACCATGTTTCTTGATTTACCATACAGGGATATCGACATCAATGGCTAGGTCAGGAGGTGAAGCCTCAGCATCTTCCCAAACAATATTTTAAGGTGGAGCAACCATTGTCTAAGATGGAAAAGAGAAGGGCACTTATTAAGGGAATTAGTCCTGGAATATACCCCTCTTTATGATAGTGATTCTGAATTAGACCCAGAACTACAGATGGCTCTTCATCTTGCTCATCTCAAGGCATTGAAAAATATCTGAAAGATAATATCTGAGATTCCCCTTGAGTAATATCCTTTAATAATTCCACAAATTTCATCTATTTTTATCATGATAGGATTTGGCGGTTTTGAATAACATGAATTTCATACGGTGGTGAATGAGATTGTCTGGAGGAGGGATAAAGAGTAAAAGAATCAACAAGACATGATAGAAGCCAAACTGGCTATCAAAATTGAAGAGTTCCAAGCATTATTGTCCCATGATTAAGAAAATAATAATGAAAAGTTGAAGGAGATATCACAAACAATTAAATAAAATAATGTTCAGTAAATTCCCCTTCAACAAGAGTTAGATATCATTAAAGGGGATCATGAACAGCTTCATAGATCATTAAGAGAATTCCACAACGAAGGTGAAAAAGCCATCGCAGATGCAAAATAAGTGCTTTATCATGTTGAAGAGAGTGAGGCTGGTCAGATAAACAATCTCTAAAAAGTAGTTGATGGGCCCCAGGAAGCTGTTAAACAATTGAGGAATTACATAAAAATCTTTTTGTAAAAAACATTTATGAGAGAGATTCCAATTTTTTTATTCTTCTTAGTAAATAACTTCATAAATGAAACTTATTTTGTCATTAAAAATTTTTATTTCACTTTCATTATTTACTTTTGTTTTACCTAGGCCATTAGGCCCAATAAGCACAATGGGATAATATTTAGGGTCAAAATAGATTTGACCATAAACATTTTATTAGATCATAAGAAAATCTTATTGTCTAAGAATTTCATTAATATTCTTTAATTTTTTCCAAGGGGAATCATGAGTCATGATTTCTATGGTCACCAAATCAAAAAAATGTATCAATATAAGGGGAGTATCTTCCAAGAACAAAGTTACCATTGCTTTGAAAGCCTATTACGGGGGGTTTTATTATGCAGAGTAAACTATGGTACATATAGAATATCCAAATAGTGGAATCTTTCAACCAAAAAACATTTTATGTGGGAAACTTATGCATGGAATCCTAAAGGCACATGATGCATAGTCAGGAAAAAATAGTTCCTTGAAGTTTAACATTCTATTGTACATAGATAAGGGAAAAATAAAATTTGGATGACTCAAGACCATAGAAGGTATTTTTACCATGGAAATGAATTTTGGAAATGAAAAATGATTATTTTAGATCAACATAACTCATTAATTGGAAAACTATATCTATTCAAATTTGTTGTATGAGTAATTGGTTAATATTTATCAGAATTTGGAATTTCTGACATCATATTGTGTTGTTTTTAGTCATGCAGTAAGGTTGTTGTGTTGTGCAGTTTAAATTCATGCAGTGAGGATGTTGTACTATGTAGTTTAAATTCTTGTAGTGAGGACACTATACTCTGCAGTTTAAAGTCTTACAGTGAGGATGTTGTGTGGCTTTAATTTAAGGTCTTTAGCTTTGACCAAAAGTATGAGAAAACACCCCCAATTTAGTTTTTTTTTTGGAAACATACTATCATATTTAGGTATGTAATGGAAAATAATAAACTATGATTTGAGAATTTCTGGAGCCAAGGAATGTCATGGGAAAGAGGGCTAAATGCATTAGAGGAAGTCTTTTCCAAAAACAAAATGTAATCATTACTTGGCAACACTGTTATGGGGGTTGTATTATGCAGAGCCAACTAGGGAATATGTTGCATATCCAAATAGTGGCATCATTTGACTGAAAGTCCTGTTATGTGTGAAACATATGCAAGGCTTCATAAGGGTATGTGATGCATATTTAGGCAAAAAGATCTCTTATAATTTTAAATTTCTATTTCCAAAAGTTGAATAATGTTAATGGAGATTCAGATTTTCTGAAGCCTAGAGATTGGTTTATGGAGGAAGGTACCTGAATATGGAAAGGGAATTTCTAACCAAGTTTTCCAATGAACCAGAGCAATATGACTTTTACGAATTTCTGATGCAAATGTAAGAGATATGGTGTCTATAGTTTTAATTCATACAACTTGGACCGGAAATGGAAACAATATATAATACGTGGCTAAGTGATTTCATGTTTATTTCATAGGGCATCAAACACATGGTGAGGTAAATGTGTAAAATATGGTCTTGAAGATTTTCAGATTGTGAGAAAGATAATGGGACAAGTATACTTGATTGGATGTTTTAAAATACAACTTCTAGTATACTTTCATCAATTATTAAAGGGGAAAAAGATACTATAACCAAGAAAAAAGTTACCAATATTTGAAAAACACATTATGGGGGTTATATTATGTAGAGAAAACTAGGGAATATGTTTCATATCCAAATAGTGTCATCTATTGACTGATAGGCATGTTAAGTGGGAAACTTATGCATGACCTCCTAATGGCATGTGCTGTATAGTCAGGCAACAGAGCTCTGAGGTATTAGAAACTTTGTCAGTAGAAACCGTAAGAAACATTATGAGGATCTGAAAATATTCAAAATTAAGAGTGTGAAATATTGAAGGGGTTTATGCCCAATGAATATGAGAAATATTTTAACCCATATTGGACAATATATTTATGTCCTTTACAAAGATCTGAATCATATGTAAAATAGAGACTTTCTTTGTTTCCTCTGAATTAATATTATGATGTGAAGTTTAAAGTCATTCAACAAGGACATTATACTAAAAAGTTTTAAGTCATGCAGTGAAGACATTAATAATCCCATAATAAATTGAGACACGTTATTTCTATAAATAATCCACTTACCCATTTCCTAATCCCACGTGAGCTATGTTCGGTGTGAGAAACAAGGAGTAGTAATGGTTTCTTTTATAGCCCAATGGTGACGCAATTAAAGAATAGGGATGCTATATTTCCATGCATTTTAATGTCATGTGTTAAAGTCAAGGATTAACTAATGTGAAAGGAAAGGAAATATTGTGACTAGGTTTAGTGATAACACCCAAGTGTCACTATATGTCTTGCTGGGGAAAGGATCATGTTATACATAATTCTGAAAAAATTTCCTATGCAGATTTGATTCTTTTTCAAGAAGTATTGGGGTTTTTTATCAATGTTGGGCCCATTATTGGAGATCTAGGAATCTATACATATCTCATAATATATGAGAATCAATCTGTACAGAGTTCTTTAAACAATCATTCCTCAAACTAATCGAGTTTGACATGAATAATGGGGGATTTTGACACGTTCTGAGAGAATGGTAAATCTTATGACATAAAATGGTGTAAGGAACGAATCATATATCTTAATGAAACTCTATTTATAGATCTGATTCATATATAGGATGAGAAAATAAAAAAAGATTTTTTTATTGTGTTTGGGCCCAAAATTATAGATTCAGACATCTCTACGTATCTCATTGAAAATGAGAATCAATCCACACGCTGTTATTGAAACAAGGTCTCTATGAAGATCTAACTCAGATATAAGAAATAGAGGGACTCATGTACAACTAAGGAGTAGAGATGATTTCAATGATGTGTGTTTATGGAATCTTCTAACTTCAAATAGATAGAACATTTATTGTGTAAATGATGTCATGCAGTTTAATGTCATGCGACATGGACGAAGATGTTACGCAATTTAACATCATTCAGTATGGACACTGAAAATTGTTATGCAGTTTAATATCACCTAACTAAGACATGGGGGAATTGAAATATTATGTCTTCTAGCAAGGAAATTTCACTATGTAGTTTAATGTCTTGTAGTGAGGACTATTTTACAAAAATAAACAATGTATTTCTTCAAAAATATTTCATTGGTTGGAGTTTTGATAAGCTATCCAATCATTGAGATTAAGGAATAGGCTCTATTTGAATAGACCTTATGAATAAAATAAAGTGCTTTCCACTTTAGCTCATGTTTTGGAGGTTTCGTTCCTGGTATCATTAGAGTCCTCATGACCAATACCGATTCTCCTTGAAGTAATGAACGAAGGCAAAATTTCTTATTAAAATCCAATGTTATTATGTTCAGGTAGACATCTAGATATTGAAAAGTATGAAATATTTTCTTGTCTAATCATTTCATCTCATCTAACCACTTCTAAGACCTTTCATATGTAGAAAACTGATCATATATTGCAACTCTATGTGAAGGGTATTTTCTTTTAATTGGAAAAAACTGCTTCAGAACCATATACCAATGAATAAAAAGAAGCTTAGGTGGTAGTATGGATAGTTGTACGATAATCACATAATGCATTAAAAAGTTTATCAGGCCATGATTTCTTATCTGAATCCACCATATTCTAGAGTTTATTCAATAGGGTCTTATTAAACGCCTCAATATATCCATTAGAATCCCCATGACAGTGAGATGAATGGTTGGACTTGATATTATGTTCCTGATACAACTTTTTTATATCAATAGAACAAATCATGGTGTTATTGTCCATCAAAATAGAATGAAGGACACCAAATTAGGTAATGATATTAGTATTGACCAAACTAATAATTATTCTGGCTCTGAATTCCTTGAGAGGTATTACCTCAGCCAATTTAGAAAAGAAATCGTTATTGGGGAGAATATACTTGAACTATATAGCCCAGGATGGAGGATAAGGCTCTACTACATCCATTACCCATGTGGAAAATGGCCAAGATTATTTAGTTGTATATAGAAACTCGGGGATTTGATTAATGAAGTTGGCATGCCCTTGGGAGGGATGACATTTTCTAGTAAAATTTGTGCAATCATGCGTCATTGAAGGCCATAAGTATCGAATCCTTCGGATTTGATCAAAAATTATGTGACCAGATTGGTGGTCACTACAAGATCTTGAATGTACTTCATTAATGACAGCTGTGGTATCTTCTCCATCAATACATATGAAGATAATTCCATCAAATCCTCACTTGTAATGGATCTTTTGATGGTCTGGACTATCAGAAAGTGTAAAATTGGGGGCTCATCACTGAATCTGTTCTTTCTCAGCCCTATCTAGTGTAAGTACCCCATTTTCAATATATTTCATGATGGATGTTCTCCATCACATGGTATGACCATATGGTTTAGAAATAGGGAAAATTTCATTAATTTCCACCATTTTGGTTTGAACAAAAGTTTAGACCACACAACGATGGGTTATGTAGATAATTGCCTCATCCGGAATTGGATCTGCCAAGGCTATAGCTGCATTATCCAGTGCATATGCTTGGGCAATTTTTGATCACAACATATAATAAAATGTTAGATCTGAGGGAAATTCATCCATTAACCTTCTGACGTATTAACACAAAGGAGTTAATTATTCTTTTCTGATACAATATTTCCCATTGATTTTTTTATTATTAATTCTGAATCACCCTTTACTTTTAAATGATCCGTTTTCGCCTTAAGGGCTAATTCCAAACCCGTGATGAGAGCTTGATATTATGATTAATTGTTGTTACCACCATTAGAAAATATGAAATAATAAGGCAATACAGCGTTTTCTAGTGTAAAAAGAACAATTACTAATCCAACCTTGTTATGTTTAGGGTTTTCAATTATCTTTCCTATTGGACATCTGGATGCACCATAAATATACATTTCCCATTCTTGGGAATTATCTTAATTACAGAAGACCTATTTATCAAGAAGTTTAGTATTAAATGATGTATCTTCCATAGATGGATACTCCGCAAGGAATTCAGCCATGTATTGGCCTTTTCATTCCATTTGAGGCACAAACTAGATATCAAACTGTTGCAAAATAACCACCCACTATACTAGAATCCTTGTGATCATAAGACAACTCAAAATAAATTTGAGCGGGTTATTACGAGATACCAATTAGACATCATGAAGTTGCAGGTAGTTCCTTAATTTATATACTGCAAATATTAATGTTATGTAGCACTTTTCAATACATGAATATCGAGTTTCTATGTCATGAATAGTTATACTAAAATAGTATAGGTTGTATTCATTCCCAGCATCATTCATTTGGGAGAGGAAAGCACCTAGTGACTGATTTAAAGCTATCATGTAGAGGATAAGTGGACTTCCTTTAACCGGTGGCATTAATATTGGGGGAGTCAAGAGGTATTTATTGAGGATATCAAATTCTTCTTGGCAATCTTCATTCCATTGGTAGGTAAATCCATTCTTCATTAATCTGGTGAAGGGAAAACACTTGCCTGCCAAATTGGTGATGAAGCACTAAATATTGTCCAAGTGTCCATGGAGTCATATTAATTATTTCAAATTTCAAGGATATGAGATACCAAGGATTTTTTTTTTCAGTATCAACGATGATACCATGATGGCATACAACGAAGCCAAGGAATTTCCAGGAGGTTACCCTGAAAGCACATTTCAAGGGGTTCATCTTCAAACCATGTTGTCGTAGATTATTGAATATGGTTTCCAAATCATCCAATTGATTGGAATGTTGTTTTTATTTGATGACCAAATAATCCACCAAAAATTCAACAAATTTTCCTAAGAAGGGGTTAATGATATGATGCATGGAACATTGTTATGTTGCGCCTGCATTCTTAAAGCCAAATGGCATTACCAGATAAAAAAATACTCCTTGAGGGGAATTAATGGTTGTAGATTCTTTATCCTCTAGTGCCATTCAGATTGGAATATACCTAGAGTATTTATCCATGATGAAAAAAGAATTATATCTAGTCATTAAATCAATTATATGTTTTGTAATTGGGTCTGGAAAATCATCTCTAGGAAAATGCCGGTTAAGATCTCTAATGTAAATTCATACTCTAATTTTTCCATTATTCATTCTCATTGGAACAATATTGGAAATCCATTTGGGATACTGAACTTCCCTGAAAAAGTTAGAATTTATAAGCTTGTCATCATCAGCTTCAATGTTAGAGGCATGAGTTGGGTGTGTTCTCCTTCATGATTTATAAATCCACGATGTTGTTCTAGCAAGCCCAAATGATGTGTGGCTACATCAAGATTATGACCTTTAATTTCTATATAATTACTATAAAAATATATATTGATGTATCATTATTAAATAATTATAATCCTTTTACTCTTTAGAGGTCATGGTCGCACTAATTAGAATGGGGTGTGGATCTTCATTTGTACCCAGATTTATTTCTCTGAGTTCATCCACATTGGTAGAGACACCTTCTTCAAATTTTGGAGGAGTATCCCCATTATCTTCCTCTTATACGTCATTATGTATTACCTATTATGTCTCCAAATTCATTGTAGATGATGTTGAAAAACTTCTAGAATTAGGGGACAAATCATAATTTGAACATTCCAAAGAAGGGGCCATCATATCTGACCATACCGATGATGAATGGTTTTTGTAGTGGTAATAAATATGGAGTGATGGATTGAGATTCAACATCATTTTATTCCTCTATGATTTCTACTATCACTTCTACTTTGGTTGATGAAGTAGAGGCTTGTTGTAGTTCAATAGATGAGATGAAAACATCTCCATTCAGGATTTCATCATCGCTTGGTGTATCAATAAATTCTCACATGTTATCAGGAAATGTTTCTATAATTAACATTATGGATGTTACTGGATGAGTCGTTGGATTTGGATATACCCTTTCAATTTTATTGATGGGTAACACATAATCTGAACTCAAATATATGAATGGCTTTTCTAGGATATTTTGCAGTCTATTTGGAGCATTAACTCTGGTTACCTCCTTTGTCATGGGATTCGTTCCTATTGTGTGATAAAAGTCAACCTCAATTTGTTGAGATTTACATGTTTTGAACAGAACATTGTCATAATAATGTCCTGGTTTGACCATTTAAATATATTTTTAGACATTGGTTGTATGAAGAAGCTATGGATGCATGTTGATACAACCAAGTACATCCTAGCTGAATATTTAATGTTGTGTACTGACGAACAACCATGAAATGTAAATTAGACACATGGCCTCCAATTTGAGTTGTAAGTGTAATATTTCCAAAAGGTTCTTGTTCATTTTTATCATATCCTTGAAAAATTAATTTCAGAGGAGATAAGTCAAAAATTAATTAGTCCCAATCGACGAAGTATACAAATAGGAATGAGGTTGACCCCGAAGCCATTATCAATGAAGGCTCTTCAAAATTCTATGTCATTGACCTTTCTAGACAAATATAGAGGTTTGATATTCCCATTCACAACATCATCTTCTTCTTCATATATAAAAGATATGACTGCATGACATTCTGTAGGTTCATTATCTATATGATAAACAATATCAGCAACAACTTTTGTTTCAAACTCTTGAGGAATTGAAAAAGCCTCAATGAGTGCCTCTCAAAGATATTTTTACAAATTCAAAGAATCTAGAATTGACAAAATTGCTGGTACATGGGCCAATTGTTTTAAAACATTATACTTTTGTTCCAAAGTTCTGTGTTTCCAAGCATGGAAATTTGGTCTTGCTGGTGCTTTGGAAGTTGATTCTTCTATTATAGATGTACTATGTGTTGGTGCAAATGTTGGAAATACAACTGGAATTCGTAAAATAGATTGAAAAGGTCAATTAATTTTATAAGAAGAATATGGTGTTTCTTCTTATCAGTCTTCCAAAATAACTTTGTTAGAACTGAACCTATCTTTCATCATGAAACTCCGTGTTTCTGTTGAGCCCGCTGAAGGGCTGTTCCATGAGTTTTTGTAGCATATATGATTCGATTAGGGGTAGATTTAAAATGGTGGTTTCTATAATTCCCACATCCTTCCATGTATCCTCGACCATGTCCCCTTCCACTTGTTCCCAAATTAAGTACAAGGAATTCTGGATCATTGTAATCAGAATCACCTTTGGAATAGGGATCTGTCAAATGAATAACTTTAACAGAACCAACGATCAATGATTCATCTGATGAAGATTATTTTTGATAGGTTAATTCTGGTTGTACTGTTTGGCGGGGTGATGCCCGTTCTTTTTAAACAGATGGCATAAAATCTACCAGGGTCAAGGAAAACTATGGGATTGACCCGATCTCATTATCTTCTGAATGCTATTTGCCTTTATCATCGCTTCTCTTCTTTTAGGAATGGACTTTTGATGAATATGGTCTTTCTATGTACTGAGTGGAATAAGACAACATCAGTTGTATCAATTATTTTAGTAAAATGGTATGATTCCGGTTGATTATTTTCCTGATCATCCAGTCATCAAATTTTTTCAGATTTTTACTTTTGACCACTTTCCATTTGTCATATTCCTATGGATCGGAAGCAGTAACACATGCTACATGAGCTGATGAAATTTTTAGATTTACTTTCCTAGAGTCTGCTATATTTTCAGAATGAATTTGAAAAAAAAACACTCCTGAATGGGGTGTCCCTACATTTGGTGAAAGGGGCTATAATTTAGAAGATCTTCATCTATATCTTTATTTTTCTTCTTCAGCCATGGAAACTGAACCAAATTGTTTTCTAAGGTTGAGATGAAGTGTCCATGAACTTGTTTATTCCTGAAAAAATATAATTTATTCTATAATTCTTAAAAAAATTCCGCCTTTGATGTATTTGATCATCTTGGAGCTGCAGTCGTTATTGTTGATGCTCAAGAGGTAGAGCGCTTCAGTATGATGTGGGTCTAGAAGTAGAAGAATGTACAAGAGCCTATTTGAGGGTGACTAAATCAGCATCTCCCATTCCTATCCTCCTCCCAGATCTGATGTAATTGCATGAGTTTTAGCTTTAGTTTTTATAATATAGTCTTCTATCTATTGGGTCATTGATGTATGGTTTTGAAACCCTCCTATGTATTTCCTAGGGATCAATAGTATTTGTAATTCATCATGTATATTTTCCACAAAAATTGGCATCAATTCTTCTTGAAGAATTCCTATACATAAGGAATATGTTAATCATTTCCATCATGCAATGAAATATGAAACTCTTTCATTCTCCCATTGTTTAAAATTATTAATATAAAAAACTATCATCTTTGGTAGCGTTGAGCTAAATTAAAGAATGAATTTCTGACAGAGATCATTCCATCTAGTAATTAATCTAGATTTCATACTTGTATACCAGACAAAGGTTGGTCCTTATAATGACTGCACAAAACACCTAATCTTAACTGCTTTGTGTTAGTGAGAAGTTCCCATCATAGGATCACAATGAGAAACAAAATGTGTTAAGTGATGTTATGGATCTCCAGAACCATTAATAATTAAGAATTTAGTATTCACAAAATTTGGTGGGGGAGGAATTTCATCCCCCCATTCAGATTAAGCTCTCTTTTCTGGATAAATGGGTGCATATAATTCCTCCATAGATTCCAATCGAGCCGGTAATGCCTCAATTGTGTTCATAATATTTTCTGGATCATCCAAATGAGCTGGAACCTATGCGGGTATAGCAACCGGAGCTTGAGCTGGTGCAGTGACTAGTAAAACCACTAATGTTGGTGCTAAAATACTTTTTTGATAGCCCATGGAAACAGGCCTATCAGGATGTATATGGTCACGCCTTGATTGTGTACCCAATGGAGAGAATTCATTATCTACATCTTTAGTTACTACAAATCCTATTTTCTGAGGTGATCCAATTAGATTTTCATGTTGAGGACTTTCCTGGGGATTACATCTACCAGAAATAATGTTTCGAAGTAACTCTGTGTTGAGTAATTTTAACTTCGTCATTTCCTATTCTTGCTAAGAAAATATCTATTCAAGAGAATTAGATTGACCATCTCCAATGGAAAATTTTGATTCAATCTTACTGTTTTTCTTTTCCCTCGTTAGATGCCTTTTAGAGAGGGGGGAGTTGGTTATTTGAAGACATTCCATGAATTTGGGTAAGCTTATGATTTTGGGTATGCACACCTTCTTCATTTTCCATGGTGTGTACCGTAATATGGACAAGAAATTCATCTTGTGATTCCCCTAAACTGGAATAATTTTCTGGAGGATCTTTTGTAATGGTGTTAATAACATTCACTGACGCATAGTGCATTGATGGAATTATGTCAGTGTTTCTGATAGATCGTCTCCCTTTGTGTCATCCATGAGACTATATTCTCCTATATGAAGAATTCCTTGGAATTTTTTGGTGGATATTAAATAGAAGGGAATCCTTGGATTGTTTAGTTGAATGCTTTCCTTGTGGCTTCTCCCCTAATTGATAGAAAACTGACTTTCGTTGAGGAGGGGATTGCAGATGGGAAAAATATCCCATCCCTACAGGCTGGGACTATTCCTATTATTGTTCTTCAAATCGTTGAACATTGTAATATGAATTTGAAGGTTGAATTAAATGAGCCACCATCCTTTAAAGTTGGGGTGATTCTTGAATTTATATGTATGTAATTCGTGCAACTGCTCTTCGGATATTTCTGATTTTTGTTCAGACATTAGCTGGGTGCATCAACCAACAATCACACAAATCACCTGTTTCATTATATTGTTGTTCTATTTTAGACATTTTCATCCTCCCACGCCTGAAAACCTCTAAATGGGATTCCTTTTCAATATTCTCATATACATGATGTAAAAGTAACTCAATAAATTCTTTTCTTTGGGCCAAATTTTGATGAGAATCGGTTGAGGCCTGTTCTTGAGAGTTCATTTGATTACATACAAAACCTGAAGATTGTGGCCAACAATGGGTGATAACATTGCATGAGACCACTTTTGGAATACATTATAGTTTTTGGAGTTCATTGAAATAAAATTCTCCATATTCATCCTATCCTCTGATACGAACACTAGATGGGGAATCAGAAATTAATTAGTGTATCCTCTTTAGAGCATTGAGACATGCACACCATGGTGTAATCAGTTTTTCCACCACCACCTTACTTGGATGGGTATAATGGTGTAAATAATAACAATATATGGTTATTATAACATCATACTGATTCTATGATATTATATCATCCACTCCAATTCCATTCAATAAATATGGGAATGATATCATCGCTCGTACGTACATACGGATTACCGTCTCCACGACGCAATGAGATTTATTTTCCATGTTAACAATTCAAGAATGATTATAAAGTATATTTAATAAGTTATAATAAAATATATGACATAATAATTCTACTGGATTTATGTATATATATATGTGTACGCCATCTACTTAATTCCATTCATTTCAATAAGGAAACGAAAACAACGTTCATGCGTACGTACGACCTACCGTCTCCATGAATGGGGTATTTATTTCCATTTACCAATCTATTATATATATTTATATTCTAAATATATATTAAATATAAATCATGTTTTATATTCTGGAATTAAGTAATCATGATCTATGTAATCATATTAATAATTACAATTGAAAACACGGACAATAAATGAAATGATTTTACCAAAAACTCTACTTTAACATGAATTTTCAAAAGAACAGGTAATATAAAGTCATAAGTGAACCATATATGATATCATAACAATGAATATGATTCTGTAATAATTCAAGGAAATTATTTAAATCACTATACAGGAGGTTCGGATACGTACGAAGCATATCGGACCTAAGGTAAGGTATAACTTTTCTAATCTCATTTTTTATCCGAGATTGATTATTCGTAAGTATTTTCTGGGTTATATTTATCATCGATGTCCCTATTTTCAAAAAATGGTTTCATGTATTTTTAAATTCATTTTTACGCATTTTTGAATTTTACTGCATGGTATGTAAGGAATCATTCTTTTGTTTACCATACGAGTTATTTTTTGACTTTTCCGGCAAAAGTACGAGAAGAATGTTTTTTAACTTATATGGCATGAACAGATTTTACAGTTTCAGAAAGCCTTGTTTTCATGAAGCTTCCTCCACAATAATTCATGATTATTTTCATCAAAATTCATTTTCTTTTAAAATTTCATGGCATTTTGTGAAAAGAAAATGATTTTGATGAAGAAAGAATATTTTTCTCAAGAATTCATTTCAAATGTTTTGTCATAACTATTTTCCATCTAATATGACATTATTTAATATGATTATGTTTCAAGTATAATGTTTCTATGATTTAAATGGTTTCACTTTTCTTATGATGAAATGATATCCATTTATTTTATATGGATTATGTGATGATGGGATGATGTTTATAAAACCCATTTTTATTCTTTGGGTTATGATGAATGATTTATGTTTATGTTGTGGCACAAATAAGAATGATTTCATTATGAGATGGGTGGGACCTATATCTCCCTCCAATGCATTGGGAAAATATTTATATCTCATGATATATCCATGGCTAGAATGGTAAGTTAATCCAGTTCAGTGATACAGGACTGGAACTAGGAGTGAACTCGATTCAGAAAGGGACTTTGTCCACTAAGATGGTTTTCGCAGCAATGTCTTGGATACTATAGAAATCATATCATGTGCTTAATGGTTTTCCATAATTACATGTTTTATTCAATTTCTATTTTATCCTGATTAAAGTTTCTTTATGATCTTTTCCTTACATACTGCCATGTTTTATGTCATTGCTCAGGATTTTGATGTTTAAATATCATGTTCATGTTTTGAAGTTCAAATGTATATGGTTGGATTTATTTTCTCCATGCTTAGCCTTACTGAGCATTTGATCTCACCCTTTATATTTTTCCATTTCGCCAGGATATAATGAATGGTTTTAGGTAAAAAAATGAGAAGAACTTTATTGGAGATTTTGAAGATATTTCACCAAGATTAGAAGATTATATTCTGAGTTACCAAAGACATTAAACTATTACAATCCTTGAGTTTTTGTTTTTGTTATATTTTATGTATTCCGAAAAATTAATGTAATTTCCATGTATGTCAAGCTTTGGGCCTCTATAGTTGGTATCAGAGGAAACAGAGGTAGGAATAAATCTGATCCTTGGGAACTCTCACATGTGAGCGTTGGACGAAGCATGGCTCTCCACCCAAGGGCTTCATGTGGAAATGGCTGCCACTGGGGATGGTGGTGTGTCCGGCCCAAGGGGTGTAGCCACATATGGAGTTCCCTAATAGGTATCAATTATAGTCCACTTGAAGTAATTCCAGACCGCTATAGTTGGTATCAGAGGAAAGGTTTAGTCAACCTATGGAAACTAGGATGCGAAAACTTTAGTGAAATCCCTAGGGATATTTCTAAGGTATGTCTAAGGATGTCTCTAAGGATAATTATAAGTATAGGTTATAAACATAAAATTACGGTAACAATATTAGATTTAAACCTCTGATTTTATATATTGAAGGAACTCCCCCTTGATTATGATTTTTGCCTCTCACAATCTTTTTTTGGGTGTTAGAAAATGGATGGAAACAGGAAGGTTCATGATAATGGAGGATATGATGGACAATGGAATGATATTCTTCCTGAGAAACCAAATGAAATTGGATTTGGGGGTCCACATATCGTTATTATTCCAAATCAGCAGTCTCAAAATATGATCAATAATCTCAACTTTGGTATGTTTCCTAACTCATCTAATAAGAGAAAGATGGAGTTTTATGATGATCATTGAGGAAAGAATGTTAAATTTCCTTCATGTAAATCATGTTGGAAGAGGCTTGAGGGAGAATGTTTCAAAGGAACTGGAAGATGCTTTGGATGTGGAAAAGAAGGATACAAGGCCATTAATTGTAAAGGAAAAGGTTTAGTTAACACCATGGACAAGGATAATGGTATTGCTAAGATATCAACAATGGTTAAATGTTTTAAATGTGGAATGTACGGGAAATATTCAAACCAATTCCCTATGGGAAAGTCTCATGAAGAGAATCAGCATGGTCGTATGGGTACGAGGGTTCTCTCAAATCTTCTCAAGCGCAAATAACCAGAGGTTAAGCGTTGGCCTTATTTTATTATTACGCCAAGGAATTTGAAAAACTGGTTAAGAAACGATCCATCAATTCGTTGAATTAATTCAACGAAAGAAACGACCCATTTAATTCACGAAAGAAACAGCCCATTTAATTCACGAAATAAACCGCCCAATGAAATGGTCTGTTAAGAATTTAGAAAACGCGTCGGTTGACTTTCATTAAGACGGGTTTTCACGGGTGCGTTTCTTAGCGGAAAGAAACGGCGGGGCTCGTGCGGGCCCCACCTCACAAATATCCTACCAAGGGGGTAGGATATTTCTGGATAGCATCCTATCCAATTCAACTCAGTTCAAGCCGCCTTTATGTGGCTTCAAGTGGCTTCCAAGTGGCTTAAGTGAAATAAAATAAAGTTGTCGAAAAATTATTTTATTTCTTACCTTTAAGCCCGAAAATTAAAAACCACACCCGAGCAAACGCAACTCCGGAAGAGGCATTTCTAAGAGAATATCGGCGCTGCGATTTCATCGGTGCCCTCAGAATTCGATTCCGGGCACCGGTTCAAAAGTTAGAAAAATCCGCTCGTTCGTTCACTGAACGTACCCGAGCCAAACTTCAGAAAATGATTCCGGGCGCACCGGGCCTCGGAATCAGGTGCCGTCAGAAACTGCGCTCTTGTAAAATTCCAAAGAAAATTAAGAAAAAAATTTCCTTGAAATTTATGGGTCTTTACAATATTAAACATAGAAGATTTTAGACTAGAATTTTAGGGATTAATAGAATTCCGGAATTCATTAACCTAGAGATTCACTACGATCCATCCATTATTGAATTGTAACGTTTCATAGAACCTTCTGGGTGTGTTTCCCCTCATAGTGTGGCCTAGTATTCTATAGACCTTGGCTATAATTTCTAAACAAAAATTTACCATGGTTCCACCTTCCAAGATCTTTTCAATGACAAATCTCCCCAAAAATATTCACATATATGTAACTCTTAATTGTAACAGCCTCCATCTTAGAAATATAGAAAGGAATGTGGTACAGTGAACTAGTTAGTCTCATCCTCCTACCATGTTGTACTCCCACATCTGATGTTCTTATCCCTCAATGACTAACCACTATTAACAATTCATCCTACTCTATGATGAATTTTGACACGGTTTTCCTCAACCCAACATCATCACTCTAGAAACATTCAAGAGGAACATGTTGAAACATGATTTGAAAGGGATATATTTCTATGAAAACATCTTGTGTTTCAGCTTTATCATTTGGACCTCCAAAATAAATGGATCTATGAGTGGAGTCTACATAGTTTTTATCTTAGTAATATTTGATCTAATGAAATTTTGGTACTATAATAACTCATGTAGAATGCCACTGATGAAATGGGTTCCCCACATATTTCTTTATAGTTCTCCATGATGTAGATGGAATGTACATGTGTTTAGGGACCTTTTAATAAGGAGTTCAGGTAATATATCTTTTTGATGGTAAAAATATAAAAGTGATATTCATACCAATTCATATATCCTGATGTCTTATAAATATGTCTGGTATTCCTGGAATCTGGAGCATACCTAATATTCGCATGATCACTCAATGGTGATATTACCACCCAATATCAAATCCAAATCCTTATATTGGCCTATGTTGTTGTTACCCATGCTACTCCAAAAAGTAGTGGTGTAGTGGGTAGAGAACTCTTCAACCTATGTCTTATCGCATGTGACCATCCTAGTCCTCCCATCAAGCACATAAATTTATATAGATTCATTCTCTTTAGGGGATGATCGTGAATATTGATGTTTCAATTATTTGGTCATCTTTTCATGTGAACCCTGATCGTGGTTTATCAACAACGAAGGGTGGGATAGTGACATTTGACAACAACCTGATGTTCCAAAATGGGAGGTAGTTTCTCAGAAGATATCTCATCCGTTACTCTTCTAGATTGCCTAGAGGAATTTGATTTTTAGATACCCGCACCATGATTTAAGGATCTGAGTATTTCTATCCATATCGTCTCTCTGATATAAAGTAGTGAATTATATCTCAATAGAATTTTGTTGGTCATCCATTTCAAATAATTCTATAATATATAAGTAATGATAATGTAATATCTATGAATCGACATGTATGTTAGGTAGTATGCACATTTTCTAGAATAATGTATGAAAAATGATGATATCTTTTCTATATAGATGCGTGAAAGAGGGTGATGTGGTGTGAAAGAAGTAGATGATGCTCAATTTTTCATTATGAAATGTAAGAATTATACGCATGAGAGAAATGTATCATATCATACAGAAAGTCATAGGTATTATATAGGTTCCCCTTATAAAGGTGGAATTGGTCCTTTGTTCATGTACAAGCGCCATACACACCAACTGGTTAGTATTTCATACACCAACGAGAATCTTCCCCCTTCTACAATGATTCCCTTACAACATTACCTTCTACTCCGCTTTTATCTTAGATTCCTTAGGGGATAAATTTTTGGCTTAGAATTCAAATTAAATAAACAAATTTCCCAATTTTGTAAAACAAAAGCCTTTATCAAACTCGATAGAGAATTTCGATAATGTAAAGGAAGGTGAATGTACGTTTCATGGTGTTTTTGAAATATTGAAATCTATAAAAAATATATTTGAACACCAAATATGACATCAATTATCTTCCATTCTATGAAGTCCACTGAAATTTCCAAGGTATCTATGTGAAATATGTCTATGTTGCGTGTAGGAAACCTAATCTGCGTACATCCCTTATGTATTCCCGATACAATGTCAAACATTTCATTATATGATTGTTCAATACGACTAATGGGATGGTTGTGTGAGTAAACTTTTCCATAACTAGATCTTCCACCCCATCATTAAATATTTTGGAAATAGGTAGAAGGCCTACCCTCTCTTTTGGGTGATTCTATTGAAGTAGATCTCCCACTCTGCTTCATATTAGACTAATATTCTCCAACATCATGAAATAATAATCATCAAGTTAGATATCTTGCATTAGAGGTTCCCTATGGGTCCTCACTTTAGTGTGACAACATTTCTATAATCCATTCCCGTCCTCTTTCAACCCCTATCTGGTGCACCGAAGAACACTTCTTGTGTTGATTCTTACAATATTGCGTTCACCCCTTCATTAAATCTCAATGGGAAAACCCAATGTCATAGAACCATGATTGATCACCCTTTACGCTCAACCCTCATTCAATGCGTACACCTCTTTAAAAAAAACCATCCACACATTCACATAGTGATTTCATGGTCCCTCTTTAGGTGACCCATATGCCTCTATCATGTGAGATTCCATAACTTTTACTTCATTACATAGTCCCTATAATGAATTATTCTTCTTAGCATAGGCATGATAACATGAAAATCAGGATTGACCACTCCTCCACACCATTATTCATTGACATGGAAAATGCCCTAACCCACCCAAGGGTGAATGTGCTATAGTTATGTAATCCCAATGGGTACCAAGTGATCCACCCAAGATTGAGCTACATGACGTAAATCATCCTTGAACAAACATCCAAGACACATTATGTAAAACTATATCCTTAAACTATATAATGTACATGAGCATCCACATTTTTTTCATTGGAAGATTCCACCATTTCCACTCTGTGGGATGAAACCCCAGCACATGGGCTGTTTCCGCACATAATCCCCACACCTTCCTCCAAACCATGGGATTCAACACCAACAACAGGGATTCTATCATGTGTAATACCAACACACAATCTTCTACAAGTACTGAATGCTCCACGTATGACACATAGGTAATGATATCCTCCTCAAAAGGAATGAGTTCCTTGACACAAGGAATGAAATCCTCCCTGAGAATCTCCCATGTTTAATCCCCACATCATCTCTCATTGGTGCATCCTTCACAGACCAAATGTCATGCCTAATACTTCCTTTTATTTCCCACACTAAGTATGACTCACATTGGATTAGACTTTAGTGGATTCCTTGAAATCCAAAGTCATATCCCCTCAACTAGGTCTCATCCTTATGTGTACTCCTCAATCATGTACCCCCATCAACGGGTAGCTCCTACGAGTAGGCCCTATCCACATTTTCCACTTCCATGGGCCTCCACTTCAGGTATATGAAAAATCCCTTCCAAAAATACAGGGTATTTGACTTCCATCAAAATGGGATACGTAGGAAGCATAGTTGTTCTCTATAATAATCATTCCATCAACTACATCCACTCCATCCAGCTAAACACCATCCACCCAAAACATAATCCACTCCTCCCACATCCATTCTAATTTTCTCTAGACACCACATCCCAATAAGTTCATCTGTATACCTAGAAACAACAAATCTTCTATGACCCTTTAGTCCAATTTCATCGATAAACCCCATTGGAATCATTGTGGCTCATATAAGTACTTGATCAACTCCAGTGCACAATCCCCACACTATCCAACTAATAGAAATCCTCTTTAGAACAGTATCTTACATGAGTAATCCCCACACCATCTCTTTCTGAAACTCCATTAATGGGTCGAGCATCCTTACTACATGACAATAAATATCATGGACCGGTCTTGTCACTTGACCTTAGACTGTTGTATCGAACTATGTGGTTTCTTATCCCTATCTTATAAACAACATATGTTGGACTTCTCTATGTTGTTCAGTAATGACCAATGGTCATCCCAGGTCTCCCCTTCTAGGGGTGAACCTCCTTTATCCACCCCCAGGGGTGTCCCAATGAACCTTCACAGAGTAAAACCTTCCCATTATGAGATACACCTCTTGGGTATGCCTCCCTATGGCATCTTAATCCATTTATTGGAAAATGTTATAGGTGATCCCTCATTTGGACACACCTCCTTGATCCTCCCTAGTGAATAGTTTTATTAAACCCCCTACCTCTCCACATGATGTCAAACATGTGACCTCGAATGGATACCTCATGATAAAAATGGGATAAATAAAGTAAAATTCATTGAATACATTGGAATGTGGCATCAACAACCTCATGAGAAAAATGGGGTGCATGATGTAAAATAATTAGAAGATACATGCCCTTATGTGTTAGATACTTTGTGATCGATATTGGATGCATTGGGTTTCTATGGCTAAAATTCATCCATGATTTTCCCTACTTTGAGGAAGAATACAAGTGACCAATGTTCCAAGAGTCCATACATTCTAGAGATTCCCAACATTAATACAACCCTAACCAAATTTTTCATCCCTACCAAGACTCACTTGAATGTTTAGACAAAAGAATTGCAATTGACAATCATATTAAAACATATGGAATTGGGAATGAGTTCCATAAGAATTAAATAATTCAACGATAGAGACCTTGACTAAGTAACATGTTCTACGGAATAATTCATGGAAGGGGGAACCAACATCTGATCATCCCATTTCGATCAAGAAGAAAACATCATCGTTGGATGTGATGAACGTCACCCACCATATGAAGAAGAGAATTTAGGGAAACATAATGAACTGATATCATGAGTCGACACAAGCCATTGTGTTCCCCAATGAATTAATTTGGAATAAATACCTTATTATTCATTACTAAGGTATTACCACTAAAATTATCACATAATGTAAATATTTTAGTGATATATATAACATATATATTAGGGAATACATAAATAAATTACCAAAGTTCACAAGTTAAGATTCCATTTATTTTATGGATTTTATATGGTAGTTGGTATTTATGATCTTATGTTATGTCATATTTTATTCTTCATTTGTTATTTATAGATATTTAGGTAATTATATTTTTAATAAAGGATGTGATGGAATACATATTAACCATCTCAAAAATATATATGATAAATTATATTATAATTCCTCTTTCAATGGATGTTATCTATAGTTATGATGTTTACAATATGGATATAAAAATTACAATACCAAACAGAAACCTATGAAATAATTTTTATATGATATTAAATAACGATATTTAAGATCTCTATGGTGTTATAAGGTTTAAAATTTCCCAAACCCCACATATGAATTTATGAAAGTGTATTTGAGATATAATAAATTTTTGAAGATTCAATGTGTGATTTTTTTTATAAATAATAGTGTTAGATATTTTATATATAAGAAGGTTTGTGGGAAAACTATTATAATCTAGTACATTATGTCTATAACATATTTATAACTATAAATGGAATAAATTATTTATTTTATAAATGTTATTTTTTTGGTAAACTGCTATGAATGAAATATATGTGATAATAAACCTATTTGTTTTGTATGAAAAACTGATTTGATAGATGAATATGGCTACTTTTGTCTAGTTGAAACAAGTATATCGGTAAAATGCTAATGATTTTTAACATAGATAACTCTATGAAGGGGTATTTTCAAATATTATATTACATAATTTATATTATGCACCAATTTTATTCTAATGATATAGTAATGAAATAAATGAGTGATATTATTTATTATTTTAAAGTAGGATAAATAATTTATAATATGTTCTGTTCTTAACACAATATTTTTTAATATACTGATAATATAATATAAATATACAAAATATTATAATAAATAACAATAAAAATTAATTGAGAGTGAATAAGGATGTATTATGGAAATTGGAGGTGAGGGTGATATTATTAAAATGGGTTAAATTACTTATATATAGAAAAATATAACTCAATATCAAAATTTGGGTTTAGATTTTTCACTATTGGAGAAGAATTCAATTTCATGATTTTTATGTAGCCTACGATTGTCGATTAAATAAGGGTGGTTGAGTAATTATATTCATAAAATATAGTGAAATATTTATTCTGGGATTATAAATTTAGTCTTCAACTAGAAGAATTTGCATGCATAAGGAACATGATTATTCCTAACTATGTTAACAAAGGACTTAACCCATAGGTTACGTAACCTCATATTCAGTAGTGGAAGAAATTTATATGGATGGTGTAATGATTTTATATGGTGGTTAAAGATGATAATATTTTTTCATCCTCTAATAAAACTGATGAAATGATAATAAACTAAGGGCCATGTTCCTTAATTATATATTGGATACATGGTAAACAAGATCTAATTTATTTTGTTTTATTTATATTTGAGTCTTCATTATATTTTATATAATGTGAATTTTGAGAATATATAATATATTAGGATTTTATAATTGAAATAAACATACAATTATCATCCATTCATGTATAATGTTCTTTATACATGAGAGTAAAATGGAAAATAATATCTCAAAAGGAATCCCTATTATTCTTCATAGTGGACTATAATCATATAATGATAGGAATTGTGATGATATACAAATATTGGTGTCTATATACCCCATTATGGGTATACGTTATTCACCAATGTGGGATATGTATAATTTTGCAATCTAGATTGGTCCATTTTTAGTATAACATGTGAAATTTTTGACATAAAGTTCATTCAAGTGTTTACCTCCTACAAATTCACAATACATGGGGATAAGATTTTTCCATACATGTAAGATTTCACATTCATATATAAAATGATATGTATTAATTTTTTATTGATTGTATGAATAAATAATCAAGAATGGAAGAGTAATATTATATAAAAATTTATATTTTATGTCTAGAAGATGTATTTCATTTCATCGAAATGTTGGTTGCATGTGTATACATGTGATTTATAATGATACATCATGTGCATCGGCTTGTATGTATATAGATTTATTTGATATTGGTAAAACAATAATACTTTTTAGCTTTATTAGTATTGATATATTATTATGATTAACTTTTTTAATATTAATATATTATATATTTATAATCCTTGTGAAATATATATGATATCTTTGAGGATTTAGTTCATTTAATGATTAATATATATAAGGAATAAACATAAAATTTATATTATTTTTCCCACCTATAATTGTATATTATCTCTCTGTAATGCTATAATATAAGATATTAAATTTAAATAGTTTTATTGTTATTATATACGATTTATCATTTTATATTTCCACCATATCATTAGATATTATAATTAAATTATTCAAAACATGTTTTATCATCAATTTATTATTTCACCAATTAATTTTGTTAGGGGTTTTTGAATGGATAACACAACAAACATTATAATGTATTATTGTAATCCATTTATTTAAAATTGAGAAATTGTTAAATTATCTGACTATTAGTTCGTATATCTTTATATAAAATTACAATGATGTTTCATTGAAAAAAAAATTAAAAGGATTTATTCCATCATTTAAATTATTCCTCTTACATTTTTCCCTACAATCAAGAGGATCTACTAGAAGATGAAGTCCAAGGGATGTATTATCATTTGAAAATATAGTAATTATGACCAATACATCACTTAATAATTTTATACATCATTTAGTCATCAATACAAATGATAACCCATCTAAAAACCACAAGGTATAGTAGTATAGTTTCATATGATATTTTTGAAAGGTTGGAATAATTATGAAGACATAAGTGGGGGTGCTGAATTGTTTCCTTTTAAAAATGCATCCATAAAAATTAATCCCTCGTACAACATGGAATGTTATAAAGTTTACTTTTATTTAAAATTATAATATAATGTTTTTCTAAAGAAAATATAAAATAATTTTTTTTCTGGTTTGTGGAACAACGATCCCCTAGTCATGTCCACAAACAGACTCTCCACGTGTTTGGTTATTTTAACTATCATTTCCTTTCCAAAGCATTTAGACTATTGAGTTAAATTAACTACCAATTGTTACAAAATATTTAAAAATTAATATAAAAATAGACAACCCAAAACCCTCAATACATTCAATCACTAGTATTAAAAAAAATTATAGAATTTGGTTAAAAAATAACTACTAAAGAAATTAGAAATTTTTTTACTAAAATTGTAGAGATATTGAGAGTAATAAAATAATGTCTTCAAAGTAAATTCTTCTAAATGAATCTCTATCATTCGGTGTATAATTTTCAGATAACACAAAAGTATGAAATTAACTTCTTTGGAGTTGGAAGAACACATAAGATAAAATTATAACATGTATGTCTAAAAATTTAAGTCCCAAAATGCATAAATGAACATTAGTTTATTTATTAAATTTAATAATCCTCAATAATATTATAATAAATAATCCATTCTATATTAAGAAATATATTCATTAATATTTTGATAAGGCTATATTTCTTTTTATATAGAGATTCAAAATGATTGAATAACAGTTTATTAGATCATTGAAATAATTATTTGTAAAGAATCCATGATGAATTAAATATTCAACCCAAATCAATATTAGAAAAACTAATCATGAAATTTTTTTAGAGAATATTCTAACTTCTAAACACCCAGAATATATAAATTTATAAATAAATAATACCTAAAAAATAATAACATCCCATAGAAATTGGAATTACTTTATCCACTGATGAAGATCCCCTAAAATTGTATTTTAATCACATTATTTAGATATTTACTCTTACAAAATTGAAGTTGAAACCTATGAAATATAAAAAATTAAAATCCCATTGACGGTTAATTTAGTTTGGGTTGTACAATGTAAAGATAAGTCAAAATGTATGGTTCACAATGAATGTTTTATTCTAAACATTGAATAAAATATAATTATCTTCAACAAAAATTTTTTTGTTAACACAGAAATATGTTTGATTCACAAATTTATAGCTCCTTAAGGAAATCGAGTCTCGAAAATATAATGTACACGATAGATGTTTGGATCCCAACATGATGTTATGTACTCAAATGTGACGTTTTTATCAAAATTTTGGTTCAAAAACACAACATTAAACATAATCACTAGGTTCCGATTTTAGTGTTGGATTCCTGCATTAGTTTGGATGATAATTTTCCGAATTTTTATTTCATACTACATTGAAATGTTTAGAATAAATTGAAGAATTATATTTCAGATTAATTTTAATATAATAACTTCTAAAATACATAAAATTATTCTAAATTTAATGTTCAAATTTTACATTAGATAGTCAAATGTGATGTTCTTGACAAACAATTAGTTTCTAAAACATATAAATCATCGTAAATGCAGGGTTCCAATCATTGGTATGGATACTGACATTAGGTTGCAGCATCACTTTCTGATGATTTATTCATGACCACATTGAAATTTTTAGAATACTTTATAGAATAATAATTCATGATTATATTTATTTAAATATTTATTTCATTTACGTAGAATTCATGATATTATATAAGTCTAATACATCTAAAATTTTATACAATAATTTTTTCATAACAATTCCTTGTATTTTGGAATCAGTATTCATATTGTGTAGTTATATCCTAATGTTGGTATCAAACCATACATTTTCAATACAATATTTATTGTTATGTTAGAGAACCAAAATTTTTATTAGGAACATTAGATTTGAGTACCAAACATCACTCTTGGAACCCCATGCTTTTGTGGAATTTTGTATTTGGGATCCTATCTTTTGTTATGGAACCTCATGTTTAATTACATAAAATTTGGCATATTAACCAAATATATCTATTGAACCTCATGATCTAGTATTCAATGTTTGGAATCCACCATACATTGTGAACCACAATTATAGAGTTACCATAAAAAAGGAAACACTATGATGAATTAGTTGACAATGGGATTAGAATTTTTATATTCCCGTGATTTATGTTATAATTTAATTGGACTAAATATCTCAATAAAGTAAATCAAGGACAATTTCAATGGAAATTCAACAAAATATTAATTATTTCCAATATCTAGGGTTATTCATAATTTTTTAATTATTGGATTATTTCTAATTTCAAAGATGATGATTGTTTTGAATATAAAATTTTATCTGGAAATATTTATGATCTCATTGACCATAATTAAATTAGGTTTCTTATTTAATTATCAATTGATTCTTTCAAACTGGAGATATTTAGGATCTAATACCCTATTATGTTTTCCTACTAATTGTCTTTTAAATTAAAATATCATCTTATCTGGATTTTTTATGAGGTCTTTCTTATTATAGAATTTATTATCTATTATTCTACAACCAATTCTACTTATCTGTAATATATCTAATTTTATTCAATGAATCTTTTTAAGACTAGAATTTGAAGACATACATTATATAATAAATTATTGTGTGTTCTTCCTACAGTTAAGAAGTGTATTTTATTATGCTCTATTATTTATGAATTCACTATAGTATTCTTAGATTATTCTCAAGAATATTTCTATGAAGGAATTATTTTATTCCCCTAAATATCTCTATTTTTTTCAATGACTTTTACGAAATTATTTCAACGAGTATTTTTTTCAAATGATATTAATATTGTTTTTTGAACATTCGATTAGTGTATTATTTAAAGGTAAATAATTTTTCTTTTTCAAAACCCTTGTAAATTTTGTTTTTCCATGTTACTATTTCTTACACAAGACTAATCACATGTCATGGAAAATGATCTTCTAATGAAAATTCTTAAACATGCGAAGAGAGTGTTGGTGGAGTGGACTGGGGGATATTTTTTCACCAGAAAACTATTAAAATTTATATTTATTTTCCTCTTATGTTCCATATAAAAACTTGTTTAATGATAAGGTGAAAAAATAACATTCCAAATTTCAATGGGGGGTCAGTTTTTATTCATGTTTCTTGAAAATAAAAATACAAATTAACCCCTCTGACTGAATTAATAATTGGTATCAAATGAGTTATCTTTTGATGAATACAACCAATCTCTATTAATCATAAGTTAAAAATCAAGATGAAAAATGATAATAATGCATGCACATAAATAAATTACTTTAATGATCATGGCTCCATATTTCATTAGAAATAATTATGGATACTAAAATATCATATGGTAATATATTTCATAAATTTCAATTTAGAGGCCTATATGATGGTAGTTAACTCGTATGAAATTCCCATTTATGAAATATAAATATTGCTTTCTACTATAGAATTTTAATATGAACTAAATTCATAATCCTTGAATGAAATTTTTTTGACATGTACTCTATAAATTTAACTATGTCTCTTAGTGTTCTATAACTTATGAAATGTGGACAAACATTCATGTTACTAATAAAAGGGTTGATAATAATATACATCTGAGGAAAAATACTAATAAAATAAAGTATCATACTTCTAAAAATTTTGAGATGAAAGAATAATGTAATTGAGGGGAATATTGATAGAAATAGTCATTAGTGTCACTACTCTCAGAACCACTGGTTCTAAGAAAAGTCAAGGATTTAATGTTATTATATTTTTACCCTAAATGTAGAATAGAATATCTATTTTAATCAAAAAATATAATATCCAATAAAAAATATAATGATGAATGAATTTATCAGTACTTTCAAGATATATGATTCTTAATTTAAATCAGAGGATGATGATCATATACTATCAAAATTGAAAATTAAACTCATATTATTTTTTATTACAAAATTGTAAAATAAGATAATTGAGGATGTTATAACCTAAAATTATTCATGATGTTCAAATTATATATATTAAATTTCTCAATTACCTAAAAGCTTTAACAAGTTATATAACATTAATAAAAGATTCAATAATTCATTTAATGATTACTATAAGAATGGTTTAATTTTGAAAGAATTTATATTTTATAAATGTAAGAAGTTGTGGAATATCAATCCAGATTTCATATAGTTGTAGGAAAGAAGATGAATGGGAAGAAGGAAAGTAATCTATAGTTCAAGGAAGTTTATGCATGAAAATTATAGAAATTAATAAAGGCTATATGGATTTCTTATGAAGAACCAAAAATTACTGTATATTATAAATCATAATATGAGAAATTAAATAAGCAAGAAAATATCTACATAATTTCTAAAAAAGATAAGCTAAAATCTTACTAGTATTTTGTTTCTGACTCTCAAATATTAATATGATCAAATAATAAACTAGATGAATTTTTTTCTTCACTATGAAAAAAATATAAATCTATATACGAAAATAATAAAACACCATAAAATATTCACAATGATTTATTGAGTAAAAAAAATATAACAAGTTTAAACAATACATATAATTAAAAGATTAATTAAGAAAATATGATTCAATATGTAAATAATGTGAAAATAAAAATAAATTGTTACTTTCTCATATAAAATTATTTATAAGTGTTTATAGTTTTTTCATTAAGGATGGTGTAAATTTAATTAATATTATTTAAATTAATTTTCATAAGACAACAATATATGTTATTGGTAGTAATGGTGAAGAACCCAATATTTTTTTAAATAATTTTTTCCCCTATCAAAGATTTTCTACATGTCTAAAGTTAGAATTTTATTATTTAATTAGAGGGGATTATGAAAATAACTACTTCTAATAGAATCATAAAATTATAAATTTTTAAAAAAAACTTATGTAACCGAAGATTTATCTAAATTTAAATCTCCTAAGGCTAAAAAAATATGATTTTCCAAATATTTTATTTGTGAAATTATAGGCCGAAGGAATATTTGGGAACCAAAATATGGTTTTGTTTCATATTTGGGTAGGATAATATACATAATTATAGAAATAATATATTGTATATAGATATTGTATTATTAGATGCATCAGTGTAGAATTATATAAATTTGACGCACATCCAAAAGTTGATGGAGCTTTGTCATTAATGTTAGATTATCTAGATATCAAAATTTTACCTTGATTGATATGTTCTATTTGATGATGGTTTGTAGAATAATTTGATTAGTATTCTTAATCTATGTGATGATGGATTTTATTTTTTTTATAATAAATCAAGTTAAATATTTAAGGATAAACATGTTATTTTTAAATCACCTAAAACTAAGAAGGATTACATTTTAGATCATAGTGCCTTTAATAAACTGAAGGTGAATAGTTTATGTCTTGAAATAATTGAATCATGGATGTGGAATAAGATACGTGGACGTCATAATATATTTTCATTATTTAAATTAACAAAGAATAGTTTAGTTTTACATCTTCCATGTTTTAGTTGTTAGGAGAAATTATATTATGATGCATATCAATCCTACATGGAACATAAGTCATCTTTCAAATAAATTAACATTGTTTCTACATATAAGCCCATAGAACATATCCACATGTATTTTTTTAACCTGTTCATGTAAAATATTTTCTAGAAGCTTTTTTTTCTTTTTATTATTTTATTATTTTTCGATATTTAAATGGGATCAGTTTTTAAAGTATTAAATTTAATAATCATTTGGTTATATAAGATTTTTTGTATGATGGTTAAAAATGAAAAATATCTTAAAATAATTTCCCAAAGAAGTGATCTTGGTATAGAAATTAATAACCTTAAATATAATTATTTTTTATTAGTAATAGGTATTAAGAATAATTTTTGTACTCCAAAAGTAGCTCAAGAGAATTTAATTGTTGAATGAAGAAATAAACACATTCAATAAATAGATAGAATGATGTTGAATAAATATGGGTTACCTTCCTATTTTGGAAAAAATATATTAATATTTCTTACTATATTTTGAATAGAATTTTAATTATTTCTCTTATTAAAAAGAGAATATACGAATTCTAGAATAATAGAAAACCTAAAGTAGAAAAAATTAATTTTTTAGGTTTCAAGGTGTATATTGTGAATACTAAGTTAAATCTTGGTTTGTTTGATGAAAAGGATTATTATATATTATTTCTTCTCGATTTTACTAATTCTAAATTGTATATATTTTTTTAATAAAAAGTTAATGATTTTTAAAGAATCAATTCATGTAATGTTTGATGAATATCATCCATTTGATTACAAAAAGCCATAAAATGATGAAGCTAGTAATTATTTAAACACTTGGAGACTTTATTATTCTAATAATGAGTTTGTAAGTAAATTAAAACATGATTTTAATCAATCCAACTCTAAATAAAATGAAATAGTGTAACATGAAAGTGTTTTACCTGGACTGTCTAAAACATTAAAGGACCATCCTTTAGAAAGTGTTATAGTAGTTGTAGATGAAGGAGTTATGACAAGGAGAAATTTTGAGAGCCTAGTTGTGTCCACAGTCCTATTATACAAGTTTGATTCTAATTCATTATAAGAATCATTATATAAAGATTATTGGATGTTTTATATGAAATAATACCTAAAATAATTTTAGATGATCATTGTTTTGGAATTTTTTTACATTCCACTGAATTAACCAATAATAGGAACTGAAATATTATTTTGGAATAAATATGTTGATCATGGTATCATAACTATGAATATAAATAATCCTAATTCTACAGTTAATAAAAATAGAGAAGGAGTAGATTTTGTAGAGGTAAAGTAGAAATAAAGGAACTGTATCAATTCCACCATTGGATCAATGAATGCCTTATAGTGGTTGTGGGTATTGTAGAACATGAAGTGGTGCATAATATAGCGGGAAGATACTATAGTAGTACTATTCACATAACAAGGGTTGGGTGGGAATGCGGGACATTTTAGGGGCTACATTCCCACTATGAGTTTAGCCCATAATATATATAATTTAATAAAGTGGATAGTTGGGTGGGTTATCCCTTAGGGGGATATGACCTCCCATTTAGGCCTGTGTGTGTACAGGGAATGGGATGGATGTAATTTTACCACCCAACACCTAATATATATTAGTATACTTTTGGCCTATACAGATCATAAGAATTTTATGATATAATTATTGATGTAAAATCATCTTTTTAAAAATAATTATTTTGTAGACTAGGTATATGTTGAACATCCAATAGGCATTGAATGTCCATGATAACTAAATTTGGTTTTAAACATACTATACCTATTTATGATTTTAATAAGAAAAAAGGAATTATTATGAAATATTGAGTTATTTTGTTAAGAAAATTAGTCTTTAGTATGTTTATATGGTCCTAATTTTTTTATGAAAAAACAATTTTCTATATTTTTTAGATAATATTTTTATAGATGATTTATTATTGGGTTAAACTAATAAAAATCATTATAGCGATTTTTCAAAACATATTCAAAAATAATCTTTAATTAGTATGACTGGGGAGTTTACTATATCTCAAGGATTTCAAATCAATCATAAGGATATTGGAAATGTTTTAAATCAATGAAATATATAATTGATTTATAAAAATGGTTTAGACATGAGAATATTATGTCTTATTAAATTCTTATTTGTACCAATATTACTCTAGATTTGGAAGAATCTGGAGACATTTTTTACGACAAGTTATATAAAAGTATTATGTTTAGTTTACTATGTCTTACTATTTTGGACCAAAAATTATTTTTTTTTTTATGTTCAATATTTCAATCAATACCATTATAGTCCCATTTAAAAATTTTAAGATAGAGTTTGAGATATCTAGTGGAAAAAATTTCTATATATTTTACTTATCCAAAAAAACATATTTTTTTGATTTAATTTTATATTCTAATGACGATTTTAGAGGTTGTATATTTGACATAAAAATACCATCAGGATATTGTCACTTATAAAAGAAATCCATGTATTCATGGTCTACTAAGAAGAAATACGTAGTTTCATTGTCTAATACTGATAAGGGATACACTTATATTGGTAGATGATTTGAGAAAGTATTGTATTTGAAACACATAATTCAAGAATTTGGAAATTATTTTGATCATGTTCTAATTTTATGTAATAATACATCTAAGGACCTAAATTTTTGAATAATAATTTTTTTTTCTGAAAATGTATTTCTAACTGTGTTCCATTAATTAAAATTTTAAAAGAATAAATTCAAATGGAACTATTAATTGTTAAAAATTATATGACCATTGGTCAATTATGACCGAAGCTCAATATGACCGTTACAAAAAATAATAAATTTATATTTATAATTTTTTTATAAATATAAATAACAATGGAAAAAATTAATTTGAAAATAAGATTCAATGAACTCTACCAGCAGAATTGTTCAATATAAATCCCATTTTTTAGATCTCAAGAAGGAGGTATTGTCACTAGGCTTTGTTGTAAACCAAACCCAATCTGAGCATCAACATGTAAATATTGAACGAAATCACCTACGAGAAAGTTCAAGCTCATCGACATCGCGGCCCAGACCATGTTCAGTGAAATTCCCCAATAATTCCCCACCATTGAACATATTACCCTTAGGTATTATGAATGTTTTATATGAGGTTATTTAATAATTAATTAGTTACTTTTTTTTGTGATACATTTTATAAATAAAGTCTTATTCTAACAATTCGTTTATAATTATTATTTTTTACAATATAATGAATTAGACAAATTTATTTTTCAGGTAACATCATACATTTTAAAAATATATAAATTATTATATTACACATACGATTTATTCATTATTTTACTATAATTGTGTTTTAAGAACACTCCTTTTAATTATAATCAATGATTATATTTATTCCATAAAGGATTTACTTTATAAATGATTAAGTATTCTGTTTGATAAGAATTATATTTGTATACTATAAAACTAAAATTGTATTAATAATTAAAGGATATTATTTTATAAATTAATAAATTTTGGGAATAAATAAAATGTTAATTAAATATTATTACTATATAAATATTATTAAATATAAATATCATATAAATTTTATGAAGTTAAATATAACATTTATCAGGGTTTGGAAATTGTAGAGTTAAAACCCAACAATTTTCAATAAATGATGGTTTTTGTTTTAAAATTTAAAATTAAAATATTGATAAAATTATATAGATAAAATTGATATTATTTTTTTAATAAGGACATAGTTATTATACAATGGTAAATTGTCCATAATTTTGTGAGAGAGTCGATTTTTTTGGTAAAAAGTAAATTTTATATAAATATATAATGTGTTTTATAAGATCATAATAACCCAATAGTGATGTAATAAATACTATAAAAGTGATATTCGTCAAATATATGTTTTAACTTTACAATATTCTTATTTTATATTTTTTTAATTACTTTTAGAATGCCTTGGTGGACCCTCAAAGACATATCAAATATTATAACATTTTAAAATGATTTTCTTAAGAGTGTGACTAATCACCACATATGAAAGACTTATATTTTAATATTTTCAGCCCTTGGCCTTATAAAATATTTTATACCACTACCATTGGGAATAAACCTTTTTCCCAAACCATGGGATGGACTCTGGTTTTGTTTATATTATTGTGTAGTGTCCAAAAACTAAATAATAATGAATTCCTTCCCTTTTCCTATATAAACCCACTCAATTAACAATTACTCTTCACTGAATCCATTTTGATAATGATCAACCTCTTCCCTCGTCTCTCTCAAATCATACAAAGGCACCCCAAGATCCCCAGAGACCTCTCTAAATCCTCTATAAATCCTTTATGATCACACTTCCAAGTAAGCGACCCTCACATTCTTCTCCTCCTCTCAAATTCAAGCATCTAATTTGAAAGTAGTTCTTCTAATTATGAATATTTATGTAGGGATTATTTTTTAATAATTCTATTAATATACATTTTATGTAATTTTAATTAGTTATTATTTATCCTCCCTCATTATTACCATTACCTAAGCAGATACTATGCAAATTTGCATACTGGATTTCACTCTTCTCATTTACTTTCAAGCTACTCTTTTACATTTTTATTCTTATATTCTATATTTATATATTGGGTTATGATGTTTCATGACCCAAATACTATCCATTTGGTCTATATATTATGATATCTTAATTTCACTCTCATAAATCCCATCTATGATCTTTTAAGCACACCTGTTACTATGCCGAAATTTCGTAAGGGATTTCTCTCCTCCTCTTTGAATTCAAGAACCATCACTGAGTGTAGTTCCATTAATTTCATTTTATCACATATGATTTCTTTTTTAATCAATAACTTACTTAAAAATTTATTTTATTTCAATGAGTTATCATTTATCTCCACTCATTTACACCATTACCCAAGCCATTACAACGCCAAATTTCTTTAAGGGGTCTTCCACGCTTTCCATTTATGAAGCATTATTTTCTTTTTATGCCTTTTAATTTCATTAATTCTTATGTTGGGATATGTTATTAAATATCTTTCTTATTGAATATTTTTTTATAAATTATTAGATCCCCAATAACTATCATTTATCTCTCTTATGAACCCTTATGTACATTGATTACAAAACTATGTTTTCGTAAAGGATTTCACTCTTCTCATTTCCATTCATGCTACTCATTTACATTATGAATCTTATGATCTATATTTATATGTTTGGTTATGATATTACACTACCCGATATTGTAAATTTTATGTATATATGATTATATCTCCCTTTCACTCTCATCAATCACCCCAATGATCGGTTAAGCACATTTGTTACTATGCTGAAATTCCATAAGATATCTTCCACCCTCCAGTTTTATCAAGTATTATTTTCTAGTTATCTTTTTTAATTTATTTTTTTCATTTTTGGTATATTTTATTATATATGCTTCATACATACCATTTTATTTATAAATGATTACATCCCCTTTCACACTCATTAATCTCTCTTATGAACCCCTATTTATACTCGCTTCCATGCCATGTTTTTGTAAGGGATTTCTTCCTTTCGTTTTTTCCAAAATTTATTTTTGATATTAAAACCTTTTCTATTCAATTAAAAATGTTTCAGTATGATTTCTCACCACCCCCTTACGTCCCTCCATATGGTTTAATGATTTGAGACCTATTTCTCTCTCATTAATGCCTCACATTTTCACACGTTACAATGCTGAAATTCTGTAAGGAATTTCTCTCTTCTCAAATACATTCAAGAAATTATTTTATATTATGCAGCTCTATTCCATTACACATGTTGGGATATTATGTTATAGAAACCCCTTACTATCAATTTTATTTATAAATTATGAGATAACTCTTTCTCTCTCATCAACCCAGTTTACAATTTCTATTTGTTGGCGTTTCTCTGTTGAAGATACACCAAAATTTCCCATGCCAAAATCGTCGTGTAAGTGAATAACATACCAATTTATCTATCAAGATTAATCACCTTTATGAACATGTACTTGTTTTCTAAGGGAACAAATTTATTTATACCACAACTCTTATTCATGGAATAAATTATGATGTTTAATGAGTCTATGTTGTATGAACCACGTAGAAAACTTATGCATTAAATGAAATGTTGATAAGTGGTGCACCTTGATATCGCTTCAGGATGTTCAGTAATGATTAGTATATTTCTTTTACATGTAATTACTGATTACTCATTCTAAATCAAGTTCAATTAGGGTCTACTCTTTCTAATTGAAGTTCAATTAGGGTTTACTCATGCTCCATTTGCAATGAGTCTTGTCTCAAGCTAATATCATATTATGTTTTGTTGCCACATTTCCATGTTATGATAATCATTCCATATCAAGCCATTTGGATCATGTTTCTCTTTTTAAGAACCTGGTCTTTGGCTATAAAAGACTTTGGAATTTTCTTTATGGTATTCTAGAGCAGCGACTTCACACAACGTGCGATTCTGAGCCTCGGTGTGGCCGGAATTAAATATTCAGTGCGTTCACACTGGACACGCCAAATAAATATGATATCTCATAAATGGTGATCCGGATCAAAGATTGGAGTGCGTGAATGGGTCCATAATTGGGTGTTTACCCTAGGAACTACAAAAAACATGTTAGCGCGGGACGTTTGGACCCCTCTCTCACCATCGAAGCATGGAACAGATAAATTAAATAATTGATTTATTTGTTTAATGGGTTAACTCATGTATCTATTAAACGATGGCTCGGATTGGAAAACTGAGGGCACCGTTGAGTTCAGAGCGTGCCATTTACACTAGGAGGTGTGTAAGTGTCACGGGCACAGACCGTCAGTGAAAAATGTCCACATGGGTGTTTTCGTAATTTGGAGGCCTCGGGCGTTGAGTTTAATAACATTTGAATGGGGACTCGGATTAAAATTCAGAGACTTCTGTTGTGCTAAGGAGGTGGTGTTTGGCCTAGGAGAGGCTTAATCTTGACCCCGCCAGATGTACGGGTTTCGACCGACGGGCAGGTGGTTAAGTGTGTTTCTATTTAAACACTCAACACCCGCTCTCTCTCCCCTTGTTCACCCCCTTGAAGGAGCTCTCAAGGAATAAGTCCTCCTATCCTCCACCTCTCCAGTGAGGCACGACAGCTCCAGTGAACCCTTGAAAAGCTTCAGACGAATCCCATCAAGGTAGGAAATTGTTGTTTCCGTTTTTAATTCATGAGCCTCCTTTGAATCTCAATTATAGCATCAATTGTTGTTTTATCTTTGAAAAAATATCATGGTCATGTGTATACATTCCTTTCTTTCCATTTCGTCTTTCGAAATTAAAATATGAATTTGGAGGAGGCCGCAGCGGTCCGGTGAAATTCACGGGTTTTTGAAGTTTCTGACGGTTTTTCATTGTTTTTCGGCGAGCTCAAGCGGTGGCGGCGGCTTCCGGCACGACGCCGTGGCCATTCTCCAGTGGAGGAGGTGCGGGCTTCGGCTCAAGTAGGCGGTTGGGGGCATGCGGTGCAAGCGGCCGTGGGGCAGCGCGGTGGAGCAGAGGGTGGCATATCTACTAGTCAGCGGCTGTCGATGGAGGCGGGGTCTTGGGGGAGAAAGACCCGCACACCGCAGGTCTTCTTGACGCGGCGCAAGCATGGGAGACCGGTAAGGGTGGTTGGTCCATTCGAACATATACTGGACCCGAGGCGAGTCCGGCGGATTGGAGGTGGGTCACGGCCAGCTGGCCACGGCGAACTGGACCGGACCCGTGGCTGGGCCACGTGCCGATGCTCTGGAGTGGGCCAGCCGGGGTGGACCGGCCCGACTAGGCCCCCTTGCATTGAGGGGGGGTCATATCTCCTAAACGGCGCGTCCATTTGACGCGCCGTCTATGGCTATGGAACCGAATCATTGAAACTGACATTTTGAGATGGTCTTGGGTATTTTTGATTCTCGAGACGAGGGGCTCAGGTTTGCGGCACGACCGTTAAGTGGACAGGCGTTTTTCGAGATCTCTTGTTTTGGACGACGCAGGTGCATCTGATTTCCGTATTGAGCGCTGTTAGTGTTGTTTTAACCATGGCGTTGAGTCATATTTTTCCAGTTTGGTTTCGATCGTTGAAGCCATAGTTGAGGCATGGGCCCCATGGCCCATCATTCGAGCTTTACGCAGCACTTTATAACTTTTTCATCGGGTGTCTGTTCGGGGCATGTGAGTAGTCGATTTGGGTGTTTTTCCGAGGGAATTTCATTGGCGCAGTCTGCCCGCTATAATTCCACACGGTGGTGCAGGCCCTGCGGGGGCTGTTTTGGGAGTTGGTGGTAATTTCCATCTTTAACAACGGGTTTCCGTTTTGGAAAAATGAATAGTCCAACTTGTGTAGTTTTTTGAGAGGATCGGAATGGTGTGATCTGTTCATGGCGCTTCGGGGCCGGGATATGGCTCCCACGTAGAATCGCTCATGTGTAGAGTGCCAGAATGCATCTTTTTCTCCGGATAACTGTTTCACTCATGTGAGCATTGCTTTTAATGTGTTTTCCCGAGGGGATCTCAATGGTGCGATGCACCCGACTGTTTTTGGGGCCGAGGCTTGGGATCACGGGATGTCATTCGGGCGTAAGGCGGTGTTGGTGACTTTTCTGTTGGATATCCGTTTGAGGTGAGTAAGTAGTCTATCTCAAATGTTTTTCTGTGAGGATTACAATGGTGTAATATTTTCAGGCGTGTGGAGCCTCTTGCGCGATCTTATTAATTGTGGAAATATGTAAGGTGTACCGGTGGTGGTTCTTCCTGTGGTGTTTGAAGAGAACCCTTGGCATGTGATTGTGTTCACTCTTGGGAGAGTGAAGTGAATACATGAGAATATGTAGTTGGCCATGCTTGGCCAATCAGGTGGCAAGTTGCAGTTGTTATGTTAATGCCTTCGCGATGACGTTGGGTGTCGTGTGCACGTTAGCCTTTTGGATGGAGACGTGGCATACTCTGGGAGTATGCGAGAACATTGGGAGGTACATGTGGATGGTTGTACCTAAGAAAGTTTGTGTTCTTGGTTGGGGTTGACTTTGTGTTACACGTCGTGTGGGCCTCATGTCCGTGTCATGTTCCGCTTTACGTACTTTTTACCTCTTGCGATGTAGTGGGTTCCTATGTTCTCATTTGTTTGACCGGTGTGGTTGAGTTTTTTCCCATGGTCCCATTCTCGTCTATTGACCAGAAGGGTTGAGTCTTCCCCTAGTTATGTTCTCGTTTGTTGACCAATAGGGTTGAGTTTTTCCCTGGTTCCATTCTCATTTTTTACCGGAATGGTTGTGATTCCCCCTGGTCCTGTTCACGATGGTTTTGACCAGCAGGGTTGATCAGTTTTCCCCCAGTTTTGTTCTCATTGGTTTGGCCGGAAGTGGTACTTCATGTTCCCTAGTAGAGTTCTTGTGGATTCGGTGTGACCAACACATTACACAGACACTGATCCTCTACCCAGGAGGTTGTTTCTAGCAGGGCTTGCCAGTGGGGTACGATCCAGCAAGGATGGCCAGAGCCGTACCATCCAGTAGGGATGGCCAGTGGGTTACCATCCAGCATGGATAGAAAGAGTAGTACCATCCAACAGGGATGGCCAGTACAATGGCGTTCACCGAGCAGTACCATCCTGCCGAGATGGCCAGAGTGGTTCCTGGTTTACCTCCAGCAGGGCTGGGATGTGGTCCTCGATGCCTGGTTTACCTCCATCTAGGCTGGGAAGTGGTCCCTGTTGCCGGGTTTACCTCCAGTTGGTCTGGGAAGTGGTCCACAATGACGGTTCTGAGCCTCCCTCCAATGGAGTACCATTTAATGGGACCAGAAATTGGGACTCGTCAATGACTTTAGCCGGGACACCCTCTAGTGGGTTACCCTTTTACGGGACTGGGCAGTGAGGCACCCATCGACTCTTGCTATGTCTCCCTCCAGTAGGAACCTATCGACTTCCAGGGATTGCACTCCGTAGGGGGTTGGTAGGGGGTCGCCTGTCGACTTTGAGGAGACCTCTCGACTATGGGGCAGTGAAGAGGTGTGGCTTGACATTCCCCCAGAACTCTCAATTATGAGGGGAACTTTCCCCACTGATATGCGTCCTTGTGATGCGACCTAAAACCGTGTGGGTGAGACAGTGCCGCCCAAAGCGGATAGTTTCAAGTTTTGGTGATTTGAGCCCCTTGAATTGCAATTCGGGGAAAACGTGCGGGATGCTGGGAATCGATGGTGTTTACTTCTGGGACTGTTGGATACTCACTTTCTTGGGCAGAGTTACGGGACGAAGATCCCCTTACGATCTTGTTGGGGTTTCTTGACAAAGAATATATATATGTATAAACATTTTTCTAGTACCCACATTGTGGGTTTGGTTAATCTCCTTCCAGGAGAGACGAAGAAATGTGGGGTATGCCACGTGCTTTACATGTATAGATTCTCGTGGTTGTACGAGTCGACTATCCTGCTATAGGTAGTGAAGCCTCGACAAGAAGTTCATCTTCTCACCGTTTCCAGCTCCTTGTTTCTGGATGAGTCTACCTCCTTTATGATGCTGGGTTGAGCTGGACTCTCTATTTTTGTACTCCTTACTGCACTATCGGCTATACTCCTTTACTTCCCCCTGTTAGTTCTACTGCTCACCCTTTGGTACCTCCTTTGTTGCTCCCTCGAGCCTTCGGGATATCCTACTGAGTATTTTTATACACACCCCTGCTTGGGCATTTCCCGCACTTGGTGTGACTTTGCAGACGACAGACAGGTTGGTCACGACTTCAGTGGATCTTATGAGTTCGGGAGCTTGGACCACGTGCGGTGGTCGTAGTCGATTTCTAGGTGGGGGACCCTTCCAGCTGTTTACTTTTGTTCACTTGTTTCCAGGTTGTGGCACATTTCTAGTTGTGCGCGTGTTTTACCCCTTTTATTTTTAGTTTACTTTCAGCACTTGCTTTGTACTTTTAGAGGTTGATGCACATTGTGGTTTATTTATAGCAGTTGGTACATTTCATTTCTTTTTACTTTTCACATTTTAATTGAGTGTGATGTGTGTGTGTACAGGTACTTAGGCACAGGCCTCCCTGAGTTGTTCTTCCTTCGGTGCTGGTCGCCAGCCCTGGGCCTATGGAGGCGGGCTTGGGGTGGTTTTGGCTCGACCCCTGGTAGGGTCGGGTCATGAAGAAGTTGTATCATTTGTTGTTCTTTCCTTGGGATGTTTTTTGGATGTCCCTAAAATTTAATTGGTTTGGATTTAGGGAAATGGTGTTAACGTGTATCGAGAGCGGCTCTCAGGCCAGGGAGTCCAGTGATGGTACAGCGGACGACGTATCCATTCACCAGGACCTTAATAACCCGCTTGTCAACTCACCATTCTGAGACACTTATTGCAGGGAAAATTGGTTTGTGCATCACATAGTATTGAGCCTTTGACTATCCTTCTTGAGTCTGCTCCCCATTGTTGTTACATTTATATACATATATGCTCATCTGACCGCGTCACTCCTTGATAATATTCAGGATATCTCCGCGAAGACAGCCAGCCAGGAAACCAGCTTTGGATTGTGATGAAGACCCTGTGAGCTACGAGGCCACAGTACAGGACCAATCATGTGAGCCCCTTTCTCTGGGTGGGCCGGTAGTAGCACCCCCACCTGTTGAGCAGCTAACAGCTTCAGTAGAGTAGGCTGATCTTGAGTGTAGGTTGAGCGTGCACCGTGAGTTCCAGTGGTAGAGAGCGCTAATGTTCCATGGTGAGCCAGACCCTCAAGCAGTAGAGGTTTGGCTAGAGATGTTGGTTCGCCTTTTCAGGCTTGTGCCAACACCGACAAATCTTATGGTGGCTTTGGACCCCAACCTTTTCCATGGAGAAGCTTGGCATTGGTGGAGTCTGTTGACTTAGTTTCGTGACGATTCGTCGCTTTTGTGGGGCGACTTTCATTTGTTGTTTCAGGAGGAGTTTTTTCCCTCCTTCATGCACTCCATTCAGATTCAAGATATCGTGTAGTTTTAGCATGGAGGGATAACTGTGGCTGAGTACGTGGCTAGTTTCGTAGACCGTGCACGCTTTTACGCAGATAGGGTCCATGAAGACATCTTCCAAGGGTGGAATTTTGAGCAGGGCCTCCATAGAGAGATTCATGCTGTCATAGTACCCTTGGGAATTTTCACATATGTCAGGGTGCTAGAGAAGGCGCTAGTGACAGAGAGCTTCCTGTCACGTTCTGGAGTTGGTGGTGGTAGTAGGCACATTGGAGCCGAGACGTCTGCCATAGCTAGCGGGCATGGGAAAGCAGAACCTTGACGCAAGTGTCTTTCTGACAACCTGACTCAGGGGCGTGGTCGCACACCACAGTGGAACCGAAGGGCACCAATGAAGTCTGAAGAGATTCAGTGCTTTACATGTGATGGGCGAGGTCACCTGGCACGGGACTGCCCGTCCAGGCATGTGGAGAGTTTCAGGTAGGCAGCAGGTGCACCACCATGATAGTGACAGCGTTGTGATCGATGGAGTGCCTAGAAAGGTGGTTCTAGCAGAGGAGCGGGAGGAGTTGGTAGTGGGGGATGACTTTACAAGTACTTATCATCACAACTAGGCAGTCCACATCAGGCTCCGGGAGCTGACAGTTGGGATCGCAGACAGCCACGAGCTTTGGAAGTCTACGATCCTGCAGAGCATGAGGTGGTGAGAGGTACGCTCTAAAGCTCTTCTACATTTTTTAGTAGAATTGTTAGACTCTGTGTGTGAAATGCTTTTCCCCCAGATCCTTGTTTGAGTTGTTACCAGGGTGGCGCGGGGCATCAGTGTAACCGTGTGTTGGTAAAGTAAAAGGCGTGGGACCTTTCTCTTTAGTCGATGGTGTTGACTCCTTTGATTCCGAGCGTATAAGAGGTTCTTTGTTGTGGGACATCGACTATGAACCCTTGTGTGACCAGATATCATTGGTTGTTTCACCATATGGATATTCTGAAAGAGGGAATCACCGGGATTTGTCCGAGATCCAAATGGTGAATCCATTCGCGGCGTGCGATGTAGAGGTTAAATCGTTGAGGTGAGCTACCCTCAAGGTCCATCAGACCATTTGAGACCATGCAAATGGATGGCGAGTTTCCCGACCGCCTTTCCCTAACCCCAAGGCCGGGGGTGGGTGCACGACGTCTCTCGCATGGCTTACCCAATTATATGTGTGTGTTCTCCTATGAACGTCATCGGCATGGGTAGACCTCGTGTGAATAGATCAAACCCTTTGCTATGTGTGCGGTGATGTGGAACTGTGCAAGAGTTCTTCTGGGTACAGGAGAGCTAGGTGTGGGCTTATTACCCTGAGTTGTTCCTTGGTTTTTCTTTTCTAGGACAAAAATATTGACGGAGGGAATGATGTAAGAACCCAGTTTTTGGCTATAAAAGACTTTGAATATTCTTGATGTTATTTCAGAGCATGGCCTTCAGATGGCGTGCGATTCTGAGCCCTGGTGTGGCCAGAATTAAATTTTCAGTGTGTTCACACTAGACACGCCAAATAAATATGATAACTCCTAAACGGTGATCCGGATCAGAGATCAGAGTGCGCGGATGGGTCCGGAATGGGGTTTTTACCCTAAGAATGACATAAAACATTTCGTCGCGGGGCGTTTGGACCCCTCGTTCTCTATCGGAGCATGGAACAGATAAATTAAATAATTAATTTATTTGTTTAATGGCTTAACTCAATTATCTCTTAAACTGTGGCTCGTATTCAAAAACCGAGGGCACATTTGTGTTCGGAGTGATCCGTTTACCCTATGAGGGGTGTAATTTTCACGGGCATCGGCCGTCAGTGAAAACTTTCCCGAGGGGAATTTTCGTAATTTGGTGGCCTTGGGCGTTGAGTTTAACAACTTTTGAAGAAGGCCTCAGATTTAGTTTCTGAGACCACAGATGTGCTTGGGAGGTGGTGTTTGGCCTAGGGGAGGCTTCATATCGACCATGCCAGAAGTTCGGGTTCGGGCCGACGAGGGGGGGGGGGGGTTAAGTGTGCTTCTATTTAAACACTTAACCACCCCTCTCCCTCCCTTTGTTCACCCCCCCGGTAGGAGCTCTCAAGTAGTAACTGCTCCTCTTCTCCACCACTTTGGAAAGGCACGACAGCTCCTGCGAACCCTTGCGAAGCTTCGGGCGAAGCCCATCGATGTAGGTGGTTATTGTTTCCGTTTTTTATTCCTGAGCCTCATTTGAATCTCAATTGTAGCGTCAATTGTTTTTTTATCTTCTAAAAACTCCCATGGTCGTGTAGTATACATTCTGTTCTTCCCATCGCATATTTCCGAATTGAAATCTGAGTTCGGAGGAGGCCGCGGCTGTCCGGCGAAGTTTACCAGTTTTTGAAGTTTTAGATGGTTTTTCTTTGTTTTCCAGCATGCACAAGCAATGGCGGCGGCTTCCAGCGCGGTGGCACATCCGGTCTCTAGTGGCGGAGGTGTGGGCTTCGGCTCAAGCAGGCGGCTGGGGGCATGTAGCGCAGGCGGCCGTCGGGCGTCGTGGTGGAGCGGAGGCCGACAGATCCCCTGGTCAGCGGGTGCGACGGAGGTGGGGTCTTGGGGGAGTAAGACCCACACGCCGCATGTCTTCTTGACACTGCGCATGTAGGGGAGACTGGCCAGGGAGGCCGGTCTGTTCGAAAATAAACCAGACCTGAGGTGGGTCCAGTGGATTAGAGGTGGGCCACGGCCAGCGGGCTCCGGCGAACTGGATAGGACCCGCTGGTGGGCCGCGGGCCGGTGCTCTGGAGTGGGCTAGCTAGGGTGGACCGGCCCGACTAGGCCCCCTTGCATTCGGGGGGGGGGGCATATCTCATAAACATCGCGTCCGTTTGATGCGCCGTCTGTGGTTGTGGAACCGTATCGTCAAGACGGACATTTTGAGATGGTCTCGAGAATTTTTCATTCCTGAGACGAGGTGTTCGGGGGCGCGGCATGACCATTAAGTGGACGGGCGTTTTTCTGGGAGCTCTTGTTTTAGACGTCGTGGGCACATCGGATGTCCATTTTGAGCGCCGTCAGTGGAGTTGAGACCTTGGAATTGAGCTAGAGTTTTCCAGTGTGGTTTCAGGCATTGAAGCCGGAGTTGAGGCATGGGACCAACGGCCCGTATTTTGAGCTGTACGCAATGATTTATAAAATTTACATCGGGCGTCCATTCGGGGCGTGCGAGTAGTCGATTTTGGGTGTTTTTCTGAGTGCATTTAATTGGTATAGTCTGCCCACATTAATTCTGCATGGTGGTGCAAGCCCCGTGGGGGCCATTTTCGGAGTTGGCCGTGATTTCTAGCTTTATCACCGGGTGTCTGTTTTGGACAAGTGAATAGTCCAACTTGGGTACTTTTTAGAGAGGACCACAATGGTGTGATCTGCTCGTGGTGCATCGGGACTGGGATGCGGGTCCCACATAGCACCGCTTGTGTGCGGAACGCCATAATGTATCTTTTTCTCAAGATATCCATTACACTCAAATGATCAATGCTTTTGAGGTGTTTTCCCAAGGGGATCTCAATGGTCCGATGCGCTCGACTATTTTCGAGGCCACGGCTCAGGATCACGGGACGTCGTTTGAGCGTAAGGCGGTGTTAGTGACTTTTTCGTCGGATATCCGTTTGAGGCGAGTAAGTAGTCTATCTCGCCTGTTTTTTTGCAAGGATTACAACGGTGTAATCTGTTCATGCATGCAGAGCCTCTTGCATGATCTTAATAATTGTGGAAATTTTTAAGGTGTACCGGTGGTGGTTCTTCCTGCGGTGTTTGCAGAGAACCCTTGGCGTGTGATTGTGCTCACTCTTGGGAGAGTGAAGTGAATATTTGAAAAGATGTAGTTAGCCGTTCCTGGGCTAATGAGGTGCAAATTTGGAGTTTTTATGTTCACGCCTTCTCATTGATGTTGGGTAAAGTGTGTATGTTAGCCTTTTGGATGGAGATGTGTCATACTCTAGGAGTATGTGATAATGTTGGGAGGTACATGTGAATGGTTGTACCTGAGAATGTTTGTGCGCTTGGTTGGGGTTGACTTGGGGTCACATGTCTTGTGGGCCACATGTGCATGTTGTGTTATTCTTTAAGTACTTTTGGCCTCTCACGACGTAGAGGGTTCCTCTTTTCTCGTTTGTTTGACAAGTGGGGTTGAGTTTCCCCCCGGTCATGTTCTTGTCTATTAACCACCCTGGTTGAGTATTCCCTGGTTCTGTTCTCATTTGTTGACAAGCAGGGTTGAGTTTTCCCCCGGTTCCATTCTCATTTGTTGACCGGCAGGGTTGAGTTTCCCCCTGGTCTTGATCATGATGGTTTCGACAAGCAGGGTTGAGTGGTTTTCCCCTGGTTCTTTTCTCATTGGTTTTTCCAGCAGAGGATGTTCGTGTTCCCTAGTAGAGTTCTTGTGGATTCGGTGTGACAAACACATTACGTGGGCACTGATCCTCTACCCAGGAGGTTATTTATAGTAGGGTTGTCCAGTGGGGTGCCATCCAGCAGGGATGGCCAGAGGAGTACCATCCAGCAGGGATGGCCAGTGGGTTACCATCCAGCAGGGATAGCCAGAGCAGTACCATCCAGCAGGGATGGCCAGTGGGTAACCATCCAGTAGGGATGGCCAGTACAACGGTGTTCACAGAGCAATAAAATCCAGTCGGGATGGCCAGAGTAGTTGTGGGATTACCTCCATCGTGGGCTAGGATGTTGTCCCTGATGGTGGTTTTACCTCCAAATGGGCTGGGAAGTGGTCCCCGATGTCAGTTTTACTTCTAGCTGGGCTAGGATGTGGTCCCCGATGATGGTTCCGATCCTCCCTCCAGTGGAGTACCCATTTACAAGACTGGGCATTGGGAATCATCGACGAATTTAGTCGGGTCTCCCTCCAGTGGGTTAGCCTTTTACGGTATTGCACAGTGAGGCACCAGTCGACTCTTGCCGGGTCTCCCTTCAGTGGGAACCCGTCGACTTCCAAGAATTACCGTCGAGCGGGGCTGGGCAGGCGGTCGCCTGTTGACATTGAGGAGACCTCTCGACTACGGGGCAGTGACGAGGTGTGGCTTGATGTTCCCCCAGAACTCTCAAGTAAGAGGGGCGCTTTACCCACTTAGAAGCGTCCTTGCGATGCGACCTAAAACCGTGTGGGAGATATAGTGCCACCAAAAGCGGATACTTTTGAGGTGTGGGGATTTGAGCCCCTTGACTTGCAGTTCAGGGCAGATGTGTGGGATGCTGCGCATCGATGGTGTTAACTTCTGGGACTGTTGTCTACTCACTTTATGGGGCTAAGCTATGGGACGGAGATCCACTTACGATCTTGTTGGGTTTTCTTGACAAAGCATATATATATATGTATATACCTTGTTCCAGTACCAACTTCTTGGGTTTGGATACTCTCCTTCTAGGAGAGGAGAATACTTTCAGGGTATGCTACGTGTTTTCTGTGTCTAGATTCTCGTGGTTGGACGAGTCTACTCTCCTGCTATAGGTAGAAAAGACTCGATGAGAAGTTTATCTTCTCACCTTTCTAGCTCCTTGTGTCTGGACGACTCTACCTCCATTCCCTTTTTGGGCTGTGCTGGACTCTCTATTGTTGTACTCCTAACTGCACTCTCGGTTGTACTCATTTACTTTCCCATGTTCGATCTGTTGCTCACCCTTCGGTACCTATTTTGTTTCTCCCTCTAGCCTTCGGGTTATCCTACTGAGTATTTTTATACTCACCCTTTCTTGGGCTTTACCCACACTTTGTGTGCCCTTGCAGAGGATGGACAGGTTGGTTGTGACTTTAGTTGAGCTTAGGAGTTAGGGAGCTTGGACCACATGCGGTGGTTGTAGTCGGGATCCAGGTGGGGGACCCTTCCAGCTGTTTACTTTTGTTCACCTGTTACCGGGTTGTGGCAAATTTCTGGTTGGGCGCGTGTTTTTCCCTTTTCTATTCAGTTTACTTTCATCACTTTCTTTTTACTTTTAGAGGTCGATGCACATTGTGGTTTATTTATAGCAGTTGGTTCTTGACTTTTCTTTTTACTCTGCACTTTTTCATTGAGGGTGCTTTGTGTGTGTGTACAGGTACTTAGGCAAAGGCCTCCCCGAGTTGTTGTTCCTTCGGCTCTGGTCGCTAGCCCCTGACCTATGGAGGCGGGCTTGGGGTAGTTGCAGCTCGAGCATGGGTAGGGTCGGGTCGTGACACTCTTATGATCCATTGATATTCCTATTTCCTAACATGTAAAATATACTTCATGTTATACCATGTTTACTCCCTTACTGGGCTTCATAGCTCACTGTTTTCTTATGAATGTCCTCATGTTATCCCATTCAATATTAAGTACAAAGGAATATTGTGGTCATTTAAAATAAGTTTTCAATAAAGATGTCATATTATTGGTTTTAATTCTTTATCTAATGTTATTAGTTTTCCATGACACTAGAATTATTGATACTTGGATATTTTTTATGTTCATGTTTATGTAATAAATAATTTTTAATTATGTAATAAAGAGTAGGGTTTTTATAGTTGGTATCAGAGAACATGATTAGTTATATTTTGGATTTGGATTGGAAAACCCTAGAAAAAGCCTTAGGGATAAGACTGTACAACAAAAACATCCCTAGAATTTGGTTAGTATAGAGTGAGTGGTATATCAAGAAAATGCATCCTTGTCTGGATTCGAACAAGTAGAGGTGGCTCTGGCATAGATGTATATTAGGGTAATACCCAAAAACACTTGTTTGAGTTAGACTAGAACGGAAACTACGGCACAACAATGGGAATTTCTACACTCTTGGTTCTTCACTCTCAGGGGATATTCTATGTTAAACTTATAATCTTTTTATAAACCATTACATAGGGAAGAAAAAACACAAAATAATATATTTTAGGTTATAGATCAGGCATAACCAGGATTTATACATAGGGTATCATATGTTTGGATATAATATGCAATTTTATCATTTTTGATGAATGTTTTCTTTTTTAATGTATTATTAGAAATGTATTCAATCCCCCTAATTTTATTTTCTTTTTTTAGTTTAAATATGGAAGGAGGAAAATCACAAACAACTCCCCTCTCTTCATGATGAACTAATTGAAATGATTATCTAGATGACATACGCAGATTACTTTGAAACATTTTCAAATATCCTTTTTAAATGAGAACTACCTAATGAGGAATCAAATACCTCTATCATTGCATGGTTATTTCAAGGATCAAATACCATTTATTTGAGATTATTTCACTTTCATCTTTCTTACCATGCTATGAGTGGGAAGTGCAATCCGGGACCTTTAAAATTATTCACTTTATTTCAAAATTATGATGCACTAAATTATTTTGTAGATGCTAAAAAATATGGAGACCACCAAGAAGCCTATATGTATCAAATTATATATTTCGTTATTTTGGGATATCATAAAATTAATTTACCAAAACCCTGTTTTGAAATATTTAAAGATGAATCTGTGAGACATTTTAATAAAAAACATATTCATGAAATGTACCAAAATTATATATCATAAATACCTTTTTTATGACGTATATATGCTTCCATCAATATAATCCAATATGAATGAGGATTGTTTGGGAAACAGAAGTAGCTGATTTTGAAAAAAAATCACGAGGTACCATTGTGACACAAAAAAAATCTTTCTACATGAAGGAAATAATACTAGGAATGACTTAAGACCTCATTGAAGAGATTACTGAGAAGTACCCTCACCTGTTATCACTGTAGTATGTAAAACGAAATTTCAGGGGTGAAATTTCATAATAGGAAAAAATGTAATGACCAAAACTTTTGAATAATATTTTTTAATCTATTTTTATGTTTTAATATTTCATGTTAATTAAAACTATATAAGTATAAATTGAAATGTAACTATTTGATTTTGATTGTTATATGACTATTAGTCAATTATGACGGAAGATAAATATGACTGTATAAAACAATAACAATTTTAACATTATAATTATTATTTTTATGAATTGAAATGTGAATGGGAAAAGTTAATTTAGAAATAATTGTAAATTCCCTCTACAAGAAAAATTGTGTCATATGATTACCATATTTTGATGCTCAGTAAAGAGGTAGTGTCACTAGGCTTCACTTTGGACCAATCCCATTCTGAGCTTCATCATTTAATGCTTGATCGAAATCACCTACGGGAGAAGTTCAAGCTCATTGACATCATGTCCTAAAACATGTTCATTAAACAACCCCATGAAATCCTCACCATTTCACACCTTACCCTTATGTCTTATGCGAGTGTAATAAGGAGTTATATAAAAAGGTATTAGTTAATTTTTTTTGTAATCCCATTTATAAATAAAATTATTTTTTCAGAAATTCCTTTATGAGTGTAGTTTTTCTTACAAATATAAGAAATAAGATAAATTTATTTTTGGGGTAAAATGGTAATTTTTTTTAAAAATATATAAATTTTTATATTAAACTGATGTTTTATTAATAATTTTATTATAATAGTGTTTTATGAACACTCTTTTAAATTATATGTGATGATTATATTTATTTCATATTGTTTTTACTCTATAAATTATTAAGTATTCTTTTTGATAAGAATTTTACTTTTTTACAATAAAACTAAACAAGTATTTTGAATTAAAGAATTTATTTTGATGAATTAATGAATTTTTGGAATATATAATATTTTAATAAAATATTTTTATTATATTATTTTTATAAAATATAAATTATCATATAAATTTCCTGAAGTCAAATGTATCTTTTATTAAGGATTAGAAATAGTTTTGTCAAAACCAATCAATTTTCAATAAATAATGGTTTTTTATTTTAATATTTATAATTCACCTATTAAAAAAATAAAAATGAAATTAAATTTATTTTTTGAATAAAGACGTTGACGTTACCCAACTGTAAACATTCCATAATTTTGTGAGATAGTCAAATTTTTGGGTAAAAATTAAATTCCGAATAAATTTATAATGTGTATTATGACATCATAATGAACCAATAGTGAGGTCATAAAATTCAATAAAAGGGATATTCAACCAATATATGTTTTCCATTAAAATATTGGAATTTCAGATTTGTTTTATTTTTTTATAATGCCTTGGTCGACCCTCCAATACTTATAATGTATTTTAACATTTTAAAATAATTTCCTTGAGAGTGTAACTCATCTCAACATAATAAAGGTTGTATTTTAATATATTCAGCCCTTGGACATATAAAATACAGTATGCCACTCCACTTTTGAAGAAAATATGAGCCAAAACCACGGTATGGGGTTTTTATTATAATAATGTGTATTGTCCAAAACATAAATAATATGAAATTGCCTCTCTTTTCCTATATAAACCAATTCGATATCACATTCTAATTCACTTGATCCATTTGAAGATCGACCATACTATGAAATAAACTCTCTATAATCCTACCAAGCCACCATTTTCTCCCTAGAAACCTATCTCTTGACTCTCCCAAGATTTTTAGATCATACATCCAAGTAAGGGATCCTCAGTTTCCTCTCCTCAATTAAAATTCAAGCATCATATAAGAAAGTAGTTCATGTAATTTTAAATGGTTGTCTTGTGATTATTTTACAATAATTAAATTACTATAAATTTGATTCTATTTTAATTTGGGATAATTTATCCTCCCTCATTTTGACCATTACCTAAGCAGATACTATGCCAAAATTTTGTAAGAGATTTCACTCTACTCATTTCCATTCAATCTATTATTTTACATTATTCTTCTTATGTTCAATATTTATATGTTGGGATATGATGTTCCACGACCCCCATGCATTCCATATGATTCATATATCATGAGAGGTTCCTTTTTTACTCATAAATACTCCCCTATGATCCTTTATGCCCATCTGTTACTATGCCCAAATTCTGTAATGGATTTTCCTCCTCCCCATTGAATTCAAGAACCGTCTTTGACAGTAGTTACATTAATTTAAATTTCATGCATTTAAATTCGTTTTTAATTATTAACCTATTATATAATTGATGTTATTTCAATTAGGGGTCATTTATCATCCATCATTTAGACCCTTACCAATGATTTTACTATACCAAAAATCTGTAAGGGATATTACACTCTCTTCTTTTATCAAGAATTATTTTCATGTTATGTCTTTTAATTTACTTAACTAATAGGATGAGAAAATTTCTTAAATATCCTCCTTACATAATTGATTATTTATACATGATGGGATCCCATCTCACATTCATTTATCTCTCTTATGAACCGTTATGTACACCTGTTACAATGAAATTTTTTTAAGGGGTTCACACTTCTCATATCCATTCAAGCTACTATTTAGAATTATACTTCTTAAGTTACTTATTTATATGTTGGGTTATAATGTCCCACGACCCCATACATTCATTTTTATGTATACATTTTGAGATCTTCATTTCAGTCTCATCAATCCCTTCTATGATCCTGTAATCACACCTGTTACTATGCTGAAATTCTATAAGGGATCTTCCAACCTCTTCTTTTATAAAGCATTCACTTCTGGTTATTTATTTGTATTAATTTTATTCATATGTTTTGATATGTTATTATAAATCCTCACTAAATCCCATATTATTTATAAATTATGACATCTCTGTTCACTTATCACTCTTATTATTCTTTATGTATATTAGTTACCATGCCAAATTTTCATAAGAGATTTCTTATTTTCATAATTTTTTCCAAATTTCTTTATTTTGCTGTAAACATTTATTTTCAAATAAAAATGTTGAGTTAGGAATAGATCCTCCCCTATACTACCAATTTATTTTTTAATTATGAAATTCCTCTTTCTCTCAAATTAATGCATCCCATTTACACCTGTTACCATGCTAAAATTTTGTATGAAATTTCCCTCTTCTCATTTACATTGAAGAAATTATTTTATATTGTGCATCCAAATTCAATTTCACATTTTGTGATACTATGTTCCAAGATCCCCTTAATATCCATTAAATTTATAAATTATAGGAAACCCATTTATCTCTAATCAACCCTTTTTACAATTTCTATTTGATGTCATCGTACTACTGAAATTACACCTAACTTTCCCATCCCAAAATCTTCGTGTATGTGAATACCATACCCATTTCTTTATCAATGGTATTCATATTTATTCACATGTACTTGTTGATTTATGGCTTATATTTATGTATTTCACATCAATTTATTCATGTAATAAACAATGATGTTTAATGAATCAATTTTTTATCATCCATATAGAACACTTATTCATGAAATGAAATGATAATATATTTTTCTCTCTAATAGTGCTCCAAAGAATTGGGTAAAGATTAGTATCATGTTAATTCTACTGCAATTAGGGATTAATAATTCTCATTCAAGTGCATTAAGGTTATAATCACGATCCATGTTCAATGATCCTTGGCTAATACTAATATCATATTAAGTATTGTTGCCACATTTCCATGTCAGGATTGTCATGTTATATCATGTCGTTATGTTTGGATTTCTCTTATAATCCAATGATTGGAATCATTCCGAACATGTACTATATTTTTCATATTATTCATTTTTTACTATCATACTGGGCTTTATATCTCACCATCTTCTTATATATATATCCTCAGGTTATCCCATGAAATTCTATGTATGATGGAATGTTGTGTTCATGTAAAAGAAGTTGTCAAAAAAGTTTTCTTATTTTTTGTTTTAAGTGGTCATGTAATGTTCTTAATTTCTTAGGACACTAGACCTCTCAATCCGTGAATATATATTATTTTATATTTTATGTAATAAATCTTGTTTAAATATTTAATATTGAGAAGAGTTCTTATAATACTAGTGGTAAAAATATTTCAAAAAAAATCAATATCTCATTTAAAGATGATGAATATTGATATTATGTATCACTTTCTAAGGAAAAATGTTTAGGAAAGGGATATTTCTTTAGAATTTATTTATAATGAGTATAAACTTGATGATATTTTCCATATACCACTTCCCACTAGAAATTTTTGTTTTATTAAGGTGGAGTTATATTAATAAAATTTTAAGAAAATATTTTAATATTTCTATAAATCTCTATCTGGATTAATAGTTTGTATTATTATGAAGTAATTTTTATTAGTGTTTTATTTATTTTTTAGGTTTATTCAATTATGATTATTTTTTCAAAAATGGATTTACATATTTTAGTTTACAGAACTAAATTTTATTTCTAATCACCTGAATTATTACAATAAATTATTGGACTCTAAATCCTAAATGGCACATAAACCCATTAGATTTTATCCTTGTTTCTCACCAACCATCTAATATACATAATTTAGATATCCTAATCTATCAAACTCTCAAAACATATTTTTTATTAACTCTTGAATTTTTTATTATTATGATGAAAAAGACTAAAAATAAATATTTTGACAGACCCATTAGTGTAAGGAAGTATAGGTATTCATTTTCATAGTGAAAGTGCTTCATGGACAGGTTGTTGACTTTGAATGGCTGTTTGATGAAAATTTGTTATCAAATATAGAATTAATGTTTAATGAATACAAATTCATGTTTAATGGATTAAATTATTTTTATTTATTTTATATTAAAGTAAATGAGATTTATGCAAAAACTCTGTTGGACTTTGTTGAAATTAATGTTATTGTCTCTTCAAAATTGAAGACAAAATTGTTCTTGATCCAATTAATAATTATTTCTCAAATATTTCAATATATTAATGAAGGGAACATCCATTTTTTGTATAAAATATATCATAAATGGTTTTTATAAGCTAATTAACTATTTTCAATTATCTTTGGGACCTCTCAAACTAAATTGGTTTATTTTATGGATCAAAAATCAAGTCATAGGGTATGGGTCAAATGATTCTGAACTGCAGTACTTCTGATGAATTATGAATCTGAAAAAATTATTTTTCTATTAATTTATATAATTTTTTTTAATTATAATAGACATAAAATTCAATGTAATATGATAAGTGTTTGGATAAATGAACCATTTTGTTCAAAAAAAAGTGAGGACATATTTCTATCCATATGTTAAATCGATGTATCTTATTAATTATAAGATAGTGATATAATCTATCATTTTTATTGGTTTAATATGTAATCCTAAAAGTATTAAGTTCATTGGAAAACATAGAATGATAGGATTCATCTAGAGTGTATTAAGTGGCATTTTGATACCATTTGGTATTGATGAAGGATAAATATTCAGTGTGCATGTTGAGGGGCGTCGTAGGTGTTTTATGTTATATGTATCTACAATGATTGGTGTAGTGTTGAATGGAGAATCTAAAGTAGAATAATCAGTGAGTATTCTATGAGTGGCTAGAGGATTAGAGTATTTATAGTTGTTGATTCAATTAACCCTATTGGTATTATATGAAGGATGGTGCTGGAAGAAACTATTCATTGTATAGTCAAGAGTGTTCATTAGTTTCTTAGAGGTTTTCAATAACACTATACCAATGAATATTGTTGTGTTATGATTTCCTAGAGACCATGGGAAGATATGAACCAACACCAATAGAGAAATTTATTGACTCTACTCCTAGAGAGGTTCTGCAGCAAGCTCCAATAGATGAGGAAAGATATTAGAATTTTATTTAAGGTATAAATCAACCATTAGAGGAATTAACTCATTATGAAGGATCCCAATTAATACAATAAATTATTCACATTGAGGCACAACTATTTCTGGAAATAATAAAATCTTCTATGTATGAATAAATGAAGGAAGATCCATCTACACATTTGGTGAGTACCCCTGTTACTCGTAAAATAGAATTGACATTGGTTCAATTAGTTTATTTTTTTTAAATTAAAATAACATGGATTGTATAATAGAATACATTGTCCCATTATGTTGATAGAATAATTTATTATATAGATAGTAATGATATGGAAGTCCCATAAATTCAATTATTTTTTGTTGGGGAACCCAATATAATGGTTGAGGAATTTATCCTAGAATATATAAATGATTCTGGTTTAAAAGTCCGTATTTAATGATTTTAGAAATCATCTTCAAAAATAATGATCTATGAAAATATGATTTCTTTATGATTTAAATTTAACATAAGTGATCTAGTATGTGTTTTAAGGAATTTAAACGTCTATCTATTTGTAAAATATATTCTGGGTATTATCATACTCAATATGAAATTTTATAGTTAATATCAATTCCTATGATAGTTTTTGAAATCATTAAATGATATATCATTGGAATGTTTAGAAAATTAAAAATATAATTTATTTCAAAATCTGATATTAGTGATTTAATGATGTTCATGGAAATCAGGTTAGAAGGTGTAAATATTTTTATTTCATGTAAGGGGGAATCCAAATCTATGGGAGTTGGTTCCGATGATATTTTGAGAAGGATGGAGATTTGATCTACTAATATATCATCTATGAATGATCAGGTTAAGATTTTTCAATTTGATACTATACCCCATGATAATATACTAGAAAATATGAAAGTGTTATATAAAATGATTACTTATAATGAACCTAGAATTAGTGTTTGGTCAACGAGTGAAGAGAAATAATGTACATATATGTTTATTATTCTGAAATTGGTTATAATTTTAAAAATGTGGATCTAGTTTTTCTGTTTATGATTAGTACAAAATCAAGGAATATGATGAAAGAGTGGGAATGACTGATAAATCCAAATATAACATATTCTATGGAAGAGTTTTTGTATATGTATAGCACAGTTAATGATTCCATAACCACTGAATCATATTCCTTTTAAAAACCTGAATATGATCCTTCATATCACACTAAACAATAACCTATTAATAATAGATCCAATGTTCCTTATACTTATAAATAATGGTAAAATATCTGATTCTTTTGTTATGATTTATTATCCTTGATATTCTATTTACTATTTTTTAACTTATCAATTTACAAAATTTGATTATTTTTTGATAAAAAAATATGATTATAATTTTTTTCTACATTAATTTTTTTTAATCTATTCATATACATTCCTTTCAGTTTCCCAAATAGAGGGAAAAAATTTGTTTAAAACAATAATTAAAATATTGTTTAGTAATTAACCATGTCTATTTTATTTAGTAATTAGTCTCATGTTTTTGATTTATAACATAAACCTCTAATAATTTTTATTATTTATGTTTAAATGGGTTTTTATGATTTTAATCAATGAGAAACTAATGAAATATTATTATATGATCATCCATATGACCAAAAATTAACATAATATTACACTATATTATATTTTACTACATCCATGTCCTCAAAAGAATAATTAAAAATATTTTCACATATTAACTATGTAATTATGTCACTTTATATGAAATTTTAAAACCCAAAAAAATAGTTATAACATTATAATTATTTTTATAAAACCTATATAAAGAACAATAAAAAAATATAATGTTCTGGTTTGTTTAGTATATTGGATACATAGTAAACAACATTTAAATAAATTACATAATATGTTATTTATACCGTCATAATATTATGAAAGTTATCATCACACTATATTAATGTAAGGTATATCCTATGTATAATTATAAAAGAAGGGGTGGGATGAGAAATTCAGTAAGGGTATAATCTGGGATAAAACTATTGTGTGATATCATAAGATACAATCATCATTACAAATAATTTTAATAAAGAAGGATCATAAAATATAACACAAAATCAAGGTATAAAATAAAAAATATCTGAGGATGTTGGTAATCCTGAGAATCATAAAATTTCAATACAGACCAAAAAATGCCATCAAAATCATAAGTTGTCATTCCCTTTAAAAACATAATAACATAATGTCAATGACAATAAAATCAGGCATATGCATATCATTGGGGTCCAAGCTAACTACATCATGTCCTTGTAATGTGATCCCATAATATTTAATTTTTTTATACAACTGATTATATAGATATATAATTAAGTGGTATCATATTATATTATAATATGTCATTCATATGTATTCTTCATAGATATATTAATCATATATTAATCATAATAGTTAATAATACTAGAATTAAAAAAATGTATAAAATAATAATTTCACAATACATTAAAAAATATAAAATCAAACATATATCTCAAGAATAAGGGTTCATAATATATTGGGTGTTCATAGGTCAAAATAAATAAATAATGATATTTTGTAATCACATAATAGAATAATAATGATATAAGAAATTTTTTGAGGAATTGGGGAGAGTAAGGAAGAAAATATAAAGGTTTTCATTATAAATACTCTATGATTTGTAATACAATATTATGAATGTAACCCTGTAGATAAAAAATTACCTTAAAAAAAGAAAAATATAATGTATAGGGAACATTAATTGAGAATATGAGAATTATATAGAGTGGAACAAATATAGATAGTTGTTGATAAATATGGTAATCAAAAGGATGAAAACTTTTGGTAGATTGCCCTTACTTTGAGTCATGAATCCCTTTGGATTATCCTATAACTTTAATTTTTTACATGCATTAATTACTTTCTCTAGAACCATGTTCATCATTATTTCATCATTTATTATCATGTTTTTAAAAACTAGGCCTCACTAAAAACACATGCACCCCAACCTTTTAATAAATTTTTTCAGACACACTATATTAGGAAATAGCCTATGAAGTCACACATTCTGACACAACTCTAGACTAATCATGATTAACAATAGAGTTATAATTTGGTACAATTTTTAAAAGAAAGATTCTCCTTGTTTACATATGTATTATCATTAATTCTTTTAACCCATTAAATTTTTCGGTTGTTATATCCCCTACTCCTTTCAGAGTAAAAACTCATCATTTTAGATTATAAATGTCATTCCATCCAATTCCATTACACTTCTAGCTTGATATCAATATGATACAACTATAATAACTGTGACCCACTTAGAGAATAGGAACACCTCCATTCTAATATGTCTGGTAGGACCTATCCCACCAGGAATAACTAGTTGTCATGTAAATAGGTGTTGTTTCCACTTGGAGCCTACTCAGATGCCTAAATAGATTATCAGTCTAATGAATATCCCTATTCAAAAAAAATCTACCAGTGTTCTTTTTTCTCTCTTACACATACCTTATGAAACATCCCAATAATTTACCCACCATTATATTAATCTGAACAGAGCATGAAAAACTGGTGTTTTGAATCATGTAGGATATCAAATATAATGGTGATATAGGTTAGCATCTATAGAAAATTGTATTTTAATACTTTAACATCAAAGAGTGTTATGATGTTTTATTAAGTTATTATTTTTGATTACTTAAATTGATTATTTTGATATTTTTTGGTTGATAATTACAAATAACATCTTTGATGTAATGGAATGAGTATATAGAAACAATATAATACTTTCCTAAGTTCTATATGTTTCATTATATAGTTATCATGTCATAAAATAATTAAATAAATTTAAAAATTCATTTGAATGTTAAAAATAAAATAATTTTTCTCAAAATGATACTTTATAATATATTAAACCTAGTATTATATTTTATTTTAATGATTTTTATTATTATAAAAATATTATCATTCATGAATATTAAAAAAATTATTTACTCATTATTTTGCAATAAATTTTTAAATAATACCAAAAAATAATAAGTGAAGATAAAAAGTAATCATTCCACTATATAGTGTATACCCACCATGTGAGAATACTTTTTTTATAAGATAATTAAATAGCATAAAAAATAAAATAATATTTCATTATATTAATCACATTATAGTAAAACATTCAATTTATTTAGAAACCTATTAATGACATCTTATTTGGATATAATTTGGCATGATAGTTTCATTTTGAGGGGTTTAATTAGGGAATAGTATCCCATTTTCCCCTTTTATGATTTATTGTGAAAATAACTTCCATCTTTCTTTAGTCTAACCAATATCATTTCTGAACTCACACACATTTGGTAAAGAAAACATATAGAGACACTTCATATGTAGGTTTCACTAATCAAATTTTTATTTAATCACTTTCATGACCAAGAATCACTTGAGACCATATAATTAACAAAAATCACTATTTTAGATTACAATAAGAAGGGATTATCCATAAACTCATGATATGTGATTATCATCAATGGAATCTTCTGATAATTTGAACTAATGTACTAAACATTGAAAATTCATGTATTATCCATTCTACAATGATTCGTGTCTCCCAATATTATTATATTGGTCCCCCAATTAATCACTATATTAAAATTCTTGAATTCTTCTTTCTCAGATCATGAGTTGTGAATAATATACAAAACATAATTTATAGTATTCACTTAAAATTCATCGACTTATAATTCTAAAAGAAAAATATATATTCCTAGTGCACAAAAAATATACCTTCATACAATAAAATAACTCTCTATCTCCACATGTTTTTTCACTATAGTCTAATTTTATATAAGATCCTTGTTCAATATCTCTTCTATAAGAGGATCATTTTTTCACACCACGTATTCAAATTGAAAATTTATATATCACACAAGTAAATACATGATACTATTATGAACAACTAAATTAACTTTTATTCTACATCCCCCACTTCTAATTTATTTATTGGAACTTCCTATGTCATCATTGTATCATTGTATATATGGTTGCATAAAAAAATAGTATCATTTAACCACTTATATCTTTTAAGGAAGGAAAAAATAATTCATCATTTTTACTCTATTTATATTCTCTAATAGATTTACAGGAAATGACTTCAAAACATTTATTGACCCACTACAAATGTAACCAACATAAAGAAAACACAATACTATGTTTAAATAATTTACACCATGAAATGACTTGTTTTAAATCATGGACCCATGGCTTTCACCATGGAATGAAATGTGTTATCATCACATGACCAATATTCATCTACTACATTGAACATGATTGCCCATATTTATATTTCTTCCATAAAATAATAGTTTTAGAATCATTATATTTGACTATTATTAATTATCTCTAATTTATAGAGAATTGTTTATAAAAATGCTATTTTAATTTTAATAAATTCCTCTTTACCTTAATTTTATCATTATAAAATTATTTTAAAATATTCCAAAAAACATCACATATTTTACTTTTTCAGAAAGCATTAAATATTTTCAAAAACATAATGTGATTCATAGAAATAACCAAAATAACCATAAATTATCACATTTTCCCCAATATTACCTTTAATTAATAGAATATTGACCTTGATGTATTTCCTTTTTATTTTAGATGGCCTTTATGTATTCAAAAATTATCTTTCTCTATTAATTTTTCATATAATAAGTCAATTATAAATATGGATAAATACTCTTATGTATTCAAGGTCTTTTCCAATTTTCAATTTTATTTGTTCATAATTACAATGATATATGTAGAGTGTCTTAAAGTAATTTTCCATTTCTTGAATTCATCTATCTAAACATACCCTAATTTATTGATTGACCTATTAAAATTTTATATTTTCTCTATTGTATCCATTATGCATACATGGTATGTCACTATTACAAATTCAGAACATTATTTACTTATAATAATCAATTTGGAGGTTCAATTATGAATAAAATGTTGCATTTTTTATTATTTTATTTTTTCATCTTCTATAAAGATTTTCTCAAATGTATATATTTAAACTACACTTACAAATTGTAATTGTATC